>JAUJYN010000040.1:166809-766809 GCA_030737835.1 Acorus gramineus
ATTAGTCTGACATGCACGTTAACATAATAATTGACTATAGGGGTCCTCCTAACATGAATACACATCACGAACAACATATCATGCAACATACATACAAAGCATGGCTAACTACACATGCATAGAAAGACATTATTCATGCAAACACACAAGGTACAACCTAACATGAGTTGGATATCACCAACTTAAAAGGGAAGGGTTAGGCGCGATCTCGCGCATCAACAGGCGCATGCCAATAATCCCAAGCAAACCTGAGTCAAGTAAGAACCACATCTACTTACTCAGTTCACGCAAAAAGGGAGGGTGAAAGAGAGGGAAGGCCTCATCATCTACAGAAGCTATGGCTTTTCCCCAACAAGATGGGTGCAACAACTATACCACGCCCTCAAGTCTTATTACCAGGGAATATTAAGTATGCACTAGGTTATTAACCCAGGCATAAATTATGCTGGATATTTCTAATATAGGGGGGGTATAGTATTACAAGACTAGCTAAAGCATGCCATATTCTAGACATCCATATAATTACAAAGACATACATGCCCATACAAGCAGGGCGCATGCAAACATGGTAGAATACAATATATAGGCAAGTACAAGGTATAATAGGGGGTTCTACACAATATACAAGCTATACAGACCTAGCATGCAATATCTAACATATTAGGGGTGCCAAGATGCCCCATGGATGCGAGATGCACGACTACGGGCATTGAGCACTTCACGAAGGGTTGGATTGAACCACTCACCTAACGACCCATTCATCGCGAGTTCCGTCAACGAAAGCTACAAAACACAACCAATGATTCTCGCGAGTTACGTCAACGAAAGCTGCAAAACACAATCAAGCAAAACTGGTATATCTGTTGCGACCAGCCCTAAATGTTGATCTCCACAGCACCAAATACACATCCAATAATTCTGAAATAAATTATACACATTATCAGACATGTTGGAATTATAATCCGAGCAGACATCATAACCTGATTTAGCTTCTATGTTCCCAAAATAAAATATTTTAAGAAACTGGTCAGTTCCCACGCGAATCTAGACAGTCCATGCAAAACAGGTTCTAACTTACAACACAGATATCATAATGACACCAAATTTCATATATAATATCTATACACATAGATGATCATATTACAAGAGGAGACAAGCCTCAAAAGATGCCTCTAGATACCAAATTCACAAGGATCTTCACAAGATAAAAATCTGTCTTACCTCTCTAAGCACCACCCAAGCCTCCCAACACTATCAGCACATCTTCCTCAACCCAACCACTGCTGGTCCATACAAAGGAGAGCAAAACAAAGAGGGAGTAAGGGTTAGAAAGGGTGAGCAACATAACACAAGCATACTCAAGTCACCCCACATACATAAACAATCCTCTCACCAAGCATCCATATTTGCTCCAACTCCAACTTATCCTTCTTCTTCTTCTTCTTCTTCTTCTTCTCCAAAGCAACAACCAAAACCCTAGAACAAAATGAATGTAACCTCCCCCCCCCCCCCCCCCAAATAAGAATCTAAATCAACAAATCAAAACAAACCACAAAGGGAAATCAAAGGATTAAATGATCTCACCAAAACTCTCGTCTCCTCCTCTCCTCCTCTTCTCTTCCATTTTTGTTTTTTTCCAGATCTGTTGCTGGAGACCCAGCAAAACCCCCTTTTAAGTCCATTGAAAGGTGTTGAGAGGAAGGCAAAATGACAATCATGCCCCTGACTTAAAATTCTTGACAGCCTTTGGTAAAACAGTCACAACTTTCACAATCTAGCTCCGAATTATGCAATTCGACATCCATTGGAAAGCCAAGAAGATTATCTACACATTTCATGTTTATGCCCAGATCAAATAACCTCTCCAGATATTCCAAAATGTGAGCTAAACATCGAATAGGGCTGCTGCAGACTTTTCTCATCCCCATGGTATAATTAAAAAAATACCCATAACTTTTGCTACATGAATCCAGATGATCCAATTCCACTTTTGTATGAAAGCTAACTCAAAACTAGACCTCCCCAAATAAAATTAGATTTAAACTACTTCATCTTGGGCATTAACAAAATTAAATCTGAATACCAATCAAACTGCATAATTTCTATAAAGACGTCAGAATGCGATGAAAATTTATAGGTAGGCCAATGCTAATACCAGAAGAACAAATATGCAGTCAGATTTTCAATTAGAGTACTGTAACTCCCACAGGTAGCTAAAAGCTAAAATTTTAGTGACTCCGATTGAAAAATAATGCTCCAAATGACACAGGCATAATAGAAATAGGGCGGCTACTTTGAAAGTAATCGGCCCCTCTCCAATGGCTAAATATAAGTAGCCGCCCACTAACTGCTTCCCAGAGATGGGACATAAAGTTAGCATTTAATGCTGATGATTGCGGCGGTTTCTTCCATTTAGCCGCCCCTTCTCTAACGGCTTACTTTTAGTAACCGCCCCAGGCCACTGCCTGTCAAAGATTGGACGTTTGGCAAGTTATCATACCGGCGGATCCTTGAAATCAGCCACCCCTCCCTGGACGGTTAGAACCAACTAGCCGCCCCTCAACTGGACAATGTCAGAAACTCAAGATCTAATGGGGGATCAAATCAACCACCCTATTTGTTATATATGTGTCACTTTTTGGCCTGTTGGTAACCATTGGAGCATTTTAGCAGTTTTTAAAATTTTTGCATTTTTCGATCGGAACCGCATAATTTTGGACTGTTAGCTATTGTCCTGAGCTAGAGGACTCCGATTGAAAATCTAACTGCATATTATGTGTCCTGGTGCCATTTTAAGCCACTCATGAAAATTTCATCGAATTCCAGCAACGTTTCCGAAATTTCACAGTTCCGGGGCGTATCTGGGTTTTTAAGTCACTCACTATATATGTGTGGGATCTAATTTCGAAAACACTGTTCATCATCCCTACCAACCTTCCCCTCTCTCCTCTTTCTCATTTTTCTTCCATTTGAGGCCCTTAGACCTCTCAAAACCCAAAACCCAAAACCTAAGAAGTGTAGATCCCGATCTACACCCCGGTGCCTTCAAATCCCGTTTCCGGCGATCCTAGCCTCCCCATCCTCCCTCCTTTCTCCTCTGTTTTGGGCCGTTTCGAAGGCCGAGCAAGATCCGGGCGTTGGAGGGCTTTGGGGAAGCGTTTCGGTGCGCGGAGAGCACCCGGACACCCCTTCCTCACCCTTGGTAAGCTTTCTTTCCCTCTTTTTCATGCTTAGATGCTTGATAGGAGGGGGTTTTTGTGTTTGGGAGGTGGTCGGCGGCTGTGGGAGGCCGTCGAGGGTGGTTGGGGGCGGTCGGAGGCCGTCGGAGGCCATTGGGTGGTGGTAGAGGTGCTCGGGCAGTGGGGGGGGTTCTGTTTCGGGCAGCAGGCAGCAGCGGCAACAGCGGCAGCAGCACAGGCAGGCTGGGCGAGCGCGTGCGTGCGCGCGGGCGTGCGCTCGGGGGAGCTGGTGGCCAGCAGAGCGGGCGTGCAGGGCGTGCGTGCTGGTCGTGCAGGGCGTGCATGCTGGTCGTGCAGGGCGTGAGTGCTGGTCGCGCAGGTCTGTGTGCGAGGAGCTTTCGCGCGGATCTGGTGCGGGGAGATGTGCGAGCCGGCGATTCGCGCGGAGGGCGGTGCTGGGCGTGAGGGTGCTGGGGGTGATGGCCGGGGGCACGGCGAGGCAGTGGTGGCGCGCGCGGGGAGCGGCGAGGCGGCTGTGGTGCGCGCGGGGCACGGCGAGGTGGCGGAGGTGCGCGCGAGGTGCGCGCGGGGTGAGGCGCTGCGCGCGGGGCCGTGCGAGGTGCTCGCAGGCTGGCACGAGGCGTGCGGGGCGCGCGCGGGCTGCTGCGCCTGGGCGCAGTGGACGCGCGATGCCCCGGGTGGTGCGGCGGCGTGTTCAGGTGGCGGGCAGGGGGCCCGGCGGGGCGCGGGGTGCGTGGGCTGAGGTGCGGCGGTGCACCCGAGCGGTCGGGTGGCCGTGCGGGTGGTTGCCGGCCGTGCGGGTGGTTACCGGGGTGCTCGGGCTAGCGTGCGTGCGGGGCGTATGCACGTTTGTCCGAGTGTTGGGTGTTTGGTTGTGGGTTTTTGTGTATTTTAAGTCTTTTGTTGTGTTTGTGGATTTATACTCACCAGTTAATATCCTGTCTTGCAGATCTCGACGGACGGTCCCGCGTCGACCGATTTCCAGTGAGTGGGACAACCCAACCCAGTTTGGGAGACGCTACATGCACTTGGGCGTGTACCGTCCTCCCCTGGGGCACATAGTTAGTATTAACTGTTGTTTTGAAATCCATGTAAGCATGATGTGTGTGTGTAGAATGCATGCCACCCTAGACTTGTATGTTAGGGACTTGCACCCTTAGGATTTGTACATGAGCCGTGTATCCTGTCACCCCGTTATCATGTTAGGAAAGCCCAACCTGAGCATGCGTCCTATTAGTTTGATTTATTTAATTAAATGCAAGCTTTAATATTGATTGCATGTTTAGGGAATATAAGGGGGCCTTGCGAGGTTAACATTGAGACCCGGGTTAGGGTACTCCGTGTTCCTCGTTTGGTTGTCGGATGTCCTACATCGGGACCTCAGGTTACCCTCCCAAGGTCTCTTTTCCCCATTTATGTCTTATTTATTTCCCCGCATCCTGGTTATGCGCGCTGGTGGAATTCAGAGGAATTCAAGACATTAGAGTTGTAGAGTTGTGCTGTCAGCGGATCCAAGTGGATCATATGCGAAGGATAGGCTGTTCTGTTCCCTCCGTTGGATCTGTGTAGAGACTACCCCGGCGTTGGAAAGGTTGTCCCGTGCAGGGGGTTCCATCAGTAGGCGCCTCCTGATCTGGTAGAAGGACTGCGCCGAACGTGGGAGTGGCCAAACGACCTATGGAGTGGGGAGAGACTATCGGTGGACCGAGGGTGACCAACAGCCTAGTCAGTCCCAAGAGCCTAGGTCACCTGTTGAGAGGTGAGGGTGAGGGTATGGTGGGCCGGCGATGCAACGACCCACAGGATTGTGTATGGATGATTATCCGCCCATTAAGTCCCAACATCCTAGGTCACCTATTGAGGGTGAGGGTGAGGGTGAGGGTATGGCGGTTCGGCGATGTGACGAACCCCCGGATTTGTGTTGTTTATGCCGCTTTGGGGCTTATGACTTGATTAAATATGTTAATATGACTGTATGCATGGGTTGTGCTATTCACTGAGCGTGTGGGTCACCCCTCACATCAAATCTTTTTCAGTGAGCACTGAGGAGGACTTGGCGGAGGAGCGTCTCGAGCGACTACACCAGTAGCGGAGTAGCGCCACGTCCCTCGAGTTTTGAGGCCATCAGCACCCTTCTCTCAGTTGTATGTATATATCTCTGTGCTTAGGCACCTAGTTGGATGTTGTATGGATTTTATTTGTGTATATATATGGACATGTTGGCTCCCACAAGACATATGATTATGTATCGAGTCTGTAGTATATTTTGATTACAGATTCAGTCTTTTTAGCTTCCGCATTTGGTGTATATATTATGTCAGCCCTGCTTTATCTGTGTTGTCATTTTAGTTGTTGTGTGAGTATGTTATTGCTTTCCTGTTTACTGATATCATATATACACTTGCCGCGTCACGGGGACGGCCGCCCTGGGGCGTGACACTATTAACCAGGTTGATCCATTGTCCAGTGGACACTCCCCTGCCCCATTTTTACTATAAATAGGGGTGTTCAAGACTTCTTCAACTCATCACCAATCACCATTCACCAATCACAATCTCAATCAAAGCTATTCACCACACTCACATACTCACCACTTGAAATCCTTGAGAGAGAGAGAGAGAGAAAGAGTCTTATTTTTAAGAGAAGAAAATCCATTTCCCACCAAAATCCACTCTCCATAAACCCTCTCTAAACCCTGGTTAAACCTAGTTTAACCTTAGCCAAGCCTAAACCATTTTCCTATCTAGGTTCTGCCCAATTTTCAAAACCAAAAGAACCAGGTCCCAGGAGACTACTCCAAACTAGCCATCCCACATTAGGCGGCTAAATCCAACTAGCCGATCCCTCACACCCACTTTCCCCTTTGTCAAGTCCCAGAAGCAGAAAGGATTCCCAGTTTTCACCTCTGTGTGCGACTAACAGTGTCTCAGATAGGAGAATCCACAATCTACCCCCGTGAGGCGATCAACAAAAACACCAACTTTTCCTGCTTTTTAAGAAAGCAGGTGGCGATCACACTGACCATAATCCTCCTGAGGAGCTGTTGGGCAACTCAGCAAGGAAACCACTCCCACCCTTCCAAGTAGTGATCTGACCAAAGCCGCGAGGCGTATTAGATCCAAAATTCTAGGAAACCGCCACACACGCACGAAATCCACTACCGATAGGGCTGAGGGAGGACCTTATGAAGGCAATGGACCAACGCTTCCGCATCAAGAGGCCGTGCACGGCCACAGACCTTGCGCTCCTAGCCGTGGACCTAATCCATCTCTCTACACTCTTGGCGGACATCCTCCACACTGTCGATAATGGAATTCAAGGGTATCCTAGAAGTTTGGATCTAATCTGCCTCACGGCCTAGTTAAATCACCACTCGGAAAGGGTTCCTTGCTAAGTCGCCCAATAGCTCCTCAAAAGGGCAGAGTTTGTGTGATCGCCACCTGCTTTCTCAAAAAGCAAGAAAAGTTGGTGTTGCTGTTGATCGCTTCGCGGTGTTAGATTTTGAGGATTCTCCTCTTTGAGACACGGCCAGCCGTACACAGAGGTGAAAATGGAGAATCGTTTCTACTTGTTGAGAATTTGACGAAGGATGTTGCTAAAAAAGGTGGGAGTGGGGGGGGGGGCTACTAGGTCTTAGCTACCTAGGTCGAGGCGGCTGGTTTGGGCTAGCCGCCTGGTACCTGGTTCTTAGTTTTAGAAATTTGGCAGAATCTGGGTAGGAATTGGTTTAGGCTTTGGTTAGGGTTAAACTAGGTTTAACCAGGGGTTTAGAGAGGGTTTATGGAGAGTGGATTTTGGTGGGAAATAGGTTTCATTCTCCCTCAAAGGTTTCAAGTGGTGTATGTCGGTATCATTTTTTGGAAAGGGTTCCCCTCAGGGCGCCGGGCGCGACGTGCGGGTGGGCCTCCAGAAAGGGATGTTTCGTTCTAGGTTTTTTGGGGTCCCGGATGTGTGTGTGGGGGTTCTTCGGAGGTTTGGATCCGGTGCGTGCCTTGGCAGGCTCGATCGGATCATCTCTGAGAAGGGTGGGGGGGTTTGGTTCCTGGCTGAGGCGGCCGACAGGTCCTCAGGAGGATTCAGGGGTGGTTGTGATAGCCACTTGATTTCTCAAAAAGCAGGAAAAGTTGGGTCGGATTTGATTGCCTTCGTGGGGGAGTTTGTGGGGTCTCCACTTTTGAGACACGGGCATGTCGTACATAGAGGTGAAAACGGGGATCCTGTTCTGCTTCGGGAACTTGGCTAAAGGAGGTTTTGGGAATTTAGGGTGTAGGTGAGGGCCGGCTAGTGGAAATTAGCCGCCTGGTAGGGGACGGCTAGTTGTGGGTAGCCGCCTGGTGTCTGGCTCAATTTGGGCAGAGCCTGGGTAGGAAGTGGGTTAGGTTTTGGAAAGGGCTAAACTAGGTTTAACCTGGGTTTTGGAGAGTGGATTTGGAAAGTGTTTTGGTGTAGGAAATGAGCTTCCCTCTCTCTCTTTCTAGAGGTTCAAGTGGGGGAGGGTTTGTAAGTGTGGGGATGGCTTAGGAAGGAATGGGTGATTTTATGAGTGATTGATGATATATGGATATGAATTGTTATGAAATGTTTGGGAATGCCCCCTATTTATAGTAAAAAAGGGGCAGGGGAGTGTCCACTGGTTAATAGATCAAAATGGGTAATAAGGTGCTTGATTTGATCTTCCCTTAGATCTTTGTGGCCTGACAGTGTCTAGGTGAGGGGCGGCTAGTTCCTTCCTCTCCTCCTTCGGTCCTCCGGTGGTGGTTTGTGCGCGTGTGTGGGGGTTTATCGGAGGCTCAGATCCAGAAGACTGCACCTTGGTAGGCTCTGTCAGATCGTCTCTTGGAAGGGGTGGGTGGTTGGTTGTTCGTTCCTAGCTGAGGCGGCCGACGGGTCCTCAGGAGGATTCAGGGGTTGTTGTGATTGCCACCTGCTTTTCTCAAAAAGCAAGAAAAGTTTATGGTAGATTTGATCGCCTTCGTGGGGGCGTTTGTGGGGTCTCCGCTCTGAGACATGGATATACCGTACACAGAGGTTAAGACAAGGATCCTTTTCTGTTTCGGGAACCTGACTATGTTATATATGTGTCACTTTTAGCCTTATGGTAACCATTGGAGCATTCTGGCAGTTTTTGAGTTTTTTTCGTTTTTCGATCGGAACCGCTAAAATTTTGGACTGTTAGCTATCATCCTGAGTTTGAGGACTCCGATTGAAAATCTAACTGCATATTATGTGTCCTGGTGCCATTCTAAGCCACTCATGAAAATTTCATCGAATTCCGGTAACGTTTCAGAATTTCACAGTTCTGGGGCGTATCCGGGTTTTGACCGAGCGAGAAGTCATTGGGAGAGTTGACTTGGTCAACCCTTTTTGTTTTTTTGTGTGGTTGGGTTGACCCAAGTCAAAGCTCACTTAAAGCCTCACTAATCCTCTCTTAACCCTAATTAAACCTAGTTAGCCTAATCTAAGTGTGGGGATTATATATAAGTGAAGCTAAAATATCTTCCTCCACTATTCATCATCTTCCCCAATTGATTTTCTCTCTCTCCCTCTCTTTAAAACCTTCTTTTGACCTAGTTCTTGAGGTTGAAACCAAAAACCCAAAGAAGAGAAAGGTTAGATCTTGTCCCGATCTATCTTCCGGTGGTCTCGGATTCGAGTTCCCACTTGTTTGACCCCTTCTCACGCCCTCTTTTCTCCTCTGATTTCAGCCATCTTGAGGGCTGAAGGAGATCGTGGTGGTGGTGGTCCTTGAAGAGGTGTTTCGGTGCGCGGAGAGCAACCGAACTTCCCTTCCTTCCTTTCCTTCCTAGGGTAAGCCTTCTTTCCTTCCTTTTCTTGCTTAGATGCATGTTAGGAGGGTGGTTTTGAGTATGGATGGCTGTTGGTGGCTGTTGGAGGCCATTGGTGGCCGGTGAGAGGTGGTAGGGTGGCTCGGGCAGGATGGCAGGCCGGCTCGGGTAGGCTGGCAGCGCAGGCAGCACAGGCAGGCGGGCTGGCAGGCAGGGCGGGCAGAGCAGGCTGGCAGGGCGCGCAGGCGTGCGCGCGGGTGGAGCAGGTGCGGGTGCTGCGTGCTGGGCGGCGTGCGCTGGCGTACGCGCGGGGCGCTGCGCAGAGGCGCAGTGCGGGCGGGCGCAGGGGACCGCGTGCGGATGCTGCGCGCAGGGCGCCTTGCGGGGGCGTGCACGCGGAGCGCTGCGCAGAGGTGTAGGCGTGCTGTGCGCGCGGGGTGAGGCGAGCTGGTGGTGCGCGCGGGGTGCGCGCGGGGTGAGGTGTTGGGGCGTTGGGCATGTGGGTGTGCGCGCGAGTCGCTTCGCTGGGGCACAGTGAGCGCGCGGTGCACCCGGGGGACTCGGCAGAGTGTCCGGGCATGCGGGCTGGGCTCGGCAGTGCGTCTGGGTGCGCGGGCCGGGGCTCGACTGTGCGTCCGGGCCGGGTGGACGTGCGTACGGCTGCCCGGGGGTTCAGGATTGAGTTGGGGTGCTCGGGCTCGCGTGCGTACGGGCCGTATGTACGTTTGCCCGAGTGTTGTGTATTTTTAGTGTATTTTTGGTGTATTTGTGTATTTTACTCACCAAGTTGATTACCTTGTCTTGCAGATCTTGACGGACGGTCGCGCGACGACCCGGTTATCGGTGAGTGGGACAATCCAACCTAGTTGGGAGGCGCTATACGCACTTGGGCGTATACCGTCCTCCCCTGGGGCACCATAGTTAATATTAACTTGGTAATTTTGTAATCTATGTAAGCATGATTAGTGTGTAGAATGCATGCCACCCTAGACTTGTATGTTAGGGACTTGCACCCTTAGGATATGTGTAAGAGCCGTGCATCCTGTCACCTTGTTATCATGCTAGGAAAGCCTCGACCTATGCATGCGTCCTATTAGTTTAATTTATTAAATTAAATGCGAGCATATGTCTATTAGTATGCCTTGGGGAATATTAAGGGGGCCTTGCGAGGTTAACATTGAGACCCGGGCTAGGGTACTCCGTGTTCCTTGTTTGGTTGTCGGGATGTCCTATATCAGGACCTCAGGTTGCCCTCCCAAGGTTTCTTTTCCTCATTATATCAATATATGTTCCCCGCATCTTGGTTATGCGCCCTGGAGGAATTCTGAAGAATTCATGACATTAGAGTTGTTGAGATGTGTTGTTGGCGGATCCGAGTGGATCATATGCGTATGGATAGGCTGTTCTGTTCCCTTCGTTGGATCCGTGTAGAGACTGCCCCAGCGTTTGAAAGGCCGTCCCGTGAGAGGGCTCCCATCAGTAGGCACCTCCTGATTTGGGACGGACCGTGCTGAATGTGGGAGTGGCCAAGAGGCTACGGAGTGGAGGAGAGACTATCGGTGGACCAAGGGTGAGCAACAGCCTAGTCAGTCCCAATATCCTATGTCACCATATTGAGGGGTGAGGGTGAGGGTGTGGTGGGTCGGCGATGTGGCGACCCACTGGATTGTGTAAGGATGATTATCAGCCTAATAAGTCCCAATATCCTGTCACCTATTGAGGGGTGAGGGTGAGGGTGTGGTGGTTCGGCGATGTAACGACCCACCGGATTTGTGTAGTTCCTGCCACTTTGAGGCTTTTGATTTGATTAATTGTGGTTAATATAATTGTGATGCATGGGTTGTCCTATTCACTGAGCATGTGACTCACCTCTCGCATAATATTTTTCTCCAGTGATTACTGAGGCGGACTTGAAGGAGGAGCTCCCCGAGAGACTGCACCAGTAGCGGAGTAGCGCCACGTCCCGCGAGTTTTAGAGGCCATCAGCATCCTTCTTGATTGTATGTATATATTTCCGTGCTTGGCACCCAGTTTGGATTGTATTGGGATGTTTGTGTGTATATTGGCTCTCACAGGACATTTGATTATGTATCGAGTCTGTAGTATGTTTTTGGATTACAGACTCAGTCTTTTAGCTTCCGCTATCTGTGTATATATCATGTCAGCCTTGCTTTCATCTGTGTTGTCATTATAATTGTTGTTTAGAGAGTTTTATTGATCTCCTGTATAGACTGCTGATATCATGTATACACTTGCCGCGTCCCGGGGACGGCCGCCCTGGGGCGTGACAGACTAAAGGAGAATTGGGACTGAAGTGGGCTAGGGAAGGGGAGGATAGTTGGGTTTAGCCGCCTGGTGGAAGGCGGCCAGTTGTGGTTAGCCGCCTGGTGTCTGGTTCAATTTGGGCAGAACCTGGGTAGGGTTTGGGTTTGGTTTTTGGCAGAGGTTTAAACTGGGTTTAACCTGGGTTTTGGAGAGTGGATTTGGAGAGTGGTTTGGTGTAGGAAATGGGTTTCTCTCACTTTTCTCTCAAGGGTTTGAAGTGGTGGTGTGGCTTGATGGTTGGGAATGTGGGTGGTTGGGGGTTATTGATGGGTATTGAATGTGAATTGATTATTGATATGAATTAGTTGCCCCCCCTATTTATAGTAAAAAAAGGGGTATCGGAATGTCCACTGGACAATAGATCAAAATGGGTAATAAGGTGCTTGATTTGACCTCCCATTAGATCTTTGTGTCTCTAACAGTGTCCAGGCGAGGGGCGGCTAATGGTATTTAGCCGCCTAGTGAGGGGCGGCTACTCTCAGGTAGCCGCCCCCATCATAACCTGCCATACGTCCCATCTCTGACAAGCGGTGGCTTGGGTCGGTTACTAAGGATGAACTGGCTAAGATGGGGCGGCTAGAAGGGACAATCCGCCGCAATCATGCTTGCTTTATGTCCCATCCAGGAAGACGGTTTGGGGTCGGTCAGGGGGGCGGCTAGTTGGAACTAGCCGCCTGGTATGGGGCGGCTACTCTTAACTAGCCGCCCCTGTCCAGGCTCTTAGATTTTTCTAAGTGTTGGACTTAGGGTTTCTGGTGAGGGAGTCTTCTATTTAGATGTCCAAATGTGGTTGTCTTCCAATATTACTTGAAGTAAATTTCCTTTCTTTGGACAGTCAAAATTAGGATATCTACAATTGTCCCTCATCAGACGGAGTCTTTGTGTGAAATGGAATGACTCTGATCGATGATAAGGAAAGAGACCCTTATTTTGGCCGGTCCAACCTTCAAGAAGTTTAGGACACATGACCAAATACCATTCAGGGAGGTAATTTAGGTCATCAGAGGCTGGGTTTTGACTAGAATGGTTATCTAAGGAGTGATCCAGGTGGGAGAGTGAGTAAAAGTAAGGAAGCGAGTGACCAACCCTCGGACGGGGTTCTTAGCCATCGTTGACGGAGTAGCCCAGCATCAGTTTCCTTGTGCCTACCGTACCCGTGCTTGGGTAGCTCAGCAAATCAAGGGGATATCGCAGACAGAAAGTAAAATAAAGTGTGTTTGATTTGGTGAATTGGATCATTCGAAAGACAAAGATTACAAAAAAGAACGAGATCTGAAGAAATTTGAACTGAACGGTACTGGAAATTGTGGTAAAACTTCAAGAGAGTTGTGTTTGATCAAGTAAAACTTGGAAATAAACCAATACATGGCTGTTTGTTTTTAGAAAACTTGGAAATAAGTGTGTTTGAGAAGCTGGCAGGGGGGGCGACATGTTGAAATTAGCCGGCGGGTAGGGGGCTGCTAGACGCGACTAGCCGCCGCCCGTCTGGGCCCCTTATAACCAAAAAAGGGACCCTCTCTCTTCCCACATTTGTTTTCTTTCAAAACGGTTCTTCTTCCCTCTCTTCTTCTTCTTCTTCTCTGTTTGAAACTGAGAAAAACCTTGATTTCCTTGACTTTGATTAGCCCCAGATCACTCCTTTCTTCTTGATTTCGAAGCCCTAGATTCCCTTGGGGCTTTCTTTTTCGTGAAATCAGAGGAGATGATGAAGGGGAAGAGGACGGCTTCGATGATGAAGTGCCTTAGGTCTTCCAGAGAGCAGAGAGGGGCTGTCTCAGGGTCTAGCTCTTCGAAGAGCGACGGGTCAAAGAGGAGGGTCGCGGAGGAGGCGACCCAAATGGCGGAAACGCCATTGGCGGGCATGGGTGGAGGTGCGGGTGCATCCTCGGGGGCTATCCCAGGGGCAGGGGGTTGTGTGATTGGTTATACACGCAATAGGAGGCGTGGCGACCGATCGGCGGTGGCCGAGGGTGCGGGTTTGGAGGCCGTAGGGTCAGCCGAGGGTGCGGTTGAGGGGGTGGGGACTGAGGGAGTTAGTGAGGAGGTGAGGGCGTCTTTGGACGCTATAGTGGGGATGTTAGAGAGGGAGGCTGGAGAGGCCAGGGCTGAGGAGGAGAGGAGGGCTTTGGGGGACTTTGAGGCTTTAGCCTCCAAAGTGGTGGGCGCGGAGGAGGGCGAGGGTGTAGGGACTGAGGCTACGGGGGCTGTGGGTGTGGACACAAGGGCCACGGGGCCGGTGCCGAGGTCGAGGCCGAGGAGGAGGGGGATGAGGAGGGAGAGGATGACGGGATGGACGATCCCAATGAGACCGAGGCGGAGGCTTCCAGGGCTACACGAGCTGTGGTATGTCCTGATTTCTCTTTGTCTAGTCATATATTTTATATTCATACCTTGAATTTATGTGTGTGCATGCTTATGAGTGTGTGGTGTACATGTTTGTGAATTTCAAGGAGGAGGGGTCATGCATGTAGTAGGGATACTGCAATGTCATAGTATAATAACATGCTTGCATAGTGGGTTCTAGTGTAAGATGGTGGTGGGATTGTATGGGCATGTGAGTTTGAGGGGAGTGATAATTTTTTTTTTTGAAATAGATATGTTTTAATGTGATAATGGCATAGAAGGCAAGTAAGCATGTGTCGATGATCACGGTGGGAGTGTTATAAACATGCTTTATATGACAAGAAGAAAGTGTGTTTATGTAGTTTTAAGCATGGTGAATTTTGATTCGTAGATAGACCACGGTGGGAGTGTTTATGGGGAAAAAAGAGGTGTATTCATGTTTCAAATATTTCATGCTTGCATATGTATATTTAATTCTCTAAGCATGGTTTAGAATGAAAATTTCGTTTAGGATTCTCACCTTTCGGACGTCTTCGGACTAACCCCTCTTCTTCTGTTTGTTTCAGCGGCCGAACCGTATTCGAGCCCTCTAGCATGGGATGAAGCGGTGGTATGATGCCTTGAGGCCGGAGGAGAGGAACCTGATGGATGAAGCGGGCTTTCACTCCTTTTTTCTGATTGAGCCGTTCCATGTCCACCGCCCTTATCTCGAGGCGTTGGCGGAGAGGTGGGATCCGGAGAGCTGCACATTCATCCTCCCCACTGGTGCGGTGATGCCGACGTTGGAGGACGTTCAACGGATCATGGGCCTCCCAGTCTTGGGTGAGGTGGTGATAGTGGCTACCAGTCAAGACTACAGGGCGCTCTTCCGGGAGTTGATCGGGGATTGGGAGTACGTGGAGCGAGAGAGGACGTTGAACCGGATCCCTCTAGGACAACTTTCGAGGCAGTACGGCCTTGGTTCATTCACGCGCCGTCAGAAGGGCGAGGCCGCGGCCAGTTTTGAGAGGAGGAGGCTGATGATCGAGGCTAGGGAGGCCACTGCATGCCCACAGAGGGCTCGGAGGGAGTTGAGGGCGTTCTTCCTCTATTTTTTCTGTTATATATGTGTCACTTTTATCCTTCTGGTTACCATTCGAGCATTCTGGCAGTTTTCCAACTTTTTCATTTTTTGATCGGAACCACTAAAATTTTAAACTTTTATCTATCATCCTGAGTTTGAGGGCTCCGATTGAAAATCTAACTGCATATTATGTGTCCTGGTGCCATTTCAAGCCACTCACGAAAATTTCATCGAATTCTGGTAACGTTTCAGAATTTCACAGTTTCGAAGCGTATCCGGGTTTTGACCGACCGAAAAGTCATTGGGAGACTTGACTTGGTCAAGGTTGACCCTTGACTTGGTCAATGGATTTTGGTTTTTAGTGTGGTTGGGTTGACTAGGGTCAAATCTCACCTAAACCTAACTTAAACCTAGTTTAAACTAATTAATTTCTAAGTTAAGTGGGTGGTGAGTGTGTGAGTGAGTGTGTGAGGTGTGTGTGTGCTTTAAGTGAGGTCCACGCCCATTTATAGTTGCACTCCCCCTATTCATCTTCTTCTCCACCAAAAGCTCTCTCTCATCTTCTCTCTTTTTCCACCATATGACCTAGTAGAGGTGGTTAAAATCAAAAACCCTAGAAGGAGAAAAGATAGGTGAGGACCCGATCTATCTTCCTATGGTCTCGGATTCGAGTTCCCTCATGTGTGACCCCCCTCTCATAGCCTCTTTTCTCCCATGTTTTCAGCCCTTCCTTGGCTGAGAGGAGATCTTGGTGGTGGTGGTCTTGGAGGTGGCAAATCGGTGCGCGAAGATCACCCGTTCTTCCTTCCCTTCCCTTCCTCTCCTTGGGTGAGTTTCTTTCCTTCCTTTTCTTGTTTAGATGCATGTTAGGAGGTGTTTTTGGTTATGTATGGCTCTTGGGTGGTTGGAGGGGGACTGTTGGGGGCTGTTGGAGGTGTTAGGGTTGGCTCGGGTGCATGCGGGCTCACCGGCGCGCGTGCGCGCGAGCCTGCACGCGCACAGGCAGGCAGGCGAGCTGCAGTCAGGCGCGCTGGGCGCGTGCTGTCGGGCTCGCTGGGCGCGTGCGGTCGGGCGAGCAGGCGTGCGCGCGGGGTGCTGCGCTGGGGCGCAATGCGTGCGGGTGTGCGCGCAGGGCGCTGCGCTGGGGCGCTGTGCGCGCGGGTGCATCCGGGGCTGGACGCGAGGTGCACGCGGGCGCGAGCGTGAGTGTGCCCGAGCGTGCGGCGTGTCTGGGCGCGCGGGCTGGGGTGCGGCAGCGTGCCTGGGCGGGCGGGCAGGGGCGCGGCAGCGTGCCTGGGTGCGCGGGCTGGGGCGCGGTAGTGCGCCCGGGGCGAGGGTGTGCGTGCGTGCATGCGCGTGCTGGTGGCCGTGCGTATGGCTGCCGGAGGTTCGGGAGTGAGTCGGGGCACTCGGGCTCGCGTGCGTGCGGGCCGTATGCACGCTTGTCCGAGTGTATTTTTGTATGTATTGTGTATTTTACTCACTGTGCTGAATACCCTGTCTTGCAGATCTTGACGGACGGTCACGCGACGACCCGGGTATTGGTGAGTGGGACAATCCAACCCAGTTGGGAGGCGTATATGCTCTTAGGCATGTACCGTTCTCCCCTGGGGCACCATAGTTTAATATTAACTTGTATAATATGTAATGCATGCAGGCATGATTGTTATGTAGTATGCATGCCACCCTAGACCTTGTATGTTAGGGACTTGCACCCTTTAGGATATGTGTAAGAGCCATGCATCCTGATACCATATTTTCATGCTAGGAAGCCTTGACCTATGCATGTGTCCCATTTAGTTTAATTTATTTTAAATCAAATGTGAGTTATTTAGTAATGAGCATGCTTAGTGAATATTATAACCATGAGGTTATAATACAGGCTTCCCCGCATCGTAGTTATGCGCCCTGGAGGAATTCACGGGAATTCATGTCATTTGAAATGTTAGGAAGTTGTTATCGACGGATCCGAGTGGATCGTATACGTGTGGGTAGGCTGTTTCTGTTCCCTTCATTTGATCCGTATAGAGACTGCCCCAGCGTTAGACAGGCCGTCCTGACAGAGGGCTCCCATCAGTAGGTACCTCCTGATTTGGTTTCGGACTGTGCTGAATTGTGGGAGTAGACCAGGCGGGCTACGGAGTGGAGGAGAGACTATCGGTGGACCAAGGGTGATTAACATCATAGTCAGTCCCAATAGCCATGTCACCTATTGGAGGGTGAGGGTGAGGGTGTGGTGGGTCGGCGATGTAGCGACCCACTGGATTGTGTAGTTCCTGCCACTTAGAGGCTTTGAATTATTTGTGATTAATATGAATTGTGATGCCTGGGTTGTGCTATTCACTGAGCGTGTGGCTCACCCCTCGCATATTTTTTTCTCCAGTTATCACTGAGTCGGATCTGAAGGAGGAGCTCCCCGAGGGACTTCAGCAGTAGCGGAGCAGCGCCACGTTCCGCGAGTGTTAGAGGCTATCAGCATCCCCTTTTGATTGTATGTATTATATTTATGTGCTTGGGCACCCATTTGTATTATATTTGATGTCATTGTATATATTGGCTCTCACAGGACAGTTGATTATGTATCGAGTCTGTAATGTGTCTTTGAATTACAGACTCAGTCTTTTAGATTCCGCTATTTGTGTATATATCATGTCAGCCTTGCTTTTGCCTGTGTTGTCATTTTGATGTTGTTTAGAGTATGTTATTGACCTCCTGTATAGACTGCTGATATCATATATACCATTGCCGCGTCCCGGGGACGGCCGCCCTGGGGCGTGACATCTTCGGCCGGGTCCTCTTCTCGATGGCCTCCGAAAAGGTCTCCTCTCACTTTCTGTTTCTGATGAGGGACCTAGAGGCCATGGGATGCTTTGCCTGGGGAGTGGCCATGCTGGCCCACCTCTTTGTTGAGTTGTCGAAGAAGGTGAAGAGAGCCGAGGGAAAGAATCTCAACGGCTTCGCAGCGTTTCTACATGTATAATTTAGTGAAGATAGGAATGATTTGATTTCACCTGACTTTGGTTTTGACTTTCTTTCTGCAGATTTTCGGGTATGAGCACTTCGCCATTGCTCGTCCGACCCAGCTGGTCTTCGACCGTGCCCTCCCTTGGGCTATGAGATGGGCGCCTCCAGGGGCTTCTCGCCTGCGTCGCCTTGCTCAGTTCCGGGAGGCTTTCTGCGCTTCGAAGGAATCTTTCTCTTTTCTCTTTCTCTTTTCTCTCCTTGCTTCTTGCTTCTTCTCATTGTGTTCTAAATGATGCCTACTTTTGTAGGTTGAGCTGAATGAGTTGGAGAAGAAGCTTGAGACCGCCAATGAGCACCTCCAAGCACGGGCCGGGCAAGTAGAAGGGTTGCGAGCGTAGAGGCGACGCTTGCAGGACTAGGTTCGAGTCCTTGAGGCTCAGGTGGATGCTTTGTCGAGAGCGAGAGCCGATGGCGCTTCTTCCTCCTCTGCTCCTCCTCCGCCTAGTGCCACCGATCGGGAGTTCAAGTTGGTGAACGAGCTTGGCATGGTCCGTAGCGAGCTCCTGGCTACTCGGATGGAGCTTGATCAGGCGAGGGAGAGGGCTGCAAGGGTCGAGGACAAGGTGGACCAGTTGCGGTCCGAGAGAGCCTTGTGTTGTGCCTGTGTCATTTGGAGCACTCTGATTGAAAATTTGGCTACATAATTTTTTTCCTCGAAGTTATGTATTTCCAATTTGGTATTTGGATTTGATTTTGTTAAAATCCAAGATGAAGAGGTTTAAATATGATTTTATTATGAGATGTCCAGTTTTGAGTTAGCTTTCGTACAGAATGGAATTAGATCAACTGAATTCTTGTAGTAAAAATTATGGGTATTTTTCCAAGTATACCCCGGGGAGGGAAATTCTGGCAGCAGCCATGTTCTATGTTTAGCTCTAATTTCGGAATAGCTGGAGAGATTATTTGATCTTGGCATAAACATGAAAGTTGTAGATAATCTTCTTAGCTTTCCAACAGAATTAGAATTGTGCAATTTGGAGCTATATCGAGGACGTTATGGCTGTTCTAGTGAAGCTTGTACAGAATTTCAAGTCAAAGGATGATTTGGTCATTTCCATCTCTCTTTAGATATTTATGTGCAACAAAAATATCTTCTTCTCTCTCTCTCTCTCCCTCTCACTTCCACGCCCATTTTCTTGCCTCTCTTCCCCTCTCTCAAGCCCCCCCAAGGTGTTTGTGAAAATTCCCCAAAGAGAAGGAGATGGTGAAGGAAGAGGAGAGGGTTTGTTCATGTATTGTTGTTGTTTGTCCTCCTCTCTCAAGCTCCCTTTTCTTGATCCTTCCCCCCTGATTTGCAACCAAGAAGGAGGCTGAGGAGAGGCTGAACGCTGTGGTGCTGGGGGTGGCGGTTGAGGTGGTCGCGGGTGCGTCGAGGGCCCCCGAACCTCCCCCTTTCATTTCCCCTCCAAAGGTGAGACTTTCCCCTTCTTTTCTTGATTTTTATGGCTTAGGGTTGGTTGGGAGGGTCATGCATGTTGGGTAGATGTGTTAGGGTGTGTGGGAGGGATTGGGAAGGGTTAAAATGGGGTTAGATTTGGCTGGGCGCGCATCGGGAGTCGTCTGCGCGCGTGCACGCGCAAGCGGGCGCGTAGACGCGCGCAGGTCCGTGCGCGCCAGCGCGCGGGTGCGCGCGGAGTGGTCGCGCGGGTGCGCGGGGGTGCTGGGTAGAAACCCAAGGATCACAGGGTCACGCGGCGGCGCGACCAACCTCACCCCCATCCTCACTCCCGAAGGGAGTCATTTTGGGACTTATGGGGAGAGACCATACCGTCGGTCGAAGAGACCCGGATTTACTGGGCTAGGGACCATGCCGTCAGTCGAAGAGACCCGAATTTACTGGTCCAGGTACCATGCCGTCGGTCGAAGAGACCCGGATTTACTGGTCCACTCAACACTACTAGATCATCTACATCTAGATGATCGCCCAACGATGTCCTTCAACATCGATCACGAGATCGGACCCAACATCTATGGGAACGGTCGAACAACGAATGGGTCACGAGGCGACGGGTCTTTGCCTCATCCACACCCTCACTCCTGAAAGGAGACATTTTGGAACTTTGGGAGAGACTTAGACTGCTCTACACCCCTGGTCCACAGGGAGCCTCTCCCCGCTCCGTAGCTCGCCTGGTCTATTCCCACGATTCAGCAATGTCCGAAACCAAATCAGGAGGTGCCTACTGATGGGAGCCCTCTGTCAGGACGGCCTGTCTAACGCCGGGGATGTCACTACATCGGATCCAAATGAAGGGGGAGAACGATCCCATGTTCGCAAAGCGAAATCCCATGGAAAACAACCACTACCGATACTCGCTCATCGAGATATCACACACATGGATAACAGCAAGCAATGCACTCATATTAATCTCAAAGTAGTCATAGTCCCTAAACGGGAGTAACTACACAAGCTAGTGGGTCGTTACATCGCCGACCCACCACACCCTCACCCTCACCCTCAAGCTGGTGACATGGTCTTTTGGGACTGACTAGGCTGTTATTCACCTTTGGTCCACCAATAGCCTCTCCTCCACACCGTAGCTCGCCTGGTCTACTCCCACGATTCAGCACAGTTCGAAACCAAATCAGGAGGTACCTACTGATGGGAGCCCTCTGTCAGGACGGCCTGTCTAACGTTGAGGAGTCCCTACACGGATCCAACGAAGGGAAGAGAAACAGCCTACCCACACGGATACGATCCAGTTGGATCCGCCGACACCGATCTCAACTCTACAAATGACATGAATTCTTCAGAATTCCACCAGGGCACATAACTAAGATGCGGGGAAAGCATATATTATAACAACTGGGTTATAATATTCTCTAAGGCATGCTTGCAACTAAATGCTCACATAATCCCCTAAGATGCGGGGAGACATATATCATAACCACAAGGTTACAATACTCACTAAGGCATGCTCACATTCTGATTTAATTAGATTAAACTAGATGGGAACATGCATAGCTCGGGGCTTGGTATCTAAGCATGTATAGGCCGCTATACATGATATAAGGGTGCATATCCCTAGCATACAAAGTCTAAGGTGGCATGGATACATCATAGCAAAGCATGCATAGATCAAGGCTCTTAAGTACAGGACATGGTGTCCAGGCACGTACGGGCCTCTATACACGATGTATGGGTGTATATCCCTAGCATGCAAGGTCTAAGGTGGCATGGATACATCATAATAATCAGGCATGCACAGGTGGCTACATAATTTAGCTAGGGGCCCCCATCGATGCGCGACGCGCGTCTATGCGGGTCGAGCGCATTTCTAGAGAGGGGGGGGGGGGATTGGAATCGAACCACTCACCTTACGACCCGGGACCTCGCGCATCCCATCCGACAAGATCTGCAAGGTAGGGGCATCCAACTGGTGAGAAACAACACAATTTATACATAGAAATCATTAGAAATACCCCATACTCGGACAAACATGCATACGGGCTCGCACGCATGCGAGCACGCACGCGAGTCCGAGTGCTCCGACACCTACCCGAACCCTTGTGCAGCCACACGCATGGCCCCCCGCACGCGCACGCACGAATGCGCACGCACGCACGCACCCCAGCACCATCGGCACACTGTCGCGCGCTTGCCCGCGCGCCCAGACGCCCTGCCGCGCGCACGCACACGCTCACGCGCGCCCGTGCGCACAGCACGCCTAGCCCGCGCCCTCGCGCAGCACCCCGCGCACGCGCGCGCACTGGCCCCCAGCCCCGCGCCCAGGCACATGCCCAAGCGCCCTGCCCGCGCGCGCGCACGCTCGCACTCCCGTGCCCACCCCCTCTCGCACCCCCGCTCGCAGCTGCACCAGCGCGCAGCGCCCGCGCGCGTCTGCGCACCCGACTGGGCCTGCCAGGGCCCGCCTGCGCCCGCGCCGCGCGCGCGCAGACTGCGCCCAGCGCGCGCCCAGCCCATCCCAACCTCTTTTTAACCCTTCCCAACCCCTCACACACACCCTAACACATCTACCCAACATGCATGACCTTCCCACAACCCCTTAAGCCAAGAAAATCAAGAAAAGAAGGGGAGGAGCTCACCTTGGAGGGGGAACAAAAGGGGGAGGTTCGGGGGCCCTCGACGCACCCGCGACCACCTCAACCGCCACCACCACTACCACCACCCCTCGATCTCTCCTCAGCCTCCATGGCTGCAAACAGTGGGGGGGGTAAAGATCATGAGGGAGCTTGAAAGAGAGGAGAAGACAACAACACAACAACACCTACACCAAGATTCACCACCACTTCTTCCTCCACCTTCTCCTTCTCATTGGGATAAAAACACAAACACATGGTGGGGGCTTGAATGAGAGGAAGAGAGACCAGATGTGCTGGTCGACGTGGGGGTGAGAGGGGAAGAGAGAGGGAGGAGATATTTATCAAAAATATCTTAAGAGGGAATTACTAAGTCGCCCTTCGACTAGAAATTCTGCACAAGCTTTACTGGAACAGCCATAACTTCCCCGATACAGCTCTGAATTGCTCAATTTTAAGACCGATGGAAAGCTAAGAAGATTATCTACAACTTTCATGTTTATGCCATGATCAAATAATCTCTTCAGCTATTCCGAAATTAGAGCTAAACATCAAGCAGGGCTGCTGCCAGAATTTCCATCCCTGGGGTATACTTGGAAAAATACCCATAACTTTTACTACAAGAATCCAGTTGATTTAATTCCACTTCTGTGCGAAAGCTAACTCAAAACTGGACATCTCATAGTAAACTCATATTTAAACCTCTTCATCTTGGATTTTAACAAAATCAAATCCAAATACCAAATCAGGAATACATAACTTCGAGGAAAAAAATTTATGTAGCCAATTTTTAAACAGAGGGCTCCAAGTGACACAGGCACAACATTCTTCCCCCCTTAGGAAATTTAGTCCTCGAAATTTAAGGAAACCCAAAAGGGAAGACCGAAAGTATCATGCATAGACCTTTTGCTCCCAAGTGGTCTTTGCACCGGACTGGCGCTACCGACACACTGCAATCAAAGGAACGGTCTTAGCGTGGAGCCTCTTCTCATGCTTGTCCTTGGCCTCGATCCACTGCTCCACGAACGACAAATCCACCTCGAGGATGAGGCGGTCGAACAGAATGACATGAGCAGGATCGTGGACATAACGCCTTGGCCATTGGACAAGGACGACGTCGTGGGCATGAACCAGCTGTGGGGGAAAGGCTACATGATAAGCCACCTCCCCAATCCACTCAATGACGAGAAATGGTCCCATTAAAGAGCAAACTCAGCTTACCCCGAACGTCGAAACAGAGGGTGCCCCCTTAACCCGGACACCTTCTTGAAAATATGGTCGCCAAACCCAAAGGTATGCCCCTGGCGACAATGACCTGGGTAGCCCCTCTGTCGGTTCTAGGCGGTGCAGATGTACACACGAACCAACCTGGCCACCGCAAGGTCAAACAACTAACTTATGGCCCCTCCAACTGGCGCTCCTCAACCATCCCAACACAAGGGAGGTATAAAACTGCGCCTGTAGAGTGCCTTTCACAGATCCATCTGGGTGCTCGAATGGCAGTCGTCTTGTAGGCATACCCCAACAAATGGGTGGTGCCTCACCCAACTGCCCTCATCATCGAGCACGCAGGCACTTAGCATGTCCTCCAAGGTCTGAATCGTCCTCTTTGTCTGGCTGTCCATCGGCGATGAAACACTATACTTAAATGGAGGCTCGCGCCAAAGGCTGCGCCACAACCTCAAAGTAACCCTCGCGTCTCAACCGAAAATAGCGCCGACTGGAGTGCCATGAAGACGAACAATCGCGAAGGTGAAAACCCACGTCAAGGCGTCCAGAGACTCAATCAGTTGGATAGGGAGGGAAGCGCGGACTTAGTCAGTCGGTCAATGATCACCTAGACGGCGTCGTGACCCGAACGTGACATTAGCGAGTCCGCAACAATCCCTGATAACCCACTCCCACGTCCACTAAGGAATCTCGATGGACTGACGCTTTCCACTCAATGATGATTCTCGAACTTTGCCTGAGGGCATGCCAACCTGGGGAAACAAGGTCACCCAATCACCTTTTCCATCACACCACAGCAATCTCAATGAAGACTACCCCAAAGTAGTCCACGGAACCCAATAAAACTTTTGAGATCCTCGAAGGCATCCGGCGCATTCGTCAACCCTGACGGCAGTACTTAAAACTCGTAGTGCCCGAAACGGTCACGAAAGGCCATCTACGGGATGTCCAACTCTCGGATCTCAACTTGTGGTACCCTTGTGCGAAGATCGATCTAACAGCAGACACTCGCTCCCAGAGCTGGTCAAATAGATCATCGATTCACAGCAAAGGTAATTGATCTTCAACCTCCACGGGGAGATCAAAACAACACCACGAACAATTAAGTCCAGATTCTGCTCCTCGAGCATGGCTGGCGCTCACGATGACACTTACACACTAGGTAAGCCGCTCAACCGCACTTAATCCACAAGACACGCAATAAGGGGGTCGTCGAACCTCGACAATGCCTATGCGACGTCATCTAACTGATAGGGCGGTTGAGTCCCATCACGAACGCTAGCATCGCGTCTCCTTATTCGTGACGACCAATGTGGGACAAAAACGCGACAGTATCCACAACTGTGCTTCACATGTCGCCAGAGATAGGTCGCTCATCTACAACCATTGGAACTCCAGCATCCTGCACTCCATGGGCAGATTCATCACGGGGAGTCCACGCTCTCGACATTATTTAGCAGCACTCTCCCGGTGTGGCCTCTACCTGGTAGCCTCCCAAGCCTACTATCTCTGCCATATGGGCGCACCAACAAGCATAGCATCTGGGAGCACCTCACAGGGCTCTGGCCTCAACCGGGCAGCTACAAAACACAATGATATATCGAAGCGACTCCAGATGCCACTATGGAACCCTGTCCACTAGCGATCGCCCACTGAGCTGCAATAGGACGCACCCAATCCCGATCGTACGCATCACCACTCGCTACAGCACCTTCCAAGTGAGAGGGAAAAATCCACCATCAATTTGATGCTTCTAAGGTATTCCTTGACTGGGAAAAGAAACCTTGGCAGGGCACCATGAGGTCCCGATATAGGATATCCCGACAACCAAACAAGGAACACGGAGTACCCTAGCCCGGGTCTCAACGCTGACCCTGCAAGGCCCCTTATCCAGAGTAGGAAGTCTAGAAGAAGACATCATCCCTTAATGAGCAATACGCCACATCCTCAACACTTTACACTGGCGCCGCACGCGAACTCAATGGTTACCAGCGATACCGATACACGGGGAAGAAGCTCCATTATCGAGACGCAATCCATACCTTAGAATTGCAACCAATTCATCACCATCACACTACTGGGCATAAATCTCCTACCCAAACCTTAATCCTGCACAAGAGATCTAACAATTGACCCTAACCAGTCGACCCAGTCGACAACTTAAGGGTGGGTCCAGGGGGTCACGTCCACGTCAACGGATGCGAGGAGGCATGTCAGCAACTTAGGATAACTTCTAAAACAAGAGTACTCGGATGACAATCCTACAACTCATCCTCTATATGACTAGACTTAGGCTCTGACAGGACCAGGCTCTGATACCATCTTTATTGTCACGCCCCAGGCGTCCCCGAGACGTGGCAAAATAAAATATAATATCAGTTATCAATACCTGAGGTCAATAAGGACACCAACAACAATACACAAGGTTGCAAAGCAAGATAATGATAACTGACTGAAAAGCGGAAGCATAATATATAACAATGTCTGTAAATCAAAAACATTATTACAGACCCGAATACACAATCAATGTCCTGTGGAAGCCAAGTCTAGACCAAAGAAAAATACACATGTATGCACGATTTACAAAGCATAAAATTCTCTAGGAATGCTAACAGCCTCGCACACGCCACCCGCCGGCAGAACGCTCCACGCCCATAAGACCACGCCACAGGAAGCTCCTGCTCCACGCCCAACACTGCCCCTGAAAAGAAACAGTATGCGAGGGGTGAGCTACAAGCTCAGTGAGTGGCTGGAAACCAATCACCATCTACAGATCAATACATAATCAGTTCCCTTTTCCAAGGAAAAACATGGGTAGAAACCCAAGGATCACTGGGTCACGCGGCGGCGCGACCAACCTCACCCCACCCTCACTCCCGAAGGGAGCCTTTTGGGACTTATGGGGAGAGACCATACCGTCGATCGAAGAGACCCGGATTTACTGGCCTAGAGACCATGCCGTCGGTCGAAGAGACCCGGATTTACTAGTCCAGGGACCATGCCGTCGGTCGAAGAGACCCGGATTTACTGGTCCACTCAACACTACTAGATCATCTACATCTAGATGATCGCCCAACGATGTCCTTCAACATCCATCACGAGACCGGACCCAACATCTATGGGAACGGTCGAACAACGAATGGGTCACGAGGCGACGCGTCTTTGCCTCATCCACACCCTCACTCCTGAAAGGAGACATTTTGGGACTTTGGGAGAGACTTAGACTGCTCTACACCCCTGGTCCACCGGTAGCCTCTCCCCGCTCCGTAGCTTACCTGGTCTACTCCCACGATTCAGCACAGTCCGAAACCAAATCAGGAGGTGCCTACTGATGGGAGCCCTCTGTCAGGACGGCCTGTCTAACGCCGGGGTGTCACTACATCGGATCCAAATGAAGGGGGAGAACGATCCCATGTTCGCAAAGCGAAACCCCATGGAAAACAACCACTACCGATACTCGCTCATCACAATATCACACACATGCATAACAGCAACCAATACACTCATATTAATCTCAAAGTAGTCATAGTCCTAAAACGGGAGTAACTACACAAGCTAGTGGGTCGCTACATCGCCGACCCACCCCACCCTCACCCTCACCCTCAAACTGGTGACATGGTCTTTTGGGACTGACTAGGCTGTTAATCACCCTTGGTCCACCGATAGCCTCTCCTCCACACCGTAGCTCGCCTGGTCTACTCCCACGATTCAGCACAGTTCGAAACCAAATCAGGAGGTACCTACTGATGGGAGCCCTCTGTCAGGACGGCCTGTCTAACGTTGAGGAGTCCCTACCCGGATCCAACGAAGGGAAGAGAAACAGCCTACCCACACGGATATGATCCTCTTGGATCCGCCGACACCGATCTCAACTCTACTAATGACATGAATTCTTCAGAATTCCTCCAGGGCGCATAACTAAGATGCGGGGAAAGCATATATTATAACAAATGGGTTATAATATTCTCTAAGGCATGCTTGCAACTAAATGCTCACATAATCCCCTAAGATGCGGGGAGACATATATCATAACCACAAGGTTACAATACTCACTAAGGCATGCTCACATTCTGATTTAATTAGATTAAACTAGATGGGAACATGCATAGCTCGGGGCTTGGTATCTAAGCATGCATAGGCCGCTATACATGATATAAGGGTGCATATCCCTAGCATACAAAGTCTAAGGTGGCATGAATACATCATAGCAAAACATGCATAGATCAAGGCTCTTAAGTACAGGACATGGTGTCCAGGCACGTACGGGCCTCTATACACGATGTATGGGTGTATATCCCTAGCATGCAAGGTCTAAGGTGGCATGGATACATCATAATAATCAGGCATGCACAGGTGGCTACATAATTTAGCTAGGGGCCCCCATCGATGCGCGACGCGCGTCTATGCGGGTCGAGCGCATTTCTAGAGAGGGGGGGGGATTGGAATCGAATCACTCACCTTACGACCCGGGACCTCGCATCCCATCCGACGAGATCTGCAAGGTAGGGGCATCCAACTGGTGAGAAACAACACAATTTATACATAGAAATCATTAGAAATACCCCATACTCGGACAAACATGCATACGGGCTCGCACGCATGCGAGCACGCACGCGAGTCCGAGTGCTCCGACACCAACCCGAACCCTTGGGCAGCCATACGCATGGCCCCCCGCACGCGCACGCACAAATACGCACGCACGCACGCACCCCAGCACCATCGGCGCACTGTCGCGCGCCAGCCCGCGCTCCCAGACGCGCTGCCGCACGCACGCACACGCTCACGCGCGCCCGCGCGCACTGCACGCCCAGCCCGCGCCCTCGCGCAGCACCCCGCGCACGCCCCAGCACGCGCACGCACGTGCGCGCACTGGCCCCCAGCCCCGCGCCCAGGCACATGCCCAGGCGCCCTGCACGCTCGCGCGCACGCCCACGCGCGCACTCCCGTGCCCACCCCCTCTTGCACCCCCGCTTGTGCTTGCACCCGCGCGCACGCGCCCGCACGCGTCTGCGCGCCCGATTGTGCCTGCCAGCGCCCGCCTGCGCGCGCACGCGCGCAAACTGCGCCCAGCGCGCGCCCAGCCCATCCCAACCTCTTTTTAACCCTTCCCAACCCCTCACACACACCCTAACACATCTACCCAACATGCATGACCTTCCCACAACCCCTTAAGCCAAGAAAATCAAGAAAAGAAGGGGAGGAGCTCACCTTGGAGGGGGAACAAAAGGGGGAGGTTCGGGGGCCCTCAACGCACCCGCGACCACCTCAACCGCCACCACCACAACCACCACCCCTCGGCCTCTCCTCAGCCTCCATGGCTGCAAACAGTGGGGGGGGGGAGATCATGAGGGGATCTTGAAAGAGAGGAGAAGACAACAACACAACAACACCTACACCAAGATTCACCACCACTTCCTCCTCCACCTTCTCCTTCTCATTGGGACAAAAACACAAACACAAGGGGGGGCTTGTGTGGGAGGGAGAGGGACCAGAAATGCTGGTCGACGTGGGGGTGAGAGGGGAAGAGAGAGGGAGGAGATATTTATCAAAAATATCTTAAGGGGGAATTACTAAGTCGCCCTTCGACTAGAAATTCTGCGCAAGCTTCACTGGAACAGCCATAACTTCCTCGATACAGCTTCGAATTGCACAATTCCAAGACCGTTGGAAAGCTAAGATGATTATCTACAACTTTCAGGTTTATGCCATGATCAAATAATATCTCCAGCTATTCCGAAATTAGAGCTAAACATCGAGCAGGGCTGCTGCCAGAATTTCCATCCCCGGGGTATACTTGGAAAAATACCCATAACTTTTACTACAAGAATCCAGTTGATCTAATTCCACTTTTGCGCGAAAGCTAACTCAAAACTGGACATCTCATAGTAAACACATATTTAAACCTCGTCATCTTGGATTTTAACAAAATCAAATCCAAACACCAAATCAGGAATACATAACTTAGAAAAAAAATTATGTAGCCTAATTTTTCAAACAGAGCGCTCCAAATGACACAGGCACAACATTCTTCCTCCCTTAGGAAATTTAGTCCTCGAAATTTAAGGAAACCCAAAAGGGAAGACCGGAAGTATCATGTGAGTGTGTGCTATTGTAAACACAGAAAAAGGTCTATCTTTGGTTGAGATCTTGCCTTTCCAAGTAGACATTGTTTAATTCCAACTCCATAGCAAGAAATAAAAGGGTAGGGGGGATAAGAGTAATATATCTTCTTTTGGGGCAACATTTTAGAATTGTCCCAGTCTGGCATATGTCCTTACTTCCTAGGTCCCTCTGGCTTTCTTCTTTTTACCACTTCTTTATTTGGGTGGAGAGTACAACCCGCTAGGCATGTACCCGTATTTCGAGTGGAGAGTACAATCCGTTTGCTTGGATGTGTACTAGTATAGCCTTTTGTTCAGCATATACTGTGCGTAAAGGCGTTCATGCCTGCTAAAGTAGAGAGTTTAACCCGTTGTCTGGGTGTTGTTTTGATCTTTGGCCTCTCATTGCCTTTTTGTTTTGATTTTGTTTTGAGGGGGGGGGGACTTTTCTGTATTTTACCCCTATTATTTTCTGCTTCCCCTCTAGAAGTGCTTATAAAGTACTAGAGCCAGTTTTGGGACATATTCCAGGTCCGGCCAATTCCTCATTTTGTCTTTAGGTTGATATGAGTGGGGGCGAAAAATAAGGGGAGATGCTTTGGGTTTATAAAATTGTCCTAGTCTACAGGGTAGGTAATTTCTCCTTTTATCAGATAAACAAGTTCCTAAGTTATACTTGTGTGATGGAGGTGGCATGAGTAGTGGATGTCACGCCCCAGGCATCCCCGAGACGTGGCAAAATTAATATAATATCAGCTATCAATACCTGAGGTCAATAAAGACACCAACAACAATACACAAGGCGGCAAAGCAAGATAATGATAACTAACTGAAAAGCGGAAGCATAATATATAACAATGTCTGTAAATCAAAAACATTATTACAGACCCGAATACACAATCAATGTCCTGTGAAAGCCAAGTCTAGACCAAAGAAAATACAACCTGTGCCACATGCACGATTTACAAAGCATAAAATGACTCTAGGAATGCTGACAGCCTCGCACACGCCACCCGCCGACAGAACGCTCCACGCCCATAAGACCACACCACAGGAAGCTCCAGCTCCACGCCCAACACTGCCCCTGAAAAGAAACAGTATGCAAGAGGTGAGCCACAAGCTCAGTGAGTGGCTGGAAACCAATCACCATTCTACAGTTCAATACATAATCAATTTCCTTTCAAGGAAAACATGGGTGGAAACCCATGGATAACTGGGTCACGCGGCGGCGCGACCAACCTCACCCCCACCCTCACTCCCGGAGGGAGTCTTTTGGGACTTATGGGGAGAGACCATACCGTCGGTCGAAGAGACCCGGATTTACTGGTCTAGAGACCATGCCGTCGGTCGAAGAGACCCGAATTTACTGGTCTAGAGACCATGCCGTCGGTCGAAGAGACCCGGATTTACTGGTCTAGAGACCATACCGTCGGTCGAAGAGACCCGAATTTACTGGTCTACACAACACTACTGGATCATCTACATCTAGATAATCGCCCAACGATGTCCTTCAACATCCATCACGAGACCGGACCCAACAACTATGGGAACGGTCGAACAACGAATGGGTCACGAGGCGACGTGTCTTCGCCTCATCCACACCCTCACTCCTGAAAGGAGACATCTTGGGACTTTGGGAGAGACTTAGACTGCTCTACACCCCTGGTCCACCGGTAGCCTCTCCCACCCTCGTGGCCTCCGCCTAGTCCTCTGACAGGTATAGCCAACGCCGGGGAGTTCCTACATCGGATCCAATGAAGGGAAGAATGATTCCCATGCCCGTAACATCATTCGTTAATCCTCTCCCGGGTAGTATCTACAACCCGATCTCCTCAACTCACCGCTCTACACCCTTGGTCCGCCAATAGCCTCTCCCACCCTCGTGGCCTCCGCCTAGTCCTCTGACAGGTATAGCCAACGCCGGGGAGTTCCTACATCGGATCCAATGAAGGGGAGAACGATCCCATGTTCGCAAAGCGAAACCCAAAGGAAAACAACCACTCTCGATACTCGCTGATCGAGATGTCACACACATGCATAACTGTCACGCCCCGGGCGTCCCCGAGACGCGGCAGGTGTATATAAAATATCAGATTCTACACAGGAGGTCAATAATATATCATATACAAGCAATATGACACACAGACAATAAAAGCAGGGCTGACATGATATATACACCAAATGCGGAAGCTAAGACTGAATCTGTAATCAAAACACACTACAGATTCCATACATAATCACATGTCCTATGAGAGCCAATATACATACAAAGACATCCAAATACAACACAAACGCGTGCCCAAGCACGGAAAATAATACATACTGGCACAAGGGATGCTGATAGTCTCTGATACTCGCGGGACGTGGCGCTACTCCGCTACTGATGAAGTCCCTCGGGGAGCTCCTCCTCCAGATCCGACTCAGATGACACTGAAGAGAAAATATTATGCGAGGGGTGAGCCACACGCTCAGTGAACGGCACAACCCATGCATCACAGACAATATTGACCACAACCAGATAATTCTTAACATCCACAACCACATTACCACAGCCACAAATAACAACAATCCCTCAACTAGTGGGTCGCTACCGCCAACCCACTACACCCTCACCCTCACCCTCAATGGGTGACCAAGGATATTGGGACTTACTACACCAATCCAGCAGGTCGCTATCGCCAACCTACTACACCATCACCCTCACCCCTCAACAGGAGTGACATAGGATATTGGGACTGACAATCATCCATAGACAAATCCAGCGGGTCGCTCATCGCCAACCCACTACACCCTCACCCTCACCCTACAACGGGTGACAAAGGCTCTTGGGACTGACTAGGCTGTTGGTCACCCTTGGTCCACCGATAGTCTCTCCTCCACTCCGTAGGCCGCTTGGTTTTCACCCACAACTTCGGCCCAGTCCGAAACCAAATCAGGAGGCGCCTACTGATGGGAACCCTTGGAAGGGACGACCTTTCTAACGCTGGGGCAGTCTCTATCGGATCCAACGAAGGGGACAGAACAGCCTATCCATCGCATATGATCCACTCGGATCCGCAGACAACACATCATAACAACACTACTGTTCTGAATTCCTCAGAACCCACCAGGGCGCATAACTACGATGCGGGGAACATGCATAAGGTTATAACAGGGTGGAATATCGTTGGGGAAAGAAACTCGGGAGGGCAGCGTGAGTTCCCGTTATAGGACACCCCGACAACCAAACAAAGAACACGGTGTACCCTAACCCGGGTCTCACCGCTGTCCTCGCAAGGCCCCTCCCCTATAATATTCACTATAACATGCAATTTAACAAAATACTAGCATTTAATTTAATAAATAAACTAGTAGGGCACATGCATCGGTCGGGCTTCCTAACATGGAACCAGGGGACATGCTGCATGGCTCATACACATATCCTAAGGGTGCAAGTCCCTAACATGCAAAGTCTAGGGTAACATGCATTCTACAATTAAATCATGCTCGCATGATATACATATTACACATGCCAATATTTATCCATGGTGCCCCAGGAGAGGTCGGTATACGCCCAAGTGCGTATAACACCTCTCTACTGGGTTGGATTGTCCCACTCACCAGAGATCGGGGTCGTCGCGCGATCGTGCGTCCAGATCTGCAAGACAGACATTCAATATGGTGAGAACAATACATAAATACTCTAAAATACCCCAAACACACAAAACCCACAACTAAACACCGAACACTCGGGCAAACGTGCATACGATCCGCACGCACGCTAATCCGAGCATTCCGGCTACCACTCGCACGGCCGGCAACCACCCGCACGGCCGCTCGACCGCCCGGGTGCACCGCTGCGCCTCAGCCAACGCACCCCGCCCACCGCCGAACCTCCCGGGTGCACCGCGCGCCCCCTGCGCCCCAGCGCAGCCGCCCGCGCGCACCCCGCACGCCTCGCGCTGGCCAGTGAGCACCCCGCACGCCCCGCGCGCAGCGCCTCGCCCCGCGCGCACCCCCGCGCGCACCACCTCTCTCCGCGCGCACCCCGCGCGCACCACCTGCCTCTACCCGCAAGCACCACGCGCGCACCGCCAGCTCCGCCCCGCGCGCACTCCGCGCGCAACACCAGCTCCCACACCGCGCGCACGCCTGCCTCTGCCCAGCGCCCGCGCGCACGCCCCACAGCGGTGCCCAGCGCCCCAGCGCCCCGCGCGCACGCCCCACAGCGGTGCCCAGCGCCCAGCGCCCAGCGCCCAGCGCCCAGCACCCTCGGCCAGCACCCGGTACCCGCGACCCAGCGCCCAGCGTTCTGCACCCAGCACCCGGGACCCTCACCCAGCGTCCACGCACACGCACGCGCAACACGCGCCCAGCGCGCCTGCCAGCCTGCCCGCGCTGCTGCCCGCGTTGCCTGCCTGCGCGCGTCGCCGAGTGGCCCGAGCACCGCTCGCCTGCACGCCCGGGGCACTGCCCGCCTGATACCCGAGCGCCCCTACCCTGCTCGCCTGCGCGCCCAGCCTGCTCGCCCGGCCTGCCAGCGCGCACAGCCCAGCTAGCCTACCCGCATGCATCTCCCTGCACCCCCCGAGCGCACGCCCGCGCGCGCATGCCCTCGCGCGCCCAGCAAACTGGTGCACTGCTCCCAGCCTACCCGAACTAACCCTGCCAGCCTGCGCAGCGCGCACGCCCAGCCCTGCTGGCCTCCAGCTCCAGTCGAGCGCCCGCACGCCCAGCCCTGCTGGCCCTCAGCACCGCCCGAGTGCACGCACGCGTGCACGCCCGCGCGCACGCGCGCGCGCCCGCGCCAGCCACTGCACCTGCTGCCCTGCGCTGCTGCCCTGCCCGAGACAACAGCAGCTCCCCGCGCGCACTCCGCGCGCAACACCAGCTCCCACACCGCGCGCACGCCTGCCTCTGCCCAGCGCCCCGCGCGCACGCCCCACAGCGGTGCCCAGCGCCCCAGCGCCCCGCGCGCACGCCCCACAGCGGTGCCCAGCGCCCCAGCGCCCAGCGCCCAGCACCCTCGGCCAGCACCCGGTACCCGCGACCCAGTGCCCAGCGTTCTGCACCCAGCACCCGGGACCCTCACCCAGCGTCCACGCACACGCACGCGCAACACGCGCCCAGCGCGCCTGGCAGCACGCGCCCAGCGCGCCTGGCAGCACGCGCCCAGCGCGCCTGCCAGCCTGCCCGCGCTGCTGCCCGCGTTGCCTGCCTGCGCGCGTCGCCGAGTGGCCCGAGCACCGCTCGCCTGCACGCCCGGGCACTGCCCGCCTGATACCCGAGCGCCCCTACCCTGCTCGCCTGCGCGCCCAGCCTGCTCGCCCGGCCTGCCAGCGCGCACAGCCCAGCTAGCCTACCCGCATGCATCTCCCTGCACCCCCCGAGCGCACGCCCGCGCGCGCATGCCCTCGCGCGCCCAGCAAACTGGTGCACTGCTCCCAGCCTACCCGAACTAACCCTGCCAGCCTGCGCAGCGCGCACGCCCAGCCCTGCTGGCCTTCAGCTCCAGTCGAGCGCCCGCACGCCCAGCCCTGCTGGCCCTCAGCACCGCCCGAGTGCACGCACGCGTGCACGCCCGCGCGCACGCGCGCGCGCCCGCGCCAGCCACTGCACCTGCTGCCCTGCGCTGCTGCCCTGCCCGAGACAACAGCCAGCCAGCCCGAGCTGCTCTTCCACCCACCTCCGACCACCACCACAGCCTCCGACCGCCTCCCACAGCCCCCGACGGCCACCCACCGCCGCCAACCTCCACCCAACCCCATTTCCACCCTCCTAGCATACACCTAAGCAAGAAAGAGAGGAAAACGAGGCTTACCAAGGGGAGGAAAGGAAATCCGGTTGCTCTCCGCGCACCGAAACCTCTCCCAAAAGGTTTCCAACGCCCGGATCTACCTCCACCACCGAGATGGCTCAAAACAGAGGCGAAGAGAGGGCGGACGGACGGCCAAAACTCGCCGGAATGGGGATTTGAAACCACCGGGCCGATCTACACTTCCTAGGTTTTGGGTTTTAAGCTTTGAGGGGTCTAAGGGCCTCAAAAGCAAGAAAAAGAGAGAAGGGGAGAGAGGGAGCTTGGGGAGGAAGATGATGAACAGTGCCAAGCACTTTTTGGATTCCACTTATATAGCAAGCGACTTAAAAACCCAGATACGCCCCGGAACTGTGAAATTTTGGGAACGTTACCGGAATTCAACGAAATTTTCGTGAGAGGTCTAAAATGGCACCAGGACACCAAATATGCAGTTAGATTTCCAATCGGAGTCCTCTAACTCAGGACGATAGCTAACAGTCCAAAAATTAGCGGTACCGATCGAAAACAAAAAAAAAACGAAAAAACTGCCAGAACGCTCCAACGGTTACCAGCAGCCTAAAAGTGACACATATATAACAATAACAACAACCAACACACTCATATTAACCTTAAAGTAGTCATAGTCCCTAAACGGGAGTAACTACACAAGCTAGTGGGTCGTAACATCGCCGACCCACCCCACCCTCACCCTTTAGGGGGTGACATGGGCCTTTTGGGACTGACTAGACTGCTATTCACCCTTGGTCCACCGGCAGCACCACCCCGCTCTGTAGCTTACCTGGTATACTCCCACGATCAGCACTGTCCGAACACATCGGAGGTACCTATAGATGGGAGCCCTCTGTCAGGATAGCCTGTCTAACGCCGGGGAGTCCCTACACGGATCCGACGAAGGGAAGAGAACAGCCTACTCACACGCATGCGATCCTCTTGGATCCGTCGACAACGCTTCCTAACATTTCTAATGTCATGAATTCTCAAGAATTCCTCCAGGGCGCATAACTAAGATGCGGGGAAACATATATTATAACAACAAGGTTATAATATTCTCTAAGGCATGCTTACAACAATATAATCACATAATCCCATCTTGATTTAAATAAATTAAACTAAATGGGAACATGCATAGGTTGGGGCTTTCCAATTAAAGGAAAAGGTGACTAAACATGCATAGGCCGCTATACATGATATAAGGGTGCGTATCCCTAGCATGCAAAGTCTAAGGTGGCATGGATATATCATATTAATCATGCATGCATGGCTTCTACATATATAGCTAGGGGGCCCCATCGATGCGCGACGCGCGTCTATGCGGGTCGAGCGCATCCCTAGAGAGGGGGGGGGATTGGAATCAAACCACTCACCTTACAACCCGGGACCTCGCGCATCCCATCCGACGAGATCTGCAAGGTAGGGGCATCCAATTTGGTGAGTAACAACACAATTTACACATAGAAATTATTAGAAATACCCAATACTCGGACAAGCATGCATACGGGCTCGCACGCATGCGAGCACGCACGTACGCACGCGAGTCCGAGTGCCCCGACACCTACCCGAACCCTCGGGCAGCCACACGCATGGCCCCCCGCACGCGCACGCGCACGCGCACGCACGAATGCGCACGCACGCACGCACCCCAGCACCATCGGCGCACTGCCGCGCGCCTGCCCGCGTGCCCAGACGCGCTGCCGCACGCGCGTGCACGCTCGCGCGCGCCCGCGCGCACTGCGCGTCCAGCCCACGCGCCCTCGCGCAGCACCCCGCGCATGCCCCAGCACGCGCACGCACGCGCGCGCGCGCATTGGTCCCAGCCCCGCGCCCAGGCGCATGCCCAGGCGCACTGCTCCGCGCGCGCCCGCGCGTACTCGCGCAGACGACCCAAAATGCGCGCCCAGCCAACCCTAACTCCATTTTAACCCTCCCCAACCCCTAACACACACTCTAACCCCTATGCATAGCATGCAAGATTTCCCCAACAGCCCTTTAAGCCATGAAAACCAAGAAATGAAGAGGAAGGGCTCACCTTGGGAGGGGAAAGAAAGGGGGAGGTTCGGGGGCCCTCGACGCACCCGCGACCACCTCAACCGCCACCACCAACACCACCACCCTCAGCCCTCCTCAACCTCCTCCAATGGCTGGCTGCAAATCAGGGGGGGGATCATGAGAGGGAGCTTGAGAGAAGGGAAGAAACAACAACAACAACACACCTAGACAAAGCTTCATTTCTTCCTTCACTTCCTCCTTTCTCTTCTTCTATTTGAGACAATAAATCAAACACTTGGTGTTGTGCCTGTGTCATTTGGAGCGCTCTGTTTGAAAATTAGGGTACATAATTTTTTTGCTAGAAGTTATGTATTCCTGATTTGGTGTTTGGATTTGATTTTGTTAAAATCCAAGATGAAGAGGTTTAAAAATGAGTTTACTGTGAGATGTCCAGTTTTGAGTTAGCTTTCGTACAGAAGTGGAATTAGATCAACTGGATTCTTGTAGTAAAAGTTATGGGTATTTTTCCAAGTATACCCCGGGGATGGAAATTCTGGCAGCAGCCCTGCTCTATGTTTAGCTCTAATTTCAGAATAGCTGGAGAGATTATTTAATCTTGTCATGAACATGAAAGTTGTAGATAATCTTCTTAGCTTTCCATTGGTCTTGGAATTGAGCAATTCGGAGCTATATCGAGGAAGTTATGGCTGTTCCAGTGAAGCATGCGCAGAATTTCTGGTCAAGGGGCAACTTAGTCTTTCCCCCTTAGATATTTGTGATAAATATCTCCTCTCTCTCTCTTCCCCTCTCACCCCCACGTCGACAAGCTTTTCTTTTCTCTCTTTCTCTCTTTCAAACACACCCCCCATGTGTTTGTTTTAAATCCCCAATGAGAAGAGAAGGTGGAGGTGCTAGTGCAAGTGAGTCTTTGTCCATGTGTTGTTGTTGTTGTTTGTTCCTCTCTCTCTCAAGCTCCCTTTCTCATGATCTTTCCCCCCCCCCCCACTGATTGCAGCCATAGAGGGCTGAGGAGAGGCCGAGGTGGTGGTGGTGGTGGTGGCGGTTGAGGTGGTCGCGGGTGCGTCGAGGGCCCCCGAACCTCCCCCTTTTTGTTCCCCCTCCAAGGTGAGCTCCTCCCCTTCTTTTCTTGGTTTTTATGGCTTAAGGGGTTGTGGGAAAGTCATGCATGCTAGGTAGATGGGTTAGGGTGTGTGTGAGGGGTTGGGAAGGGTTAAAAAGAGGTTAGGGCGAAGTGGGCGCGAGTTGGGGGCGGTTTGCGCGCGTGCGCGCGCAGGCGGGCGCTGGCAGGCCCAGTCGGGCGCGTAGACGCGCGCGAGTAAGTGGGTGCGCGCGGGTGCAGGCGCAAGCGGGGGTGCGCGCGGGCGTGCGCGCGAGCGTGCGCGCGCGCGGAGCAGGCGCCTGGGCATGCGCCTGGGCATGCGCCTGGGCACGGGGCAGAGGACCAGTGCGCGCGCGCGCGTGCGTGCACGTGCGTGCACGTGCGTGCACGTGCGTGCGCGTGCTGGGGTGCGCGCGGGGTGCTGCGCGAGGGCACGGGCTGGACTTGCAGTGTGCGCGGACGCGCGCGAGCGTGCGCATGTGTGCGGCAGCACGTCTGGGCGCGCGGGCAGGCGCGCGGCAGTGCGCCGATGGTGCTGGGGTGCGTGCGTGCGTGCGCATTCGTGCGTGCACGTGCGGGGGGCCATGCATGTGGCTGCCCGAGGGTTCGGGTAGGTGTCGGGGCACTCAGACTCGCGTGCGTACGTGCGTGCTCGCATGCGTGCGAGCCCGTATGCATGCTTGTCCGAGTATTGGGTATTTCTAATGATTTCTATGTGTAAATTGTGTTGTTTCTCACCAGTTGGATGCCCCTACCTTGCAGATCTCGTCAGATGGGATGCGCGAGGTCCCGGGTCGTAAGGTGAGTGGTTTGATTCCAATCCCCCCCCCCTCTCTAGGGATGCGCTCGACCCGCGGAGACGCGCGGCGCGCATCGATGGGGCTCCTAACTAATATGTAGATATTTTGCATGCTAGGGATATACATCCATGTATCGTGTATAGAGGCCCGTACATGCCTGGACACCATGTCATGTACTTAAAAGCCTTGATCTATGCATGATCAATATGATGTATCCATGCCACCTTAGACTTTGTATGCTAGGGATATGCACCCTTATATCATGTATAGCGGCCTATGCATGCCTAGACACCTTGCCTTGAACCATGCATGTTCCCATTTAGTTTAATTTATTTAAATCAAATGTAAGCATATTGTGATAAGCATGCCTTAGAGAATATTATAACCTTGTGGTTATAATATATGTCTCCCCGCATCTTAGTTATGCGCCCTAGAGGAACTCTTGAGAATTCATGACATTAGTAGTGTTAGGAATCGTTGTCGACGGATCCAACAGGATCGTACGCGCGTGAGTAGGCTGTCTTCTCCTTATTGGTTGGGATCCGAGGTAGGACATCCCCGGTGTTAGACAGGCTGTCCTGACAGAGGGCTCCCATCTGTAGGTACCTCCTAATGTGTTTCGGACTGTTCTGAATCGTGGGAGTATACCAGGTAAGCTACGGAGCGGGGAGAGGCTACCGGTGGACCAAGGGTGAATTGCAGTCTAGTTAGCCCCAAAAGGCCCATGTCACCCCTAAAGGGTGAGGGTGAGGGTGGGGTGGGTTGGCGATGTTACGACCACTAGCTTGTGTAGTTACTCCCGTTTAGGGACTATGACTACTTTGAGGTTAATATGAGGGTGTTGGTTGCTGTTATGCATGTGTGTGATATCTCGATGAGCGAGTATCGAGAGTGGTTGTTTTCCATTGGGTTTCGCTTTGCGAACATGGGATCGTTCTCCCCGGCGTTGGCTATACCTGTTAGAGGACTAGGCGGAGGCCACGAGGGTGGGAGAGGCTGAGTTGAGGAGATCGGGTTGTAGATACCACCCGGGAGAGGGTTAACGAATGATGTTACGGGCATGGGAATCGCTCTCCCCTTCATTGGATCCGTGTAGTGACATCCCCAGCGTTAGACAGGCTATCCTGATAGAGGACTCCCATCAGTCTGCACCTCCTGATGTGGTTTCGGACTGTGCTGAATCGTGGGAGTATACCAGGTAAGCTACGGAGCGGGGAGAGGCTACTGGTGGACCAGGGGTGTAGCGCAGTCTAAGTCTCTCCCAAAGTCCCAAAATGTCTCCTTTCAGGAGTGAGGGTGTGGATGAGGCGAAGACGCGTCGCCTTGTGACCCATTCGTTGTTCGACCATTCCCATAGATGTTGGGTCCGGTCTCGTGATGGATGTTGAAGGACATCGATGGGCGATTATCTAGATGTAGATGATCCAGTAGTGTTGAGTAGACCAGTAAATCCGAGTCTCTTCGACCGACGGCATGGTCTCTGGACCAGTAAATCCGGGTCTCTTCGACCAACGGCATGGTCTCTAGACCAGTAAATCTAGGTCACTTCGACCGACGGTATGGTCTCTCCCCATAAGTCCCAAAAGACTCCTTGCGGGAGTGAGGGTGGGGGTAAGGTTGGTCGCGCCGCTGCGTGACCCTGTTATCCATTGGGTTTCTACCCATGTTTTTCCTTGGAAAAGGGAATTAATTATGTACTGAATTGTAGAATGGTGATTGGTTTCCGGCCACTCACTGAGCTTGTAGCTCACCCCTCGCATACTGTTTCTTTTCAGGGGCAGTGTTGGGCGTGGAGCTGGAGCTTTCCTGTGGCGTGGTCTTATGGGCGTGGAGCGTTCTGCCGGCGGGTGGCGTGTGCGAGGCTGTCAGCATTCCTAGAGTCATTTTATGCTTTGTAAATCGTGCATGTGGCACAGGTTGTATTTTCTTTGGTCTAGACTTGGCTTCCACAGGACATTGATTGTGTATTCGGGTCTGTAATAATGTTTTTGATTTACAGACATTGTTATATATATTGTGCTTCCGCTTTTCAGTCAGTTGTCATTATCTTGCTTTGCCGCCTTGTGTATTGTTGTTGGTGTCCTTATTGACCTCAGGTATTGATAACTGATATTATATTTTATTATTGCCACGTCTCGGGAACGCCTGGGGCGTGACACTTGGTGGGGGGGGTTTGAAAAGAGAGAAGGAGAGCAAATGTGTGTTGACGTGGGAGTTTGGGAGGGGAGAGAGAGAGAGAGAGAGAGAGAGAGAGAGAGAGATATTTATGCAACAAATATCTAAAGGGAATGAAATGACTAAGTCACCCTTTGACCAGAAATTCTGCGCATGCTTCACTGGAACAGCCATAACTTCCTCGATGTAGCTCCGAATTGCACAATTCCAAGTCCGTTGGAAAGCCAAGAAGATTATCTACAACTTTCATGTTTATGCCAAGATCAAATAATCCCTCCAGCTATTCCGAAATTAGAGCTAAACATAGAGCAGGGCTGCTGCCAGAATTTCCCTCCCCGGGGTATACTTGGAAAAATACCCATAACTTTTACTACAGGAATCCAGTTGATCTAATTCCACTCTGTACGAAAGCTAACTCAAAACTGGACATCTCATAATAAAATCATATTTAAACCTCTTCATCTTGGATTTTAACAAAATCAAATCCAAATACCAAATCAGGAATACATAACTTCTAGGAAAAAAAAATTATGTACCCAAATTTTAAATCAGAGTGCTCCAAATGACACAGGCACAACAGTGGATATATGAGTTTAAGTAAAATACAAGTTATCTTTGAGAGTCTTACAATTCTATCATCAGGTTTAAACACTGGAAATCACAGAAAGGAAGAATAATATTTCTCAAGTATTGAGAGTTTCTATGCATGGAATTTCTTTAGATAAAGTGCATTCCACGAACCTGAGACTTTGACTCCTTCGGTGTCCACCAAGCGGTAGGCATTCCCAGAATAGGCATGGGTGATCACATAGGGTCCCTCCCATGTGGGTTAGAGCATGCCTTTGGGGTGGGGCTGCCTTGATGGCATGATTTGCTTAAGTACAGGCTCCCCAATTTTAAATTTTCTCTCTATTACTTTCTTTTCAAATGCCCTTGCCACCCTCCTCTGGTAGGCCTGGGCATGGTCCGTGGCTCTTAACTTCTTTTCGTCTCTTTTTTTTTGTTTTGTGGTTTTTTTTTCATTTTAAGAAAGCATGTAAACAAATATGTACAGGAATGAGGAATGAAAGCTGATTAGCATTTTTGTTTGGATTTTTTTTTTTTGGTTTTGGAAAGCATGGAAACAAATATGTATAGGAATTGAAAGCATGAAAGCTGATAAACAAATCTTTTTTTTTTGTTTTTTTGGTGTTTGTTTTGTTATTTTAAAAGCATGTAAACAAATACGTATAGGGTTTAGAAATGAAAGCTGATTAGCATTGTATTTTCTTTTGGATTTTTTTTTTGAAAAGCAGGGAAACAAATATATATAGGATACGGAAAGCATGAAAGCTGAAAAACAAATCTTTTTTTTTTTGTTTTGAAAGCATGTAAACAAATATGTACAGGATTTATAAATGAAAGCTATTTAGCATTGTATTTTGTTTCAGATATTTTTTTTTTTTTTGAAAAGCAGAGAAACAAATATATATAGGATACGAAAAGCATGAAAGCTGATAAACAAATCTTTTTCGTTTTGTTTTGAAAGCATGTAAACAAATATGTACAGGATTTAGAAATGAAAGCTATTTAGCATTGTATTTTGTTTTGGATTTTTTTTGAAAAGCAGGGAAACAAATATTTACAGAATTCGGAAAGCATGAAAGCTGATAAACAAATCTTTTTTGTTTTGGTTTGAAAGCATGTAAACAAATATGTATAGGAACTGAGGAATGAAAGCTGTTTAGCATTGTATTTTGTTTTGGATATTTTTTTTGGAAAAAGCACGGAAACAAATATATACAGGAGTTGAAGTGTGAAGGCTTACTTGGGTGGATCGGTCCCAGGCTTTTGGATTTGAACCACTTCTTCGATTCGGCTAGCCTTTGTGGGCCGACTCATGTCTGGTGGAGGTTCTGCAGGTTCAGCTTCTTCTTCCCTTGTTCTCTTGGGTTTTCGCTCTTGACCGAGCATATTTTCGGGCGAGTATTTCTTCATCCCATACGAGTATAGCTCCAATTTGATGTGCATGGCGTAGATGGTCCAATTGCGGACTCGTGCTCCGTTGAGGCATGCTTCTCCCCGGACAGATACTACCCCTCTGTGATACGGGAAGCGGAGGCATTGGTGCCAGGTTGACGAGACAGCTTCCATACCGTCAAGCCAGGTTCTTCCGACAATTAGGGGATGTAGTGACCTGATGTCCATTACTATGCAATTGACTATGGTGGAGACTGGACCAATTTTTAGAGGAAGTGTCACTAATCCGCAGACGCCTCTCCGTGTGTTGTCGAAAGCGAAGATGAATTCGTCCGTCAACTGCAGCTTGTAGGTTCGGCTTTTGATCTTGTTGTAGGCTGAGTAGGTCAGGACATTGGTTTTTGCCTCGGTGTCCACCAAGATGGGTCAGAATTCTCTCCCTTCGAGGCTTGCAGTGATCATAAGGGGTGCTGAGCGTACTCCAGCTGGTGCGACCTCGTCGGGTAGGAAAGCAATGGGGTTGGGACCCATGTTGTTGTTAGCTGAATTCATGGTCCCAACTGGTCCTTCAACTGGACATAAGCCGTTGTGGGGTGACCTGGGCGGACTGTCACCTTCTGATTCACTTCCTGGATGTACGGCGAATGTGAACATATTATGCAATACTCAGTTGTCTTCATTCTTGTATCGGAGGCGTGCTTCTCCCCAGATGGTTAGTATGTGGCCCATGAATGGTAGTCAGAGACATTGATGTCGTGGGGAGCAGATGGTCTGGATGCTGTCTAGCCATGGACGCCCTAGCTCAGGGGGCATCTCATGTTGATGTCAGCTATGAAGCACTCCATCTCACAAATCAGGGGACTGACGGCCAATTCGAATATCCTGGGACTGTAGATGGTCTTTCCGGAATGGTTGAAAGCCTGGATAGTGGAGTGTACCGGTTGACAAAGGGGCGACCTCGCCTGGGCATTTCTTGGTAGGTAGAACAAGTCATGATATTCATCCCTGATCCTGGGTCGATGAAGATGTTGTTCAGCGGGATGGCCTGGAGTCGCCCTCGAACATGGAGGGGATACACTCGCAGCCTTTGATCAGGGAGGTCCTTGTCAGTGAAGGAGATGGTCATTGGGCGGCAGGGGCCGTCTACTGTATCAGTGCTCTTGGAGGACCCGTTGTCGTCCGGATGCAGATCATCCGAAGTACACTCCCCTTCTTCGGGTCCTTCGCTCACTCCTTCGGGAACCTCTTCGAATGGTTTGTCCTCTTCCTCTTCTCCTGGGTTGTCTAGTCCACTTTCATCGGACTCTATGTTGATGACTTCGGGCAGGACGGGGGCTACTTGTTCTTCCTCGCCATACAATACGGCGAGGTTGTGGTCGTTGAGGTTCAGCTAGAAAGGCTCGTCCTGCCCTTCCTTCTCAGACACTTTGGATGAACTACCATCGGTAGTATTTTCTGAGTTGCTCGGCTCTGGTGATGGATGTCTTTCCCTCCTAACCATGTTGATGGCGTGGGCTCTGAAGTAGAGGCTTGGTCGTGATCTAGCATGGGGTCAGTGAATATGCCAAGTGGCTTGTTTGCTTGGGGATTGCCCCGGCTCAGATGGCCTTTGATCATGGCCCAATCAAGGCGCATGTCATCATTTAAATCATAAACAAAGTCTTGAAAGACAATGCATTGTTCTACAGTGTGACCATGCTGTTGATGGTATTAACAGTAACACATGGTGCTGGCCCCGGGGAGTGAGGGCCTAGCAGCAGGGAGGGAGATACTATTGGTGTCCATCATTACCCTAAAAATCCTCGTTAAGGTTTCTGGGAGGGGTGGGTAAGAGTCCCTCTTTCCCATCCGTCTTGGGCCATAGGAGGTTGGAGGGGAAACTTCATTGTAAGAGCTTTGGGTAGGCTGCCTAGGGATTGGGTTTTGCGCTCTTGGGGGAGCGGAATAAGCAAGGGGGGGTCCCAGTTTGGCATTGGCTTTGATTTATGGGGCTTTGGATTGGAGGACTGGGCTATTGGGTTTTGTCGTGTCAGCATGGGGGCGGGTGCTGATCGAGGAATGAAGTTTTGATTGGCTTGTCGAGGCGGCACATATCCGGATGGACCGGGTGTATACTGTCTCGGAGCTGGTCCTTGATCAGGAACTCACGCTCCGTTCGGGTAGAGTGCCAAAACTTGTGTGATCCCCTCTACCGTGGGGGTGTGCGCCTTTCTCGGCGGTTGTCCAACCCTATGGCTGATAGGTGGGGACTGGGTTTGGACTACTGGGGCTGCACAATGGGAAATCCTGTTGTGGCGGTCAATGAGAAGCTAGTACGTGGTGCAGTCTCCGTACGAAAGACTCGTACGGAGCTCTGGACTCAGGCTTTGCAACATCATGTCAATTTCTTGACATTCTGTTAATTGCAGGCCAGTTCGGTGGATGAGGGTGTGCCACCTAGACACGTATTGCTCAAATTCCTCCCTAGGCCTCATCCTTTCTACGGTTAGATCTGAAATAGAGGGGGTCCTAATCCTCTGATAACTGTAGCGGCCAAGAAACTTCTCGCTTACAGCCGAGAAGTTCGACAAATGATCTACAGGGAGGGTGGAGAACCATTGTAGTGCTTCTCCTTCCAATGATTTTTGGAAGAGGAATACTAGCAGAGGTTGGTTATCTAGAAACGGTCGGGCGTCTAGATAAAAGGCGGTCAAATGAATGTCTGGGTCTCCACGACCGTTGTACCGGTGAAATTTCAGGATTTTAAATCCCTCCGGTAGGTGGATTGACGGGATCTGTCTCAGGTTGTGCAGAGACATGTGTTTGGGGGCAGAAGGGCCAGTCTTGGAGAGGATTCTCCGGATGGTTTCATCCAACGTTTCTCCCCTGGGAGGGCTGTTTAGTGGTCCCGAGTTGGAGGTAGCCTGGTAAGGGCTTGGGGTAGAAACGGTTGGGAACATTGGATTCACGGGGGACGGTGGGGCAAAGGAAAAGAGGCTTGGACTCGGATTTACTGAGAAGCCGGGTGTTGGTAGTGTATTGGGGGTGGGGCTAGCCTTGGGGGTCTTAACAGGAGTTTCCTGCTTCAAGGTCTTGGCCTGGTGATAGTCGGTGAGGTCATTGAACATGTCCTCAACCGACTGGTATCCTAGGGTAGCCATCCTCTCCTCTAGGTGGCTGAGGAATTGGGCGGTTTGGTCTCCCTGGTTGTCCTTCTCCTCTACTACTTTCTCATGGGTGTAGGGTTCCATGGTGTGAATATGGAAAAGCCCAGGTGTAGATGAATGCATATTCAAAACAGTAAATAAAGTGGAAAAGGGGTGCACAACTGTGTGCGGCTTAAAAAAGTAAAGGGGTGCGCAGGTGTGAGCGGCTTAAAGCAGTAAAGGGGTGCGCAGCTGTGTGCGGCTTAAAGCAGTAAAGGGGTGCGCAGCTGTGTGCGGCTTAAAGCAGTAAAAGGGGTGTGCAGCTGTGTGCTACTTAAAGCAGTAAAAGATGTTGTAATGCAAAGTAGAGGAGGGTTAGACTTGAGGGGCGAGAAATCCTAGCTTTCCTAGAGGGGTGATAGCATTCTAATCAGGTTTATTGGAAGGAAGTAGAAGAGGATTACCTTTTGTTGTCTTTCACGAGGGATGTCCCACCGTGATCGCTAGGCTGTTCATATCGGATTTCGGGAAGGAAAAAGGGGATGAAAGGGGCGTCTCTCTTCCTTCCTCTCCTCCCTCGGTCCTCTGGTGGTGGTTTGTGCGTGTGTGTGGGGGTTCTTCAGAGGCTCGGATCCGAGGACTGCGCCTTGGCAGGCTTGATTGGATTGTCTCTCGGAAGGGGTGGGTGGTTGGTTGTTCGTTCCTGGCTGAGGCGGCCGACGGGTCCTCAGGAGGATTCAGGGGTTGTTGTGATCACCACCTACTTTTCTCAGAAAGCAAGAAAAGTTGAGGGTAGATTTGATCGCCTTCGTGGGGGAGTTTGTGGGGTCTCCGCTCTGAGACATATATATACCGTACACAGAGGTTAAGACAAGGATCCTTTTCTGCTTCGGGAACCTGACTAAAGGAGAATTGGGACTGAAGTGGGCTAGGGAAGGGGCAGATAGTTGGGTTTAGCCGCCTGGTGGGGGGCGGCCTGTTGCGGTTAGCTGCCTGGTGTGTGGTTCAATTTGGGCAGAACCTGGGTAGGGTTTGGGTTTGGTTTTTGGCAAAGGTTTAAACTGGGTTTTGAAGAGTGGATTTGGAAAGTGGTTTGGTGTAGGAAATGGGTTTCTCTCACTTTTCTCTCAAGGGTTTGAAGTGGTTGTGTGACTTGATGGTTGGGAATGTGGGTGGTTGGGGGTTATTGATGGGTATTGAATGTGAATTGATTATTGACATGAATTAGTTGCCCCCCCCCCTATTTATAGTAAAAAAGGGGTATAGGAATGTCCACTGGACAATAGATCAAAATGGGTAATAAGGTGCTTGATTTGACCTCCTATTAGATCTTTGTTCTCTGACAGTGTCCATGCGAGGGGCGGCTAATGGTATTTAGCCGCCCAGTGAGGGGCGACTACTCTCAAGTAGCCGCACCCATCATAACCTGCCATACGTTCCATCTCTGACAAGCGGTGGCTTGGGTTGGTTACTAAGGATGAACCGGCTAAGATGGGGCGGCTAGAAGGGACAATCCGTCGCAATCATGCTTGTTTTATGTCCCATCTAGGAAGGCGGTTTGGGGTCGGTCAGGGGGGTGGCTAGTTGGAACTAGGCACCTGGTATGGGGTGGCTACTCTTAAGTAGCCGCCCTTGTCCAGGCTCTTAGATTTTTCTAAGTGTTGGACTTAGGGTTTCTGGTGAGGGAGTCTTCTATTTAGATGTCCAAATGTGGTTGTCTTCCAATATTACTTGAAGTAAATTTCCTTTATTTGGACAGTCAAAATTAGGGTATCTACAATCATCTTCCTCCCGTTGTCCCTACGACTGCTACTTCGATTGCCTCCATTCAGCCACACTTGGATAAGCTTGTCCAGATCAGTTAGTGCCTCGACCATTTGATTCTACAATAGTCTCTTTCTGGTTCTTCTCCCTTTGCCTTGTCTTCTACTACGGGTACTTCTGCTTATTGGATATTTGATTTGGGTGCCTCACATCACATGACGCCTGATAGTTCTGTCCTCATTGCATGCTCACCTGCACCCTCACACCTACCTTCGATTCATACTGTTAATGGCTCTCCTTTAGTCATCGCGCAGTGTGGATCGATCACCACTACATCTCATCCCACTGGCCGCCTTTCATTACCCTTTGTTTTGCATGCTCCTGACCTTTGCATGAATCATGTGTTTATTAGTCGATTGTGTGATTCTGGATTCACCATTACCTTTACCTCTTCTGGGTGTTTTGTGCAGGATCCACGTTAAGGGCAGAGGATTGGTGTTGGTCGTCGGATTGGCAGACTATATTATGTGGAGTATCTCCATCTTCCTGTACCCAATCCTTCAGTTTTCTGTGGCACTGTCACCTCTGATATTGATTTGTGGCATAAAAGGTTAGGTCATGTTTCTGAGTCTCAACCTAAAGACCTTATTCAGTCTGGTGATTTAGGTCGTGTTTCATTTTCTCCTCTTTCTGTTTGTGAGGGCTGTAAATTGGCCAAACCTGTTGCTACTCCATTCCATTCTAGTAGTCATCAGTCCTCTAGTCCATTTGAGCTTGTTCATTCTGATATCTGGGGTCCTTCTCATATCACGTCAAAGAGTGGTTTTTCATATTATATCAGTTTTATTGATGAATATTCTTTCTTTACCTGGATTTATTTATTACGTCATTGATCTGAGGTCCCAAAGATATATGAGGTCTTTACCACTATGATTCACACGCAGTTTCAAACTCGTATCAAAACCTTTAGATCTTATTGTGCTCGAGAATATACTTCTTCCACAACGTGTTCTCTTCTTCAATCTCATGGCACTCTCTGCCAGCAATCCTGCCGTTATACTCATGAGCAGAATGGTGTTGCTGAACGAAAACATCACCATATTCTTGAGACTGCTCGTTCTCTCTTACTTTCTTCCTCAGTCCCCAGCACATTCTGGGCTGAGGTTGCTCTTCTATCTGTTCATCTTATCAATATCGCTCCCTCTTCTGTCCTCTTTGGTATGACTTCTCATGAGCGCCTTTACTCCTCCAAACCTGATTATAGCAGACTTCGCACTTTTAAATGTACTTGTTTTGTGCTTCTCCCTCCTCATCAACGCACCAAGTTGGCTGCTCAGTCAGTCAAGTGTGTGTTCTTGGGGATTAGTTTTGAACACAAGGGATATCGCTGCCACGATCCTGTTGGAGATCGTTTTTGGCTCGCTCGTCATGTGTCATTTGTCGAGGATGTTCCCTATTTTTCTTCTACACCCACTGCCTCCTCTCCTCCTATGCCCTCTCTTTTTAAGGCCTCTCCTATTGAATCTCTACCTCTTCTTGGGCCGTCTATGTCACACCCCAGGGCGGCCGTCCCCGAGACGTGGCAAATATATAATATCAGCTATCCATAACGAGATCAATAAAGACTCTAACACAACATCTAAGGCAACAAGGCAATTTAATCAAGCGATAGCTGTCATAATATATATACATATAGCGGAAGTTAAACAACTAAGTCTGTAATCCAAAAATAGATTACATACCAGATTACATAATCAACTGTCATGTGAGAGCAAATATAAACCAAAAGACATCAAAACACATATACTGTGCACAAGCACGAGTATTAAATACATACAAGAGAAGGGGAGATGCTGATGGCCTCTCACTCGCAAGATCCAAAACACTGATGCTGACTGCTGCTGGTACTGCACCTACGGGAGCTCCTCCTTCAGATCCGGCTCAATGCGAACTGGAGGAAATAAATGCGAGGGGTGAGCCACACTCTTAGTGAATGGTACAATCCATGCAACACAACTCATATTAATCATTTCAAGTAAATAGGGTCCGAACAGATGGAAACAACTACTTAAGCTGGTGGGTTGTGTATCAACCCGAGCCCACCACACCCTCACCCTCACCCTGGCAGGGTGACATAGGACTATCGGGAGAAGTTCGACTGTTCTACACTATTCGTCATCCGGTAGCCCTCTCCCGGGGAGCCTCTACCTAGTAGCCTCCCATGACCACTACCTCTACTGTATGGGCACACCAACGGGCATCATGAGTAGTACCTGGGAACACCTCGTAGGACAGCTATAATGCAGGGTAGCTTCAACACGGAGCCGACGAAGGGAAGAACACTCGACACTCGCAGACATGATCCCATGGATCCGTCATCACCGGTTATTAGAAACCAATAAGGTAACGAATTCTCATGAATTCCCTCCTGGGCACATAACTCGGATGCGGGGAAGACATACAATTCATAGCCAATGCCATGGTATGACACCATAAGAGGTCATACACTTTCCTAACCTCATTAGGCAAGGTTCATGGCTTAATTATAAGCATATATAAAAGATACAACATGCATAATAATTACACAAGGAATTAATCATGGAAGCATTAAATAAATATGGTAACAAGGTTACAATATTATCTAAGGCATGCTTACACTTATGCATTCCTAGGTAGGCTAAGAATAGGCTTAGGTAAGATGGGAGCATGTAAGAATCAATGTTATGCTAGCATTAGACATGATGCCTAGACAAGTATGGGTCCCTACACATGATACAAGGATGTATAGCCCTAGCATACTATGTCTAATATGGCATGGATGCAACCTAGCAAGACAGGTAATAACATATACATGCAAACAAGTTTAATATGTAGTTATGGTACCCCAAGGGAGGGCAATGCACGCTTACGTGCATCAAACGTCTCCCAATTGGGTTGGATTGATCCACTCACCGCAACCCGGGTCGTTGCGTGACCGTTCGCCAAGATCTGCAAGACAAGGGCATCCGAAATGGTGAGTATAGCTACATAAAAATACTTAGAATCAATTAAGAATGCTAAGGACAAAAACATGTACGCATACGGGCTCGCACGCATGCAAGCACACATGTGTGCACGCATGCCCGAGTGCCCCAGCACCCACCCAAGCCCTCGGGCAGCCACATGTGTGGCCCCGCACGTGCACGCACGCGTACGCACGCGCGTGCGTGCCCCAGCGCCCATTGGCGCCCTACCGAGCGCCCAGACGCGGTCCCAGACGCGCTACCCCCATGCGCGCACGCTCACACGCGTTCCGCCAGTACCCTCGCGCACAGATCCTGCGCGCGCGCCCAGCCGCTTATAACCCCTCCCCAACCCTCCCCACTCACCCTAACCCAACTATCTAGCATGCAAGACCTCCCCAACAACGAAGGATGCAAATAAACACATGCATAGAAGAGGGAAGATCCTTACCAAGAGAGTTGGAGGGCAAGGGGGAGATTCGGGGGCTCCTGACGCACCACAACCACCTCAACCACCACCACTACCACCACCACCTCCTCAGCTTCTCCTCAAGCCTTCATTGGCTGAAAACAGGGGGGGAAGGGCATGAGAGGGAGTTAGAGAGAACAGAATCAAAGCACAACAACAACACATTAAGCATGTACACATACACACACACACCTTTCTCTTTTCCTTTAAGTGCTTCTTCTTCTCCTTCTTGTTCTTCTTTTATTTACCAACAAAAGGGGGGAGTGAAAGAGAGAGTGAGAGGGAGAGGAAGAGAGGGGGACATAAACACATAGCGCGCACACACACACACACATTGCCATTTAATGGCAAAAAAGGGGTTTGGTGAGACTTGACCTAGTCAACCCAACCAAGCAAAAAAATAAAACTCATTGACCTAGTCAATGGTCTTCTTTGACTTGGTCCAAGTCTACTTTGACTTGGTCAAAGTCACCCTTTGACAATCCAGTAACGACCAAACCCGGATGTGTTTCGGAACTGCATAATTTTCTAAAACGTAACCGGAATTCGATGAAATTTTTATGGGTAGGACCAAATGGTACCAGAACCCATAATATACAGTTAAATTTCCAATCGAAGTACTCAATCTCACGCAGATGGCTAAAGCCTAAAATTTTAGCGACTTTGATCAAAAAAGAAATGGCTCAAAAATGACCCAGATATAACCAATAAGGCTAAAAATGACACATATATAACAGTCGATTGTTCTTGAGACCGCTCCTAGTTCTGCTCTCTCTGAGCCTCCTCTTGGCACTCCTACAACTGACTCCCCTAATTCTTCGTCTCCTCTTAGCACTCTTGCAGTCAACTCCTATGGTCCTCTTAGTTCTCCTCCTATCGTGTCTCCTCTTGCTCCTCCCATAGATCACTCCATTGGTACTCCGTCTTCCACAACTGACGCACCTCTCTCTGATGTGGGTCCTCGTCCCTCGACTCGCTACCCTCAGTGTGAGCGTCACCCACCTGCCCGCTTCAGTTTTGACTCTAGAACACCTGACTGATTTGGCTTTGCATCCGTGAGTACCTATTCTCCAGAGTTCCAGGCCTATCTCATTGCTATACATGCCCATTGTGAGCCCTGATCTTATCGAGAGACAGTCGAGTACCCTGAGTGGTAGCAGGCCATGGCAGAGGAGTTTCAGGCGTTTGAGCAGACACAGACTTGGGATGTTGTTCCCCTTCCGGATGGTGTTACTCCTATCAGCTGCAAATGAATTTTCAAGATTAAGCATCGCCCTGATGGTTCCATTGAACGACATAAGGCTCGTTTTGTTGCCAGAGGTTTCACACAGGAGTATGATATTGACTATGAGGAGACCTTTACTCCCATTGCTCAGATGACTACTGTTCGCACCCTTCTTGCTGTTGCTGCTGTTCGTTGCTAGCCTCTCTTTCAGATGGATGTAAAGAATGCTTTTCTTCACGGTGATTTATCTGAGGTTGTTTATATGCAGCCACCTCCAGGTCTCAGCACTCCTCCTCAGCATGTTTGTCATCTTTGACGAGCTATATATGGTGTCAAACAGGCACCTCATGCCTGGTTTGAGCATTTTCACAGCTTTATTCTAGCAGCTAGTTTTGTTGAGAGCCTCCAGGACCACTCTATGTTTGTGCGATCCTCATCGCAAGGCTGGGTTATCCTTGTTCTATAGGTTGATGACATGATTATCACTGGCGATGACTCCGCCGGTATTACTCTGGTCAAGAATCACCTCAGTTGACAATTTCAGATGAAAGATCTCGATACTCTTCGCTACTTCATTGGTCTCGAGATTGCACATAGTGATCGTGGGATTCTGCTTTCTCAACAGAAGTATACGGCTGACATTCTTGAGCGCGTTGCCCTCTTACATACTCGCAGTGCAGATACCCCTCTTGAGTTTCGTGTGAAGCTTCGTCCTACAGATGGTGAGTTTCTCCCAGACCCAACTCGATACAGACAGATCATTGGTCAGCTTGTGTATCTCTGCATCACCAGACCTGACATTGCTCATGCCGTCAGTATTGTTAGTCAGTTTGTCTCGGCTCCTCAATCAGTGCATTATGGTGCTCTTATGCGTATTCTCATATATTTACGCGGTACTATCACCAGATCGATCTATCTGTCATCCTCTTCGACTCTGGTTCTCAGGGCCTACACTGATGCCGATTGGGCTGGAGATCCGACCACTAGACGTTCCACCACTAGGTTCTGCATATTTCTTGGAGATTCCATTATTTCTTAGCGCAGTAAGAAACATGAGGTTTTCTCACTATCCAGCACTGAGGCTGAGTATCGAGCCATGGCGATCACCACCAAGGAGATTGTTCATCTTAGACGTCTCTTGGTGGATCTAGGAGTTACTATGACTAGTCCTACTTCTCTTCATTGTGATAACCACTCTGCTATTCAGATTGCCAGCAATCCGATTTTTCACGAGAGGATCAAACACATTGAGATCGATTATCACTTTGTTCGTTAGTACTTTCTTGCAGAGACACTATCGCTTCCGCATATTTCCTCTACCAAACAACTTGCTGATTTCTTTATGAAGTCACATCCAGTGCCTTCAGTTTCTCATTCGCAAACTCACTTTGTATGATCCACCGTGAGTTTGAGGGGGGCAATTAGATTGTATGTGTTATGTCATTATATGTATATCGTATTATATGTGTAACTCATGTGTACTTGTATATAAAAGAATTAAACCCTAAGTGGAATACAAGGATTCTCATTATTTCATTATTTGATTGTAACAAAGGTCTATATTCTCCTTTTGTCAGATGATATCTAAAATATATTTTGGGTGTGCTGTTACACTGGCCATTTTTATCATCAAATGATTATATATTTTCACAGGTGAATATATATATCTCATTAATTTTTTAAATTTTTTTATAATTTAAAAATGGATCAATTTAATTAGAATTGGATTTCAACTTGACTTATCTTCCACACACCATTGTAAAACCTTAATACGGTGAAAAAATGCCAGTGATCTGCTATATATACATGTACATATATATATTATTCTTATGCTATACAGTCTCTTGTAATGTTACAGAGCACTTTTCAAAAAATAAATAAATAAATAAATAAAACAAATTCGAACAGATCCACCAAATCCGGATATCCCTTCAGACCCAGTCACCAAAAACATCACCGCGAGTCACCACAAAATCTCCACCCACCGTTTCCCCGTGAAAACCCAAAACCACGAAAGAAGAAAAGAAAAAAAGAAAAAGAAACAGACGTCGCAAAACCGAGACCGAAAATGCGGCGCATATATCTGACCAGGCGCACGTTAACAATCATATAAAATCAAACCCCATTTTTAGTACTCGGCCTCGTTTCTCTCTCTCGATCTCGATCTCGATCTCGAAGCTTCTGTGTTCCAATCAATCACGACCGTTGATCCATGGCGACGAAGAAGAGCGTGGGATCTTTGAAGGGAGGGGACCTGAAGGGGAAGAAGGTGTTCGTTCGCGTGGATCTGAACGTGCCTCTCGACGACAGCCTCAACATCACCGATGACACGAGGGTTAGGGGCGCCGTCCCGACCATCAAGTACCTCATGGAGCACGGATCACGCGTCATCCTCTGCTCCCATCTGGTGATCCATCTGTTCTTTGGTGTTTGGTCGCTTGGGATTTGTTGATCTGAAGGGTGTGGGGTTTTGGGGGTCTTGTTTTGTTTGATCCAGATTGGTTTATTTATTTATTTTGGTAATCAGTGACATAGATAGTAGTGATTTTGTTTTGTCTTGATGATTAGGGTTTGTCTTTGTTTGTTTTTTTTTTGTTTTTGGAAATTTTAATGGTCGATCTTTCTATTTTCTTTTTTGAGGATGTTTTTAATTGCTGATTTTGATATTTTAGTTTGCTTTCTCTTTCTCTTTCTCTTTCTTTTGTTTTGTTTTGTTTTTTTTTTTTTTCTTTTTTTGGTTTTATAGTCGTTTTGACTGTGTTTGTTTATTGTTTAATGTTTGGGGTTGTGTTGGAGTGTGCGATTTTTTTTTGGTTGGTTTGGAGTGTGCGATTGCATGTCGATGATGTTTGTTTTGTGATTATGAGACTTTCCCCCTTTTTTTGAAGTAAAAATGTTTTTTTGGATGTGTGCTTGTGTGTGACACCGAAGGATCTCGAATTTTAGGAGAATTTTTTTTACTTTGATTTAACTTTTAAGATATTGAATATGTTCTTCTTTACATGTAGGGTAGTGCAGTACAGTGTTTATCTGTTTAAGCATCTAATAACATTTAAATAAGTTTTTGGTTCCTGGAATGGCCATATGATCTGCTTGGAACTTTTTGTTTCTTTTGATATTTATTAATTGATTTTTTGTATGTTTTGAAGGAGTATGGATAGCAGTTCACAAGAAAATCAAGTTCTCTGATTTGATGTTTGAGATTGTTTTTTCTTAATGATGTGGGGAACATGTCTTTTTTTTTTTTTAATAAAGGTAGATATTTGCTACTCGATTTCATTTATGAATTCGAATTACAAACTCCAAAAGGAGGGAGAATACACATGTACGCTTAAAAGAAAAACCAGAAAGAAAAAAGTCTCTCTCACGCCGACTATCCCCTCGGGTGAGAAGAGGTTTCTAACACAATGGGTACACCAAGACCGCGATCACCCTGTGATTAGGCCTGTCAACGGGTCGGATTCGGGTCGGGTCGGGGTGGACCCGGCCCCGCCCCGTGACAGGACCCGACGGGTCCGGGTCCAACCTAGGACCCGACGGGTCCGGGGAAATGTGGACCCGGACCCGTCGGACCCGGGTCGGGTCCGGGTCCGACCCGACCCGGATGGTTGGGTAAAAAAAAATAAAAAAAAGAGAGAAGAGCTCATGTATTTGTTTGCCTTATCATTCTATTTAAATTTTTTTGTAATAAAACATTATTGTTAATGAGACTATGTTTGAATATAATTTTATACAATTCAAAAGAAGTAAATGAATTATTAAACAACATCCAAAACAATAATCCCTAACATAAAAATCATATTAATCTAAATAATAAACATAACTAACCTAAACAACATTCAAAACAATATTAACCTTAACAACATTCAAAATAATATTAACCTAAACAACATTTAAAACAATAAACACTAACATATTAACCTAAATAATAAACATAAATCATACAACAAAACTAATTAATCATACAAATTCAAAAGCTAATAAGTTAATTGTTCAAAACAAACCGATTTATAGGCTTGTTATGATTATGATTTATGAACTTATAGATACAAAAATAAGTTAAGTAAGAAATAAAATTATGTATCAACTAATACTAATGATCTTATAATATATGAACATATATTAAAAAAAACAGTCGGGTCCAACGGGTCGGGGCGGGGTGGACCCGGACCCGACCCGTTTGTTTGTTCGGGTCCGTCGGGTCGGGTCCAAATCGGGTCGGGTATATTACACGTGTAATCGGGTTCGGGTCGGGTCGGGTCGGGTCCGGGTCTGGACCCGACCCGTTGACAGGCCTACCTGTGATGTTCGTGGGGAACATGTCTTAGCTTGGCAAACTGTCTCTTCATTTATCAAACTGCAAATCTAAAGTACCCTCAGTGCCATATATACAATCCCTTTAGTTGTCATAGTCATTTTTTTTATAACACATTTGTTTTGGGCAGTCAACAATTTTTGAAGAGCACATTATTTATTTAGTTGTATCTATTTTTTTGGAGGGCATGCGCCATATTAGTTATGTGGTTTATTTCCCTCTAGTATGTCTTTCCCATGTCTCACGTTTACATATAGTTACTTTGCATTGAACTTATCTCTCAATGCATAACAGATCCATTTGTTTTAATACCTTCGCTTCTGATTTTCAGGGAAGGCCGAAAGGTGTTACTCCAAAGTACAGCTTGAAGCCTCTTGTACCCAGGCTGTCTGAATTGCTTGGAATTCAGGTAACCTTTTCATTTAGCTTGAGTTCTTTTTTTCCCTCCAAATTTTGCTTTCTCCTTTCTGTATGCATCATTATAAGATCAGAGAAGACTCTCTTTCCTTATACCTACCTTTGTGTTTCAATAGGTTGACATGGCTGATGATTGTATTGGCGAGTCTGTTGAAAAGAAGGTGGCTGCATTGTCAGATGGAAGAGTTCTACTTCTTGAAAATGTTAGGTTTTACAAGGAAGAAGAGAAGAATGACCCAGAATTTGCAAAGAAGCTTGCTTCACTTGCTGACCTCTATGTGAACGATGCTTTCGGCACCGCTCACAGGGCTCATGCCTCAACAGAGGGTGTTACCAAGTACTTGAAGCCGGCTGTTGCCGGTTTCCTTATGCAGAAGGTATAATGGATATCTGTAGTCATTTTAAATTTTGCCTTGTTTAGGAAGGATAATTGTGAGATGTATGGATGCAGCTAATCGGGAAGGGGGTTCACACCTAGAACAATTATTATTTTTCCCCGGGGGAGTGGGGTGGGGTGGGGTGGTGTTTTGGAGAATTGAACATCAAAAAAATAAAATTATGTTTTCTTTACAATTGTTTTCCCTTTTGTATCGTACAACTTCTTTACTGTGATTAATTCTGAATTAATGAAGTAGGAACTTCCTGCAAGAAATTCTTTTTCTTACATAGAATAAGATTTATTATTTTCAAGCCATGATAGTTTGTGCATTCGTTTATGATTTTTCACATATAACGTATTTGTATCTACTTGGCCGATTAATCCAATTAAAGTGCAACTCTGAACTCTCAAGTGTAGGAGTATAATCAGAGGGAGTCAAATACTTTGCATCTGCTTGTAGCCTTTCCAAACACCCAGTTGACTTCAAAGTTCTGAATCACATAAAAATTGGAGTGCCTGGTTCAACATTTTCACTCTATATATTGCTTAAACATACTAGCAGTACACGCTACATATGACTAATATGTGAATAGATCGATGTAAAGAAATACAGAATTAGGTCGTCTGAAGGCATTTTTTCGTAATTATCTTCTGAATAGTGTGAACGCATTTCATTGTGGTAATCCTGTAAATTATGTGGATTCATGACTCTGTGACATAGTTTCTTAATGAAGTAAAATTTATGTTGCATATGTTACTCTGTCACATAGTTTCTTAATGAAGTAAAATTTATGTTGCATATGTGACTCTGTCACATAGTTTCTTAATGAAGTAAAATTTATGTTGCATATGTTATTTTTAGTCTGCATGTAAGGAACAGTACACTATTAGGTAATCTGAGTTTAATATATACTCTAAATCTCCTACTGATACAGACAAATGTTGTCGGGCAGCACAAATTTTGAGTATTTCACTGGCTTATTCTTCTGTCACATCCAGCACTGTGACACCACACCTTTATGCTTGTGAATTTGCAGGAACTTGATTATCTTGTTGGAGCTGTTGCAAATCCCAAGAGGCCATTTGCTGCCATTGTTGGTGGCGCAAAGGTGTCATCCAAGATCGGTGTTATAGAGTCTCTCTTTGAGAAGGTTGATATTCTCCTCCTTGGTGGAGGGATGATCTTCACATTCTACAAGGCACAAGGGTACTCTGTTGGGTCATCTCTTGTGGAAGAAGACAAGCTTGATCTTGCAAAGGCACTTATTGAGAAGGCAAAAGCCAAAGGAATCTCTCTCCTGTTACCTACTGATGTGGTTATTGCTGATAAATTTGCTGGTGATGCCAACAGCAAGGTTTGTTCTAGATCTTATATCAAATATCAATCCATTGCAGTCCAATTAGATGTTAGGCCATGGGTCTTAAATTTACTTACCCATGAAACTTAGGAATTGCTCATTTTCAAACTGCATGCAATTTGAATCATCCACACTACATGTACGTCTTGTAATTCATATTACTGCATAAGGGATGCACATTTCATACATCTATGTCTATTATTTCCTTTTGCATGTAGGTATCCATATGTATGTGAATGTGCATCATGTTTTCCTTGACAGATAAATGGACACAATTAATGCATTTTCTTTGAGACTACTCACCAATGGTTTTAAAATATTGAATGGACACACTGCATGTCAACATTATGACTAGAGAATGATCAAGAAGGATTGACAAAAAATATTTGTTTTGCAGGTTGTACCTGCATCCAGCATCCCAGATGGCTGGATGGGACTCGACATCGGACCTGACTCCATCAAGACTTTTAATGAATCTTTGGACACTACCAAAACCGTTATCTGGAATGGCCCCATGGGTGTGTTTGAGTTCGAGAAGTTTGCAGCTGGAACAACAGTAATAGCCAAAACTTAGACCTTACTCTTTTAAAAAATATTGTTTCATACAGTTAAATTTCCAGTTAGAAACTTGGATGTTACAGTATGAAGATCGTGATTTTTAAAACAGTTTGGGGTATATGAATGCACAAATAATGCAAGTAAATTATTGGAAATGAGCACATCTGAATGATGAGGAGGAGCTTTTTCCACCTCTCGCAGATTACTCCTCCCGAATTTGGATAAGCATACGATAACCTTATTATAGTATTTCCAAAATGAGTGAATTCAACTGAGTTTTGCATTGATCGATGAACTCTGTAACTGTATACTTGGTGAGAAATGGAGAATAACATTATTGTGCATGCAGGCAATTGCCAAGAAGTTGGCTGAGCTCAGTGGAAAGGGAGTGACAACCATCATAGGAGGTGGAGATTCGGTTGCAGCGGTAGAGAAAGCAGGCCTTGCGGACAAAATGAGCCACATCTCGACAGGTGGTGGTGCAAGTTTGGAGCTGCTCGAAGGAAAAACCCTTCCTGGTGTTCTTGCTCTGAATGATGCCTGAATCTGGGCTCTCAGTTTTGAGTTCTCAGGACTCGCGCTTGTGAGACATTTTGTTGTTCTGGTCCAAGGGTTTTGTTAGGGCCTTGAGGTGCTCATTTTGAATCATGTAATGAGGTATATCAGGTTGTGTAAAAGTTGTACTGTAGATGTTTTCTCAATAATGTTTGGCCCTCCAGGTGGGGTAAACTTGAATTTTGAATGATATATTATAACTTATCTACTTATGTGTGTGCTCTATTTTTGGTTTATGGTTGATTATGTTGTTCTTGAATGACTTCTGTAGAAGACGGCATTTGGTAAGCAAAACGAATCATACAGATATTGAATGAAAGGTGTGGAGAATCATCTTTTTAATGTTAATCTAAGGAACATTATGTATGATAGCGGGATTGCAGGCCACGCCAAGGAAAAGGTGTTGGTCAGACTCCGCTGAACCTAAAATAAGTGGTTTTTTATTTGGACTATATTTTGGCTCTACTTATCTTAAGAAGCGCAGATGACCCTCTTTGATCAAAGAATAGCGTTGGAAGCGGCAATAGGGGATAGTATTAAAGTGAAGCGAGGTGATGGAAGTGAATAGTTTAAAGGTACCAACCAAGTGAGCTAAGTGAAGAAGAACTACCTCTTCCTTTAGCAGTGAGCATTGGATTGTCCAGAAAGAGTTCCGGAGAAGAGCAATGAAGCACCTACCCTTTTCCATTCCACTGCCTTAAACAGTGGATCGAACTATCCATTGGCTCGCATTTCACTTACTCCACGCTTTATTGACTCGTAATGTATACTGAACTCTAACCTTTGTGCTGCATTTGTGCCTTTGCCGATGGACAGAAGAAAACCTAATTCATTGAAGAAAAGTTCTCCGATTGATCTTATTAGAATATTTTATAGTGCTTGCTGTTTTATTTTACTTATTAGAGTGACTCACTAGCTAAGGGTAAGATAGAAATTTTATATTTAGGTAGTTATTGCTGTCAAGCAGTTATGACAGACTAGATATCAGAGCAGGAGATTTGCATCTGATTTGCAGCAGTTTTCTAATCATATGTACATATTGTAGTCCTCTTGGAATAACATCATCTCCAACTTGGGATCATCTTATTATCATGTCTCTTCCACTATGCAGTTGACATATTTCTTCACAAAGTCACACCACTATGCATTTGCGCTTCCTTCTTGACGCTCCTTACTGCCACATCATGAGTTTGAGGGGAGTTATTTAAGAATATTTTATACTAATCACTGTTTTATTTTACTTATTAGAGTGTGACTCACTAATTAAGGGTAAGATAGACATTTTATAATTAAGTAATTATTGCAGTAAAGCAGTTATGCCAGACTATACAGTTATGACAGCCATATAAAAGGCATCCATTTATCTGTTTTGTAAACATATCTTCTTTTGCAATAACCAGATTGCATTATTCAGAAAAATCCAGACCTAATCTTCACCCTGTAAAAAGAAGGGCGATCGGTCAAAGTGAGCGTAAGCGAAACAAGATAATTAAGCCATGTAATATATTTAAATTTTGACAAGCCATGTAATCCAATCCAAATCCGTAACTGAAAATTTGAATTATTTTAATATATTTATATTTTTAGGATTAGTATAAATTTTTTATTATACTTTAAATCATGTAATATATAATAATTTTTATAATTTTATGTTTTATATTAAGTAATTATTAGATTTGTCATATATTTCATATATTTGATATATTACTTTTATTTTTTGGATATTTTGGATAATTATCCGAATCTGGATTTTCGGATTGAATACGGATTCTTAATTTAAATATCGGTTGAATATCAGATATTGATATTTTCATATATTTAATTCATGTATGGATATGGGTCTATCCGATCTGTATCCTCTGTTGACAGGCTTAGAGATAGTAAAGTGTAGACAAGACAAGATTTTTTTCGTATGGCTTTGGGTCACGAGTATTAGGGACGCTGATGAACAAAGATGACTAACAACTAGGGTACATTTGGCAACTTGTCTAAAAGTATTTCTAGACGAAGTTCTTTCTGGGTGTAGTTACTTCTAAAGGACTTCTTGTATCTGGAGTAGAAATTGTTTGGGAACACATATTGGTGTATGTTTTTCAAAAAGTATTTCTGTAATATAAATCACATAGATTGTCTACAACACCCTTGCAACCACATTATACAATTATCTTAATAGATCAATATAAATCAATAAATATAATCAACTATATAGATCTAAAATACCAACAAACTTATTCTAATCACAATTGGTTATAAAATCAAACTAACAAATCCTAACAATTTTAAATACTAAAAACTTTATCTTCTTCTTGTTTTTTTTTTTTTTTTGAACAAAAGATAGATGTTACTAACAAACTTATTCTAACAATTAAAAGATACTAACATACTTATTCAAATTTAAAATAGAAAAGAACCTAAACTAACAAATCTAAAATAGATCCTATATTTGTCCTAATCACCTAATGAGAGAGCTGAAAGAAAATTTGTTTTATATAGTAGTTAAAGCCCATGTTTGGTTCGAGAATAGGGTTAGATTACCCCGCACGCGCGCCCGATCCCTTCCCACCCCCTCCTCAGCCCACCCTCACCCCCCTAACACCCATGCAAGCATGCATACCCAAACACACACCCTTTACAAGCAGTTAACCTAGCTAGGGGAGGAGAATGACTTACCCAAAGAGAGGAAAGGAAAGGGAGGGAACTCGGGTGCTCTTCGCGCACCAAATCGCCGCCACCGAGACCACCACCACCTCAGCCTCTAACAAGGCTTAAAGAGGGCTGAAACAGGGGAGAAAGGAAGCCATGAGAGGAGGTCAACAAAGGGGAAAACAAATCCAAGACCATGGAAAGGTAGATCAAGTCCTTACCAATCTTTTTTCCTTCTAGGGCTTTCTTGTTCAAACTCTTCTACTAGCTCAAAAGGAGGAAACAAAGGGAAGGGGAGATATGGATTTTGTGTGTGAGTGAGAGAGAGAGAGATGGGGAAGATGAACATGAGGGGACGCCCACTTAAAGGCCACACACACACACACACACACACACTCACACACTTAGAAAAAAAATTAGGTTTTTTGTGAGTTTGACTTTGGGTCAACCTATCCACACAAACAAACAAAACCAATTGACCAAGTCAACGGTCAAACTTGACTTGGTCAAGTCTCCCAATGACTTTTCGCTTGGTCAAAACCCGGATACGATTCGGGACTGCCAAATTCTGAAACGTTACCGGAAATCGATGAAATTTTCAAGAGTGGCTTGAAATGGCACCAGGACACATAATGTGTAGTTAGGTTTTCAATCGGAGTTCTCAAGCTCAGGATGATAGCTAAAAGTCCAAAATTTTAGCGGTTCCGATCGAAAAAAGAAAAAGTTGAAAAACTGTCAGAAATGCTCCAAAGGTGCCCAGAAGGCTAAAAGTGACACATATATAACAACAGCTCCTCCGGATCCGCCTCCTCCGCATAAGGCCTCCAAGTCATCTACAAAGAATACCATGGAATAAAGAAGAGAGCTCAGGCAAAAGAAAATCAAATACAAGTTATAAATCCATAAAATATACCTCTTCTTCCTTTAAAGTGCGGAAGGCCTCGCGGAACTGAGCAAGGTGACGCAGGCGAGAAGTCCCCCGAGGCGCCCATCTCATCCCCAAGGGAGGGCGCGATCGAAGACCAGCTGGGTCGGACGAGCGATGGCGAAGTGCTCATACCCGAAAATCTGCAGAAAGAAAGTCAAAACCAAAGTCAGGTGAAGTTAATGAACTTAAATAAAATCATTCCTATCTTTACTAATTATACCTGCAGAAATGCTGCGAAACAACCGAGATTCTTGCCTCCAGCCCTCTTCACCTTCTTCGACAGCTCCACGAAGAGATGAGCCAGCATGACCGCTCCCCAGGCAAAGCGTCCCATGGACTCTAGGTTCCTCATCAGCAGCAGAGAGTGAGAGGAGACCTTGTCGGAGGCCGTCGAGAAAAGGACCTGGCCGAAGAAATAGAGGAAGAACGCCCTCAACTCCCTCCGTGCCCTCTATGGGCACGCGGCCGCCTCTCTCGCCTCAATCATCAGCCGTCTCCTCTCAAAGCTAGCTATAGCTTCACCCTTTTAGCGCCACGTGAAGGAGCCAAGGCCATACTGTCTCGAAAGCTATCCGAGTGGGATCCGGTTCAACGTCCTCTCCCGTTCCACGTACTCCCAGTCGCCAATCAACTCTCGAAAGAGCGCCCTGTAGTCCGGACTGGTAGCCGCTATCACCGCCTTGCCCAATACTGGGAGGCCCGTGATCTGCTGAACGTCCTCCAACGTCGGCATCACCGCACCTGTAGGGAGAATGAAGGTGCAGCTCTCCGAATCCCATCTCTCCGCCAACGCCTCCAGATAAGGACAATGGACGTGAAAGGGCTCCATCAGAAAGAAGGAGCGAAAGCCCGCTTCATCCACTAGGTTCCTCTCCTCCGGCCTCAGGGCATCATACCACCGCTTTGTCCCATGCCAGAGGGCTCGAATACGATTCGGCCGCTGAAACAACAAAAGAAGAGGGGTTAGTCCGAAGACGTCCGAAAGGTGAGAATCCTAAACAAAATTTTCATTTCTAAACCATGCTTAGAGGATTAAATATACATATGCAAGCATGAAACATGAATACACCTCTTTTTACCCCTTAACACTCCCACCATGGTCTATCTACAAATCAAAATTCACCATACTTAAAAAACTACATAAACACACTCTCTTCTTGCCATGTAAAGCATGCTTATAACACTCCCACCATAATCATGAACACATGCTTACATACAATCCTATCACTATCACTTCTAAAAAACATACTTATCTAAAGAAACAACAAAATTATTATTCCCTTTTACCATCTCTTGTATTAAAACGAAACACCCTATTTTCTATAAATAAAGCATCGTATAAAGCCATAAAGAAAAGCATGCTTATGAAATCCCACCGTGATCATTTTTCATATACAAACAAGCATGCCTATTTAAAGGACGCATACATATATACTTCTTACACACTTCATGCATACCACCAAAACATATATATACATACATTTAGAACAAAATAATAGGCAAAAGGAAATAGAGGCATACCATGTCTTGTGTAGCCCCGGAAGCCTCCGCCTTGGCCTCGTCAGGATCGTCTCCCTCCTCGTCATCCCCCTCCTCCTTAGCCCCCTCCTCAATACCCCTGGCCCCTGCGGCCTCAACCCCAACACCCACAGCCCTCGCAGCCTCAGTCCCTACACCCCCGCCTTCCTCCGCACCCACCGCGCAGAAGGCAAAAGCCTCAAAGTTCCCCAGAGCCCTCCTCTCCTCCTCCTCAACCCTGGCCTCTCCGGTGTCCTTCTCTAACATCCCTAGGATGGCATCCAAAGATGCCCTCACCTCCTCACTAACTCCCTCGGCCCCCACTTCTCCACTTACACCTTCGGCCGTCCCTCCGGTCTCCAAACCCGCGCCCTCGGCCACCACCGATGGACCCCCACGCCTCCTCTTGCTCGTACGGAGGATGCACCCACACCTCCACCCATGCCCACCAACGGCGTTTCTGCCATTTTGGTCACCTCCTCCATGACCCACCTCTTCGCTCCGTCACTCTCCAACGAGCTAGACCCCAAGACAGCCCCCCTCTGCTCTCGGGAAGACCGGATACGCTTCATCATCGAAGCCGTCTTCTTCCCCTTCGTCATCTCCTCCGATTTCGTGAAGAAAGGAAAAACCCCAAAGGAAAACTAGGGCTTTGAAATCAAGAAGAAAGGAGTGATCTAGGGCGAATCAAAGTCAAGGAAATCAAGGTTTTTCGGTTTCAAACAGAGAAGAAGAAGAAGAGAGGGAAGAACAACCATTTTTTAAAACGTGCGGGAGAGAGAGGGTCCTTTTTTCGGTTATAAGGGACCCAGTTGGCCGACGGCTACCTGCGAGTAGCCGCCCCCTATCCAACGGCTAAAAACAACTAGTCGCTCCTCCCTGTCGGCTAAACACCACTAGCCGCCCCCTGCCAGCTTCTCAAACACACTTATTTCCAAGTTTTCTAAAAGCAAACAGCCATGTATTGTTTTATTTCCAAGTCTTACTTGATCACACACAACTTTCTTGAAGTTTTACCACAATATCAAGTACCATTCAGTTCAAATTTCTTCAGTTGTCGTTCTTTTCCGTAATCTTTGTCTTTCGAATGATCCAATTCACCAAATCAAACACACTTTATTTTCTTTCTGTCTGCGATATCCCCTTGATTTGCTGAGCTACCCAAGCACTGGTACAGTAGGCACAAGGAAACTGACGCTGGGCCGCTCCGTGCACGATGGCTAAGAACCCCGTCCGAGGGTTGGATCACTCGCTTCCTTACTTTTACTCACTCTCCCACTTGGATCACTCCTTAGATAACCATTCTAGTCAAAACCCAGCCTCTAATGACCTAAATTACCTCCCTGAATGGTATTGGTCATGTGGCCAAAATAAGGGTCTCTTTCCTTATCATCGATCGAAGTCTTTTTGTTTCACACAAAGACACCGTCCGATGAGGGACAATTGTAGATTCCCTAATTTTGACCGTCCAAAGAAAAGAAATTTACTTCAAGTAATATTGGAAACAACCACATTTGGACATCTAATAGAAAAACTCCCTTAGAAACCAAGACCGAAAACCCTAAGTCCAACACTTAGAAAAATCTAAGAACCTGGACATGGGCGGCTACTTGAGAGTATCCGCCCCATACCAGGTGGCTAGTTTCAACTAGCCGCCCCCCTAACCGACCCCAAACCGCCTTCCTGGATGGGACATAAAGCAAGCATGATTGCGGCGGATTGTCTCTTCTAGCTGCCCCATCTTAGCCGGTTCATCCTTAGTAACCGACCCAAGCCACTGCTTGTCAGAGATGGGACGTTTGGCAGGTTATGATGGCGGCGGCTACCTGAGAGTAGCCGTCCCTCACTAGGCGGCTAAACACAACTAGCCGCCCCTCACCTGGACATTGTCAGAGAACAAAGATCTAATGGAAGGTCAAATCAAACACCTTATTACCCATTTTGATCTATTGTCCAATGGACACTCCCCTACACCTCTTTTACTATAAATAGAGGGGCATCCAATTCATATCCATAATCAATTCATTCCCAAACAATCAATACCCATCAATAACCCCCAACAACCCACATTCTCAATCATCAAGCCTATACCCCCCACACCACCACTTTGAAACCTTGACAGAGGAAGTAAGAGAGAAACCCATTTCCTACACAAATCCATTCTCCAAAACCCAGGTTAAACCCAGTTTAACCTCTTCCAAAACCAAACCTAAACCCTACCAGGTTCTGCCCAAATTGAACCAGACACCAGGCGGCTACCCACAACTAGCCACCCCACACCAGGCAGCTAAATCTAACTAACCGGCCCTTCCCTAGCCCACCTCAAGTCCCAATTCTCCTCTAGTCAGTTTTTCGAAGCAGAAAAGGATCCCTGTCTTCACCTCTGTGTACGGCATATCCGTGTCTTAGAGCGGAGACCCCACAAACTCCCCCACGAAGGCGATCAAATCCGCCCCAACTTTTCCTGCTTTTTTAGAAAAGCAGGTGGCGATCACAACAACCCTTGAATCCTCCTGAGGACCCGTCGGTCGCCTCAGAAAGGAACGAACAACCACCCAACCCATCACCCCTTCTGAGAGACGATCCGACTGAGTCTGCCAAGGCGCAGCTCTCCGGACCCAGGCCTCCGAAGAACCCCCACACATGCACAAACCACCGGAGGACCGAGGAGGAAGGAAGAAAGGGCCCCTTTCTTTCCTTTTCCTGAAATCCAATACCAACACCGCCCTCCCACTCTTGTCACGCACCAGGGCGGCCGTCCCCGGGACGCGGCAAGTGTATATATGATATCAGTCTAAACAGGAGTTCAATAACATACTCACACAACAGCTAAAATGACAACACAGACAAAAGCAGGGCTGACATGATATATACACAAATAGCGGAAGCTAAAAGACTGAATCTGCAATCCAAAAACATAGTACAGACTAGATACATAATCAACTGTCCTGTGAGAGCCAATATATACAAAGACATCCAAATAATATACAAACGCGTGCCCAAGCACGGAATATAACACATACAATCAAAAGGAATGCTGATAGCCTCTGATACTCGCGGGACGTGGCGCTACTCCGCTACTGATGAAGTCCCTCGGGGAGCTCCTCCTCTAGATCCGACTCAGATGACACTGGAAAAAAATATTATGCGAGGGGTGAGCCACACGCTCAGTGAACAGCACAGCCCATGCATCACAGTTTATATTAACCACCAGATTTTATTAACCACAATCACTTTATTCATGCCTCAAAGTGGCTGGAACCAAACAATCCAGTGGGTCGCTATATCGCCGACCCACCACATCCTCACCCTCACCCCTCAATAGGTGACATAGGATATTGGGACTACACAATCCAGTGGGTCGCTATCGCCAACCCACTACACCCTCACCCTCACCCCTCAATATGGTGACATAGGATATTGGGACTGACTAGGCTGATGGTCACCCTTGGTCCACCGATAGTCTCTCCCCACTCCGTAGGCCGTTCGGCCACCCCCACATTCAGCACAGTCCGTCCCAAATCAGGAGGTGCCTACTGATCGGAGCCCCTCCACAGGACAGCCTTTCTAACGCCGGGGCAGTCTCTACACGGATCCAACGAATGGAACATAACAGCCTATCCATCGCATATGATCCACTCGGATCCGCCGACAACACATCACAACAACTCTAATGTCATGAATTCTTCAGAATTCCTCCAGGGCGCATAACCAAGATGCGGGGAACATATATAATAATAATTATTAACAAGGGTTATAAGATTATTGGGAAAAGAAACCTTGGGAGGGCAGCTTGAGGTCACGATACAGGACATCCCGACAACCAAACAAGGAACACGGAGTACCCTAGCCCGGGTCTCAATGTTGACCTCGCAAGGCCCCTCCCTATAATATTATACAAGGCATGCTAGCATTTAATTTAATAAATCAAACTAATAGGACGCATGCATAGGTCGAGGCTTTCCTAGCATGATAACAAGGTGACAGGATGCACGGCTCTTACACATATCCTAAGGGTGCAAGTCCCTAACATACAAGTCTAGCGTAGCATGCATACTACATTTTTATCATGCTTGCATGGATTACACATTACAACAAGTTAATATAAATCCATGGTGCCCCAGGGGAGGACGGTACACGCCCAAGTGCGTATAGTGCCTCCCTACTGGGTTGGATTGTCCCACTCACCGATAGTCGGGTCGTCGCGCGACCGTCCGTCAAGATCTGCAAAATAGGGTAATCAATTCGGTGAGTAAAATACACAAATAAATCCAAAAATACAATAAAATACACAACAATCGGGCAAACGTACATACGGCCCGTACGCACGCGAGCCCGAGCATCCCGACTCACTCTCGAACCCCCGGGCAGCCGTACGCACAGCCGCGCCTCAGCCCGCGCGCCCAGTAGCAACGGCCGAGCCCAGCCCTGCACGCCCGGACACCCCGCCGAGCCCCCCACTGGTGCACCGCGCGCTCACTGCGCCCCAGCGCCGCAACCCTCGCGCACACCCGCACGCCGAGCGCCCCATCGACTCGCCCCGCGCGCACCCCGCGCGCACCACCGGCTCGCATCACCCGCTCGCACCACCCACTCACCCTGCGCGCACTGCGCCCCCTACGCAGCACCCGCACACCACCTACTCGCCACACACCCCTGTGCAGCGCTCCGCGCGCACGCCCCGCACTGCGCCTAGCGCGCCCGACCGCACGCGCCCAGCGCGCCCGACCGCACGCGCCCAGCGAGCCCGTCAGCACGCGCCAAGCGCGCCTACCCGCAGCTCACCCGCCTGCGCCTGCCTGACTGCGCCTGACCACCCGTGCCTGCTTGCCTGCGCGCGCCGCTGCCCGCATGCGCCTGAATTGAGCTCCACCCTCGCGCACGCCCTCGCGCACGCCCACGCTGCCCTGCCAGCATGCCCGACAGCGCCCAGCCCTGCGCCTGCCAGCCAACCCGGGACAGCCTACCACCCCTCCGACGGCCACCAACGGCCTCCAACCGCCTCCAACCGCCACCAACGGCCACCCACCACCACCCACAGCCACTCCCACTCAAAAACACCCTCCTAACAATCATCTAAGCAAGAAAAGGAAGGAAAGAAGGCTTACCTTAGGAGAGGAAAGGAAGGGAAGGGAAGGGAACCGGGAGCTCTTCGTGCACCGAAACACCTCCCCAAAGACCTCCACCACCAAGATCTCTACCTAGCCCAAGGGGGGCTGAAATCAGAGAAGAAAAGAGGGTGTTAGAGGGGGTCAAACTCGTGGGAACTCGAATCCGAGACCACCGGTGGATAGATCGGGATGAGATCTAACCTTTCTCTTCTTTGGGTTTTTGGTTTTGACCCCTTGAACTAGGTCAAATGGTGGTTTTAAAGAGAGGGAGAGAGAGAGAGAAATTTGGATACGATGATGAATAGGGGGGTTTTTGTCTTGGTCGAGGGATTTCTTTATACTCACACGCACACCTCACACACTCACACCCCCTAATTAGATTAGCCCTAATTAGGTTTAGGCTAGGTTTAGGTGATCTAAGTACACTTTGACCCTAGTCAACCCAACCATGCTAAAATCCAAAACCTTTTGACCAAGTCAAAGGTCAATCTTGACCAAGTCAAGTCTCCCAATGACTTTTTGCTCGGTCAAAACCCGTATACGCTTCGGAACTGTGAAATTCTGAAACGTTACCGGAATTCGATGAAATTTTTGTGAGCGGCTTGGAATGGCACCAGGACACATAATATGCAGTTAGATTTTCAATCGGAGCCCTCAAACTCGTGGGGATAGCTAAAAGCCTAAAATTTTAGCGGTTCCGATCGAAAAACAAAAAAACCGAAAAACTGCCAGAATGTCCCAACGGTGACCAGAAGGTTAAAAGTGACACATATATAACAACTCTGATGTCAACAATCCCCCAACCTGGCCTCCATCACACGAACTTCCAGATGAGGATAACATGGTACCTACGGTACTCACAATAATCGATTTCAATCTGTTACCTCTCGTTCTCCGAGGAGAGGCGCGCTCGGTGTGAGGACTCATAAGAGAAGGGGAACCCTGATGTGCCCCACTTGAAAAACACCCGCTCGATTCCATCGACTCACCAACTGGCCCGATATATTCTACATTCTCCTTTGGGGCCAACCAAGAAGGAGCCTGGTCCCACACCCAACCAACCTTACCATTATCCAGAATACAATTGGTCCAAGTTCATGGATCAGAAAGTATGAAATGGTCACCCAAGAAACATGGATCAGCTCCAAGGCCCAAAAGACCTTGAATGCCCCAAAAATCAGGCCTATTAGTTGTACTTTCAGGCCCACCCATATGTTGACACCTTTTAACCTCACGATGAAACAACTGTGAAATGGGAGTCAAATCCTCTAACCCTTCCTCACCACGTATCACTAACACCTTGGATGGACACTTCGAATTTAGAAGGCTGAGTTCCCACCCTTCTCTCTCTATGATTCCTTCCACCAAAAGCAAACTGTCTGTTTGATGCGATGAAGAGGTACCATCAGCCTTTGCACTTTGACCCTTTTGGCAAAGGCAACTGGTGTTACAGCGGGCTTGCATGGCACACCAATCGATAGAGATCCCAAACAGGATTTCTTACCGCTCGACTTTCTTCCCAAGACTGACCTCCCAGCAATGCAGGTTCCCTTCCCCCAACTCTCGCCTCTGATACCCAGGTTTTCAGCCATCCTATTATTTCTTCGAATAGATTTGATTGTACCCACCATCTACCAACCATCAACCAATGTTTCCGCCCTTTCAGTGAGTCAAGGACGAACGATTCGACTGAGCTAACCTCGCTCACTGAGCTCTCCGCGGACTCGACATCCTCCTCAGGCTCAGGGACGGCGACTTGATTCGCCTGGGAGATGGGCGTCTCCAAAGGCGCACCCCCTTCCCCCCCTAGCATGCCATCCTGCTCCTTCCTCGAACCCTGCCTAGAGAGCTCCCTGCATGAGCAACCACCTTCACCCCTTGTTAGGCGGAGCAACCACCGGAAGCACCCCTTTTTTGACCACGTCCACAAAAGAAAATGGTTGAACCCCTTCCACTACCTTAAACTTCCACCTTAACCCTCCACCCGCCCATCTTCATGGACATCCATGGTGTTGGGTATGCTCGTCTACCCACCAAATGACTGCTCTTAGCACTGGATAGGCATCCGAGTCACGCAGCACCTCCAAGAAAGAGATGAGGTGCCCGAAAGGCTCAACAATCTTCCTAAGAACCTCCTCTACCAGTCAGAGAAGTGGAATAACCCGAAAATCCAAGGTCATCTTTGATCCCGAATCCTCGAACATCCTCATCCAACATTCACATGGGAGAAAGCCAATCTCACAGTCCCCAACAAGAATAGACCCTTCTCATAGAAAAAGGTCTCTAACCACCATTGATAGGAGGGAGACGATAGCCTTTTTTCTCCTAGTCACCAGATCTCCTACTACTTGATTCCCCTCCAATGAGCTTTCAAAGCATCTTTGAGCACCTCACACTCCATTCTTCGCTCACCCCACTAGTCGGTAAGCACGCATTTGCGCAAACGCACTTCTCTTCTTTCCAAGGCCTCGCACCACTCGATCTCCACTTCCTACGCCAGAAGAGGAGAAGGCACTGCCATAGGCACGCATGTGCCTCGCCACCCTTCCATCGGGATACCCTCCTCTCTCACCCCTGACCGGACTTACTGACTGCTCTTCGGTGCCCCAGGCCACCACACTCCTAGCACTTCAAGGGCTCCTACAATCGAGAGCCCAGTGACCATGATCGAGGCACCTAAAGCAATAGGTAGCCAAACAACCATGGACCGGTACTCCTCCGCCTCGAGCACTCCCTCCTTTCCTCTTGCCCGCTATACGTCATCCACCTCATGTCGCTCCCTCTCCTGCCGCCCTAGCACCTCCATCGCACCTACCACCACCCCCACCACTTCCGCTTCCGCTCCCGCTCATTTCCGGTCGAGAAATGGTAACCCAAAATGGTAGAATGACCGGAATTTGCACCTGCGATATTTTGGCCTTTGCGTTTTTATCCCTCGGTGTCTTGAGCTGCCTTCCCACCCTCCATAAATCATCAGGTGAGGCACACCCTCTTTGTTATTCTCTCCCATCACATCTGTGTCTCTCTCTTGCATCACATTATTTATCATTTTAATTAGAATCTAAATATACAAAAAAGTGAACAATGTAAACCCTAATTTAATGAATGTTCAATCGTAACCTGAACCTAAATAATTTTCTTCAAATACATATAATTTATGTAAATGAATACAACCTTTTAAAAAAATCCGCAAAATAAAAAAATTTCAAACAAGACACACAAATGTTTAAAATTAAAATTAAAAAATTCACAACATATTTTAATCATATAATCAATCTATGTATAACAATAATATGAAATCCATTGTTGATGCACAGAATTTGTTAATTCATCAAAACCCTAAAAAAACCTTAAATAAGAATTTTCCATTCCAAACCCTATACAAACCTTTTTTACAACACAAAACCTAGAAATTTTTTGTTTATCATTATTTGGTGAAAAAAATGCCATACCGAAATATTCTAATTAAATCCTTCTACTTCTCATATCCTTTCCCGCGTGGATGATGCATATTTTAATGTTTTGATATTGGTGGGTACAAATTAAAGAAGGTTTGGTAAATGGTAGTTTAAAAAAAAAATAGGGTGTCTAAATTAAAGAGCATGAAATCAAACAAATCTAAATGGGTCCTATATATCAATATCCATATAAGGGGGCATCCTTATAGATTCGTGGGAAGCAAATAAAGACACCCAAAAGGAAAAAAGGAAGGTACAAATAGCATCAAAACAGCCCATCAGGCTATGTACGAGCTTAGTTTTTTTATATATATAGTATGCTCGGTCTTTCTGTAAATAATCCACTAAGTCTGGCTAGAGCTGAGAAGGGCTGAGCAAAGTTTCACCCCTTATGTCTATAGGTGACAAGGAGATCCGCAGGGGAGTTCCCTTCACAAAGAATGACTGATATTTTTCATTTGTGTGGGAGGGCTAATTCTCTTTTAGATTTTTTCCCTTTAAATGAAGAACAATCGAGGATAACAGATCATGACCATGCTCTCCAAACATGGCTGTTGTGGAATCAGTTTCATCCATAGTTCATATGTCACGCCCCAGGGCGGCCGTCCCCGGGACGCGGCAAGTGTATATATGATATCAGTGACAGGAAACCAACAATAAACCACAAACAATCACTAAAATGACAACACAGATAAAAGCAGGGCTGACATAATATATACACCAAATGCGGAAGCTAAAAAGACTGAGTCTGTAGTCAAAACATACTACAGACTCGATACACAATCATAAGTCCTGTGAGAGCCAACATGCCCATATATATACACAAATAAAATCCATACATAAACCAGCTAGGTGACCAAGCACAGAATATATACATACAACTGATCACAGCGCTACCCTCTGCCGGTGTAGTCGCTGGGAAGCTCCTCCCTCGCAGATCACTGAAAAAGACAATATGCGAGGGGTGAACCACACGCTCAGTGAATAGCACAACCCATGCATACAGTTCATATTAACCACATTTAAGCAATTCATAAGCCACAAGTGGCATAATGTCACAATCCGGGGGTTCGTTCATCGCCGAACCCCATACCCTCACCCTCACCCTCACCCTCAACAGGTGACCTAGGATGTTGGGACTTAGCGGGTTGATAATCATCCATACATAATCCTGTGGGTCGTCGCATCGCCGGCCCACCATACCCTCACCCTCACCTCTCAACAGGTGACCTAGGCTCTTGGGACTGACTAGGCTGTTGGTTACCCTTGGTCCACTGATAGTCTCTCCTCACTCCGTGGTTGTTTGGCCACTCCCATGTTCAGCACAGTCCTTCACCAAATCAAGAGGCGCCTACTAGTGGGAGCCCCTGCACGGGACAACCTGTCTAACGCCGAGGTAGTCTCTACACGGATCCGACGAGGGGAACAAAACAGCCTATCCATCGCATGTGATCCACTCGGATCCGCTGACAGCACATCTCTACGACTCTAATGTCTCGAATTCCTCCGAATTCCACCAGCACGCATAACCAGGATGCGGGGAAATAAATACGACATCAAGGGGAAAAATAGAGACCTTGGGAGGGTAACCTGAGGTCCCGATGTAGGACATCCGACAACCAAACGAGGAACACGGAGTACCCTAACCCGGGTCTCAATGTTAACCTTGCAAGGCCCCCCTTTATATTCCCTAAGCATGCTATCTATTATTACAGTTCGCATTTAATTAAATAAACCAAACTAATAGGACGCATGCACAGGTCGGGCTTTCCTAGCATGATAGCGAGGTGGCAGGATGCACGGCTCATGCACAATCCTAAGGGTGCAAGTCCCTATCACACAATCTAGGGTGGCATGCAATTCTACACACACATCATAATTGCAATAATTAATACAAACTATACGCCCCAGGGGAGATAGGTACACGCCCAAAGCATGTAACGCCTCCCAAACTGGGTTGGGTTGTCCCACTCACCGGAAGTCGGGTCGACGCGCGGCCGTCCATCGAGATCTGCAAGACAGGGTATAATTGGGTAAGTATAAATCCACAAATATCATTAAATACACAATTAAATACCCCAAAACCCCAAAACAAACACCCAACACCCCGACAACCATCCGCACGGCCACCCGACCGCCCGGGTGCACCGCCGCGCTTCAGCCCGCGCACCCTGCGCACCGCCGGCCCCTGCCCGCCGCCTGGACACGCCGCCGCACCACCCCCGGGGGCTCCGCGCGTCCACTGCGCCCCGCCGCAGTAGCCCCGCGCCCCGAACACCTCGCGCCGCCCCACGAGCACTCCGCACGGCCCCCGCGCGCAACACCTCGCCTCGCACGCACCCCGCGCGCACCTCCACTGCCTCGCCGCGCCCTCCGCGCGCACTGCCCTGCTCGACCAGCACCTCGCGCACACCTCGCCTGCCCCACCGCGCCTCGCTCACGCTCTGCACGCGCGCACTGCCCTCGGCCACCACCTCGCGCACGCCTAGCACCGCCAACCCGTGCGCATTGCCACTCGACCAGTCCCTCGCGCTGGACCCGCGCAACCAGCTCCTCGCGTACAGACCCGCGCGACTAGCTCCTCGCGCGCAGCTCGCCATCAGTCCCTCGCCCACAGTTGCACGAACAGGCCCGCGCACAGCCGCCCGATCAGCTCCCCGCACCAGACCCGCGCGCACTCGCGCCCAGAAGACCCAGCACGTATGCCGCGCGCATCACCACGCTCGCCCTGAACGCTCGCGCACAGCACGCCTTGGACGCACGCGCACGCTGGCCCCCAGCTCGCCCCGAGCGCACACCCGTACGTGCCTAGCCCGCTGCGCCACCAGCGCTGCTGCCGCCGCTGCCTGCTGCCGCCTGCTGCCCGAACGGCAGCTCCCAGACTGCCGAGCACCTCCACCACCCCTCCCACGGCCGCCGACCACCTCCGACCACCTCCGACCACCCTCCGACCACCCCCACTGCCGCTGACCACCTCCCAAACACAAACCCCCCCCCTAGCAATCATCTAAACAAGAAAAAAGAGGGAAAGAATGCTTACCGAGGGGAGGAAGAGGCGTCCGGTGGCTCTCCGCGCGCCGAAACCCTTCCCAAAAGCCTTCTCACGCCCCGATCTACCTTGGCCTTCAAAACGGGCCAAATCAGAGGACAAAGAGGGGAGGTCGGGGAGGCTAGGATCGTCGGAAACGGGATTTGAAGACGCCGGTGTGTAGATCGGGACCCGATCTACACTTCCCGTGCTTTAGGTTTTTGGTTTTGAGGGGCCTAGGGGGGCTTGAAAGTGAGAAAAAAGAGAGAGGGGAGAGAGAAATTGCAAGTCGTAGGGATGATGAATAGTAACTCGGGATTTTAGATCCCACTTATTTATAGTGCGCGACTTAAAAACCCGGATACGCCCCGGAACTGCGAAATTTTTGTAAACGATGCCGGAATTCGATGAAATTTTCATGAGTGGCTTAAAATGGCACCAGGACACATAATACGCAGTTAGATTTTCAATCGGAGTCCTCTAGCTCAGACGATAGCTAACAGTCTGAAATTATGCGGTTCCGATCGAAAAATGCAAAAATTTTAAAAACTGCTAAAATGCTCCAATGGTTGCCAATAGGCCAAAAAGTGACATATATATAACATCCTACACTACAGAATGATGGCTAAAAAAAGACCAAAGACGGTCACGCCCCAGGGCGGCCGTCCCCGGGACGCGGCAAGTGTATATATGATATCAGTAACAAGAGTTCAATAATATACCACAAACAACAACTAAAATGACAACACAGGTAAAAGCAGGGCTGACATAATATATACACCAAATGCGGAAGCTAAAAGACCGAGTCTGTAGTCAAAACATACTACAGACTCGATACATAATCATAAGTCCTGTGAGAGCCAACATGCCCATATATATACACAAATGAAATCCATACATAAACCAGCTAGGTGCCCAAGCACAGAATATATACATACAACTGAAAGAAGGGTGCTGACGGCCTCAAAACTCGTGGGACGCGGCGCTACCCTCTACCGGTGTAGTCGCTCGGGAAGCTCCTCCCTCAGAGATCACTGAAAAAGACAATATGCGAGGGGTGAGCCACACGCTCAGTGAATAGCACAACCCATGCATACAGTTCATATTAACCACATTTAAGCAATTCATAAGCCACAAGTGGCATAATATCACAATCCGGGGGTTCGTTACATCGCCGAACCCCATACCCTCACCCTCACCCTCACCCTCAACAGGTGACCTAGGATGTTGGGACTTAGCGGGTTGATAATCATCCATACATAATCCTGTGGGTCGTCGCATCGCCGGCCCACCATACCCTCACCCTCACCCTCACCAGGTGACATAGGCTCTTGGGACTGACTAGGCTGTTGGTCACCCTTGGTCCACCGATAGTCTCTCCTCACTCCGTAGGTCGTTTGGCCACTCTCATGTTCAGCACAGTCCTTCACCAAAATCAGGAGGCGCCTACTAATGGGAGCCCCTGCACGGGACAACCTGTCTAACGCTGAGGTAGTCTCTAACAGGATCCGACGAAGGGAACAGAACAGCCTATCCATCGCATATGATCCACTCAGATCCGCTGACAGCACATCTCTACAACTCTAATGTCTTGAATTCCTCAGAATTCCACCAGCGCGCATAACCAGGATGCGGGGAAATAAATACGACATAAAGGGAAAAAGAGACCTTGGGAGGGTAACCTGAGGTCCCGATGTAGGACATCCGACAACCAAACGAGGAACACGGAGTACCCTAACCCGGGTCTCAATGTTAACCTCGCAAGGCCCCCTTATATTCCCTAAGCATGCTATCTATTATTACAGTTTGCATTTAATTAAATAAATCAAACTAATAGGACGCATGCACAGGTCGGGCTTTCCTAGCATGATAGCGAGGTGGCAGGATGCACGGCTCATGCACAATCCTAAGGGTGCAAGTCCCAACACACAATCTAGGGTGGCATGCAATTCTACACACACATCATGCTTACATGGATTATAATTGCAATAATTAATACAAACTATACGCCCCAGGGGAGATCGGTACACGCCCAAAGCATGTAACGCCTCCCAAACTGGGTTGGGTTGTCCCACTCACCGGAATTCGGGTCGACGCGCGACCGTCCATCGAGATCTGCAAGACATGTTATATATGTGTCACTTTTTGGCCTATTGGCAATCATTGGAGCATTTTGGCAGTTTTAAAATTTTTAGGGTTTTTCGATCGGAACCGCATAATTTCAGACCTTTAGCTATCGTCTGAGCTAGAGGACTCCGATTGAAAATCTAACTGCATATTATGTGTCCTGGTGCCATTTTAGGCCACTCATGAAAATTTCATCGAATTCTGGCATCGTTTGCAAAAATTTCGCAGTTCCGGGGCGTATCTGGGTTTTTAAGTCGCGCTCTACTTAAAAGGAATCAAAAATATCTCAACACTATTCATCATCTTCCCAACTTGCTCTCTCTCTCTCCTCTCCTCCGATTTTCTTCCGTTCGAGCCCCCTACACCCCTCAAAACCAAAAACCTAAAGCACGGGAAGTGTAGATCGGGTCCCGATCTACGCTCCGGTGTCTTCAAATCCGAATTCCGATGACCCTAGCCTCTCCGACCTCCTCTCTCTCTCCTCTGTTTCGAGCCTAATTGAGGGCCGTGATAGATCGGGGCGTGAGAAGGCTTGTGGGAAGGGTTTCGGCGCGTGGAGAGCCACCGGACGCCCCTTCCTCCCCCTCGGTAAGCTTCTTTCCCTCTCTTTTCTTGTCTAGATGATTGCTAGGGAGGGGTTTTGTGTGTGGGGAATGGTCGGTGGCAGTGGGGGTCATCGGAGGGTGGTCGGAGGTGGTTGGAAGTGGTCGGGGCAGTGGGAGGGGTGGTTGGAGGTGCTCGGCAGGCGGGAGATGTCCTCGGGCGCAGGCAGCAGCAGCAGCGGCTCAGGCAGCGCACATGCTGGGCGCGCGCGGGCATGCGCGCGTGCGTGCGCGGGTGTGCGTGCGCGCGGTGTGCGCGCGGGTGTGTGCCGGTCTGGTGCGAGGGGGCTGGTCGTGCTGGGCGCGCGGGACGGGCTGGCAGGGCTGGCGTGCTCGAGCTGGGGGCCTCAGGCAGCACAGGCAACGAGCACAGGAGCCGGCTGGGCGTGCGTGCGTGCGTACGCGCGAGCGTGCGAGCGGGCGTGCGCTCGGGGGAGCTGGTCGCGGCGGTGCGAGGCGTGCGAGCTGCTCGGGTGGTGCTGTGCGCGGGTCTGTTCGTGCAGTTGTGCGTGAGGGGCTGATGGCGAGCTGGCCTGGGCGCTGGTCTGGGCGCGCGCGGAGGTGCTGGCCGAGGTGCTGGACGCGCGGAGGTGCTGGCCGAGGTGCTGGACGCGCGAGGTGCTGGCCGAGGTGCTGGCGGAGGTGCTGGACGCGCGAGGTGCTGGCCGAGGTGCTGGGCGGAGCGCACGGGTGCTGGGGCGCGCGCGGAGGAGGCGCGGGGCGAGGAGCTGTGCGCGAGGCGTGCGCGGGGCGCGGCAAGGCAGGGATGGTGTGTGCGGGGGCGAGGCGCCGCGCGCGGGGGCGTGCGGGTGCTCGCGGGCCAGCGCACGGCGTGCGGGGCGCGTGCGGGCTGCCGCGGCTGGGCTCGGTGGACGCGCGGAGCCCCGGGCGGTGCGCGGAGTGCGCGGGCTGAGGCGCGGCGGCGCGTCCGGGCGGTCGGGTGGCCGTGCGGGTGGTGGCCGGCCGTGCGGTGGTTGCCGGGGGGTGTTGGGGGTTTTGGTTGGGATGTTGAGTGTCTGTTTGTGTGTGTTATGTATTTTTGGGGTCATTGTGGATTTATTCTAACCAGTTAATACCTTGTCTTGCAGATCTCGACGGACGGTCGCGCGTCGACCCGATTCCCGGTGAGTGGGACAACCCAACCCAGTGTGGGAGGCGCTACATGCTTTGGGCGTGTACCGTCCTCCCCTGGGGCTTATAGTTAATATTAACTGCTTTGATGTAATCCATGTATGCATGATGTGTGTGTAGAATTGCATGCCACCCTAGATTGTGTGATAGGGACTTGCACCCTTAGGATTGTGCATGAGCCATGCATCCTGCCACCTCGTTATCATGCTAGGAAAGCCCGACCTGTGCATGCGTCCTATTAGTTTGGTTTATTTAATTAAATGCGAACTGTAATAATAGATAGCATGCTTAGGGAATATAAGGGGGGCCTTGCGAGGTTAACATTGAGACCCGGGTTAGGGTACTCCGTGTTCCTCGTTTGGTTGTCGGATGTCCTACATCGGGACCTCAGGTTACCCTCCCAAGGTCTCTATTTTCCCTTGTATTATGATTAATAAATGCATGTTCCCCGCATCCTGGTTATGCGCGCTGGTGGAATTCTGAGGAATTCGAGACATTAGAGTCTTAGAGATGTGCTGTCAGCGGATCCGATTGGATCATATGCGATGGATAGGCTGTTCTGTTCCCCTCGTCGGATCCGTGTAGAGACTACCTCGGCGTTAGACAGGTTGTCCCGTGCAGGGGCTCCCACTAGTAGGCGCCTCCTGACTTGGAAGGACTGCGCTGAACATGGGAGTGGCCAAACAACCGCGGAGTGAGGAGAGACTATCGGTGGACCAAGGGTAACCAACAGCCTAGTCAGTCCCAAGAGCCTAGGTCACCTGTTGAGAGGTGAGGGTGAGGGTATGGTGGGCCGGCGATGCGACGACCCACAGGTTTATGAATGGATGATTATCAACCCGCTAAGTCCTAACATCCTAGGTCACCTGTTGAGGGTGAGGGTGAGGGTATGGGGTTCGGCGATGAACGAACCCCCGGATGGTGATATTATGCCACTTGTGGCTTATGAATTGCTTAAATGTGGTTAATATGAACTGTATGCATGGGTTGTGCTATTCACTGAGCGTGTGGCTCACCCCTCGCATATTGTCTTTTCAGTGATCTCTGAGGGAGGAGCTTCCCGAGCGACTACACCGGCAGAGGGCAGCGCCGCGTCCCACGAGTTTTGAGGCCATCAGCACCCTTCTTTCTGTTGTACGTATATGTTCTGTGCTTGGGCACTTAGTTGGATTGTATTTGGATTTTGTTGTATATATATATGGGCATGTTGGCTCTCACAGGACTTATGATTATGTATCGAGTCTGTAGTATGTTTTTGACTACAGACTCAGTCTTTTAGCTTCCGCATTTGGTGTATATATTATGTCAGCCCTGTTTCTACCTGTGTTATCATTTTAGTTGTTGTTTGTGGTTTATTACTGGTTTCCTGTCACTGATATCATATATACACTTGCCGCGTCCCGGGGACGGCCGCCCTGGGGCGTGACAGCAAGACAGGGTATTAACTGGTTAGAATAAACCCACAAATACCCAATAATACACAATAAATACCCCTAAACCCCAAATCAAACACCCAACACCCCCGGCAACCACCTGCACGGCCACCCGACCGCCCGGGTGCACCGCCGCGCTTCAGCCCGCGCACCCCGCGCACCGCCGGCCCCTGCCCGCCGCCTGGACACGCCGCCGCACCACCCCCGGGGGCTCCGCGCGTCCACCGCGGCCAGCCGCAGTAGCCCGCGCGCCCCGAACACCTCGCGCCGCCCCGCGAGCACTCCGCACGGCCCCCGCGCGCAGCATCTCGCCCCGCGCGCACCCCGCGCGCACCACCCCTGCTTCGCCGCGCCCTCCGCGCGCACTGCCCTGCTCGACCAGCACCTCGCGCACACCTCGCCTGCCCCATCGCGCCTCGCGCATGCACCTCGCCTGCTCGACCACGCCTCGCGCATGCACCACCCCTGCCCGCCAGCACCTCGCGCGACCAGCACCTGGCGCCCAGACCAGCGCGACCAGCACCTCGCCATCAGCTCCTCGCGCACAGCTCCCTAGCTGGCCTCCAGCTCTCCCCGAGTGCACGCCCGCGCGCACGCTCGCGCGCACGCACGCTCGCGCGCACGCACGCGCGCGCCCTGCCAGCCCCTGCGCCTGAGCTGCCCGAGGCCACCAGCCCACACGCCAGCACTGCCAGCCCCTCCAGCACACCAAGCACGACCAGCTCCTCGCACCAGACCCGCGCAAACCCGCGCGCATTCCCGGCCGCGCCCAGCCTGTGCGCTGCCTGAGCCACTGCCGCTGCTCTGCCTGTTGCTCGGGACAGGGCCTGCCACTGCTCGAGCACCTCCACCCCCACCCAAAGGCCTCCGACGGCCTCCGACCGCCTCCCACTGCCCCCGACGGCCACCCACCGCCGCCGACCACCACCCAACCCTAGATCCATCCCCCTAGCATACATCTATGCAAGAAAAGAGAAGAAAAGGACCTTACCAAGGGGAGGAAGCGAAGTCCGGTTGCTCTCCGCGCGCCGAAACCTTTCCCAACGGTTCTCTTACGCCCCGATCTATCACGGCCCTTGAAATGGCCCGAATCAGAGGACAAAGAGGGGAGGTCGGGGAGGCTAGGATCGCCGGAAACGGGATTTGAAAGCACCGGAGTGTAGATCGGGACCCGATCTACACTTCTCGTGCTTTAGGTTTTTAGGTTTGAGGGGTCTAGGGGGCTTGAAAGTGAGAAAAAGAGAGAGGGGAGAGAGAAAATGCAAGTCGTAGGGATGATGAATAGTAACTCGGGAATTAGATCCCACTCTTATATAGTGTGCGACTTAAAAACCCAGATACGCCCCGGAACTGCGAAATTTTTGGAAACGATGCCGGAATTCGATGAAATTTTCATGAGTGGCTTAAAACGGCACCAGGACACATAATATGCAGTTAGATTTTCAATCGGAGTCCTCTAACTCAGACGATAGCTAACAGTCCAAAATTATGCGGTTCCGATCGAAAAACACAAAAATTTTAAAACTGCTAAAAATGCTCCAATGGATGCCAATAGGCCAAAAAGTGACACATATATAACACCAAAGACTACTCGTTGAATCCCTATTTGGGTGAGAGAATAAGAGAAGACTAGAGGAGAATAAGACCAAAAAGCTATTTGTTTGCAAGGAATAAAAAGGTATGGCTATGCTAGTAATAAATTGGTATTTCAAGTCCCTCTGGAATTGTGTATTGGTATTGATATTTCAAGTCCCCCTCGAATTGTGTTATTCTGCCCAATCTATTCCACTTGTTCATTGAGACTTACATGTCATTATCACTATTAAATTAAGGGACCTACATGTCAAATCAATTTTTTACTTTATATAAATTCTTATTCACATTTTATTCTTCATTATCAACAAAACAACAGAACTTCATTATTACATTTCACAGTAAGAATAATTAAAAACACAATCAAACTAAAAATGACTTATTCTTTACTTATACTTTAACAATGATCTATCATATAATAGCTTATGTTACTATCGAAGATTGAAAATATAGTAGATTGATTGATAAGAGCGAGCAATTGCCTACTACCCTTACATTGAGAACCCCTATGGTCCCAGGTAACAGCTTCGTAACCACCACGATCATAAGATCAGTGAATTAATTCAATAATAATTTAATACCTATACTACAGATAACTAGAATATGATATTTATTTTTTTGACTTTTAAAGAAAAATTTAGAGATCAAGGGCCCGTTTGGATTCACGATGCCACAGCTTTTGCGGAGTGAAATTCAGAAATTTACAACCTGCATATCCAAACGGTGCATGGCGTCTGAAAATCCAAAATTTGCATTTTTTGTTTTATGTGTAAAAACCTCGACATTTCTTACACCTTATAACAAGGCTTTTGAGAATCTTACGATGAAACGCAGCCGGTGAAATAAGTAAATACAAAATTGCCTCTCCACAATTCATACATTTCCCACCAAAGTCACCCTTAAAAAAAACCCAAAACTACCATTCATGACCCTAGAAGCCCTGCATCCCCATTCACCTCCTCCAACCGTGATCCATCTCCACCATCACCTGGAAACATGATTACACAGTAAACACAAATCGGATCGTTTTATCAACAATTGGACGGCAATACATGGTAATTTTTATAAAAGTTCATTCAAATTTCATTTGATTCATCCACAAACTTTTTTCCCTTTTTTGATGCATGATTCACCCCCAACAATGAAATTGTTCATAATACACTTAAAATCCGAAAGATGCTGAGGATGATAGTGATAAAATGATATTTGTTTGGATTCGTATACCTTATGATTTTTGAAGATGCCCAGCAGAATCAATCGAAATGGATGTTGAAGGGGTCCAGCGGTTGTGAAGGGGGTGTTGGGGTTTCGAGTATATTTGTAATAAAAGGGTATTTTGGTAACCTACACATTAAAAAAACTAAACGCGTGTTTGGTTGCCAAACAAAAATGTATTTGGTTTGCATATGATTTTGAACGCGCCCCACTCATCACTTGGGTCTGAAAAGCCACGTATATAAAATTTAATGTTCGGTACCTCACATCCAAACGGACCCTAAATGTAGGATCATTCATCATGTTTTTCTTTTTTTTTAGTCAAGAAATTGAAATAATTTTCAAATTAATAATAATAATAATAATAATATAATAAAATAAAAGGAAAATCTTCTTAACTCTCTGAAATCTTCTTCAAAACACAAAAAGTCCCTCTAAAATCAGAAAATCATCATAGATCCCCATAAAGTGTATATGGTTAACAAATTTAGTCCCCCGGTCAAGAATATATTGAAATAAGTCTTCAGAAACTTACTAAATTTGGATTCAGTCCCTACAAATTTTATAAAATCATATTTATTTCTTTTGTAAGACAAAAATACCCCCGTCGTTTTTCAACATCCTCATGTCCTGAAATGTCATCCTCATCTGTAAAAAAAAAAACATCCGTCGAGCCTCAATTGATCTACAAAATTGAGTCATTTTTCAACATTTTTCCCTCCTCAATCTCATTACAGAGACTAAAAAAAAATTACAGTTTTATTAACTACATTACAAAATCAGTAAAGTAAACAATTTAAAAACTAAATCAAAATTCTATAATACATTCTTAACTCAAAATTACTAGCAATAAAAAGCATAACACATTGACTATAAAACTATAATTTGTTTAATAAAATTTAAATAAATCAGTATATATTTTTAGATAATCACATGGATTTTTTATGATTTTTAGAAGATTTCAGGGTGTTAAGAGGATTTTTAAATTTCACGGGGACTTTTTTCTCAATTTTCATAAGTGTTAAGGGAGTTATATCAATTTTTTCTAACAAATAAAATAATTTTTAAAATGGTATAACAGTTGAGGAGGATAATTTCCCCTACAGTTAAATTTGTAAAAGTGGGATTAAAACTCGGATTAGACCTTTTGTGGAAAAAAAAATTAATTTGGTAGCTTGAATATTACTCTTCTTGTCTCAATCACTGACTGGGCCTTTAGAGTGCTATCTTGCGACCTTTTTATAGGTTGCCTACGTACCCCTTGGGGATCAAGTAACACGTAGTTCCTTCATCACCATTGTAACTGCCTTGCCACTAAATGTTTAGTGGGCTTTTTTCTAAGGAAAAGTTTTCCATGTTTACGCTCCACGTCGGACCCTTGATTACCCACGTTTTGCAGGTAGTGGGCCTTAATTGTCAACTTGGCAGTTACAGGCGTTAGTGGTCTTCTGACTGTTTCTCCAATCTGCTCAGGGCCTCTTGGCCTACTCGTTCATCTGTTATGTCTTTTGAGTACATTTGCGAGATGGAAGATCACCCGACCAAACCTCTTATCTTGTCGTGTCTTCCCTGCTAGTGCGCGAGGAGTAAGGTCGTCCAACCAAACCCCTAGTCTGGTCATGCCTTAACTACTCGAGGTGGTATTCTTTCGTGAGATGCCTTGACTGTCTGACTAGACTCTAGATCTAGTCGTGCCAACGCATTTGGGAATATCATAAGGGCTAATAATCTGGACTCAGATTTGCTGGTCCCACGCATGGCCCATATCCGTCTTGCTATGACCCATCAGTCCTGGCCTGACACGTGTCATGGTGCAGATTTTTACCTCCGCAGATGCCCCCTCTACTGTTCTTTTGAATTGTCAAGAGAGCAGGAGATCAGAAAAAATCATCTCGCATCCACCCCTTTTGGGGGGTCAAAGATCTGGTCGCCTGTCTCCTCAGGATTCTCTGATCCGTTCAGGATTTGACGACTGATTTTTTGTGTCAGCTTTTATGGCGCGTGGCCTCCCGTGGTCTTCTTATTAGAAAACTCAAATGTCGGTGCCTCTAGGTTTTCGTGAAACCCACTGTCTTGTCATTGATTGCTCCTTGATATTTGCAGCGAATAAGTGCTACCGTCTTTTTGAAGCGTCGCCTCAGCAGTATTTAAAGGTGGAGTGGGAAGTGCTTTCTATCCCATCTCGCCTTCTACTTTGTTTTCTGAAAGTCCCATGGATTACGCCACCCTCATGGAGAAAATCACTGTTACCGCGGCTCTTCACAAAGAGTTGGGCATCTCCTCAGACTTCGTGGTTGACAAGTTGGCTGAGGATGAGTTCCCACTCTCTATCTTGATTCTGTTCTCCTCCATCCTAACTATTTCAAGGATGAGGGTCTTTCCCTTCCTCTACCACACTTGGTGGCAGAGTTTCTTGACTTCCTTTGGCCTCCACCCTATCTCGGTTGTTCCCAACATGTACCGCATCTTGATGTGCGTGGTTGCGCTGGGAAGGAGGACTGGAGTTGAACTTGGCTTGACAGACATTCGCTGGATCTATCGGGTCAAGGCCTCAACCTCCGGGCGGTCCCCGTCCTTCTACATCTCCCACCAGGCCAGGGCGCCAGAACTGGTTCTCAGCATGTCCCGGGGTGAATTCTTCGACTGGGAGAGTCGTCGGATTCGGGTTCGGGGTCCCTGGATGCCAGATGGCTGGGATTCTTCCCGCCGCTACCTGTGCCGTCCCCGGAAGACGATGGTGGATGCCCCCAGGCCGGATGTCGAGGAGGTCAAGATGGATGACATCTCCCGGGTGATGGAGTATCCGGACCGATCATGGTGGGAGCTTCTTGGATTGGAGGAACCGAGACGTGTGCCATCCGAGGCTAGATTTCTTGCCAGTGTGGTTGAGCCTGCCGATGGCCTGGGCTCGGTTTCCCATCCTCCTGCTCCGATCGAAGGGATGCGGGGCGCTCTCTGAGGCTCCTCCAGTTAGGTTCTAGATCATGTTTCATTGCCCAACCGGTGGATCTTATCTCTTCGCCGTTGCCCTCTATTCGATCTCTACCCTCTTCATCGTCTTCCTCTTCTTCTTCTTCATCGTCTGTTCTCCTTGGGGATACTGTTCCTCCCACTTGTGACATGGATTTTGACACCCCGCCGGTGGTGCCCCCGGTGATCCCGGGAGCTGGTGCAGATGCTGCTCCTATTATGGGGGATCGCCTTCTGGGTGTAAACCTCCCTGTGGACGATCCATCTAGGAATTTGCAAGCCTCAGTTCATGCAGCCGTCCTCTCCATAGACCAACAACTGCGGTTTCTTCGCGAAGCTTGCGAGGGTGATGAAGAGGTTCATCTTCTAGACTTCATCAGCGGCTACCGCTTGGGCAATGCTGACCACTCATGTGGTTTTTGAGAGATGAACAATGAGGAGCTGCTCATACTTCACCGTGTCGCACGGGAGAGGAGATTCCGTGGGAAGGGTTGAGTAGAAGACAGAACAGAGGGTTGAACATGTATTATAAATATATATTTTTTTTTTGTGTAATCTTTATCCAATCAATGAATAAAAAATTACTCTTTGGGTCATCCTTGCTCTTGTTTTGTGCACTCGTGTCGTTTAGCCTAGTCCTCAAAGAACACAGGCTATCTTCCTTGTTGTATGCTTACATTTTCCCGCCTTAGCGCTTCAAAACTAAGTCGTATCGATTTCAACCGCAACTCGCCCGCGCTAGGTGAATACGTTACTCTGTGTAAAACGTGTAGAGATGCCTTGTAATAGCCCGGATCCTCTTATGCCAAATTATGCTAATATTTACGTGTTTGGATTGCAAAATAGGATAATTTTATGTTATTAAGCTGTTGGTCCTTATTATTCTTGAAGCCTTGCTTTTGGTTACATTTTCAGAAAGTACCTTCGAGGCATAATTGGGTTTTGCGCTAAACATATGAAGTCTTCATTTTTGAGTTATCTCTCATATAAAATTAGTTTGGTGTCATTTGGAGCTATATTAGAAAAGTTATGGCTATTTTACCGTTTATGCCCATAGAAGAAGAAATTGCGAGGTCTTCTGTTTGTCGTTATTTTTAATACAGTTGGAGGCTTCTTTTGATCTTGGTCTAGACATAGAAGTTGTAGATATTTTCGTTACCTTTCCAACAGAAGTTGAATCATTTGAAGTGGACTCTCCTACAACAAGATATAGCGGTTTGAGTCGAGGCTGCGCAGGTTATTAAGGAAGGGTACTTTGGTAATTTTAGCGGATTTATAAATTTCATTTAATGATAGGTGAGTCGGTGGTGGTGGTGGTTATATATGTGAGAGAGGGAGAGTCGTCCGAGGCTCATTTGAGGGAAAACAAAAAGGGGAAAAATTAGAAAAAGCTTCGTGGAATATTTTTTGTGCCATACTGGATAAGGATTTTTGTTCTTTTTATCGTTATTCTTCATCTAAGGTTGTTCTATTTTAGTTCTAAAATAAAAATTGTGATTTGGGGCTGAAATATGAATTTGTTTTTGGGGCTGGGTAAATAAGAATTGGAGAGTTATTTTTATTGCGTTAACTTAGGGTTTGTATTTAGGACATTGGATTTGATTTGGGGGAAACTAAGAATTGATTATTGGGATTATATGTTAGTATCTGATTGAGATTATATTTTTATCAGTGGATTTCCTCTCTGCCTGTTTTAAGAGTTGGAATAGGGTGAGTCCAGTTGAGGTGGTGAATTGCGAGGTAAGTAACCCGATCGATATTTGTTTGTCCTACATTCCATTCCACGTGGTATTGTTATAAGTGACCCAATATTTGTGTTTGTTATTTCCAATTCCGCGCTTCATTGTTGTTTCTTATCATCTCTGATATTGTTGAGACCCGATCGATTACTATACTATATTGTTGAGACCCATAATTATTCATGTCACCTTTATTAATTAGAATTGTTTCTCATTGAGGCTTGCTTCATATTTATCCACTATAATTCAGTTATCATTTGAGAATGTGATTTATATTATCCCAGTTCAGATTAGTCCTTGAAGTGTCATTATTGAGGTTCGCTTCGTGATTCATCATCATTATCTAATCGTTGTCATTTATCCTTGTTCTAGACAGTTTTTGAGAGTTCTAAATCTATAGTTGATTTGTGAGCCTTCCTTTGATCATGATGTATTCATCCCAGTGTCTTGCCATTGATCTATGATCTGCATGGTCGTGCTGTCCGACCATGAAGCCTTGTACTGTGTTTGTTTCATTGCTTTTATATTACCTCTTGAATTCGTATTCTTGGAGTTGGATGACCATAGACCTTACAGTGAGGGTTGAGGATTACCTCCCTAGCGCGCATGAGTACGTATGGTCCAGCGAGGGGGACTTGAGAATACCCTGCCGTGCCTGGACGTTCCGAGGGCCAGGTAGCGATTCCGCGGTGGACGTTCCGAGGGCCACACGCGAGAGGTATAGATGTGGACATCCCGGACATAGGGGCCGAGATGGGGTCATGTAGATGGTCTATCCGGCGCTTCGATCATTCAGGAGCCAGAGTTGTGATTCCCTTATCATTCTTGTAGAATTGTGACATCTCGAGTGCCATCAATGAGTTAATTGACCTTCTTTGCTTGATGGGTGATTTCAGAGTATGTGCCTTCAATCTAGTGGTGTTGCTTCTTGATGATATCTATTGGTCCTATCACTTGTGATGTGTTCGTTTGAGCTATTCATTCCTATTTTTATATATCAACGATGTATTTGTTCTCCACTGATGATCATAGAGTGTTTTCATGTGTTATTATGCTTTGACCTGATGTTGACGAAGCTTGACTTTGATGTCATCCTTGTTTTCCTTATGCGTGGAATGTCTGGGTTGCTTACTGAGCATCTTTCGCTCATTCTATTCTATTTTCCTATTTTTGCAGAGTAGAGGCGAGGGTTCCTGGGCATTGACTTTGTCTTCTTTTAGGGGTCACGTCCAGTTGGTGATAGGTATATATATGTAGATATGGATATTGTTGATGTTTTGGATCTGTATATGATTATTTTTGGTAGAGGCTGGTCTAGTGAACCATGCCTATGTTAAAATGCTCTATATATATGGATGACTGTATATGAGGTGTGTTAGATGCTCTGTTGACTGCTTAAACTTTCCTGGGTGAGTTTATATAGGTGATTATATATTTCTTGATGATTATACGTTATCCCAGGGTTGTTACCAGATGAGTTTATATAGGGTGGTTATTTCGATGTTTTTTTTTTATATAAAAGAATGGTGAGTTTTGAGGCACGTGGCGTGCACGTGTCGAGGGTTTGGGACACGGGCCGTCACATGCCTTGTGTCATGCCCTCGATCAGGATGTTCCTGGTCGCAATCACCTGGTCATATTGACCCTCCCGTTGATCTATCCTTTCATGAGGCCACGTGGAAAGTTAGAGATAGAAATATTATAAACTCGCCACGTAAGCTACACATCCGTCAAAAACTAACGTCTCGTCTCCCATGCCAGCTGTCTCTCGATTTCTGCAGAAGATTTTGATGGCAAATCTTGCACAATCTTGATTTTCGCTCCTTTGTCATGATTAGGGGAAGTTCTCGAGGAAGAACCCCTTAATGTAGCCATCACTCGCTGAGAAAAGGAGAGAGAATCCACCAAATCAAATCCCCTCTTCATTCCCAAACTTCATTTCTTCTCATTTTTCTCTTTGCATCACTATGTCGATGGATATTGCTCAGAGGTTGAGGTCCTCCTTATCCATCCCTGATTCCATTACTATTACACCCACTACAGAGAAATTTTGTGATCACACGAAGCATCAGAGCCTTGATGCACTTTACATGTATCCTTCTTAGATGCTGAGAAGTTCTCTTTCTCTTCCTCTCCCCCAATTGGTCAAAGATTTCATGTGTCGGTTTAAGCTTCACCCGACACAATGTTCTCCTAACCCGTTGAGGGTTTTGATGTGCGTTGTCACCATCAACCATTCGCTGCACCTCGATCTCGGGGTAGACGGCATCCACTACCTATATGATCTGAAGAAATTAGAGCATGCTTTCTATCTTCGGGCAAGAAAAGACAACTCGGCCATTGTAGTGGAGACTACATCCTTTACAACGCCGTCATCGAGGGTACCCCCAGTCATCCAGACTGCGGTAACTCCTTCAGTGCCTTCTCGCATAGAAGTTCCCTCCGCCTTGGTGTCGGAGGCCTTTCCCTCTCTAGCGGCTGGTGCTCCTTGTTCACCCTCCCTAGAGGCTACACCAGCCGGCGGAGCTACCCCTATCAAGGCTCCTGTAGCGGTTGCTATGGCCGACACCTTTTCTGGTGGTCCCCTAGCTGCGTGTGTCAACAAGGAAGTCACTTGTGCTCAACTCAGGGGTTGCCTTCTCGATGACAACCTTGAGTGCCATTAAAATCTTGGAATACAAAGCAATTTTGGAGGGACTATGCATGTGTAAGTACTTGGGTCTTTCTAATATTCAGCTTGAAAGTGATTCTTCAACAACAGTGGCTTGGGTGCGAGGGAAAGGATGTGTCCCTTGGCAAGCACTTAGGGAGATTCAACATATTCTTCCCTCTCTTGCTTAATGGGAGATATTGCACGTATATAGGGAAGGGAATCAGGCCGTAGACTTCCTCAAATCCATGCGCACAACCCTACTAAGGCGCTGTTTACTCGGCTTGGTTGGAGCATATACAACGTAAGCAATTCGGCCTTTCTTCTTCACGCCTCTATTTCAGAGTCCTGATGATTTGCTTTTTCAAAACTCTATCCTCCTTCAAGCACTTAGCGAGCGAGAACTTGGTGCTAAGAAGGCCGAATCTCTGTTGAAGACAACGCAAGAGCTTGCACATCACAAAGAAGCGCAACTGAGGGTTGCTAAGGAGCAATCTGCAATCGCGAATCGAGCTTGCCTAGCGACAGAGTTGGCTAAATCTTCTGCTCGACGTGACTTGGCCGCTGCTGAAGCTCGTGCCGTGGCTGTTGAGGAGTGAGTGAAAGAGCTTCTCGACTTGATGCTTTCTGAGTCCTTCAACTAGGCCAAGCTTTCTCTACGAGCAGAAAACGCGAAGAAGCGAGTTGATGCTCTGACGCATGAGTCACGAGATCAACAAGCTGTTATCTGTGGCCTTCGAGCTGATGTCGCGGCTGCTTATGAGGACGGTCTGACGAAGGGTCGGGATGAGGCCTTCGCGATGGTGAAAGATCAGATGCAAGAGATCTTGAATTCTTTGACGACTTGCGTCGATAAGAATTACAATCGCGGCTATCGTCAAGGATATGAAGATAGGTTGAACAATGTCTCCTTGCATTGCTAGCGTTCTTTATCCTGGTTCAGGATCTGATCCCAATGACGGGTCTCAGAATGACTGACATGTTGTAAAGACAATGTTTTCTTGAACGACTTGTCCTTAATGTCCATTTGTTTCTTTGCTTGTTTGCATAACTTGCATGCTAGTAGATGGAGTGCTATTCGTTACGATAATAGGGGCGCACCCTTTCAGAATTTAAGCCCATTAAAATGAACTAATTCTGTTTATCCTCTCATTGTGACCTCCAGAGGTTGGTCGTAGAGCCTTGGCCCTTCGAGACTCTAGTGGGCATAAGGGAAACTTGTACTTCCTAACGACCTTATCTTGTGAGTGTAGCCTATACGTTCCACATTTTTATACCTTTTACTCGAGTGCTTAATCGATGGATGGGGCTCCCTAGCGTGACCTCTTTCACGAAGAGTGCTCATCCAATCGACTTGAACATGGCCTATTCACGACCTCTTTTTCTTAGAGTGCTGTTCATAACCAAGTTCACGCGCGACCTCGAACGGGCTTTCATTCTCATAAAATATCCACAAAGAGATGAATAAAAACCAAGCGAGCAACTTTTATTTCAAAAGTAGTACCTTTTCAAATGAATTACATTTCGAGGTCTAATAAGTGCCTCTCCATTCATTAGTTCTAAATAGTAAGCCCCTTTTGGACCCAGCCCGACGACTTTATATGGTTTCTCCCAACTGGGTCCGAGCTTACCATCAGATCGCTTTTGGGATTCAGGGAATACCTCTTGTAAGACCAGGTCTCTGACCCGAAAGCTTCGTCGCGAAACTCTTTTGTTGTAGCTTCGGGCGATCTGGTTCCGGTAGTTTGCCATTCTGATGGAAGCAGCTTCCTTCCACTCGTCCCTTAGGTCTAGGTCGAATGTGAGAACTTCTTCATTAGCGCGTGGCTCAAAGTTCTCGGTCCTGAAGGTTAGGATCTCGAGCTCTACAGAAATTATCGCTTCTACACCAAAAGACAGGGAAAACGGGGTTTCGCCTGTAGCCCTCCCCGCCGTTGTGCGATATGCCCATAATACCGAGGGGAGTTCGTCCACCCAATTTCATTTGGCTTCGTCAAGGCGCTTTTTGATCCCGTCCAGGATGGTGCGATTGGTGATCTCTGCCTGCCCGTTACCTTGGGGATAACGAGGAGAAGAAAACAGATGTTTTATTCCCAACCCCTCGCAAAACTCCCTTATGGTGGCGTTATCGAACTGCGTCCCATTGTTAGAGATTATAGTGTTCGGCACTCCGAACCTGCATACAATCTCCTTCCACATGAAGCTTCGCACATCGACATCGTGAATTCTGGCCAGGGCCATACCTTTCACCCACTTGGTGAAATAGTCAGTGGCGACCAGTAGAAACCGCTTCTGAGATGATGCCATGGGCATGGGTTCGACAATATCGAACCCCCATTGAGCAAACGGCCAAGGACTTTGAAGTGTATTCAAGTCCCCGGTAGGTCGATGGATCAGCGGGCCGAATCACTGACACTTGTCGCATCTCCTCACGAAATCGAGTGAATCTTTAGCGAGGGTCGGCCAGAAATAACTTGCGGTCAATATGCGACGAGCCAGGAACCTCGAGGCCGTATGGCTCCCACATATTCTTGAGTGCATCTCCTCTAGCACCTCCTTGGCTTCGTCGAGGGTAACGCATTGTAAGAGATGGCCGTTAAAGCTTTGCTTGTACAGAATGCCTCGATCAGAATCAAGAACCGAGTAGATCGATTCTTAATCTTTCTGGCTTCCTCCTTGTCTGGTGGGAGGATGTCGTCTTTTAGGTTTCATTGGATGGGATCCATCCAAGTCTCTGTTCGAGGCTTCGAATCTATTGCCATGACAGATTCAAATCGAGCGATGCTTGGTTCTCCCAGAAACTCGACCTGAATCTCACCAGATGGTTCACCTTCTAGAGCACTGGCCAAATTTGCCAGAGCATCAGCTTGGGTTTTCCGTTCATGGTCGATCGAGTGGATCTTCCAATCACTGATTTGTGCGAGCAGGGTTCGTGCATAACTCTAATAGGCAGCCATGCGCTCGTCTTTTGTCTGATACTCTCAAGTACTCTGGCATACCACGAGCTGAGAATCACTGTAGATCACCAATTTATGCACGGAGAGATCTACAGCAAATTCCAAACCCGCGATTAGGGCCTCGTATTTAGCTTCGTTGTTGGAAGCCTTGAAGCCAAGCTTGATCGCATGCTCGAACAGAAATCCGTCCTCACTTTGCAGGATCAGTCCTGCTCCCGACCCTCTTCGATTGGACGCCCCATCGACGTGGAGTGTCCAATAAATTGGCCTGAAGTCGGAGACTGTTCAGACCTGTTGCTTGGTCACGTGAGGTCGGCGATGATGTCTACGACCACCTGTCCTTTAATTGCATTTTTGGGCTGATAGTGGATATCAAAAGCTGATAGTTCCACTGTCCATTTCAGTAATCGCCCCGCAACATCTGCCTTTCGCAATACGGCCTTGAGTGACGAGTCGGTGACGACGTGGATCGAATGGGATTGAGAATAATGGCGTAATTTTCGGGCATAAATGAGTAAGGCAAACACAAGTTTCTCGATGCGGGAATACCTGATTTCTTCCCCATTTAACGCTTTGCCGGCATAGTAGATTGCTCGCTGCCCCCTGTCTACGTCCTTCAACAGCGTAGAACTAACTGCATGCTCGGAAGCTGTGACGTAATGGAGTAGGATATCTCCAGGAGAAGGGCATACTAGGAGTGGCGGCGTACTGAGGTATTTTTTAATTTCCTCAAACGCCTTATGACATTCCGGTGTTTATTCGAACCTTTGCGCTTTTCAAAGTAGTAGGAAGAATGGTTGACATCAATAAGTGGCTCTAGAAATGAATCGGTTGAGTGCGGCCAACCTTCCAGTAAGCTTTTGCACCTCTTTCTTGTTCCGCAGTGGCTTTGATTCCTCGCTAAGTTGTCAAATAGCCCAAGAATTTTCTCGAGGTGACTCCGAAGGAGCACTTCGTTGCATTTAATTTGAGGAGGTATCTGTGCATCACAGCAAAGACCTCTTCCAAATGGGACAGATGGTAATCTCTGCACTTGCTTTTGACCATCATGTCATCAATATAGACTTCTACGGTTCTCCCAATCTGGTGTTGGAAGATCTTAGTGACCAGCCTCTGATAGGTGGCCCCAGCATTTTTTTACCCAAACGGCATTACTTTGTAGCAGTAAATGCCAGTAGGGTTATGAATGCGGTTTTCTCCTGGTCGAACTCGTACATCGGGATTTGATGGTAGCCTGAATAAGCATCCATAATACTCATTAGTTCGTTACCCGATGCAAAGTCCACCAGCTGGTCGATTTTTGGAAGTGGGAAGTTGTCCTTTGGGCACGCGCTCTTCAAGTCGGTGAAGTCCATGCACACCCGCCACTTCTTGTTCTTCTTTGGAACCACCATGGTGTTGGCTAGCCAGTCGGGATGTCGCACCTCGCGGATGAACCCGGCGGCCAACAGTCTGTTCATCTCGTCGCGTACATCTTCTGTGTGTACTGAAGCCATTCGTCGTTGCTTCTGTCGAACTGGGCGAATGGTAGGCGAAATGAACAACCAGTGATTTCTGACCTCGGGGTCGATTCCTGACATATCACGAGGTTTCCAGGCAAATACATCCTTGTTTTTGACGAGGAGGTCGAGTATTGCCCTTCTTTCCTCGGCTGACAGCAAACTCCCGATGAGAAAGAATTTCTTGCGGTCAATAGGGTCTATGGGAACCTGCTCAAGGTCTTCCAGAACCCTGTCTTCGGGACCGGGTCGGCTTTCGTCTGCCTTGACTCGGTCCTGAAGTAATTGCTACCTCTTAGGATTGATTTTTCCCTCCTCTGGTAGTTCCTTGGGCAGGGTTGATTTCCCCGCTAAGGCTGCCATGTAACATCGTCTCATGGCTACCTGATCTCCTCGAATCTCCATTATCCCCTAAGACGTGGGAAAACAAAGATGATAATGATAAGTGGATGGGATCACCTTCATCGCCGCCAACCATGTGTGCCCGATAATTGCGTTGTATGGCGACGGGAGGTCCATGATGGTAAACTTCGTCATGGACGTCTAGTTCCCTGCTCGGACCAGCATCATGATGCGTTCGGCTGGGACGACTCGTGCACCATTGAAGGCGACCAAGGGATCCCTAGTCGGGACAAGGTCAGCCGCCTTCAACCCCATCCGAAGGAAGGGTTGCATGAAGAGGATGTCAGCCGAGCTTCCTGTAACGACAAGAATCCTCTTGACATCAAAATTAGAGATGCGTAGAGTAATTAACAGAGCATCGGAATGTGAGACATGGAAGGAGAGCTTCCTGTGTCTACAAGAATCCTCTCGACATCAAAATTAGAGATGCGTAGAGTAATTACTAGAGCATCAGAATGTGAGGCCTGGACTCCTTCTAGGTCGGCGTCAGAGAAGGTGATGACTCCTTCGTCATCACTCTTTGCTTTCTTTGCGACCAGCTTCGGCTCCTGATCGATCTACATCATTTCGAAGGAGATTTGCATCTTCTTCGAATCTCGTCGGATGCTCTTCGGCTTGGCGAAGTGTGGCTCACCTCCAAAGATGACGTCGATGACACCGGCTGAACTATTGGGGTGTCAACATTCGTAACCTGCTGCTCCTCTGTGGCTTGGGTCTTCTCGGAGGGTACATATTCCTTCAAGCGCCTCTTGCAGACCTGTTTTTCCAGGAATCATAAAAAAATGCGGCATCGATTAGTCGTGTGTCACACGCTTTTGTGATAGTCACAGCGTAGAGACTGGTCCCGCTTTTACTCATCACTCTTCATTGGCTTAGGCTATCTGAACCATTGTTGACCCCAAATTTTGGGCAGAATTTTGGATGGTGGGATCTTAAAGAACATCCCCCGTCCCTCTCGCATCTCATTCGATGAGGCGCCATGCTTCTTGTCCTTTTTCACCCCGTCGGTCCTTCTGACGAGACTCCGATGAGCGTTTTGTTGCCTGTGCGGGAGTGGTGGTCGTCAGCGAGGAACGGGATGCTGCCACCACTTGCTTGAGGAGCTTAGATTCCTCCTCCACCTTTGTGTACTTTTTAGCATGCTCCATCAGATCACGCAAATAGGAAGGAGTGTGTTTGATAAGCGATTCCTTTAGGCCATTCTCGACTGGTAGTCCGTTGCGAAAGGCCATGACTACGACATCCTCGTTGTAGTCTTCTACTTCGAACTTTAGGATATGGAAATGATCGACATATTGTCGAATCGATTCCCCCTGTTGCATCTGGATCTTCATGAGATCTCCAAGGTCTTTCTTCATTTGCCCGCTGCAGATGAAGTGGTCGGCAAACATCGTGCCGAGCTCTTCGAAAGTTTGGATCGTCGCAGGTGGAAGAAGATGGAACCAGGTGAGTGCGGTCCCTTCCAGGCTGGATGGGAAGAGGCAGCACATTAGCCCATCGTACAGCTCGTACAATGCCATGGAGTGACGGAATGCCAAAATGTGGTCGTAAGGATTCGTCGTGCCATTGTACAACTTGAACTTGGGCTGAATAAACTTCCATGGAAGTCGTTTTCTGAGGATGGCAGAGCAAAACGGGGAGGCGAACCCCCATAACGCATGCTCCACCATTCTGTGATCTCGGGCGCACCACAGCTCTGAACGCAGATTGTGGTGGAGCTGTCCGACGGCTCCTTCTATTTGCTGAGGGGGGTCGCCCCGGTACCGGTCAGATACTTCGCGCAAGGCCGATCTTTCTTGATGAGTCAGCCTTTGCAATGCTTCCCTTTGGGCGGACCGTTCCTGGCGCAGGGAACGTCCGCGCCTTTGTTCCTCATGGTTCCGTCAACTAGCTTGAGGGGAGCGTGAACGTCTTTGTAGATAACTATTAAATATTCGTAACTATATTTATAATTTCTATATGTATCACATTATATTTTTATATTTATGTAACTCTGTCTGTAAGGGATAGTTTGAGTATTATAAAAATTAAGAGGCAAAAAAAAAAAAAATAGAACCAGATTTCAAAGGTAAATAAAAAATAAAAAAAAGTTCAATGACAGAAAAAAAAAAATTGACCCTTAATTAAGAGGGTATTTGAACGATTACCCCTAAAATAAAATCATTTCAAATGTCGAGTTTTCAACCACTGTACTAAAAAAGAAAAAAAAAAAAAGAAACAATCATCCCCGTGTAACGTTTAAGCTACGCATGTCATCTTTCTGGACGAAAACCACCACCGCCCCCACCACTTTTAAATGAATTTTCAGTACGTGCAATAAGGAGAGCGGATCATCCAACGGTCCACATCCATTGAATCCGATGATCGATGTTCCCGACCCTCCAAAGATACATCCAGCTGTCATTCTGACGTCAGAAGTCTAAGGCACGCCCTATCTAACGGTCCACATCCATTGAATCCGATGATCCCGACCCTCCAAAGACACATCCAGCTGTCAATCTGACGTCAGAAGTCTTTACAACTCCACGAGACTCGAGTCGGTAGTCACACTGTCCTGAGACCGACCATGCCGTGACCGAATCACCGAAATCGTAGTCGAAAAGGGTCCGTCGCTTTGAAAAACAAACCCTACATAAAACTCTCTCTCTCTTTCTCGATCGGCAGATTTGCGAACTTCAATGGCGGAAACGCAGTTTTTTTTGTAGTTCCCTGGTGCGGCATTTCGTCTTCTTCTTGTCCTTGATTTGCTCGTGGAAGAAATTTTTTATATGTGAGAATCATGATGGGATCCCAAATGCAAATGTGTAGTCTTTGAATGTTGAATTATTGAAAATTTGTTGATGTGAACAAGTTATACACAAGACTAAACGTTTTTTTATGATCAGATGTTCAGTTTGTATGCTTGAATTGAGTTATTATGGGATTGGAAATGAAAATTATCATTGGATCCCGTGAAATGTTGGTATTTGGTTTTTGGGCTTTTTAATGGTTGTTTCCAAATTATGTTCAGTTTGTCTTGTAATGGAAGGAGACGAGGTCTTATGATTAAATCTGGACTTGATTGGCATGAACCACAAATGTGTAGCCTTTTAGTGTTGGATTATTGAAAATTCGTGATGTGAACAAGTTATAAACAATTTCGGGAATTTTTTATGCTCAGATGTTCAGTTTGTATGCTTGAACTGAGTTGTTATGAGTAATTGATTTCTCACTTCCCTATTATGCATTAGGTGCATGAACCTTTCAAAAATAGATCTCATAATCTATGAATTAGCTAAGGGTGAGGTGTCTGTTCATTCACTTGCACAATGATTACTTTGTGTCAGTTATGTACTTAAGAGCATGCGGTATATACTATATACCTGTATCCCACAATCATGAACCACCATTTGGTTTGGGGATAAAATAAGAATGGTTATCCAAAATGGTATAAACTTAGTGCACTGTTTTGATCATATATATTTTTTTCTTCAAAAAAAAAAAAAAAACAATTACACAGTTTTTGATCAGTTGACATTTGTTTTAATCAAGCTTCAATAAGAACTGTTTTCTATTTAAATCTAACGCGTTATATTGGACTTTATATCACCTGACTAGCATGGCATTATGTGTTTCCCTGTGGAAATAATTTATCTGGTTATTTTAGTTAGAAATGGCATGGCAATTCTGCCTAACACAAAACGTTTATGAAGTGTATATTCTATACTCTATTCTACTCTATCCATTTTTAAAATTTTTTGTTTTAATCATGGTAAAATCAGTTGTTATTTGTCTTGGATGACACTGGACTTGTAATTTTTTGCATTCATTTACCTTCATGTGGATTCATCCAGACTTCAATTTATCAAGTTGAGCTGATGGAGAAATCAAGGCTGCATTTTTCCAGTCAAGATGCATCCCCTAGCTTGGCAAAATCCAAGGACTGGGATGCCCTGTCAAGATGGTCTGAATATCTGAAGCCTGATGTATCCTCCACCCCAACATCTAAAGGTTGGAAGCATGTTAGTTTTGAACAATCACTCACCTCAGGAAGCTTCCAGAAGGCCGTGCATATCGAATGGGTGATCCAACTTTCCCAGGTTGCTGAAGGTTTAATGGCTAAAATGTACAGATTAATCCAAATTCTAGACCATCCAGATTTGGTTTCATATACATTTACAGAATCATTTTGGAAGGCTGGTGTATTCCCAAATTGTCCTAGAATCTGTCTGCTGGTCTCAAAAAAATTTCCGGATCATCCAAATAAATTACAACTTGAACGGGTAGAGTTTCTTGCTTGACCAGTGAACAATTTCAGTTAATATGATTTGGATTATTTTCTATGCCGATGATTTTGTTTCTGAACTGATAGGCTGTTTATGTACAGGTTGATAAGGTTGCTTTTGATGCTTTAAATGACAGTGCGGAGACCTATTTACAGAACTTAGAACCATGGATCTTGGTATGCATTGATTTCTTGAGCAGTCGTTAATTACTCAATATATTTCACAAATGTATCAACTGCATAAACCTGGCATTATTAAAATTTAAACTTTATTTTTATTTATTAATTATAGATAATGTTTATGAAACCTTACATTCAGAATAAATAGCAAATTTATTTTTCTTTCACAATTAATTATATATTATGTAATAGTATAGTTCAGTTCACAATTGTGGAAAACTTAGTGTATGTATATCCCATATAAATTTGGCTTTTCTTGTCCTTTTTTTTTTGGTAAGTGGAAATAAATTTGGCTTGTCAATTGTAGAGGATGCATTGACTGAACCAAACTTTGGTGGGAAACTCTGAGTTTTCATTAAAATGGAAATGATTGGTTCCTTCTGTTTTTCTTAATACAAAACAAATCTCCATACATGTTTATTACGTGGTATTGATCATCATCATCATCAGCATCATCATCATTATTTTTATTTTTGCTTATGGTGCTTGATTTTCTCTAGTTATTGCTTGACTTAATGGCATTTCGGGAGCAAGCTTTGCGGCTCATCTTGGATTTGAGCAGTACAGTAATTACGTTGCTGGTGAGTAATGAATATATTCTTTCATCAGGCAGAAAGTGGTCAGATAATTCCATCCAATTCATAGGACTTTTTAACTTTTTCTATGGATAGAGATTGCATTTGGGAAGTTCCATCAGTTCTCTGAAAATGCTATGCTCTTTTTTGTAGCCCCATCAGAATTCACTGATCCTGCATGCATTTATGGATCTGTTTTGTTCTTTTGTCCGTGTCAATCTAGTATCTGAGAAGGTAATTCCTCCATCAGTTTATTGTTCTTGGCTCTTTTCTCTTTCGTTAAATTGCTAATGTAGGGGTTCTTCACATTTCTCTTTTTTTGTACAGATACCAAGGAAAATGATATTACAAATGTATAATCTATTGCATACCATGCTAAGAAATGGTCGAGATTGTGAGTTTTATCATCGGTAGGAAAGTTCTGTCAATATTCTGTACCCATTGATTAAGACTTTTTATTTTTATTTTTAAAATAACTCAGATGGGTTCTTGATATTGTTTTTACTTCTGCATTTGTTTTTGTATTGATGGTCTTTTATTTTTTGAAAATGGAATAGGACCTTGTTTCGAACTGCTTTCTCTTATTCTAAGAGGAGATGTCCACCTGCTTTTTTCTTATCATGTTTGCTATCCTGAGAATTCTCTAGTTAATAAAACTTCTGCGGTAGTCTGACAATTACACCTAAAAAAAATAAAGAAAAATCAGGAGTAGAAGTAGATCGCATACATTTAATGAAATATTTTGGCCTTGTCACATATATCTCACACTAACTGATGAGTAGAAGTCATGCATGTGTTTCCTGCTAATAGAAAATTAAAGTCAATTGTTATGTATGTCATCAGTTTTGTTCAATATTATCACATCATGTTATAATTCCCTGTGGTGTATATTCCAATTGGTGGAGTCCACTGTAGTAGTTTCAATCAAATTTGGGCATAAGAGTAACCCCAACGTTCTTTTAATATGTTCAGTCCTCTCTCCTCAGCAGCCATATGGACATCAGTGAGAATAAGCTTCAGAACCTTGTCACCAGTACGGAATTTGGGAATAATGCGGCAGTGCGATAATTCTCAATACTATAAAATTCGGGAAAAAGACGGAAAAAAAAATCGAAACGATAAAAAATAAAATTAAAATAGAAAATCAGCAATCTTTAAATGTTTGAGACTTGAAACATAGTACTTTAGGCCAAGTAAATTAATCAAAACATAACATTGACATCTACTAGTTTATAGTTCAAACTTCAAATGCATCAAAATATTACAAAAAGTAAAATGCGTTTAATACGGGTTTAATACGTGTTTAATATGCGTTTAATACGCGTAGTACGCATTTAATTCGGTAAACGTGTACTTTTCTTTGAAGGCTCAATCAATACGGGATTAAAACTTATTCGGTTTAATGCGTGTTTAATACGTGAATTATTCATTAATTTGGTATTATCGGTATCAAGGTTTCAAAAGTTGAACTTTACGGTTGGTTTTTATTTTGGAAAATCCTTCGATTCCTTTCCTTATACGCATGCCAGATAGTTGCAGTTTAACATACACCAACCGTTTGTGCAACCTGCCCATGACCATGAAAGATGCCCTGAAACCATGTCACTTCAGCCAGTAGGAAGTATTTTTGTTTCCTGTTCCATCCTAACTCAGCAAAAGAGTTATCCGTATCCAGGCATAAAGGAACCATTGAAAAAGAGGTGGTCTACTGTTTTTGTTTCTGCATGACATCAATCCAGTTTTCTACGTTGGCCTGTCTTTTTCAGTTCTAGACTCAGTGCAAGCATGTGTGTACCCTTGCTGAACAGGCTCATTGCTAGAATTACAAGATATCCCATATCCTAAGCCAGACTGGAAGACTTGAACTAAGTAGCCTGCATATTCAGTGGACCAGTGTATTACCTTCCAAGAGCTATCATTTCTCAAGTGGAAAAACTAATGGCAAGGTACTTGCTGGCTGGTTCAAAAGACAAAAAGAAAATGCATGCAGGCTGTGAGGTGTGTAAACCTACGTCTGAAGGAGGATTGGGATTAGGATTATCTGAGAATTGACTATGGTTGGTCTTGTGAGCATAAAATGGAAGGTCTTTCTTAGAATGACACTCGAGGCCATGGAAATCGCAATACCAGGTGCTACCTGTCCTCTGTGCAGAGGCAAGCTTGAAACTGTGGATAACATCTTTTTTAACTATAGCTTTTAATGCTTGGATATGGAAAGTCTTATTAATGAAATTGTGTAGTATAAAGAGGTAGTAGAAAAGACCACTTACTGATGAAGCCAAATGGATTATGGGGGTATACAATTGAAAATGACAAATTGCTTGTTTTGCCAGAGCCTGCTTCACTGCAACTATTTGGTTTATTTGGAGGGAGACTGGGAGAGAAGCTTCAGAATTTTCAAGTAGACAAGGAAGTCCAAACTGATGGGTCTGTCTCACATCTTGAATTCTGTAATAATGTTTATTCAGTCCACCAAAGCTAGAGAAGTCCCATTTGGCAAATTGTCCAAAAAATGACACACAGACTGAAGGCATATTGTCCAAGGTGACTGAGAGAAGGAAATTCTTCAAAGGCTGACTGTACTCTTATCACCTAAACAGGAAAAGGATACTCATCACATTTTGCAAAGGCTATCTGTTGACTGGATAATGAAGGTGCAAAAGCCATAGACAAAGCTAGATTCGGTGGCCTTCTCCGAAATCACACTGGAGATTTATTATAGCTTTTGCAGAAAGAACAGTGGAAATGCCAATTCATGTTCTAGAAGGTAGTGGGTTCTAAAAGGATTGCAGCTTGCCAGAGAAACAGATATTTAGTGCATTTGTGTGGAGACGGATTCCAAACTGGTTGCTAAATTACTGAGTGGCGAATTTGAAGTGCCTTGGGTTGTCACATCTGAGATTTTCCACAGTAAAATCTTTTGGACGGTTCCCAAGGATGACTAGTAGAGAAATATCTGGAGAAATTAATGCTCCTATAGATTTCCTGGAAAGCTGCAAAACAGGCAATTGGAGGTGCAATCTACCACAATAGGTCCAAACTTCCCCCCAGAGTTTCGTGTCCTGTTAGAGCAAGACAGACAGGGCATCCCCAAATGCATAAATAGAACAAATTAGTATGTGTTCAGATGACCATATGTTGGGTTCTGTATCTCAGGTTAATCCAAGGAAAACAGATTCAACCAATGAATTTAATTCTTCGGTTTCCCTCTTTTATATGACATGGGAAGTGAAATAAGTTATGCACAATACAATTAGTCTGTCTTAACTAAAAACATTTCAGAAATCATTAAGTTTCAATCAAACTTCTCCCCAATTGGTATGCTTGGGTTCATTTCAACTCTGTAACTGTTTAACGAGTTAATATAACGAGTTAATATTGTATGTTCCATGTATTGTCTTGGTTCTCTTAAGTTTTATTCCTAAAATTCTATGAGTTGAATGTTTTCTTTGCTGGAATGTTGGAAAATGTAGTTATCTGTTGACCAGATGCAAAAATCTGAAAATGAAGGTTAAATGACCAATGGCTGAACTGTTATTAGCAAGAACTTTGAAACATATCTCTATGTCCAATATTCTGTACTTTTTATCAGACACTAAATAATCTGTCCTTATTGTCTCAAATTCCGTAATCCTGTTTCTAACATCTGTTTTTATAGGTTGGTTCAATTTGTAGACTCTTATGACCCACCACTAAAGGGGTTGCAGGAGGATCTCAACTTTGTCAGCCCTCGTATTGGAGAGGTCACATGCTTTTCTCTTTCACATATTTATTATGTTTTCTTTATGATGTAATGACGTATTACATCATAGTACCATATTTAATGGCAAGCCCTTCTTTTTTTTTTTTTTTGTTTCTAGGGATCAACATATTCATAATATAGTTTTAATCCATTGGTCTATTGAAAATCGAGGTTTTTGTGTCTGGAGGAAGCGTGATTCTCCTGAAAACCATGCTATCTAACATTCCAATTTATAAACAAGCTGGAAGCTATTTGGGGAATGAGGGTTGTGTTGTTGCGGGAGAAAGAGTGTGTGTTTGGGTATTTGGGGGATGGGGGTTGTGTTGTTGCGGGAGAAAGAGTGTGTGTTTGGGTTTGGGGAGCCGTTGGTTCTTCACGGAAGTTACTATGAAGCACTGAGTGTTTTCAGACCAACTAAAATTTATACACAAATGAACTGATTTTTGGAAGAGGGTTTCTTAAAATATAGTGATGGAGAGGATAATGAGCAAGAAGATGTGGCAAAGCATGTGAAACATGGGAAACATCTGTATCTGGTGGCCTAGACCATTTAATTTAACTTGAAGGGATACATTTAAATGCCATTAAATATATTCTTGAAGTTCTAAAAAAGCCTATTTACATCTTGGGGTTTGAGGTGTGTGTGGGCATAATGATATTATGAAATTGCCATTTGTGAAATTTTGAGCCTCCTCCCAAAGAAAACATATTAAAACTAATATGTACTCAAATGGATCATCAATGATAAAACTATTTGTTACTCCAATTCCTATGTTTTCCCAATTAATATTAAGTTACTTTCTTAATTTCTAAACTTGAAGAACTCTTTTGGGGGCAAAATGTGCATTTAGGTCATCTTTGCTTTGCTTATATAGGACCAGCCTTCAAAAAATGTTTTAGAAAGAAGAGAATGTACATTGTCCTTTTCATAAATTCAAGAAACTATTACAGTAAATCAAAGAGAATTTTGTAGGAGTTTCTGTTTTATTGGGGGATTGAAATCATTAATACAGATTTTTGGATTGGGGGATTAAATTGATAATACAGACATTTGGACTCTGTTGGAATAAATATTTTTGCCCTCCGCCTCTGGAAAAAGTCATTTCTGGACTGAGCAAACTGAGGGTCACTCTTTTCAGAGATCATCCTGTTAATAATCTCAATAGTACATGGGAGTGTGACTATAGAATAAGTAGTAAACGCCAATATGAAATGAATTATTTGATGACGTAAATTAACACAAGATCTGTTTTCCAGAAATTCTTTCCTTGGGTCGGTTTTTGTATTTAGCATTAGAATAGTAGACAGTTTTGAGTAGAACTTTTCTGTACCCTCTTCATACTAGGTTCTGGAGGCTGTTGGTCCAATTATTTTTCTCTCTACTGACACCAAGAAGCTGAGAAATGAGGGCTTTTTGAGTCCATTTCATCCTAGATATCCAGACATACTCACAAATTCTGCTCATCCAATGGTAAGCATTTCTCCTAGTAAGCTTCATATTGCCATGTCATTTAGTTGCTAACAAGGACAATTCTTTACGAGATGCATGCCTTCAGGGTTCACTTATCACTTGTCATTTATGTCTTCTTATCAGAGGGCTCAAGATTTAGCAAATGTTACTTCATATCGAGAATGGGTTCTACTTGGGTATCTTGTTTGTCCTGATGAACTTCTTCGTGTAACCAGCATCGATATTTCAATGGTACGCTGTGTGTATTTTTTTAATCCAGATATTACATTGCCTTGAACTGTTTTTATAAAAACACAAAATCTGCAACACACGATCTTATTCATGAAACACATGCATTTCTATTTTCTGTACTACAGAACAGGCTTTATTTCAGTAGGGTTTGAGAAAACATGTTTTTTTTGCTTCTGTCTCATGTTATTCAACATGTTTCTTTGGAGATGTATATAATGCTATGCACATAGATGACGGAAATGATGTTGGGGCTTTGGGAGTGTAACATGTGAACTAATTATTTGAAAACTCATTTTCTTTCTCTTTTTTCTTTTTTTTTATGGGGGAAGTAACTCATATTTTGTAATCTGCTTTCTTTTTTTTGCTAGATTTAGTCAATATGTCAGTAAATCTTATCCCATTAGAATTTCTCATGTCCTCTGCCGCTTGACATTCAATGCTGCATCAATTTGATCAACTCCTCTACCACAACTTCTGTTGCCCATCAATCACTCTGCACAACTCCTCCAACCGTGCCATTGCTGAATTTAATGCATCCACTGATGTCATGTTGTGCCATGCCACCAGTCTGGCCCCTCAAACTAGACAAAAGAGATGGGGCCCTAGGCGTATTTATAAAATGGGGCTCTATATTTACATAATTTTTTTATTATCATAAACTATTTTTAAATTAATCTTTAAATTTAATTTTTAATTATTTTACACAACTAAGTCTAACAAAATTGAATCTCAATGAAATAGAAAAAATAAAACGTATAAAAAACATATGTTAAAAACAAGCAGAAAAAAAAGATAAAAATGAACGAAAAAAATTGATCACAAAAAAGAAAAATTTCTTAAAGATACGAGAAATAACATATGAATCAATATGATATATTTTTTTTTTAAATTAAATTATAAATAAAATGGAATCCCGATAAATAAGAAATAAATAACAAATAAAGGGATAATACAGATAAGTTTTTAATTTGAAATAAACTAATTAACAAAGAAAATAATATCTATAAAATAGGAAATATGAAATAGAAAATATAAAAATATAAAAAACAAAAAAATCGAAAATAAGAAAAATAAATTAAGTCACATTTTTTATTTCCAAATTGGATTATATAAAATGAAATCCCAATAAAATAGAAACAAACCATAAATAAAATCGGATAAAATTTAAAAAATAAATAAAATAATTAAAAACACAAAAAATAAATAAATAGGTAATAAAAGAATATAAAGATAAAAAATTAGAAATTACAAGTTCTGAAAATGAAATGTGAGCTGGAATTATTGTTTAAAATTACGTAAAACAAATAAATTCCAAAAATTTAGGAACAACTAGAAAACATGGATAAGTTTTTTAAATTATAAATAAGATAAAATAATTCAAAGTAAACAAAAATCCACAAAAAATAGGGAATAATTTATTTCAGATCTTGGGGCCCTCCGTATTTGGGGGTCCTAAGTGACTGCCTATGGCCTCCATTGTGACTGTCAAAGTCATCATTTGTACCAATTTCATGACCAACGATGAAGCAATCTCCTCAATCATGTTTGCTAAACTGCCAACCATATTCCATGGATAATAATATAATGACTTTTCTTGCACCAGCTTGTCCCCAACCATAAGTTACTATGAGCATCACCACCAACTCCACCTCCACTCCCTGTTATCATGACCAGCATCACCGTCACCTGACCCATGATTGTGTAAGGCATTGAGATGTTGATTGACCAAGGATGATGGCAAGAACTGATGCACTTCTTATCCTCCTCACCCTATGCACCGGCATCACTTTTTTTTATTTATTCAGTGCGTCTTTGTATTTTCACATGCATGGTGCAACTTCTTTCCGGGGCAAACAGGCGGAGTTAGCCTTCCAAGCTCGACCGTAAGGTCAGCCACGGGGGGTCTCTCCGATATAAAAAAAAAAAAATGGTGCAACTTCTTTTAATTATTCTATTATTCCTTAAAACTCAATGACTCTTTACTCTTTAGATATTCTCATGGTTCTTGATAGAACATAACCATTGGTGTCTTTGCAAGAGTATCTAGCAGCAGAATATTTATGCCATTAAAATTTTCTAAGATAATGCAAAACTATGTATATATTTTATCATGGGGATATATGATGCCTTCTTGTTCTTCTTTAACTCTTGTGAGCACGTCATGCATCATTGGTTTATATAATGAGATAGCATATTGGTTTTGGGAGTCAATGTTAGTTGATTAAATATATGCATAATATTACAAGCTCTACAATTTGTTATTGCTCCTTTTGCGCGGCATTTTTTTCAATGTCAACACATCTTCACTAATTTTTACTTTTTCTTTCCTTGTCAGGTTGTGCTAAAGGAAAACTTGATTATGGCATTGTTTAGGGATGAGGTGAATATTTTTTTTCACAACTGTGTAATTTTCTCACCCATTACAGCTGATGATTGTATAAATGTATTGTTTCAGTACATGCTACTTCATGAAGAATATCAATTATATGTTTTGCCAAAGATCTTAGAGTCAAAAAGATTGGCCAAATCTGGACGGAACAAACAAAAAGAAGCAGATTTGGAGTACAATGTTGCAAAGCAGGTCGAGAAAATGATTTGGTATGGTTGTTCATTCCTTGATATACCTAGAGAAGCACAACTCACATTTTTTTTGAGAAAAGAAGTACTTCTGGACTTATCATAAGATTTGCATCCTTTCATATCTACCTTTTAAACTTCTACCTTCTAATCTCATACAAAAAGATTTTCTGGCCATACTCTCACCCGTAATGAACGTATAGTTTTAATTTTTATTTGTTTTGTTTTGCGCAATGAAAATTCCTTCTGAAGTATTATGAAGTTTGAATTTCAAATAGTCTACCCATTATCTACTGTTCATATTATGCGGTTTACTTGATGAGTACAAAATTTATGGATTTACTTTCTAAAGTAATGTGGCAGTGGTAAATAATTGCAAATGATTATGATTAAAGAAAATTTAAAGGTATAGTTGTAGACATGTTGAGCTGCCATTGGACGTACACCTACTATCTTGAAACCAAATGGACCATGTGCATCTTTAATCTCTGAAACCAACTCATTAATATTCGTTCACATGGGTGACGTGTGATTAATCCCTGCAACATTGTTTCTGAATTGTCATATTGTGGGTTTCTTTCAGCTTACCACTGCCAGTAGAAAATAGAATAAATTAATGGTGTCTTACTGATTTCTTGATAAGCTGAGGCAGAATCAAGATTTCAGTGAAGATATTTATTTATTCTTTTGATGAAGGATGGTGCCCATCTTTCTGTTATATGCTTTTCATTTCTAATCCAACCTATTCATTCCTTTTATTGTTTACAACAATGTACAGGCAGATATGTTTTAACTATCGAGTGATCATTTACACTGCTGGCATGCAGTTGCTTGTCATCTTTTTTTTCTTTCTTCCAAATGCATGGGATTGCATTAACATTGTTTAATCATGAAATACTGCAGTGAAGTGCATGAACAAGCCCTTGTTTCCTGTTATGCCATTCATCATGAAAGGAGAGTATTACTGAAGCAGGAGATAGGAAGAATGGTTGTATTTTTTACTGATCAACCAAGTTTATTAGCTCCCAATATTCAGGTATACCATTCTTTCTTTCCTTATGTTATATTTGAGATATAATGCAATGCATGAGATGATGTAATGCAAGTCCACATTCTCCTTTGCTTATATTAGAATAGATAGTTAGAAAATTCTTGAAGTAGTAGTTTGAAACAAAATATTTCAGATATTTTGCACTATTTTAATTGGTGGGTGATATTATGGCATTTTGCAAATTTAACTGACTCATGCAACATAGGAATGATTATGTATTATGCATCCTCTTTGTAAAAGAAGCTTTAATACAAATGATGTGAGGATGCGATACTTGTTTCAGATACATGATAGGAGGTGGAAACTTCAAAAACTTAAAATTAATACATTTAAGAGCTCCACTAGTTTTGGTGGAAAACTTGTAATGATTGTTGATTTCGAGGAAAAAGAGGGGTGGTGTAACTGGTGTTTCAGATTTTTTTTTGAGCTAATGGTAGACAATTGCCACCATGATTTCAGATTTGTGGATGGAAGTAAATTTTAGAGTGCATCATGAATATTTTTGAAATTGTAAATAATTGAAGGTGGTTTGAAGATAATGAGTATTTTATGCTTGCTAAAAGTGAGGACACGTCGTTCTTGTTGCTGTCATGTGTGATGATGAAGTCATCTCCCCCATGTTACGTTATTTGGGGATGTCTTGTGTGCAGGTTTTATCATCTTGCTGTCTTCATAACTGGTTGGGTTGTATGCAGTCATTTGAGAAAATTGCATTCTCCCAAGAAGAGTTAGCATTAATGGTTAATGAATGTTATTTTGCCTTTTATTAGATTTTACTTTGATATTAAAGAGTTGTTTTTCTCTCTTGACATGGCTTGAAATACCAAAACAGTGTGTATCATGTAAATTTAGATGGCATCTCAGATGTTGATAGCATAGGGTTACGCTCTTCTACTGACCCGATCAATCTTCGGGGATGCGAGATCTGCAGGCTCCAACGACGCTGTTGATTCGCGAAAAATATTAGAACGATGGGTTTCAATGTACCTCTTGATTCCTAACAAGGAATACCAGAACAATGGAAATCTATGTATTTGTTAATCCTTTTTGGATAACAAAAATACAATAGGGAAAATAAAATTCTATTATCAATGGCTTAATTAATTATGTGATTACAAGGTCTATTTATAGAGCAGAGAATTATAACAAACTAGGATCTCAACAAATTTATCTAAATCTCTCAAGTCACAAATTTATTTGACCAAATCCTAATTAATTCCAAATTCGAATTTAAATTAAAATTCAAATCCCAAATAAAAAATAAAAAAATCATATCTGAATGATATCTAAATATTATCTAGAAAAATATGATAAACCTAACAAATAAAACAAAAATATTACAAATTTTAAATCATCTATTATCGTCCATTTGATGGTCCTTAATGTCGATCGAACGGTCCATGATCGTGCTGCATCATTCTCCCTAGGTTAGAGAGAATTCATCCTCGAATTCAGATCCTCAGCGGTAGAACTGTCACCATGAACTTCAAATATGGATTTCTTACGAACAATGAATCTCTTAGGGTGCCTCATCACATCCATCTAATCGGACCAATGCTCACAAATCCAGCTTTCAAGTAATAACTTCTTGAGAAGGGGTGGTGGATGAGACAAAATGAAGGAGGGAAAGAATGGATCTACAAAATGATGGTAAGGTGGGTGAAATGCTTCTTGTGATGTCTTTTTCGATGATGAAGAGGTATTAGTGATTTGAAAGGGGTTTGGCGGGAAAGATTTGGATGAAGCTCCAGTCACGTAACATACGGGGGTGTTAATGATTTTGGTGGTGGAAAGGCTAGGATGAGAAGCAGTAGAGAAAGATTGGATGTGATCCTTGTTACCAAATGTTTGAGGGGAAGTCTTGGGCTCGGTCTCCATCTCTTCATCGAAGATAGGTGGAAGATCTTTTTCCTCGATCTCTTCATAAAAGATTTTTGGAAGGCTTGCATCTTCAATCTCTTCATCGAAGATAGGTGGAAGGTTCCCCACTTCAATCTCTTCATCAAAGATAGGTGGAAGGATCGCCTCTTCAATCTCTTGGAAGGTTTGCCTTTTCAATCTCTTCATCTAAGATAGGTCTGGTCAATCTCTTCATGGAAAATAAGTGGAAGGCTCGCCTTTCAAACGGGTTGTCGAAATCACCATCAATAGGCTTCTCCTCCACAAATTGTGGAGTTGGTGGTCGTTCTTGATGTCGCATAAACGCCATTATTGCCTCTATTAGCTGTGTTAGCGCATCGAATCACTAGTTCATTGCGTCGGCTAACTGTTGGGCTTCATCATGACTGTAGGCTTCGCTAAGAGGACATCTTCTCGGCGGCATCTCTTTTTTTTTGTGGTCTAGGTTTGGGGTTTAAAGAGTGGGAATCTAGGTCTTTCTCTCTCTTTTTTTTTTTTTTTAACTAGGAAGTTTGTTATGGGTGTGGGTGATCTTTGGGATCCTTTTTTTTTTTTTTTTTCTCTCGGTTTGCTAGGGAAGAAATGAAGGGAATGGGTTACAGGGAAAATGGTTTTTGGATTTTTTTTTAAATATGGGGAAGGGATAGAAAAAAAAGGGATATGGGTTATGAATTACCTCGATGAATCGATGAGGTTCTGATACCAACTGATGTAGCGTAGGGTTACGCTCTTCTGCTGCTCCGATCAACCTTCAGGTTTGCGAGATCTGTAGGCTCCAACGACGCTGTTGATTTGCGAAGAATACCAGAACGATGGGCTTCAATGTACCTATTGATTCCTAACAAGGAATACCACAACAATGGAAATCTATGTATTTGCTAATCTTCCTAGGATAACAAAAACACAATAGGGAAAATAAAATTCTGTTATCAAAGTCTTATTAAATTATTTGATTACAAGGCCTATTTTTAGAGCAGAGAATCCTAACAAACTAGGATCTCAACAAGTCTCACTAAATCTCTCAAATCACAAATTTATTTGATCAAATCCTAACTAACTCCAAATTCAAATTTAAATTAAAATTCAAATCCTAACTAAAAAATAAAAAAATAATATCTTAGTGATATCTAAAAATATTTACTAACCTAATTATCCAGAAAAATATGGCAAATCTAACAAATAAAACAAAAATATTAAATTTTTTAAATCATCTATAATCTTCAATTTGATGGTTCTCAATGTCGATTGAACTGTTCATGATCGCAGGAAGACATCATCTATAATCTAGAAAAAGATGTGCTGTTTTTTTTGTTACCTTTGTTTTATCACCTTGGATAACAGGAAGACACCAATATGTCATCAGACATTAGCAGATCGGAATATGTGGATTAAGTGGCGTAAGCGCTTCTGAGTATTTTTTGACCGTCAGATAATATTTTTGTTTTAGATAAACTTCCATACCATTGTCATACAACCTGTTCATATGGATTTGTGTGTCGGGCCATGAAAACAATGCATAAGCATAAAATGAGAGTGATAGAAATGAGAATGCTGAAATTATATGGGGTAAAACATTGAAAGATTGACATATGATAGGATTATTGGAGTCATTATATGGACATATGATATGATCGGATTTTTCTATTTCTAAGGTTTTGTACATCTTGTATCTATATAAGAGACCTTTCGGCCTCCATGGTTGAATATAACATTATTCCATTTATTTTTTCGAGGATTACATTCAATCATGGATAAGTGAGGGAGAAAAACCATTTGAACATGCAATTTACACAAGGACATAACTAATCAGAAGAAGATGCAGTATTCAAGTTGAGAGTCCAAATTTTTCTTCGAAAAAAAAAAAGAGTTGATCCAATAGGGATGTTGTGAGGAAATAAATATAATGGAAATGATTGGACTTACATATCAGAGGAGTTGGTCCAATATAGTTTTTCATTGGTGAAAGTCTGGTTGAGTTTTGACGTACACTTAGGCTTAATAGTTGGTTGATAGACTAAGGTTTGGCTTGGGTTACTTACTATATAATGAGATCTTTACTTTCGAATAATTACCTCCCACTTGCAGTCCATGTAAGAATAATTTTTCCTTAACTGTTGCTTTCCCTTTAACATTTTCTTACTGGTTATTTATGGGCATGTTTTATAATAGTAGCTTGCAACATATCATTACAAACGAGGCTCCCTCTACCCATCAACTAGTCCTTGCTGGATTTTGTGATATGACTTAGAGGAGAGGGTTCATGTTTGACAACGAACCATATTATAAAGTATGATTTTCTGATATATCTGCAATGTTTGGATGTAACTCCAGAACCTCATTTCATTGGGTTAGGGCTTATATATGTTTTTGTTTTACATCATATAGAATATGAGTGATCGTATGATGAGTGATGTGGATTGGCTTCCTACTATTCAGTTTGCAGATTATACATATTGGTATGGGTGATTTTTCTCTGAGTCACCATATCAAATGGGGATTGGTCAATCTCCTTGTTGACGTGTTTGACGGGACTTCGGATGAGTAGGCCGGTGGATCTTTAAACACTCTTACACTCAAATGAGGAATAATTCAATATAGAGGACTTCTTCAAAATTGAAATCATACTTTACTTCTTTTCTTCTCCTATTGTGAATCTTCCAATAGTGATCTTCTTAACTATTCTCATTGATTCAGAGAATTTTTAGATTATGAACGGTTTTTGATATACGCAGATCAGATTGTCTGTTACTGTGACAGAGTAGTAATTGAGATCCTTGGGATTGCCATTAAATAGATGGGGTTTGTTTTATGGGTCTATGATCGATCCTAAAAGTCGTCGTCTGATCAGGGTGGACGGACGGCTGTTGTAAGAGCAAATTTATTGTTGGGTTGGATGTCTAGTGTTTTGTTTTGGATGGAGTATCTGCCTCACCTTGGAGATTGGAAATGTCGAGTGTTTTACTGAGTGGTAAGACTGTGGGAGCCCGGGGAGCCGAACACTTTAATAAAGCTCCCTGTACGGGTCGAAGCATATCAGCCAAGACCGCCACATGGCTGTGGAGACTAACACATGGCAGTCTTGTATCTTAAGGATGATTTATATCCCACACTTATCAATGCTATTTGGTTCAATGCTTCAATTTTTCTATTTCTGAATGTTGTAGAAGACTATAACTCTTGTTCTTCCTGGCCACTAATATATTTTTACCTTTTTGGTTTAGTTAAATTATGATACACAGATGATGTCTTTTATTTGGTCTTTAAGCCTGATTGCTATGAACATGATAATTTCAGTTTTATTAATGGAAGCTTGTCAAAAGATATCTTTTAACACCAACCATGACCATTGCTTCAGAATCACTTGGTGAAGGGTCATTTACACTCGAATTTGCCCTTAAGTGATACTGCATGCTTCAGTACTTATAGCCAAATCTGGTTTAATTTGGAAAAATAATTAATTTATTTTTTGTTGGTAAGAGAAAATATACACAGATCAGACAGAGGATTGCCTGACACATCTTGGAAACATTATCCCACCATCTCCAAAACATTATGTACTAGAAACTTTTACCAATGTGGAATGGTGGAAGGCTGGAACTTGTATGCTGGGAAATTTGATGTGCAATTATGCATTCCCAAGTAAGTCAGGCAAACTCCAATTTAGGAAAGTTGTTCAGCTCAGGCAAACTCCAATTTAGGAAAGTTGTTCAGCTGCTCAGATTGTTGTATCAAATTTGCAAATTTGTAGGCTGTTTGTGGATATATAAATTTGCTAGAGTTGAAATTATTGACAAACAACTCGATCATAGGTTTGGTGAAGGAAGAGGAGAATTAACTAGTTGCAAATCATGTTTGATGCAAGCTGTCCTGATAAATTACTTTTATACGGTTATGTTACTAATGAACCAAACGACAGAGAAACCTAGCACTAGTCGGAAAAACCCCTACATGCACAATTCCCCACAAAATCATGGGCATCAGGTAAACTCAGGGGAGTTGAACTCGAGATCTATGGGGACAAATCCATGACTCCAGCCAAAGTGACAACCCTGTGTGGGCTAAAAAGATATTTGTTCTTAGTTATACGTGGTTTTACTGAAAAAAAGTACAGTTGTCACCTTCATACGTGAACACCCTATTATAATGTTATCTATATCTTTTTTTTGAGAAAAGGTAGGCGATCTACCACAACTGTATTAATATATCATAGTACAAAGAAAGGAAAGTAGAGAGAGAAAACAAATCGCCCTTGCTGCACAACAATAAAAGAGCTATTTACTAAATGTGGACCGATGCCCAACCCGATGTCTAATTCTTCTTCAATTACTAGCGACCTTCCCACAAAATCAACCCTGCTTTCCCTAGCATAGAATAGACTCCTATCCTTGATGAACCTTTGCGTTGCCTCCCAAATATTTTCTATGTAAGTGGTGCTGCCTTTCGAAGTCAGCTGGTTGTTCATCAACCATGAAGCTCACTCTCCTTGGAATAAATGACTGAGAATTCTTTGATTTTTTGCTATTGTCACCTGCCTCCCTGACTCTTTCCCCGCCGCCCACATCTTGTCCAAGTTCCGGAAGTTGGCATTTAACACCTCCTCGCACAGCTACATAGGCTTCACCGAGTCACAATTACAAAACAAATGTTACACTGGTTCAGGTTCTTGATTGCTCAATGAGCACATAACCGACTCCCCTGGACGCCATATAGCCCTGTAAACCTCATTTAGGATCCATCCTTGATACGTCAGCCACAAGAACCCTTGAACCTTGAGCGGAATTTTTATACCCCAAATATCCTTAGCTTTAGACTTCTTCCCCATGCAAACAACCCTGTCCTTGTGCCACCAATCATATCCAGCGAAGAACCCCGAGTACCTCTCCTTCGGCCTGGGATTCCATCTTGCTGAATCAGACTTCTCATGAACTGGTTGAAGCTGCTGCAATTTTTCCATCAACACCATGAACTCCGATGAGTCTTCTTTTGAGAGTGTGTCTAGAATCATACAATAAAACTTAGGAAAAACTAGGAACTTTTTTTTTGTGCTTCACTTATCTTATTCTTTTGGTAATGCTCTGTATTTCTGTATTTGCATGTTTCCATATAAGGTGTTTAGTTTAACTTCATGATTGACTATTCGCCTTGTATCCTTCAACGAATAATTTATTGTATTTTTGGTAAATGTGATCTGTCAGATGGTTTTCTCTGCATTGGCTTTGGCTCAATATGAAATCATATGGTATTTTCAACATGTTGGGATTGCATTATCGAAATATAAAGCAGTACGGATGGTACCTGTAGACATTGTAAGTAACTTTTGTTCTAATATGTTTTATTATATATCTCATTGTCAACCAGAAGCTGTGTTTTTCAATGAAGGTGGATGTCCACTGAATTTATTAATTGGTTACCATCCAAGTTATTAGAGAGGAAATTTTTTTTCCCCATATGCGAACATTATTCCTATGGTCTTAGTCTTACATCGATATAACATAAGAACCATTTCTGCCCAACAATGGATGAAGAACACACCTTATTCAGTATGAAAGCCTCCTGTCCCTACTTTGATGCTCACAAAAAGGGTTCTCCCCCTGTCTTATGGAAGTCAAATGTATTCCTAAGTATTTTCATATAGCATGTGATCCCTGTAAAACCATCACACTGTGACTGCAACACATAACAAGTGAATACATCTGCATGTAGCACCCTTTTAACCCTGCGACCTTTCTCATTGAATGCATGTAAAAATCCCCTTATCTTCTGGGCACTATGTTTTACAGTTTATGGATGATCTCAAGTAGTTATTGTCTAAGATATATGCTTTTCAAATATTGCTATCTGTCTGTGTGTCTGAATTTTTCAAGATTTTCCAAATCCTCATGTCCATGTTGTGTCCGTGTCCCATGTGTGTCTCTGTATTCCATAGTCTGTCGTTTATTCCAAACATGAGTCTCTAAGCCCCCGTTTGGATACAGAATAGGATTTATTCTTGGGTATACAGTTATTCCGGTATAAGTGGGTATAAATAAAGATAAAATGATTTTGTGTTTGGTAATGTTTTGAATTATTCTTGCTGGGGAACGTAATAAATTAATAATAAAGTTTTTGTTGTTTGGATAAAATGTGAATAAAGTGTGGATAATGATTTGTAAAAGGTGAAAAAATGATTAGTTGATTTGACAGGTGATTTATAAGAGCTGATGACAGATGATTTGATAGTGGGTCTACATATTCTTTGGGTGGAATAACCTAGAATAACTTTAATTCCATATGTTTCATGGAACGGTTATCCACTTTTATGACAAGTTATCTAAGCATAGATTATCCTTGGGTATCCAATCCTCCCAAACAACCAAAATCAGTTATTCTACTTTATTCCACGATATTCACACCCTTATTCTACATCCAAATGGGGGCTAAGAGAATTTACGTTGAACTCCTTTTTAACGCAACCAATATAGTATATCAAACCGTCTTCACCAAGTAAATTCCCTATCACACATTATTTGAGGAAACTGTAAATACACTTTCTCAAAAATGCCTTGTTCACTTGTCCAAGTTCAATGACCCCTAAACCCTCAAATTCCTTGCTGCAAACCACTTCTAAACTAACAAGTCAATCCTTCTCTCCCCGTTGCAGCCGATCCACTGAAAAAAACCATCTATGAAATATCCTCAACTATATTGAAAACTCCTGTTGAGAGAGAAAATTGGCATATAAAAGATTGTGGGATTTGATGGGAGCACCTCCTTGAGAAGTACCATTCAACCTCTGAAACTAAGGGCTACCTTGAGAGCATGTTTCAGCAATTTTTTTCCACCGTAGTTTGCCAAATCTAGACCCTTAGATTGGAAGTATGACGTGGCAAACCAGTATATCCATTGGGAACATTGTCAACAGAACACCCAAATAAACCCTCCTCCATTATGCTAATCCCAGCCACCAACACTTCGGTGAAGTTGACTCAATGGCTCTCTAATCCAATCCTAAAGCACCTTAGGATAAACTTTAATGCCTTGATATTGATTAAATTTCTACCAAATAACAATGGAATGTAGTCAGGGTACGAGTGGGAGATTGATAGCTCTTCCCTCCCCACTGAAGTCCACCCAGAGGAATTTGCTTGCCGTCTTATCAATTGACTGTTTTGTTTTCTTATTCATTATCTATCATGATATCATCTAACATTACCATTGTTTCACTGATTCAAACTTTCACCATACCTGTCTGTTTGATTGCAGGATGCAACAGATCCAACCATTGGTTTCCTGTTAGATGGAATAGATAAACTTTGTTGTTTAGTACGCAAATATGTCGCAGGTTAGATTGCCGAAGGCCTAATTTCTCAACTCTCTATATTGTATTAGATGACATTCATTGACATGATCAGAAAGGCATTTCTAATAAAATGTGAATCAATTCCTATATGTTTGCTCACATGCTTAAACAACATCAGCTGAATTTATAATTTGCATAATAGTTCTGTAATTCTGTTATGTTTCAATATGATCTGTCTATATGAACACTGTGTACTGAGATGTATTCATAATTATGCTTAAATTACAAAGATGTAAACTGGAAAAACAGTCTCGTATAATAATTTGCAACATGTGTTGCTATTTTAAACCAGCATAAATATAACAATTTTTGAAAGACCATACTGTTATTGCTTTGAAGCCAAACACTGATTTTTGGATAAACCAAAAATTCAATTATTCATGTGGGTTGGCCATGTCTACTCTATATGTTTGCTTGACATCATTGTCATTTTACGAAAAGTATGAATGTCAGACCCAATTCAAGTTATAAACAGTGTGGAAGTTCATACCCAATTCAAGTTATAAACAGTGTGGAAGCTATGTATCATGAATTAGCTTGTTGAGTAATTGGAAGCACATTTTTGTGGCAGGTGGATGAATTTCAAGTAGGCATGCTGAGCATATTAGTGCTACCTATAGAATTTTTTTTTTGCTCTGACTTGTTGATTTTGCTAACATATTTTTTACATTGTTTTGAAACATTTTAAACGGGTACAATATACTCTTTTTTTTTTTGTACAATAAGTAGTAGCCAATGAGATAGGACATCCTACTGGTCCATTTAATGAAGGACATGATCGTCAGTAGAGCTGCATGGAGGGGAAAAAAGATGTGGCTAATCCCAATTTGTTGGGATAAAAAGCTTTGTTCTTGTTGTGGCTAAAAAAAACAGCCATATTGTCTTATATTGTTCACCGTAATACGGTACTGCATTTATTTTACATTTAAGTGTGAGAAACCAGAAATTACATTAATTTGATGGCATGCTCATGCTATCTAATTGGAAAACACACTATATTAATGTTTGCACTATTTACATTGATATTGTCATTTTGAGATTAGTTGTTATCATATTACTTTGATGACATTAATTCTTATTCTTTTATATAGAAGTTGTGGAGAGATGATACAATTCTCAGTGGATAAGATTTCACAGCCCAATCCCTTGGATTGTTGCTTCATTAAGAGGATGATAAATATGGTGATAATCATGGTTGTATTTATGCCGCAACTGTGATTTTTCCAATGTATATTACTTTGATGTGCACAACCATTCAACTCCCTATCTATCTTTCATAGAACAATGTTTATTCCTTTCTACTTTTACCAAATAATTTTTAGATTATTGTGTAATCATTTTTCTTTTTGCAGCAATAAAAGGTTATGCATTATCATATTTATCCTCTTGTGCGGGAAGAATTCGATTTCTGCTTGGCACCCCAGGTATGGTGGCTCTTGACCTAGACACGAACTTGAGAGGCCTCTTCCAACAAATCGTTCATTGTCTTGAAAACATACCAAAGCCCCAAGGAGAAAATATTTCTTCTGTTACTTGTGACTTATCAGTAAGTGCTTTGTGCTGTGCATTCCTTTTTTTTTTTTTTATCTTGACTTTTGCCATAGTTCTGTGTGTTTCTAGAACTAGAAGTGTCTTGCTTAATTCTCCATCATTGATCATGCTTGTCCTTATTTTGTCATTTAAATACTTTTCACTTTATATTAATCATAATATTTTAAGATTTTTCATTGGATGCCACCATTAGATTCCTTCTATATTTTTCATCAACTAAAGTTTATTTTCAAAATTGATGTTCCTCAAATATACTTCTAATGAATTTTATTTATGTTGTGTGTCAGTTTTTGATTAAGACTATTAACAAATCAAATATGGAGCAGATATATACATATCTGAATCCTATTTGAATTGGTCACTGTAAATCAGCATCGCAATCTGCACTCGATGGATACTCAAAACACAATATTGAAATTCAAATGAGATATTCAAATTTGGATGATTATCAGAATTTTTAATATTTTTCTTTAAAAAGTATAATTTATAATAAAATTTTTATGAGGAAAGCTAAAGTTATAATAACAAATACATATAGTAAAGTATTCATCACACACATTATTTTTTTAGAGTAGATACCCCAAATATCTGAATTCATATTCGAATCCATTTGGATGGGATATATGATATCTGAATTCTTATTGAATTCCAGAATTTATAAATAATTTATCCAAATTCTTGAATTAGATATGAATTGGATTGATTTTTTCTGGAAAATTGACATATTTTATATTTGGAGTTATATCTTAACTCATGAAGCGTGTTTTGTATGAGATACTGTGCTTTTTATGTGATGCCCCATACGGGGAGGTAATTGGACTATCAACTCAATATTCAAGTATTAGAGGTTAACAATTCAAGTAAATCATAAATTAAAAACATGATCTAAATTAAATCTGCAATATATCTACTTACTGGAAATCTGTCTTCCTAGAGATGGAGAGGGGCATTTTTTAAATTCGAGAGCATTTTTCCTGTATGAGATCTTTGTGATTGGTTTATTCGTTTCACGATAGCATATTTGCCTAAGATTATCCTCAACTCATTTTTATTTATTTTACCTCTTTGATATAGTCATTGTAAATTTTGTTTGCCGTTCTATGCCTGCAGTCCTTTCGTGAACTTTGGCTATCTGTATTGATGATAGTGACATCTTCCCGGTCATCAATAAATATAAGGCACTTGGAGAAGGCCACTGTATCCACTGGCAAGGAAGGGCTCCTATCCGAAGGAAATGGTGCTTATAATTGGTCTAGGTTTGTATCATCTTTGTAGGGCTCTTCTTCGTCTTAGCCTTTGATACTTTTCTTCGTGCATCGACATGTCAGTTGTATTGAGAGTGAAAATTTTCATCTGCATATTGCACTCATGTACAATGGTGGAAGCGTCTTTAGTTTTGGTGAACATGAACACTCTCCAAGGCATTTCCGGATGTTCCATACTGATAATGTCATCATATAATGTATTACAGATGTGTAGATGAACTTGATTTTCTGCTATCAAAGCATGGAAGTCTTAAAAAGCTTTATTTCTATCATCAGCATCTGACAGCTGTAAGCTCTTTATCTAGTTGTCCTGTTTCTTCAGAAATAACTTTTATGTAAACATTTGAAAGAGATTTTGAATCAGGTATTCAGGAACACCATGTTTGGGCCCGAAGGTCGCCCACAACATTGTTGTGCTTGGCTTGGCATTGCGAGTTGTTTTCCAGAATGTGCCTCAACAATTGTGCCAGATGAGGTACTTTGTATAACTTTTCCAGCTACTTGTTTGTACTTATTAGCCTAATCATCTCTAAAAAGGTAAAACCAATTAACCTCCACTGCAACAGAAACATGGACATTGTGACTCGGTGACACAAACACATCGACATGGCTAAATTTGAAAAAATGGCACACGGATACAACAAGACACAGGAATAATTAAAATAAGTAATTTTATAATTTATATATTTTATATACACATGAAAAATATAAGAAACAACAACAAATGCGGGTCTGCTAGCTTCACCACTCCTAGAACCTAAACTTTCAATGTTCATTTTCTTATAATATTGAAATTGGATAAAAAACTTATAATCATTATTAAACAACACAACTTAAGTATGCCTGTTAGAACATAAACCCTATGCATGATTTGTATACTTTAATGAAAGTGTCACTGATAAAGATTGAATTTGAATGCATCAACGTAATAACAAATATTGTTTACAATTTGTATGGTAGTACTGGTTCATTACTCACGCATTGAAAATTCAATGTTTAGTGCACGGTAATCTCAACTTTCGGCAAATCATTAAAACCACAGGATTTGATTTTCATCACTTAGGGAATTGTAAAAACAAAACAAAAAACTTAAGCACTCATAAAACAAATAGAGAAATAGAAAACAAAGAGAGAGGATGAACATGTTGATCAAATAGTCAAAGAACAATTTGAACTTCAAAAGAGAAGAAGAGACATAGATAAAACCTTAAGAGGCTCACACTCACACTCCAAAGAAAAATTGAAGAGGAACAAAGAAGTCGAAGTGGTCTCACCCTAACACACCTAAAAATAGAACAAAACCAACAATTTACAAAGAAAAAAACTTATTCCCCCTTCAAAGCTCGACACATCCGCATGTCTGACCCTTGTCTAGCGCTTGCCCACATTCGATATGTGTTTGACACCGGTTTGTCATATTGGTGCTTTAGAAACATCACACTTGTAAAATTATGATTATTCTTTTGGTAAATAGTCTAGCAAATTTAGAAAATGGGTCAAAGCCTAATATTATTTACAACCTTGAATGAAAATAGATTCTTGCATCCTCTTTCATTTGGAGTATTACTTTTGGGTCATCCTTAACAAATGGTATGTCATTTTTCTTCTCTTGACTACCATGCCATATTTTACAAAAGAGCGTTGTTACATGTAGTCTGCGAGACAGTCCATACGTGTCGATGGCCATGCAGCGAGGTATATACCTCCCTAAGCAAGGCATATATCGTGTTAGCAATTTTTCATGTTTATCATTCAATGGGTCCATGTATAAACATTTTTCATAAAAACATATACCTCATTATACGAGGTTTACAATTTAAAAGAAAATAAAAACGTGTGTGGACTGTCCCTAACAATATTCTTTACAAAAACAATGATGTAGTTATCCCAAAAATTTAGGGTTTTACTGTTAAATTTTTTTTTTCTCCTTTCAACTCTAGGTAGCCCAAGGGACACATCCTCCTGTAAATGTATAGTCAACATGTCCTTATATGTGCATCAGTTTTGTTTTAGTGTGCCGCACGTCCGAGAAATCCCTTCAACCTACACGTATCTGGTCTACTCATTAGTATCCGTCACACATGTCTAGACCATCTCAAACAATTTCTCTTACTTTGTATTTAAAAGCAACTTCTGGATTTTCATAGTGGATTCATTCTTATTCTCTCCTTTCTAGTCTTGCCACTCGTCCATTTAACATTTCATCTCAGCTACACTTTCTTTAGACATATTGTTTCTTAATATTGACCCATAAATCATTGCTGAGATTATGTCTTTTCTACTTCATATAAATTTTCTTTTAGGTTCATAGATATCTAAATGTATATACTGGAGCACTCTTCCACTGTAATATTCTTGCCTTAATTCTATAAATGGCATGCTGTTTAATCTTACCTTGCTCATGAGCAATGTATTATGAAACCACTCACTCTTGGATATCTGTTTTTGTCCAATAATATTGACTATTCCATCATTTTATGTTCTTTTGTAGCTAAAATTACATTCCATATAGATCAAATCCAATTTTTATCCTTAATATATATATACACAAACCCTCTCTAAAGAGGGCGTCCGCAAAAGCTTAAAGAGCGGACACACATTTCCGCCGTCTGATGCACAAACAAAACTCAACGTAATGTTTGCATTTATTTCCCACACGTGAACCACCCACGTCACCACCTCCAAACAACCCAACCCTGGTTACCCACCCAACCCAATAACCTAACCCCACTTAAACCCACCCAATCCAAACCCCTGGTTATTCTTTATTCTTCCCCTCCCATGCAACTCCCGAAACCAAACGATGCACGCAGCATTTTTTCTTTCTTTCTAGATTTTTCCATGGTTGAAATTTTTTACACTTTTAGGTTACTGTGAATCTGATTTTTATTTGATTTTATTTATGAGTAGACATTATTTTTTTTTTCAATTTATGGCTGTTGGATAACCTGTCATATTGTCAACTTGAACCAAGTGGACCTTGCAAATCGATTGCAAAGCATAATAAAACTCAAATTTTTATCTTTCATTGTTGTCATTTTCACAATTTTATTTAATAATAAGAATTTTAACATGTAACTTCAATTTTATATTAATGGATAAAAATTTATTGTGTTTATTAATTTAATCTACAATCTATTGTGTTAATTTCCATTGGCATTCAAATAACCCAACCCGATAGCATTTCATATACCTGTCAGCATTTCATCAAAGAGTTGACTGGTAAAAACCCTGTTAAAATTTCTTCATAAGTGTTTTAACACTCGTACTAGAATGTATTAAAAAATAATATATTAAACAATTCAACAGAGTGCATGGAACTGTTCATACCAAAAAAAGATTTCATCAAATACCTACTGAAACCATTCAACTTCAAAAAGAATATATTAAACCATTAAACTATTCTGGGAACTACTCATACTAAAATAGAAACAACATCATCATCAACGTACAGAGACAACATCAACAGAATTCATTACTACCAACTACATAAGCACAGACTCAGACATTTTTTCCCTCTCTGACACTGATCCTTAGTTTTCTTTGGATAAATCTGTATGGATAAAAAAATTCAATTAATTTTTTGTTTAACACTTCAAACATGTTCACATTCAAATGTAAAAATTACCTATGGATGAACAACGATTATCATCTGTATTGAGGAAGCTAGGACTTTCTTCATTAGTATATGAGGAATATCTACATAAAAAATAATTTTCATCATTATTACTAGAGGAATATAATGCTAACATACATTGAAATGAGAAAATAAAAATTCTTACCGATTACTAAGCATTGGACAATTTCTCTTGTCGTGTGATCGTCCAACTTTCCCACATCCATGACAACGCCTACCACCTTTATTTTTCGATTTCCCTTTTGCTATTTCTTTTCCTCCCTTTAGCCTTTTTCCACACCCCTTTGCTCTAACTTGATGTGATTCACTATATAGATGGTGCTTCTTTTTGCAGACATGCCAACACTTGGACTATCAACAACCAATAGTTTAGTTTTCTCAAGAACACTATCCAAAGCATCTGTAAAGATCTTACTTGCTTCTTCACTAACCAAGACCTTATCAATTACATTCGAAGCAAATTGAAATAATTTACCCCGTCTAATGAGTAATGATTGATCATCAGTAATTTTCATTCCATCATTAGTTCGGACTATATCAGATTTTGTCCATCTCTTTAAGATGTATTGATTTGGTAAATGAGTTACATCATGTATCTTGTGAAGATATGCCAAAAAAATGTGCCTACATTGTATTCCTCCACTTTCAAACTTTTTGCAACTGCATGAAGCGAAATCCAAATCTTTTTGATATACGATTTCACACACTTTATATTTTTCATCATTCTTTTTTATTACCTTGTAGAAGCAATGTTTGACATTTTCTCGAATAAACTCAAATTTATAATTGAAACTTTCTCACAATTTGTCTTGAAATTTATAAAAATACTTACGCGTATATATTTCAGCCATTTGCTTTTCCATTTCCAACGGCAACTTGAATAAAGGTCTCTCATTCACATCAACATGATCGGCCATTAGCTATTCATGGTGTTGACGTACAAGTCCTCGATTAAACTGAATAAAAAAATCCACTAATGAATTTTTTTGGAAACATACTTCTTGAAGAATGAATGTGAACTTTCTGCTCGTTGGCTACTTGACATTCCAGCTAAGAAAACATGATTCAAATATGCAGGCACCCACTTTGCACGAATATCATACATAGACTACAACCATCCATTGTCATGTAACCCACTTCTCTCACAAACCTCCATCCAATTCGAGTCAAACTCTTCCTTACTCTTTGATTCCCAAATGCATTTTTGGAAGCTCTTGTAGGGGTCTTTATATTTCACAGCATCTAATTTTTCTAAGAATTTATTCAGGATGTACCAACTACAATACCTGTGAAGAAATAATTTGCATATAATTATATATTTTAAATATGCATGATTTAAAAAAATATAATTATGAGAAAATACATGTGAAATGTATCTGGAAGAGCTTGGTGAATAGCTTTTGTCATTGCCAGATCCTGATCAGTAATAATCATTTTCGGGGCATTGCCTAGCATAGCTTTCTTAAATTGCTCAAATAGCCAAATAAAAGAATATGAGGTCTCATCACTTAAGAAAGAATAAGCAAAAATGATTGTCTGACCATGGTTATTAACTCCCATCACCGGTGCAAAGATCATCCCATACCTGTTGGTGTTGTATGTTGTATCAAATATCACCACATCGCCATAAAAATTGTAGGCACGTCTAGAAGTTGCATTGGCCCAAAAACAATAGGTAATCCTTTGGTCTTCATCTACCTCAATTTTGAAAGTGAAGGATGGATTATTTTCTTGTTCTAATTGAAAATGATCATTCAATATATCTCCATCATTGCCCTTCATTTCATTACGCTGATCTCTTTCATAGTTATAAACATCCTTTTGTGTGCAACCAACATTTTCTATTCCTCCGGCTTGCATTGCAAGAATGCTAAATTGCTGATGTGTTGGTACATTTACAGCACTTAATTGTTGGGTTAAATTTTGTTGAACAGTGGAAATACTATGATGAGATCTTAACAAATGCACTTTTCTTGGGGTTGCTAATGGATGGTTGTGACCCTCAACAAACATGCTCACCACATAGTTACCTGACTTGACTTCACAACAACAGTTTTTGCCTTACAACCCTCCTTTAGTATTCCTCGGCGCCTTTTTTTTTCATTAGTTTCTTCCTTAGAATATGTCCCCTGTTTATAGCATACATATTCCTTCCTTAAGATCTCATCGTTCCTTCCCTTCCTACTTGAATAAATTCGAACACTAAACCCAGCTTCTTTTGCATATTTATTGTATAACTCATGAACATCATTTAGTGTTTCAAATTCCTGGCCTTTTGAAGGTTTCAATTCCTTTTTTACTTGAGGAGTGTAATCAACTTCATCACCATTTGAATCATTGTCTTCAACTTGTTGAGTTATTGCACTTATTATTTCAACGTCCAAATTTTCCATGTCTGACTTAGCGAAAAAAATAATAATTTAGGGGCCCAAATCATGAGTCAAATCAATTCTATATATTCATGTCTACCCATAAATAAAAATCATGTCTAACTGCGAAATGAAAAAAATCATGTCTGCCAAAAAAAAAAAAAAAAATCAGATTCATAAAAACCCTAAAGTGTGTAAAAAAAAAATTCAAACCCTAGATCTAAATCACACATGGATATACAGAGAGAGAGAGAGAGAGTGTCTGTGTGAGCGTGTGTATGTAAGAGAGAGAAGGGGGGGTACCTGAATCGGTGTTGTGTGCGTCGTCTGGTTTATGCGTCGTTTGGTTTTGGGAGTTGCATGGGAGGGGAAGAAGAAAGAATAACCCAGGGGAGTTATTGGTTTGGGTTGGGTGGGTAGCCAGGGTTGGGTTGTTTGGAGGTGGTGACGTAGGTGGTGACATGGGTGGTTCACGTGTGGGAAATAAATGCAAACATTACGTTGGGTTTTGTTTGTGCATCAGACGGCGGAAAAGTGTGTCCGCTCTTTAAGCTTTTGCGGACGCCCTCTTTAGAGAGGCTTTGTGTGTATATATATATATATATATAACATTCCGCCGTCAATCTTTCTGTTTTAGTGTCAAGTTATTTTTTTAGTGTAATCAAGTAAGAAAATATCATCAGCAAACAACATACAGCAAGAAACCACCTCCTGGACATGCCTAGATAACTAATGGAAAGCAGTAAGGGTTCAACATTGACACTAGGTATAAACATGTGATAGAAAATGCATTGTCTCCCTTACAACTATGTTATCTATTCATAGTTTTACCATACATCGATATAATTATGGGATACTGGTTTTTCTTAAAAGCTCGACATAATCTCTCTGGGAACCTGATCTTACGCATTCTCTAGATTGATGAAAACCATATGGTCTCTTTTCTCCTCTCCAAACTTTACTCTCCTTAATGAGTAAATATTTTAGGTCAACTGGCATAAAATGAAAATGACTGGCTGTTATTCTTGTTTATGTCTGAGGTGATGCATGATTCCTCCCTTCTTAAGTTTTATAATATGCCGGATGAATTTTATTCCATGGTAATTTTTACAATCTTGTACATCTCATTGTTCTTACATATATGAATTAAATGCTTATTTTCCTATTCATTAGATATTTTTATTGTTCTTAGGATCATATTAAACAAAATTGGTCATATTATTTTTTCATTTCCTAGACATTTTCAAATTTTTTCATTAGGAATATCATCAGTTTTAATAACTTTTCCATTTTCATATTCTTTAAAGCCTCTTTAATTTACTAAACCTAATTCTTCAACAATACCTATTATTTTCAAAATATATAACATAATTCAGCTTTCTATATTAAAGTAGTTTTCCGCTTTTCTTTAAGCATCCTCTTTCACTGGAACTCTTTGATCCTGACCTTTAATTCACTTAAAGATATAGTTATCTTTTCTTTGGCTTTAATCTTTTTACTTCCTCTACCACATGGTTATCTTTTCCTGAATGACATGCGATTGACAAATTATAGTATCTTAGGATTCGTGGAATGTAGTGAAATTCTCTCATTGACAAACTAAATTGGGTGGGTGGGTGGGTGGGTGAAGAATGGTGGAATAACAATGTTAAGTTATCCTCTGAAATCTTCGCCTACCTTTATGGTATTATTTTCATACAATTAAATTTCATGAGGTGCAATATCATATCTATGTTTTGTTTTTATTCTTTACTACATGATATAGAGAACTTAGGATGCAATCCTAGTCTTTAGTTTAACACGTTTACCTACTTTCATGGGTGTAGAGGAAAACTAATTATCTTTTATTAGAGTAGAGTGGTTGTGAAGTGTTGCTCTCTTTATTATGGTTTTAGGTGAATAAAATAGGACGAGATGCTGTTGTATATGTTGAGTCACTCATTGAATCCATCATGGGAGGGTTGGAAGGACTAATCAACATTTTAGATTCTGAAGGTGGATTTGGCTCTTTAGAGAACCAGGTTTGTCTCTATTCCTTGTCATCCTTTCTCGAGTAACCAGCTCAATAATGTCTCATTTGATCATATTTCAGCTTCTTCCAGAACAAGTGGCTAATCATGCCAAGCAGACAGTAAAAGTTTCCACTCCTTTAAAGTCTCCAAAGGCCATTGCTGGATTACTGTTGCCAGGGCATGAGAGCTACCTTGAGAATAATAATTCCATCAAAATGTAAACCCCAGTAATTTTTTATTATCAGAAGCTCTTGGATTATTGAAATATAAAAATCATGATATTCATTTCAATCTGTAAAACAGGTTAGAAGCAGCATTGCAGAGGCTGACCAATTTGTGCTCAGTTCTGAATGATATGGAGCCAATATGTGTTCTCAATCACGTTTTCGTTCTGCGGGAGGTGAGATTTTCTTGATATTTGTATGTTTTTATGCGCTTTCAGATGTTATGTCTGTTTCTTTGTTTAGCAAGTGATGTTGGAGGCTCTTTTTTTAATTATAATTTGTGCCCCTCTATACACATTTGGGACAGTGGGGTTTGATCCCCTAACCTTTTTTTAGGATACAAGGTGCTAACCGGCTAACCAAAGCTCAGTTTGCGATATGTTGGAAACTTGGTTTTTGCATTTCTGAACTGTGCAACTTCGAGTAGAGTTTTTCAAAATCCAGCTTATCATCGTAAAGTAAAAATTAAGAGGTCTTTGATTGATACGTACTATTTTTCTGTGGCTCCTGTTTAAAAAGAGTGTTCAATTTAAGTAAGATATTCGTGATTCACATGTTGTAAACTTCTTTGTTGTGTGATATATGATTTATAGTTGTTGTCTTTAAATATGATGCATGAATCACCAAGGACCAGGGAATCAGGAGATTGGCTTGTCAAATTACGCATTAAAAATTAAATTGGGAGGGAGTTTGTTGATTGCTTTAAGATTTTTTTGCCAGTTCTATGTAACTTTTTTTTACGAGTCAGATTTATGTAACTTATCCATGTATTTTTCATGACATGTGTGCCAAAGCCAAATTTACATGGGTTAATATGTTGTATACTATGCATGTGTTTTATACTACTATACTTCCTTGACCGTGTCATAAGAACTTTCCACAGCTGTTACTTTTCCATGTTATGTAAGAAAAACCAAGGATCAGGGGTCTGTTAAATATTGGTACGTGTGTACATTAGACACCTGCTTAGAATTCTGTAGGACCAACAGAATAAGAAAATATTAATATGCTGCTGTCAGTTTTGTGCATGCTTTATGGAGCAAAATAACTGATCTTATTGTGGGAACTCTATGCATCTCTTTATGTCTCAATTTATGTGGGAAGTCTTCTAGTATGTCTTCTTTAGTATTTTTCATCAATCATTTAAACAAACAGATATTGAAATGCTTGCAAAATTCTTTTTATATGTATGTATGTGTTGGTTGGCAAGAAGTACAAAGCCATGGAGGACAAAAAACAAAAATTAAAATGAAAACCAGAAAAGAAAGGGGATAAATCAGAAGACACGCCCATCTTCTGGATCTTCCAAAAAGTACAGAGATATAATTTTTAAAATTTTTGGAATTGGACAAAGATCAAAATATTAGTCCCCGATTACAAGCTTTCCCCACTCAAAGAAAACCGAAGATGCCCCCACGCAGTACCATCCCCAATCCTTGATGGATTTCCACTGAGTCCCACACCTTTTTGAATTCCCCCTTGGAATACCACTTGATTCCTTGCGAGCCATATAGCCCATGCCGCCATTGGAACTACAATTTGAGAAATTTTTTCTTTTCTTCTTCTATTTCCTTTTTGTTTGAGGATCTTTTCTGCCATCCACATCTGCCCTTCTAGTGATAAGAAGTTTAATTGAGCCTGGTCGCCCGACCTTGCTACTGGACTGTACAACAAAAGATGCACAGTCATTTCCTCTTGAGAGCCACATAGACTTAGTTTCCTTCTGAGAGCCACGTAGACCCCATCTAGCTCGGTCGGGGCTTTGGTGAGAAGCTATTGTTTACTTTCAAAATTTACAAGATGACAAATATATCTTAATGGTATTTGCTGTTTTTTGGAATAAAATCATTCAAGCCACTAACCTTTCTTTTATAATCCCATGATGAAAGTTCTTTTTGTTTACGTTTTGGAATTTCCAACTCTTAAAGGTTCAATTTTTTCGATCGTGGGAGTTTACCTCCAGAAGTTCTACTTCAAAATCCTGTGAGGTCAAACGGTTAGAGAAAGGGCTGCTGATGAAAGATTTGTTATAGAGTGGGTGAAATGTATTGCTTGTATGCTGAGTGTGAAGTTCATAAAGAGGGTTTTGAACATTGAGGAGTGAGTGTGTTTTTGTCATAGTTGTCTGGGCGACGACTAAGCATTCCAGACTTAGGCGACCGCCCGCCTAACAACATGTTCATTAAGCGGGCGCCTGGGCCCGTCTACCTGCCCAAATCATGCCTAGCCCACCCAATCCCTCGCCTAACTTGAAAAATAAAAGCAAAAAAAAAACACGATCAAAAGATTAAAACATAACCTACCCTACGAGCCAACAATGCGATGAATACTCTCGGTCCCAAGTGAGTCTATCGATTTTTTGTCTCTCTCTCCTATCTCTCCTCAAGATTTCTGAACTCCTATCTCGTTCTCCCTCTATCCCTCCCCCCAATTCTCCTTCTCCAATGCCATTGAGTTTAGATTATATTAATTTTGTCGAGAGGGACATGCACTAGTAAATTACATCCATGTGTTCTTTATTTATAAATAGCATTATTCATTTTAAGTAACATTCCTGCAAAAATTAAAGAATGAATAAGTAGAGATCATAGTTGTCTGGGTGAGACAATTATGGTTGTAACCTGCTTGGTCAACTTTGTTTTGATAATTAATTAAAAAACTTTTGCCTACCTTTTTTTTTCAAAAAAAAAAAAAAAAAAAAAAACTTTTAGAGCATAACCTAAATATGTCTAAAGAAAAAAAAAGACCTAAATTTGAGGCAAAACATTTATATAAGAAAGGGTAAAATCATCTCATAGTTATAGAAAATAAGAACAACAAAAAATGTCTACCCAACACTAGAAGAAATACTAAAGGTTAAACTAGCCGTCTAGAGCTGATATTAAAAAAATAAAATCTCCATGATAAATCATAATCCACCTGTTCCACCAAACCATGGCAATGTACTAATCTTGGGAGACAGTGCAAGCCACTTAAATTTTTTCCATGCTCTAAAGACTGATGAATCATGCATTAGACTTGCAAATTTCTTGTATTTTGGGAGTAAACCACATTTGGAGATTCATAGTCACTGGACATTTTTTGAGTTTAAAATTTAATATAATTACCAATTTAAATAATACAATCATAATTAAGCATCGCCTAGGCGTGCGCGGTTGGCCACCGCCTAGGCTCGCCTAGCCGCCTAGACAACTATGGTTTTTGTACTTCACTCTTGGTTGATATGGTCGCATCCTCTGCTACTATGGTTGGGAGCCTTTAATTATATTTGTTTTTTTTTTTTTTTTTTTTTTGGCTTTTTTTACTTGTTCTCGGATTTACTAAATGAATCACGGTAGCCTGTCTTCCATTTTGTTTAAAAACCACACACACATACAACTCGCGTTTGTTATCACCATTACTGTACTGCTTAGTAAGAATCTTGTTAGGTATAACATCCATATAAATATTTGAATATTAAAAAATTCCATAACAAGCCACACTTCTTTGTTCTTCACAACGGTAACTTCTGCAGATTTATCATCACTTCTCGGCCACTTGTAACCTGTCTTGACAGTGAAACCCAGCTTCTTGTCTGGTGAATAACAGAAATCCTTTACAAGCGCATACACACAAAACCGCATATATAAATTCCAGTTTCATTGCGATAGATTTATTGCCTGGCCAATAATCCAGCTGACAACCGGATTGACCTCCAGCATTTTCCTTGGAATATACTTCGGAATGCATTATCTTTTCCCTTGTGCATATTCATCACCTTTGACATGTTTCTTTACTGATTGTTTGTAATGAAATTGTTTTTCTCATATGCAGTACATGAGAGAATGTATTCTTGGAAATTTTAAGAGGAGGATACTAGCAATACTGAAAATGGATAGTGAACTTCAGCGGCCTTCTGTGGTTGAATCACTTCTCCGCAGGCATATTAGCATAGTCCATCTAGTTGAGCAGCACATCAGCATGGATCTTACTGAAGGTATTCGAGAAGTCCTGTTAGCAGAGGCAGTCACTGGCCCGATCTCTTTCTCACATTCGATTGAACGATCAGCCAACAGACAGACTGGATCTGCTGTGGAAATTGCCTGCAATTGGTATGTTGAGAACATTGTCAAGGATGTGTCAGGAGCTGGTATTCTATTCGCACCTATCCACAGGAGCTTTGGCAGACAAAAGTCAGCTGGTACTTATGTTCCAGATTTGAATACGAATGTTGGAGAACTCAAAGCCTTTATCCATATTTTTGGTGGGTACGGGGTTGACAGGCTTGATCGAATGATACAGGAACACACAGCTGCACTTTTGAACTGCATCGACACATCATTAAGATCAAACAAGGAAGCACTTGAAGCAATTGTAGGGAGCATGAATTCAGGTGATAGGATTGAGAGGGAGGCAAATATAAAGCAAATTTTGGATGTTGAGACAGTTGTCGGATTCTGCATTCAAGCCGGGCAAGCACTAGCCTTCCGTCGGATATTAGCAGAGGCTACTGGATCTGTACTTGAAGAATCTGCTCCTCTGGTGTTCTCATTGCTATCTGCAGTATCTAAGCATTTACCTGAAGAGATACCAGAGAAGGAGGAAATTAAGAAGTTGAGGAAGGTTGCAACTAGTTTTGGAGCAGTCAGTGAACATGACACTGAGTGGGTACATTTGGTCATGGCTGAGGTCGGTGGTGCAATTGATGGTTCGTGGAGCTTGCTTCCATATCTTTGTGCTGTGTTCATGACATCAAATATCTGGAATACAGCTAACTTTGATGTGTCAATAGGGGGTTTTACCAACAATATACACTGTTTAGCTAGGTGAGTATCCTTCAATATGATGCCGACTTCATAATAAAAATGATTTGATACATGATGTCTGTAACTCCTTTAGTTCATAGTCAGCAGTCATTTTTTATTGCATCTGTATTTGTTTATTTTTATATCCTTTGCTTTGCTTTCTATATGCTTCAAAATTTGGGGAAAACACAAGTTCAGTGAGCCTTGTGATACATTAAATGCATACAGACTTAAGTATGAATATGATCTAATCAATTTTAGCCAAAAAAATATGATTTTAATCAATGAAGCTCTTATCTCTCTTAGGGTATAATTTTTTTTTCAGTGTGTGTATTGAATATTTTTAATTTTTTTTATTCCTTCAAAATAAACACAGCTCTTTAAATGCTTAGTTCTTAATTTGTGTAAAATTCATGTTATTCATAATTTTTAGATTGGAAGCAAATGAAATGTTAGGCTTTCCAAGGTTTGTGAGCTATGGAAAGTCGTTCCAACACCCCAATTTTTTAAAATCTGAATTAGGCCATTGCAGGTGCATTAATGCAGTGATTGCTGGAAGTGAGCTTGTGAGGGCAGAAAGGGGTGAACAACAAAAGCATTCATTCTCGAACGGACATGTGAATGAGGCATTGACAACTGAGGTACAAAGTCGTGCTTCAGTTGAAGCAAATATAAAGTCGACAATGCAGCTCTTCGTGAAAACTTCTGCAATTATAATGCTGGATTCTTGGAATGAGAATGACAGGTATTTTATTCATCTAATCCAATGATTATAATTTTGATCCTCTTCTAGTTTTAATTTTGAAAGAAGATAAACATGGCAACATATAGAAATGCAAAACCACTTTAGGTGATTCTGTTTTCATCACCCAACATCAAGTAGAACAGAATTGATTCCGATGTTTCACTGTTGGTTTTGACCAAACTATCACTCCAATGTTGATGTTATGATAGCTTCTAGTACATTATTTTAACGTGTGGCTTTTACGGTGCAAGTATTTATGGTGCCTTTATTAGGCTATAGATACTATGAAGTCTTTCATCTGGTAATATATAATGAAAAACCCAAACCTCACATACACGACTTTTTATTAATTTTAGGGTGAGTTGATAACTTTGGTTTAGAAGTAGAATTTTTCCTTTCCCAAGAATCTTGTTCTATTATATTATGTGGAAAGGAGAAATGAAGAAATTTTTGCCTGGGATGTCCATGAAATGGAGGATTTCAAACGCCAACGTAAGGAGAATGAGAATGGACATCAAATTGGCCTTTACTTGACATTTGTTGTGGTTTGAATGTATCTGTGATGACTTCCCCCATGAAAAAGCATGACTGCCCTCTGTCCAATTTTTAAAGACCTTCACCATCTCATTACACACCGATCTTTATTTAAACTTCTGAGTTTTTCCTAGCCAAATTTTTGGTTATAGGTCTCCAATCAAGCTTTTCATGATTGTCCATTACAAGAGGCATTTATATTATTTTGTTTCAGATTTTGTTAGGTGGTTCACTTTTTTATGAAATCAACAATTCTTCCAATTTCCAAATTGTTGAATTGGGCAGTGATTATTGAAAGTGTTTGAGATGAGCTTGCATACCAGTTTGTAGTCCAACAGACCATACTATTAAAAATCCATGCAAATCCACTTGTATTTCAGTTTTTTAGGGAGAGGTGCACAATCAAAATTTACATCTCAAAATTATGTTTGTTCTGCTTCCACTCTTTTCATTAGCATTTCATTATGCAGTTCACTTAAAACTTGATTTTACTTATTTCCTATGCAGATTATATCTCGCGCCAAAGCTGATCTTTATGGACCAGCTCTGTGAATTCTCTCCTTACCTCCCAAGAAGCACGCTCGAACTTCACATACCATATGCGCTCCTCCGCTCAGTTTGTAGACAGTACTACGGAAGCTCCACATACGCACCTCCGGCTCTACTGAGCCCATCTCCGAGACAGTCACCACTAGTGTCACTTGCACATTCATCTCCTATGGTCCGCCACAACCGTGAGGATTCGACGCCTCAATCAAGTGCGTATGACTCTGGTTATTTCAAACCATCATCATCACAGGTCCAAGAGCCAATATATGATGTGGATGGTATGGGAGTCCGGGGTGAAAAACAGCGCAACACAAGGCGCTCTGGGCCTTTGGATTATAGTTCAAGTAAAGTGAAATTTGTGGAGGGCTCAAGCTCGACTGGCAGGGGACCAAGTCCATTGCCGAGGTTTGCTGTGTCGAGGTCAGGTCCTTTGTCGTATAAGTAACTGACTTGCTCGAGCAAATTAAGTGTGGGTAATATAAAAAAGTTTTGATACTTTGATGTGCTACCCGGTGGACACGTATAATGGGGTAGACTTTTTTATACTCTTTTTGGAATGAGGGTAGACCTTGTTGTTGATGTTTTTTTTATGAGGTCACAATTTATTGATATAATATATTAATGATGTCTTATGAAAATTCCCTTCCTGTATCCTATATTTCATTTGATCTTGTCCATTTTTTTTGTTGGTCCCGAAGGTTTGGTTGAATTAGGACTGTCGATTGACTTTCTTGATCTGCTCGTAAAAGGTTGAAATTTTGGTGTTTTATTTTCTAAGAGCCATCTCAAACGAAGTCTTCATTTTGTATATATTCGAAGACCCACCAACTCTAGGAGCGAACTACACATTCTGGAATGATGTCACCTTTTAATCACAGTTAGGTCTCTTCTGAAGGCCCCTGTACTTTTAGTAGTTCTTTTAAGGGGTTCTCTTCTGAAGGTCCCCTGTCCTTTTATAGTTCTTTAAGAGGTTGATCGTGTCAACTTTTTAGTGGATCGCATGACTAAGAGGTGCTCCTAGAAATAAATCAACATAACAACTTTGAAAAATGTAATAAAGGTAATAAATATAAGAAAAAATGTAATAAACATTCTATCAACAATAAAAAGAATTACAAAGCAATAATTTGTGTCAATGTGAATTTAAATTTATTATAAAAATAAAATAAAAGCAAACTCTCACTCTTCAGTCAAAAGATAATAATAAAAAATAAAATATAAAACTTTTATTTATTTTTTTTATTTTTTTATATCGGAGGGACTCTGTGGCTGACCTTCCGGTCAAACTAGGAAAACTACATACATTCGACTGTTAGTCCTTGTTCCTATAGAAAATTCTTTCGAATTTCGCTTAACAAACATGAGGTATAACACAGCGTTAAGACTCAAACCTAAGACCCACCCTTAACACAAGTAAGCCCTGAACCGTTGTGCTATGACTTGCTAGATAAACATTAAAACACAACCATTTCATATGAAAAAAATGATCGGATTGACAATTTGGCTGAGATGCAGAGGCTGTGCCAGAGTCTGTGTGATGAGTAGGGGTGGTAAAAGAGCCGAGCTTTGATCAGTTCAAGTTCAGCTTGTTTAGTATCAGGCTCAGCTCCGCTTGGGATCGAACTTAATTTCGTGTTCAAACTCGACTTGTTTGGTTCGTGAAAAGCTCGGTTGAAGCTCAGCTTGGCTCGTTTGTTACTGTTACACCCCGGAACGGCCGTCCCCAGTTTGTAACAATAATAGTCATATCAGAATATCATACAATAGGCTAACAAGATAATCACATATAAGGGCTGGTAGAGCAAGACTAGACTGGGACGCAGAAGCATAATATAAACAAGTCTATAACAAAAAATATCATTACAGACAGAGGGTATACAATCACTGTCCTGTGTGATCCAAGTCTGATCAACAAAGAGAATACATACATCATGTGCCTATGCACCAAAAAGAAATACATACAAAAACAACAAGACTGCTGACGACCTCGCTCGCTAATCTCAAAAGACGGACGTAACACAGGCAGCCAAGAAACACCTCATGGGAGCTTCGCCTTTGTGACCTGTTCTGCCTCCACTGGAGAGAAACAAAAGAAAATGAGGGATGAGCTAAAAGCTCAGTGAATAGTCAACCACCACACAATAAAGATAATACATGGTCAACACTTAAACGAATACACAACAAGTTGTCAACAAATACTCCACAATCACTCCACGTCATCCGGTAGCCCTCTCCCAGGTAGCCCTCTCCTTGGTAGCCTGCCCACGACGGTACCTGTAACACCTGTGCATTTTCTCTTATTTATATATTTGATTTAAATATATAAATATGATATTTGAATTAAAATTAGTGTATTTTGTGTGTTTTTAAGTTTTGGCCCATTTAGTGTATCCTTATGGGCCCATTTTAGTTTGCAATTTTAAATACTATTTGTTAATTTTAAAAATTATTTTAAATACCTGATTGTTTTTGCTATTGTCAATGTTTGCATTGTATTAGTTGGACCACTTATGGTATAGGACATAGGTGGGCTTGGCTTATGCATTTGGTTGCTTGTAATGTCTTTGCGTGTTCCATACAAATCGAATCACCCATATTATGGGACATGGGTGAGCTTGACTTGTATATTTTTATTATATTGTTTGCCATTGCTTATGCTGTATGAGTTATAACACCTATGATGTGAAGAATGGGTGGATTTGACATATACGTTTAATTATTGCAAATGATTGTTGTCATTGTTTGTGATGTATAAGTTCATCCACTGTGATTTAGGTCACTAGTAGAGTGGCGCAGTGGAAGAATTGTGGGTATAATTTATATGATTATTTTGTTGTGTGATTGTATGTCACTTGTATTGATATTGATTGAAACTTTAATGCAGAGCATTGATAGTTTTGCTTGTGCATTTAATTGAATATTGTTTGTGGGGTATAAGTTAGAATCTTATACCATTTTTTTCATATTATTGAGCTTGTTAGGTATGAGTTGGATTTGTAAGCCGACTTATATAATTATTGTATGGATGTACATTTGTTTGATTGTTTTGGGGTATAAGTTGGATTCTTATACCATTTTCTATATTATTGTGCTTGTTAGGTATTACACGGACGTGTAACCCTACTAGTAAAATGATTGTATTGATGTTGTTATGAGTTAAAATTGTAAGACTACTCTTACAACTATTGGTTGGATGATTGTTATCATTGGATGTCATATATCTTTTATTTTGTGTTCTCCCCTGAATTTAGAGGACTAAATTCCTAAAGGGGGAAGTATGTAACACCTGTGCATTTTCTCTTATTTATATATTTGATTTAAATATATAAATAGGATATTTGAATTAAAATTAGTGTATTTTGTGTGTTTTTAAGTTTTGGCCCATTTAGTGTATCCTTATGGGCCCATTTTAGTTTGCAATTTTAAATACTATTTGTTAATTTTAAAAATTGTATATATTTTCTTTCGAAGATTTTCAAGATTTTAAATTGTTACAATTTTATAAAATTTTAGAGCATAAAAGATTAAGTTTTGAGATTTCATTATTATTTATTTTCAGGGACTTAGCTTTGAATTATGAATTTCTTGTAATAAGATGCAAGGACCTATCTGTAATTAATATAGGGACGTATTTGTAAATCCGAAAAAATCCAGGGCCAGTTAGTAATTTCGGTTAGGTTTAGATATCTAATTATATATGTTGGGGTGAAAGGAAAAAAAAAAAAATGTGTGCGGCTGTGTATTCTATTCGGCAGAGAGAGAGAGAGAGAGAGAGAGAGAGAGAGAGACTCTTCTTGGCTATTGATTTTCTTTTAAATTATTGTTATTTATTAGTGATATTAGATTTATGTTTAGGTTATTAAGTCTTCTTTTTTTAAAAATAAAATTAGGGTTTTGATTTATTTTCATGGTTAAATATATTTTTATGTAATGGGATTTTTAGTTTTTGATCAAATTAGAGTTTTGATATATATACGTTCATGTTGTTAGATTCTTATGATTTGATAAAAAAAAAACAAGGGTTTTGATCTATAATTTATTATTATTAGATCTATGTTAGGTATTTGGATTTTTGAGTCTTCATAAACTTAGGGTTTTGATTTATCATTTATTTTAAAGAATAGATCTGTGTTTAGATTATTAAACTATGAGTTTTTAATTTATCATACTAGAGTTATGATTTATACAAGTAGATGATAAATTTTATTTATTTTCAACTTTTACTAATTAATAGTTTATTTTTATAAAGAAAAATGTGTGTTTTCATGTTATTATATCAATTTTTGTTATTTTATTATTATTTTGAATTTTCTGGATATTGTCTTTTTCTGTGTTTATTCTTTTCTGGTTTTGTCTTTTAATGTTTGGTTAGATGGTAAATAGGTTTTTATTCTTCTTCTTAGGTCCTATTATATTTTCTTTTGTATGATTTATATGAGATAAATTTAGCTCATTGGGTATAAAGATTTATACCTATTGATTATGATTAGAGAAATTAGGTCTAGGCTTGAATTATAGGTTTTAATTAATAATTTATTTGGTTCATCTAGGTTGTAAATTTTGTTGCAGGCTTCATTCTCCGAACCTGGGTCCATTCAAGGTGAGTGGGCCTATCGATTTATTTCGTGTGAGTTTTTGCTCTATAACGTTGAATTTCATATGCCAATGATATTTATTGTGATAAATTTGCATTATTTGGATATTTTTTTCATATTGGTCAAATTGCATTTTTATTAAATAAAATTGCATGATTTAATTCATTCATTATGTCATTTAAAATAGCATGTATTATGCTATTCATGTTTCAAGAATTAATGTAATACATTTTCTAATGCTTATGTTTTTGAAATAATATTTGGATTAAGGATTATCATTTTTGATATTTTTGGAAAAATTTAGGACTAGTGGAGACAACCTAGTCCTAGGTGATTTTATTAAGATGCACATCATAGCATATTTCAGGAATAAATCCCCCCGTTGTATTTCGCCTTTGGGGAGGAAGGTCTAGGACTCGAAGAGTCCCAAGATCGGTGAGGGGTGTGGTAAAGCATTCCTTGTAGCGGCGGATTCCTTTGTTTGGAGTTTGCAGCAACCGGGGCATCCTGTGCTGGTGTTCTCGTAGTGATGGCAGCGGCGACCCATCAGCGTCTTCTAGATCCGACGTCTCCTCGAGGGAGCTTTTTGAGCGATTTAGTCGCTTGGGACTTGGCACACCTATTTTGGGGAAACGGTTCTTCTGATTGAGAACCCGACCCGGTCATATCATTTAAACCTCATGATTTCTACAACGTGGGCCAAGGATTGGGCCACATGATTGCTTAAAATATATATTTTTTTTTAGCTTATGAATTTATATTGATTTATTAAAGGAAATTCTTGTTTTTAATATATATATATATATATATATATATATATATATATATATATATATATATATATATATATATATATATATATGATTGTATCATTTAACTCTCATGCTTTCTTGTGTGGGCCAAGGATTGGGCCATGTGCTTGCATTAAAATGTTTTTTTTTAAGTTCATGATTTTAAATCGATTTAATAAAATAAAAGATTTATTAAAAGAAATTCTGATTTTATATAACTTATTTTTATATATAACTGTCACGTGAAGTAATTTGTCAATGGGCTTATTCACTGAGTTAATTGCTCACCCTTTTCGATATGGGCTGGTTGTTTCATAACCAGGTATCGCATATTTCGAGGATCAAATTGAAGTTTGGGCTTTTCGCATCTTTCATGAATATCTTCGAAGTAGTGGTTCAAATGTGAATTATAGTCACGATCGACTATTTGGGTTTGTTCAGTTTAGATGGCTCCCACAGGGGTGGTTTATTGTGTATTTCCTTTTAGTATCTTGTTTCCGCAAAACTCTGATATTTTGTAAGACCATTGGTGATTTAAAAACATTGGATATTATTTATATTTATTATCATCTGTTTTATTATATTGTTATCATAAAAAAAAAAGAGCTGCAAATTTTGGTCTTGTATTTAGATTAAATTTAGTAGCGACCCGTTTACCGTCCGATTAGCGGTTAGGTAAACCGGGGCGTTACAGATGGTATCAGAGCCACGTCCTGTCGGAGCCTAGGTTAGGGTTTTGTCTAGAAAAAAAAGGGTGTTATTATTTGTGACATTTGTTATTTCATTTAGGATTTTCTTTATGACAGTAAGGGATTGTAGTGTTGTCTCTATTACAGGTCATTCAACGTATGTTCTTTTTAGGGTTCCACACATTCATTCACTTTATTGGATTTGCAAAACTTTTAGTAAAGAAGTTTACAATCTTGATGTCTACACTTCACATAACCATTGTCGTTGGTGAACAAGTTGTCACCAAGGTTCGCTTTCTCTCTTGCTTGGTTCAGATCAATGGGCATTAGATGCTTACTAATCTCTTCATTCTCGATATTCTTGGTTTCAAAGTTATCTTTGGCATGGATTTGTTGTTAGCCTACACAAGTGTTGATTGTTTTTCAAAAGTTGTGACCTTTCGTATTCTCAACTGACAATCGTTCTGCTTTGGGGGTTTTGGTGGATCATATACGATCGGAGTCGTCTTTTCTCCTCATGCTCAGAGATTGCTAGACGAACAATGTGAGGGATATCTAGCCATCATTGTGGACTTGAAGCCTAAGTTAGTATAACTCCTATTGTATCTTAATTTCTTGAGGTATTTCCAGATGAATTGTCCTGTCTTCTCATGATCGTGACATCGAGTTTTCTATCGATCCCATTCTTGATTTTCTATGAGCCTAAGCTTAGTTAGCATGTGAAGTTTAGGACTTAAGTTTGATCATCCTAAGGAGATTATATTGGTCTATAAAAAAAAAAAATTATTTGATTATTTTGGTTACCCTAGAGCCTAAATCTATTGATTTCTTATTAAAGGGGAAGTGACCCATATTTTTTTATATATATATACACGTTTTTACCTTGCCATAAATTTAGCGGTTACTCATGTTTATTTATTTAAATGAAAGATTTCAAATCATATTTATATAAATTGTAATTATATTTTTAGTTTTCAAAGTCAAATTTAAGTAAATCATATCGATATATTCAAATCTTAATAATTCAAAAATAAAATATTACTAGATCTTTCTTAATTCAACTCTCTACATATTTATTACATTAATTTTATTACAATAACTATATATATATTTACATGGTTTAAATTATATATATTAAATGGAATGAGCTTTAAATTCTTTTAATACATTATTTATACTTGTCTATCATGAAGGTTTAATTTTTATATATACAATATTTAATATGTTAAATATTTTTCTACTTTATGCTATGCATATCGATATTATAGTTGCATCTTGTAAATTCAGGTTCACGTGCATTTAGCATGCATATAAATCTAGCTATATCTTTAAGAGTTTAGATTGCATTATTGGATCTTAGGACATCCCACTTGAGTTTTTGGATACCCTATCTTATAGAGCTTAGTTATTTGGGTTCATTGTAAATTATTATTTTCTTAGAGCCTCAAGATAAGCCAGTATGAGAGTCATTCCTTTGAAGCTAGGATGAGTTGGGTCAATTAGGATTGATGCATATAGGATTTGCATTCTTATTAGTGGATATTCTATGTAAGAGCATATGTGGTGGATGATAGCTCATACTAAATATACGTTGAAGCATGCTCACATGAGAGGCATATCTTAACAACTGATATTTTCAAATTGTTCAATATGGCCATGTACCCACAATTTTATTAGGATGCTTTTCAGGTTTTGTATAATGTCACAGATGGTTCAATCAATCCGTGAATGTCCATGTCAGCAGATGGTTTTCTTATATAGATAAATTCTAAAGATTGTAAATATCTTTAGTTTCATCTTGTTGTCATTATTATTGCCCTATGTTGACGATACAAGTTTGATCATTTATGGTATGGGACGTAGATGAGCCTAACTTGTACAATTATGTATGAAATTGTTTGACGTGATTGTTTTTGCTATTGTCAATGTTTGCATTGTATTAGTTGGACCACCTATGGTATGGGACATAGGTGGGCTTGGCTTATGCATTTGGTTGCTTGTAATGTCTTTGCTTGTTCCGTACAAATCGAATCACCCATAGTATAGGACATGGGTGAGCTTGACTTGTATATTTTTATTGTATTGTTTGCCTTTTGCTTATGTTGTATGAGTTATAACACCTATGATGTGAAGAATGGGTGGATTTGACATATACGTTTAATTATTGCAAATGATTGTTATCATTGTTTGTGATGTATAAGTTCATCCACTGTGATTTGGGTCACTAGTAGAGTGGCGCAGCGGAAGAATTGTGGGTATAATTTATATGATTATTTTGTTGTGTGATTGTATGTCACTTGTATTGATATTGATTGAAACTTTAATGCAGAGCATTGATAGTTTTGCTTGTGCATTTAATTGAATATTGTTTGTAGGGTATAAGTTAGAATCTTATACCATTTTTTTCATATTATTGAGCTTGTTAGGTATGAGTTGGATTTGTAAGCCGACTTATATAATTATTGTATGGATGTCCATTTGTTTGATTGTTTGGGGTATAAGTTGGATTCTTATACCATTTTCTATATTATTGTGCTTGTTAGGTATTACACGGACGTGTAACCCTACTAGTAAAATGATTGTATTGATGTTGTTATGAGTTAAAATTGTAAGACTACTCTTACAACTATTGGTTGGATGATTGTTATCATTGGATGTCATATATCTTTTATTTTGTGTTCTCCCCTGAATTTAGAGGACTAAATTCCTAAAGGGGGGAAGTATGTAACACCTGTGCATTTTCTCTTATTTATATATTTGATTTAAATATATAAATAGGATATTTGAATTAAAATTATTGTAATTTGTGTGTTTTTAAATTTTGGCCCATTTAGTGTATCCTTATGGGCCCATTTTAGTTTGCAATTTTAAATACTATTTGTTAATTTTAAAAATTGTATATATTTTCTTTCGAAGATTTTCAAGATTTTAAATGGTTACAATTTTATAAAATTTTAGAGCTCAAAAGATTAAGTTTTGAGATTTCATTATTATTTATTTTCAGGGACTTAGCTTTGAATTATGAATTTCTTGTAATAAGATGCAATGACTTATCTGTAATTCATATAGGGACCTATTTGTAAATCCAAAACAATCCAGGGCCAGTTTGTAATTTTTGTTAGGTTTAGATATCTAATTATATATGTTGGGGTGAAAGAAAAAAAAAATGTGTGCGGCTGTGTATTCTATTCGGCAGAGAGAGAGAGAGAGAGAGAGAGGGTACTCTTCTTGGCTATTGATTTTCTTTTAAATTATTGTTATTTATTAGTGATATTAGATTTATGTTTAGGTTATTAAGTCTTCTTTTTTTTTAAATAAAATTAGGGTTTTGATTTATTTTCATGGTTAAATATATTTTTATGTTATGGGATTTTTAGTTTTTGATCAAATTAGAGTTTTGATATATATACGTTCATGTTGTTAGATTTTTATGATTTTATAAAAAAAAAAAACAAGGGTTTTGATCTATAATTTATTATTATTAGATCTATGTTAGGTATTTGGATTTTTGAGTCTTCATAAACTTAGGGTTTTGATTTATCATTTATTTTAAAGAATAGATATGTGTTTAGATTATTAAACTATGAGTTTTTAATTTATCATACTAGGTTATGATTTATACAATTAGATGATAAGTTTTATTTATTTTCAACTTTTACTAATTAATAGTTTATTTTTATAGAGAAAAATGTATGTTTTCATGTTATTATATCAATTTTTGTTATTTTATTATTATTTTGAATTTTCTGGATATTGTCTTTTTCTGTGTTTATCTTTTCTGGTTTTGTCTTTTAGTGTTTGGTTAGATGGTAAATAGGTTTTTATTCTTCTTCTTAGGTTCTATTATATTTTCTTTTGTATGATTTATATGAGATAAATTTAGATCATTGGGTATAAAGATTTATACCTATTGATTATGATTAGAGAAATTAGGTCTAGGCTTGAATTATAGGTTTTAATTAATAATTTATTTGGTTCATCTAGGTTGTAAATTTTGTTGCGGGCTTCATTCTCCGGACCTAGGGTCCATTCGAGGTGAGTGGGCTTATCGATTTATTTCATGTGAGCTTTTGCTCTATAACGTTGAATTTCATATGCCAATGATATTTATTGTGATAAATTTGCATGATTTGAATATTTTTTTCATATTGGTCAAATTGCATTTTTATTAAATAAAATTGCATGATTTAATTCATTCATTATGTCATTTAAAATAGCATGTATTATGCTATTCATGTTTCAAGAATTAATGTAATACATTTTCTAATGCTTATGTTTTTGAAATAACATTTGGATTAAGGATTATCATTTTTGATATTTTTGGAAAAATTTAGGACTAGTGGAGACAACCTAGTCCTAGGTGATTTTATTAAGATGCACATCATAGCATATTTCAGGAATAAATCCCCCCGTTGTATTTCGCCTTTGGGGAGGAAGGTCTAGGACTCGAAGAGTCCCAAGATCGGTGAGGGGTGTGGTAAAGCATTCCTTGTAGCGGCGGATTCCTTTGTTTGGAGTTTGCAGCAACCGGGGCATCCTGTGCTGGTGTTCTCGTAGTGATGGCAGCGGCGACCCATCAGCGTCTTCTAGATCCGACGTCTCCTCGAGGGAGCTTTTTGAGCGATTTAGTCGCTTGGGGCTTGGCACACCTATTTTGGGGAAACGGTTCTTCGATTGAGAACCCGACCCGGTCATATCATTTAAACCTCATGATTTCTACAACGTGGGCCAAGGATTGGGCCACATGATTGCTTTAAAATATATATTTTTTTAAGCTCATGAATTTATATTGATTTATTAAAGGAAATTCTTGTTTTTAATATAACTTTATTTTATATATATATATGATTGTATCATTTAACTCTCATGCTTTCTTGTGTGGGCCAAGGATTGGGCCATGTGCTTGCATTAAAATGTTTTTTTTTAAGTTCATGATTTTAAATCGATTTAATAAAATAAAAGATTTATTAAAAGAAATTCTGAATTTTATATAACTTATTTTTATATATAACTGTCACGTGAAGTAATTTGTCAATGGGCTTATTCACTGAGTTAATTGCTCACCCTTTTCGATATGGGCTGGTTGTTTCATAACCAGGTATCGCATATTTCGAGGATCAAATTGAAGTTTGGGCTTTTCGCATCTTTCATGAATATCTTCGAAGTAGTGGTTCAAATGTGAATTATAGTCACGATCGACTATTTGGGTTTGTTCAGTTTAGATGGCTCCCACAGGGGTGGTTTATTGTGTATTTCCTTTTAGTATCTTGTTTCCGCAAAACTCTGATATTTTGTAAGACCATTGGTGATTTAAAAACATTGGATATTATTTATATTTATTATCATCTGTTTTATTATATTGTTATCATAAAAAAAAAAGAGCTGCAAATTTTGGTCTTGTATTTAGATTAAATTTAGTAGCGACGCATTTACCGTCTGATAAACGGTTAGGTTAATGCGGGGCGTTACAGTACCACTCATGGGGAGGAACCTCACAGGGTATCTCCGACGCTGGGTAGCTTCAATGCACGATGACGTCGGGGTGATACACTCCACACTCGCGGGGATCACATAAATCAACGTATACCATACTCGATAACTAGCTAGTTGAAATCCATAAAATTCCCAACAGGTGCATCACGAGGACGCGGGGGGAAAGCTATTTCTTATCCACACTTACTAATGTTAATTATGACCTTATAAACTAGTCATACACCCATTTATCTTAAAAAAAACAGGGTATAAAGTTATTACTATGAGCATGAGGTAATTAAGCACCCACCAAACGTGCAAACAGGGTGTAAGGACAAGTAGAGGCAAGAATTATAGCTAACTCGAAGGAGCATATCAATAAGTATGTACAAATGATCCTAGAACATGGTATTTAATCCTACATAGCACATCCATCATCATATACAAGCAATACAACCCAAAAGTTATCTATAATATCATCCCATTGCATAAAATACACTATAGTGCCTAACAAGCATGCTATTATTACTTCTATTGCATGGGTCGGACCACTCACCAATACCAAATCGTCACTCGCTCAATCCACGAGGAGTTGATGTAAGATAGCGAGTAGGGCAGGAGTGTGAAGAGTACGACACACTCCCACCACAGCACAAACTTGCTAGAAAATCGATAACTTCTAGATCCTATAACCAATGGTGCTAAAATTGAATATGATAACTCCTGACACATAAACAAGCATATATCATCAAGGCACCAACTCCAGATATATATAACAGCATGCATAATAGCATAAAAACTCACACATGCCAGAACTGGCTCGTCTACCCCAAACATCCATGAACTTTCTTCACTCCAGCACCAAGTACACGTCCACAAATTCTGAAATAATTTACACACATTCATTCACATGTGAAGATCATAATCCGTGAAGACATCGGAGTCTAATTAAGCTTCTAACTGCTAGAAATAAATTAGTTTCAGAAGCTGGTCATTTCACACGCAAATCTGGACTGTCGTTAGAGATTGACTCATAACTTCCAACACAGATAACATTTTAACTCCAAATTTCATGCATAGAATCTAGACATCAGCATGATCATGGAACATGAGGACCTGAACCTCAGAATATGACTCTAGGTACTAGTATTACAAGGATTTCAAGAAGACAGAGATCTGCCTTACCTCTCTAAGCAATATCCAAGACTCCCATCACCATAATCAATTTCTCCTCAACTTAACCACTGCTGGTCCACACAAAACAGAGCAAACAGAGAGAGGGGAAAGGGTTAGGGAGGGTGAATAACATAATACAAGCATATACAAGCCACTCTACATACCTTAACACTCTCACAATTTCTCTAACAAAGATCCACCAAAAATTTCCCAAACACACTCCCCAAACCCTCTCATTAACTCAGCTGGGACAGCAACCAAAGAGAGAGAAAAAGTGGTAGAAAATGAGACTTAGATGACATAAAGTCCTATAGAAGGGTTTATATAGTGGTTAAGGTAATAAGGGGGTGAACTTAAGCTAATCCTACCCAACCAATTACCAAAAAAAAGGAAAACCAACCAATGGGAGGTGAGACTTCTTAAGCTCACCCAAGGTGACCTTAGCACACCAAAGGAGTTCATAATTATCCACAACTATTCCACCACCAACCAGTAACAAATGAAAATCCGGATACCAATCGGAACTGAAAACCCAAAAAAAAAAAAATAAACATTTCCAATTACGCCGAGGCAGTTATCAAACAAAAGAAAACACTGATAAATAATTCAACTAGGGGGAACAATCACCAAAATAATAATAATAATAATAATAATAATAATAATAATAATAATAATAATAATAATAACACCCATATTATAAATTCCAAAATGACACAAACTTAACAGTTACACGAACCAAGGCTTGGCTCAGGCTTGTTTAGTTAAAAAAAAAAAAAAACTTGTTTAGCATTTAAGAAGTCATCTTTCACAAATCATAACACCTTATATATGTGAAAATGACATAAGCTTGAACTCGGGCTTGGTACGGACTCGGCTCGAGTTTTTTGTTTCCCCCTTTTCGTGTTAAGTAACAAGCTCATTTAGACTCCGGCTCGGCTCGTTTACAAACCGAGCTTTAAAAAATATTCATGCTCGGCTCATTTGTCTAATTGAAGGAGTCTAAATGAGCTTTAATCAAGTCGAGTCTGAGCTGCTCGGCTTGTTTACCAACCCTAGTGATGAGACGAACCATGTTGGTGGCGATGCTACAGGGACCCGGAACTGGGAGGAAGTCAGAGGATGATTGCCGGAGGTCAAACGTTCTAGAAGATGCTGTGAAGGGCTGGTGATGGAAGTTAGTATATTATTTTTTAATTTGAAGTAAAAAAGATATTGGTGAATGATATTTGTGATCCAAAAAATCCGAACAATATGGATTCGGGACGTTTTTTTCGATTTTCGACGGATTTCCCGGACTGACGTACGTACACTCGTTTCATTTAGAGATTTAAAATCGGTAAAATTCAGTGTTTGGAAATATTCGTTGAACTTTGATAGTATATTTGTCTGGTGTGTGTGAATTTATTAGTGTTTATAAGATGAGCTTAGTATGGGGTGGTGTTAACGATTTTCACTATAGTATTTTCAATACCCTTTTGGATAGAGAATTAAGATATTTTAAGGTTTAAGCTATAAATAAAGATAAAATAATTTTTTATTTAGTTGTGTTTTAAATTATTATAGTTGAAAAATGTAATAATAAAATTTTTGTGATTTGGATAAAATGTGTATAAGATGTAGATAAAAATTTATAAAATATAAAAAAAATGATAACAATTGATTTATTAATGGTGATAACAGTTGATTTGATAATGAACCGACATTCTTTTGGGTTGAATAACCTAGAAAAACTTAATTTTAGGGGTTGACTGGAATCCATATACCATTTTATACTAATTGTGGAGGTAAAAATCCACACCACGACACGTGTCAGACCAGGACTGACGTGTCATAACAAGACGGATATGTGCCATGCGTGGGACCCGTAAATTTGAGTCCGGATAATTAGCCATGATGACACTCCCAAAATGTGTTGGCACGACTAGATCCAAGGTCTAGTCGGACAGTCAAAGCATCTCGCGGAAGAATACCACCTCGAGTAGTTAAGGTGCGACCAGACTAGGGGTTTGGTTGGACGATCTTATTCCTCGTGTACGAGCAGGGAAGACACGACCAGACAAGAGGTTTGGTTGGACGATCTTCCATCTCGCAAATGCACTTGAAAGACGGAACAGATAAATGAGTAGGCCAAGAGGCCCCGAGCAGATTGGAGAAACGGTCAGAAGACCACGAACACCTGTAATTGCCAAGTTGGCAAATAAAACCCACTACCTACGAAACGTGGATAATTAAGGGTCCGACGTGGAGCGTAAACATGGGGAACGTTTCTCTGAAAAAAAGCTAACTAAACACTTAGTGACAAGGCAGTTATAAGGGTAATTAAGGAACTACGTGTGACTTGATCTCCAAGGGATACGTAGGCAGCCTATAAAGAGGTCGCGCGATAGCACTCTAAAGGCCCAGTCAGTCATTGAGACAGAAAAAGACAGATTCAAGCTACCAAATTAATTTTCTTTTCCACAAAAAGTCCAATCCAAGTTTTAATCCCATTTCTACAAATTTAACTGTAGGGGAAATTATTCTCCTCCGTTTGGCGCCGTCTGTGGGACACTCGTAACAAAAACCTAGTGTTCACAATGTCTGATCCTAATGACACCAATTTGGAGAGGCAACAAAGTCGAGTTGACCTCCCTCCAAATGTTGCTATCGATGATTCACCCAGGACCCTGAACAGTCAGGCCCAGGATCTTCGGCGGGTGGGGGAATCCGCACAAGAGACCCTCTTCACCCTCCTCTAGGGATCCATGCTATAAATGATTGAAGCGTTGATGCAACAGTTCTACGCCAACCAAAATCCGTAACTTCCTGTTCAACAGGGTGTCTTGCCACCGCCTCCGGCACAGCCTAATCTGCTAGCCAACTCCGTACACGATTCAGAAGGAAGTACTTCTTCCTCGAATCGTAGGCAACGAAGCCGTCGATGTTCACGCTCCCCTCGAGCTAGCCGACGAAACCATGACGAACAAAGGCGTGGAGATTCCCGTGCCGGGAACGGACCACCCGAAGGGAAGCAGTGCGAAGGCATCAAGAAAGGTCGGCCTTGCGCGAAGCATCTGACGGATACCAGGGCGACCCCGCTCAGCAAACAGAAGGAGCTGTTGTGCAGCCCCGCCACAACCTGCGTTCGGAGGTGTGGCGAGCCCGAGATCACGGGATGGTAGAGCATGCATTATGGGGATTCGCCTCCCCATTTTGGATGGCCATCCTCAAAGAACGACTTCCGCGGAAGTTTATTCAGCCCAAGTTCAAATTGTACAACGGCACGATAGATCCTTACGATCATATTTTGGCGTTCCGTCACTCTATGGCACTATACGAGCGGTACGACAGGCTAATGTGCAGCCTCTTCCCATCCATCCTAAAAGGGGCCACCCTCACTTGGTTCCACCTTCTGCCACCTACGACGATCTGAACTTTCAAAGAGCTCGGCACAATGTTTGACGAGCACTTCATCTGCAGCAGGCGAAGGAAGAAAGACCTCGGAGATCTCATGAAGATCCAGATGCAACAGGGATAATCGATTCGACAATATGTCGATTTTTGTATCCTGAAGTTCGAAGTAGAAGACTGCAACGAGGATGCTGCAGTCAAGGCTTTTCGCAACGGATTACCAGCTGGGAACGGCCTGAAGGAATCGCTTATCAAACGTACTCCTTCCAATTTGCATGATCTGATGGGGCGTGCTGAAAAGTACACTAGGGTGGAGGAGGAATCTAAGCTCCTCAAGCAAGTGGTGACAGCATCCCGATCCTCGTCGATAGCCACCACTCCCGCACCGGCAACAAAACACTCGTCAAAAGGACCGACGGGGTGAAAAGTAAAAGAAGCAGGGCGCCTCAACGAATGACGTGCGAGAGGGATGGGGGACGTTCTTTAAGATCCCACCATCCTAAATTTTGCCCAAAATTCAGGGTCAACAATGGTTCAGGTTGCCTGAGCCAATGAAGAGTGATGAATCAAAGCGGGACCAGTCTCTACGCTGTTGTAGGTATCGTTTTTCAGGGGTTGGGGGGGGGGGTTCTTAGGAGTGCGCATGGCCTCCGAAAAAGATATTGGCAGCTTTGGGCGCCTTTCTTTCCTTATGTGTGGTGGTTCTTCGGGGATTTGGATTTGGGGTGTGCCTTGGCAGGCTCGATCGAATCGTCTCTCGGAAGGGGAAAGGGTGTCTTTCGTTCCTTGCTGAGGCACCCGACAACTTCTCAAGAGGATTCAGGTGTGTTTGTGATCGCCACCTGCTTTCTCTAAAAGCACGAATAGTTGAGGGTGGATTTGATCGCCTTCGTGGGGGAGTTTGTGGGATCTCTGCTTTGAGATATGGGCATGCCGCACACAAAGATGAAAAGCAGAAATCTTCTTCTGCTTCGGGAACTTGATAAAGGAGGTTTGGGAGTTAGGGTGTAGGTGAAGGGTCGGCTAATGGAAAATAGCTGCCTAAAAGGGGATGGCTAGCTTGGGTTAGCCGCTTGGTACCTGGTTCAATTTGGGCAGAACCTGGGTAGGAGATGGGTTAGGGTTTGGCAGGGGCTAAACTAGGTTTAACCTGGGTTTTGGAGAGTGGATTTGGAGAGTGAATTTGTGTAGGGAAATGGGTTTTCTTTCTCTCTTTCTCTCTAGGGTTTCAAGGGGGGGGGGTATGGGCTTGTGAGTGTGGCTTGGGGTGTTATATATGTGTCACTTTCAACCTTCTGGTAACCGTTGGACCATTCAGGCAGTTTTTCGGTTTTTTTCGTTTTTCGATCGGAACCGCTAAAATTTAGGGCCGTTAGCTATCGCCTTGAGATTGAGGGCTCCGATTGAAAATGTAACTGCATATTATGTGTCCTGGTGCCATTCCAAGCCGCTCACGAAAATTTCGTCGAATTCCGGTAACGTTTCAGAATTTCACAGTTCCGGGGCGTATCCGGGTTTTGACCGAGCGAGAAGTCATTGGGAGAGTTGACTTGGTCAAAGTGGGCCCATAGACTTGGTCAACCCCTTTTGTTTTTATTTGTGGTTGGGTTGACCCAAGTCAAAACCCACTTAAGTTCACCTAATCCTCTCCTAACCCTAGTTAACCCTAATCTAAGTGTGGGATTATATATTTAAGTGAGCAAGATATTTGCGCCCCCCCACTATTCATCATCTTCTCCATTGGATTTTCTCTCTCCCCCTCTCTCTTTTTCTCGATTTAGAGCTAGTTAGAGGGCTTGGACCTTAAAACCCAAAGAAGAGAAAGGTAAGGAGAGCTCCCGATCTATCCACTGGTGGTTTCGGATTCGAGTTCCGGTGTGTTTAGCCCCATCTCACACCCTCTTTTCTCCTCAGATTTCAGCTGGTTTTGGGGCTTAGGGAGATCTTGGTGTTGGTGGCCTTTGGGGAAGTGTTTCGGTGCGCGGAGAGCAACCGAACTTCCCTTCCTTCCCTTCCTTCCTTGGGTAAGCTCTCTTTCCTTCCTTTTCTTGCTTAGATGCTTGTTAGGAGGGTGGTTTTGGGTGTGTGGTGGCTGTTGGTGGTGGTTAGGGGCCATTGGTGGCCGGTTAGAGGAGGTAGGGTGGCTCGGGCAGGGGGTTGGCTATCTCGGGCGGGCTGGCAGGCAGGCATACTCCCACGATCAGTACCCCTCCGACTGCATCGACGGTACCTACGGATGGGGGGCCTTCTGCTAGGATGGCTACAACCCGGCCTCTTCAACTTGAACAACCACTCTCATTACCCGCTCAACGAGATAACACACACACACATGCTTAACAGCAACCAACACACATACATTCATAGGCAGCTAGGGAACAAAAACATTACTTCGAACCATGACGCCCGAAACCTGCGCCTCCTCAGCCGAAAGCGCTGCAACCTCGCCTTGAACAAACTACGGCAGAGGAGCAAGAGCACGCCTCGCCGGCTGCCGCTGCTGAGGTAGCACACGGGGTCGGCCAGCATCGGGGCAATTGGATCTGATATGCCCGATGCGCTTACAATGGAAACAGCGCCGCCTCTCCGGCCGCCAGGACTGGATGGGCACTGCCGCAATGGGTACTGGATCCCACTCTGGCACCACATCCGCTGGAGGAGAGACAGCCGCTGACTGATTGAAACGGGGCCTCTTCCTCTTGCGCTGCCCCTGGTCCCGACTCCCGGAAGGACCCTGATCTGCAGATGGGGTCGGAACCCCCACGATGATCCCGAGATCTCGCTCGACTGTCTTCGCCCGAGACACCAAGTCCGAGAACCTCGAGAAAGCCTGGGAGGAGACATGCACCCGAATGGCGCTGCAGAGACCAAGCTCGAAACGGCGGCACCGCGCCTCTTCGTCCATCACCAAAGCTGGAGCGAACCTGGATAGCCTCGTGAAGCGCGTGGAGTAGTCGGCGACAGACATAGAGCCCTGCGTCAACCGTTCAAACTCCTGCACCACGATCTGTTGCGCCGAGAACGGGAAGTACTCCTCCAGGAAATACCTCTGGAATCCTGCCCAAGAAAACTGCTCCACTCCCTCTGGAACGTCCACCACTCGGGCAGCCCACCAGTCGGCAGCGCTACCCTTCAACATGAAGGTGGCCAGAGAGACTTGCTGGCAATCGGTGCAAAGCATGGTCGAGAAGATCACCTCCATCTCCATCAACCATTGCTCTGGGGCAAGGGGATCCGCCAACTGGCCATAGAACTCGGGACGGTGGAGCTTTAGAAAAACTGCGAGGCCACTCTGCTGCACCCGCGCTGCAGCCTCTAGCCCCACCTCCCTCGCCAGGGGATGCTGAACCCTCGCCGCTGGAAACACCACGGGGACTGGGGGTACTTCGGGTACCACAGACGGATCTGCTACCAAGGGGACCTGTGGAACTGCCTCACGGGCCGCCCTCAGCTCCCAGATCTCCCGCGCTTGCTCTACCAACGCTCTGGTCTGCGCCTCCAGTGCCTTGATCCGAGTCTCCACCGAATCCGCTATCCGAGCGAACGCACGTTCCCGTGCGGGAGGCTCCTGCGCCGATCCTGGCCTCACAGCCATGGACTCTCCAGTAGCATTCTCGCCTCCGGCAGGTCCGGAAACCTCCAAAGGTCGAGAGGGACCATGTCCGTGCCGTCCTCCACGAGGAGACATATCAGCAATCCTAAGAAAACCAGACACTAGGATCAGAATACTCATATCAAAATCCTAGGACTCATCTCTACGAAAGAAGACCATTGGCTCTGACAGGACCAGGCTCTGATACCACCTTTTTGTCATGCCCCGGGCGTCCCCGATACGCGGCAAGTGTATATAAAATATCAGAATCTACACAGGAGGTCAATAATATCATACAAATGACACACAGACAACAAAAACAGGGCTGACATGATATATACACCAAATGCGGATAACTAAAGACTGAATCTGTAATCAAAACACACTACGGACTCCATACATAATCACATGTCCTGTGAGAGCCAATATACATACAAAGACGTCCAAATACAACACAAACGCGTGCCCAAGCACGGAAAATAATACATACTGGTACAAGGGATGCTGATAGTCTCTGCAACTCGCGGGACGTGGCGCTACTCCGCTACTGATGAAGTCCCTCGGGGAGCTCCTCCTCTGGATCCGACTCAGATGACACTGAAGAGAAAATATTATGCGAGGGGTGATCCACACGCTCAGTGAACGGCACAACCCATGCATCACAGACAATATTGACCACAACCAGATATCCTTATAATCCACAATTCATATTACTTAATCCACAAATGATAGCACAACTCAAGGCCGTGGGTTGCTCAATCGCCAACCCACTACACCCTCACCCTCACCCTTCAATGGGCGACAAAGGGTATTGGGACTGGCTACACATAACCAGCGGGTCGCTTCCGCCAACCCGCCACACCCTCACCCTCACCCTTCAATGGGTGACATAGGATTTTGGGACTTACAAGTATCCAATCACAATCCAGTGGGTCGCTCACCGCCAACCCACTACACCCTCACCCTCACCCTTCAATGGGTGACATAGGATTTTGGGACTGACTAGGCTGTTGGTCACCCTTGGTCCACCGATAGTCTCTCCTCCACTCCGTAGGCCGCCTGGTCTACTCCCACATTCAGCACAGTCCGTCCTAAATCAGGAGGTGCCTACTGATGGGAGCCCTCTGTCAGGAAGGCCTGTCTAACGCTGGGGTAGTCTCTACCGGATCCAACAAAGGGAACAGAACAGCCTACCCATCGCATATGATCCACTTGGATCCGCAGATAGCACATTATAACACTAATGTTCTGAATTCCTCAGAACCCACCAGGGCGCATAACTACGATGCGGGGAACATGCATAAGGTTATAACAGGGTGGAATATCGTTGGGGAAAGAAACTCGGGAGGGCAGCGTGAGTTCCCGTTATAGGACACCCCGACAACCAAACAAGGAACACGGTGTACCCTAACCCGGGTCTCACCGCTGTCCTCGCAAGGCCCCTCCCCTATAATATTCACTATAACATGCATTGTAAACAAATACTAGCATTTAATCAAATAAATAAACTAGTAGGGCACATGCATCGGCCGGGCTTCCTAACATGGAACCAGGGGACATGCTGCATGGCTCATACACATATCCTAAGGGTGCAAGTCCCTAACATGCAAAGTCTAGGGTAACATGCATTCTACAATTTAATCATGCTCGCATGATATACATATCATTGCAGGTTAATATTTATCCATGACGCCCCAGGAGAGGTCGGTATACGCCCAAATGCGTATGACCCCTCTCTACTGGGTTGGATTGTCCCACTCACCGGTATCAGGGTCGTCGCGCGACCGTCCGTCTAGATCTGCAAGACAGACATTCAATATGGTGAGAACAATGCATAAAATACCCAAAAATACATCTAAAATACCCAACACTTGGATAAACGTACATACGGCCCGTACGCACGTGTATCCGAGCATCCTAACTCACTCCTGAACCCACCGGGCAGCCGCACGCACGGCCACCCGCCCCGGGCGCACAGCCGAGCCTCGGCCCGCGCGCCAAGGCGCACTGCCGAGCCCAGCCCGCACACCCGGACACCACCGGCGCACTGTCGCACGCCGGCCCGCGCGCCCCGACGCACCGCCGCACGCACGCGCACACTCGCGCGCGCCCACGCGCACCGCGCGTCCAACCCAGCACGCCCCCGCGCGCACGCCCCAGCACGCGCACGCACTGGCCCCCAGCACCGCACGCACTGGCCCCCAGCACCGCGCCCAGGCGCATGCCCAGGCGCCCTGCCCAGCACCCAGGCACAGTGCCCAGGCACCCTGCCCGCGCGCGCGCACGCTCGCGCGCACGCCCGCGCGCGCCCGCGCGCACTCCCGCGCACACCCCCGCTCGCGCTAGCACCCGCGCGCACCCGCGCACCCACTCCGCGCGCACCCGCGCGCACTCACCCGCGCACGACTGCGCGCCCGACTGCGCCAGCCAGCGCCCAGCGCCCAGCACCCGGCACCCGCGACCCAGCGCCCAGCGCTCAGCGCCCAGCGCCCGGGACCCTCACCCAGCGTCCACGCGCACGCCCGCGCAACACGCGCCCAGCGCGCCTGGCAGCACGCGCCCAGCGCGCCTGCCAGCCTGCCCGCGCTGCTGCCCGCGTTGCCTGCCTGCGCGCGTCGCCGAGTGGCCCGAGCACCGCTCGCCTGTACGCCCGGGGCACTGCCCGCCTGATGCCCGAGCGCCCCTGCACCCCCCGAGCGCGCGCTCGTGCACCCAGCAAACTGGTGCCCTGCTCCCAGCCTACCCAGCTAGCCCTGCCAGCCTAGCACCCGACTAGCCCTGCACGCCCAGCACCAGGCACGCCCAGCGTCAGCCCGAGCGCACGCTCGCGCGCACGCCTGCGCGCACGCACGCGCGCATGCACGCGCGCGCCCTGCCAGCGGCCCTGCCTGCTGCGCCTGCGGCTGCTGCGCCTGCTGCTGCTGCCCTGCCATCCTGCCCGAGCCCGAGCTCCTCTACCACCCACCTCCGACCACCACCACAGCCTCCGACCGCCTCCCACAGCCCTCCGACGGCCACCCACCGCCGCCAACCGCCTCCCAACCACAAAACCACCCCCCTAGCATTCATCTATGCAAGAAAAAGAGGGAAAGGGGGTTTACCAAGGGGAGGAGGGGAAGTCCGGTGGCTCTCCGCGCGCCGAAACCTTTCTCAAAGGCTCTCCTACGCCCCGATCTACCTCCACCGCCGAGATGGCTAAAATCAGGGACGAAGAGAGGGCGGACGGACGGGCAAAACTCGCCGGAATTGGGATTTGAAAACACCGGAGTGTAGATCGGGACCCGATCTACACTTCCCGTGCTTTAGGTTTTAAGCTTTGAGGGCTCTAGGGGGCTCAAACGGAAGAAAAACGGAGGAGAGGAGAGAGAGAGAGCAAGTCGTAGGGATGATGAATAGTAAAAAGATATTTTTGATTCCTTTTTTAAAGCGCGCGACTTAAAAACCCGGATACGCCCCGGAACTGCGAAATTTTTGCAAACGATGCCAGAATTCGATGAAATTTTCGTGAGAGGTCTAAAATGGCATCAAGACACCAAATATGCAGTCAGATTTCCAATCGGAGTCCTCTAGCTTAGGACGATAGCTAACAGTCCAAAAATTAGCGGTTCCGATCGAAAACCCTAAAAATTTTAAAAACTGCCAGGACGCTCCAACGGTTACCAGAAGGTTAAAAGTGACACATATATAACAGGTAATATTCCAACCTCTTTATTATAATATCTGTTCCCCGCATCCTGGTTATGCGCCCTGGAGGAATTCTAAGGAAGTCATGGCATTAGAGTTGTTGAGATGTGTTTGTCAGCGGATCCGAGTGGATCATATGCGATGGATAGGCTGATCTATTCCCTTCGTTGGATCCTTTAGAGACTACCCCGGCGTTAGAAAGGCTGTCCCGTGAAGGGGCTCCCATCAGTAGGCACCTCCTGATCTTGGACTCGGACTGTGCTGAATGTGGGAGTGGCCAAACAGCCTACGGAGTGGGGAGAGACTATCGGTGGACCAAGGGCGACCATCAGCCTAGTCAGTCCCAATATCCTATGTCACCTGTTGAGGGGTGAGGGTGAGGGTGTAGTGGGTTGGCGATGTAGCGACCCACTGGATTGTTAGTCCCAATATCCTATGTCACCTATTGAGGGGTGAGGGTGAGGGTGTATGATTGTGTATGGATGATTATCAGGCTAATAAGTCCCAATATCCTATGTCACCTATTGAGGGGTGAGGGTGAGGGTGTAGTGGGTTGGCGATAGCGACCCACTGGCCTGTATAGCTGTTGCCATTTTGTGGCTTTTAATAATGAGACTGTGGATTAATAAGATCTGGTGGTTAATATATATTGTGATGCATGGGTTGTGCTGTTCACTGAGCGTGTGGCTCACCCCTCGCATAATATTTTCTCTAGTGTCATCTGAGTCGGATCTGGAGGAAGAGCTCCCCGAGGGACTTCGTCAGTAGCGGAGTAGCGCTACGTCCCGCGAGTATCAGAGGCTATCAGCATCCCTTTTGCTTGTATGTATTATATTCCGTGCTTGGGCACGCGTTTGTATTGTATTTGGATGTCTTTGTATATATTGGCTCTCACAGGACAGTTGATTATGTATCGAGTCTGTAATATGTTTTGGATTACAGATTCAGTCTTTTAGCTTCCGCTATTGGTGTATATATCATGTCAGCCCTGCTTTTGTTGTCTTTGTTGTCATTTTAGTTGTCGTGTGAGTATGTTATTGAACTTATGTTGCTGATACATATATACACTTGCCACGTCCCGGGGTCGGCCGGCCCTGGGGCTTGACAAAAAGTTGGTATCAGAGCCTGGTCCTGTTAGAGCCAATGGTCTTCTTTTTCGTAGAGATGAGTCCTAGGATTTCTATATGAGTATTGTGATCCTAGAGTCTGGTTTTCTTAGGATTGCTGATATGCCTCCTCGTGGAGGACGGCGCGGACTAGGTCCCTCTCGACCTTTGGAGGTTTCCAGACCTATCAGAGGCGAGGATGCTACTGGAGAGTCCAGGGCTGTGAGGGCCAGGATCGGCACAGGAGCCTCCCGCATGGAAACGTGCGTTCGCTCGGATAGCGGATTTAGTGGAGACTCCGACCAAGGCACTGGAGGCCCAGACCAGAGTGTTGGCGGAACAGGCACGGGAGATCCAGGAGCTGAGGGCGGCCCGTGATGCAGTTCCACAGGTCCCCTTGGTGGCAGATCCGCCTGTGGTACCCAAAGTACCCCAATCCCTGTGGTGATTCCGGCGGTGAGAGTTCAAGATTGCCAGGAGATGGAGGTGGAGCTGGAGGCTGCAGCGCGAGTATCGAGAGTGGTTGTTCGAGTTGAGGAGGCCGGGTTGTAGCCGTCCTGGCAGAAGGTTCCCATCCGTAGGTACCACTGATGAAGTCGGAGGGGTACTGATCATGGGAGTATGCCAGGCAGGGGCTACCCGGAAGAAGATTAAGAAATGATGTCGCGAGCGTGGAATCGTTCTCCCTTTCGTCTGATCCGTGTAGGGACTCCTCAGCGTTAGAATGGCCTGCCTGACAGAGGGCTCCCATTAGTAGGCACCTCCTGATTTGGGTTCGGACTGTGCTGAATTGTGGGAGCGGACCAGGCGGCCTACGGTGTGGAGGAGAGGCTACCGGTGGACCAGGGGTGAAGAACAGTCTAAGTCTCTCCCAAAGTCCCAATATGTCTCCTTTCGGGAGTGAGGGTGGATGAGACGAAGACGCGTCGCCTCGTGACCCAATTGTTGTTCGACCGTTCCCAAGGATGTTGGGTCCGGTCTTGTGATGGATGTTGAAGGATATCGGTGGGTGATTATCTAGATGTAGATGATCCGGTGAGGTTGGTAGTGTTCTTTAAGGGTGATGTCTTCTTCTAGCGTTCCTTTTGGATTAAGGGGCTTTGCGAGGACAGCGTTGAGATCGGGCTAGGGTACTCCGTGTTCCTTGTTTGGTTGTCGGGGTATCCTATATTGGGATCTCATGGTGCCCTCCCAGGGTTTCTTTTCCTGGTCAAGGAATACCTTAGAAGCATCACACGGATGGTGGATCAAGTGCAAGTTTTGGTTGGAGCTTCTTCCCCGTGTATCGGTATCGTTGGTAACCATGGGTTCGCGTGCGGTGCCAGTGTAAAGTGTTGAGGATGTGGTGTATTGCTCATTAAGAGTGATGTCTTCCTCAAGTGTTCCTTTTCTGGTTTAAGGGGCCGTGTGAGGTCAGCGTTGAGACCCGGGCTAGGGTACTTCGTGTTCCTTGTTTGGTTGTCGGGGTATCCTATATCGGGACCTCATACTGCTCTCCCGAGGTTTCTTTTCCCAGTCAAGGAATACCCTGGAAGCATCAGCTGATGGTGGTTTAAGTGTGAGATTTGGTTGGTTGGAGCGGATGGTCTTCTGGGCCACGTGATTTCCGGCAAGGGCATATCTGTGGACCCGGTCAAGTTTCTCGCCGTGTCAATTTGGCGTCGACTGTCGAATCCTACAGAGATTCGGAGCTTCCTGGGCTTGGCGGGTTGTTGCGGGAGGTTTGTCGAGGGTTTCTCGAAGATAGCTGTACCTCTTAACCGCCTTGCTTGGAAGGATGTCCGGTTCGATTGGTCCCCGTCTTGCGAGGAGAGCTTCCTGGAGTTTAAGTGAAGGCTCACCTCAGCGCCAGTTCTTACCCTTCCGTCTAGGAGGGGTGGGTTCGCAGGTTGCTCTGAGGCATCGCGGTTGGGTGTGTGTTGCGTCCATGATCCTGCTCACGTCATCCTGTTTGAGCCGCTCATCTTCGAGCCGGGCTTGTCATTCGTCGGGCAGTTAATTTAGATCATGGACCGCCGCGAGAAAAGAGGCTCCGCACCAAGACCGTCCATCTGGTCAAGGTGCGATGGATGCACCGTTCCGGTGCCAAGGCCCTTAAGAGCTCGAGGATGCCTTGCGTGACGCGTATCCGCATCTCTTCCCTTCCTAGATGTTTTTGTATTATTTTGAGGACAAAATTTTCTAAGGGGGGAAGAATGTTATATATGTGTCACTTTTAACCTTCTGGTAACCGTTGGACCATTCAGGCAGTTTTTCGGTTTTTTTCGTTTTTCGATCGGAACCGCTAAAATTTAGGGCCGTTAGCTATCGCCCTAAGATTGAGGGCTCCGATTGAAAATGTAACTGCATATTATGTGTCCTGGTGCCATTCCAAGCCGCTCACGAAAATTTCGTCGAATTTCGGTAACGTTTCAGAATTTCACAGTTCCGGGGCGTATCCGGGTTTTGACCGAGCGAGAAGTCATTGGGAGAGTTGACTTGGTCAAAGTGGGCCCATAGACTTGGTCAACCCCTTTTGTTTTTATTTGTGGTTGGGTTGACCCAAGTCAAAACCCACTTAAGTTCACCTAATCCTCTCCTAACCCTAGTTAACCCAAATCTAAGTGTGGGATTATATATTTAAGTGAGCAAGATATTTGCCCCCCCCACTATTCATCATCTTCTCCATTGGATTTTCTCTCTCCCCCTCTCTCTTTTTCTTGATTTAGAGCTAGTTAGAGGGCTTGGACCTTAAAACCCAAAGAAGAGAAAGGTAAGGGGAGCTCCCGATCTATCCACCGGTGGTTTCGGATTCGAGTTCCGGTGTGTTTAGCCCCTTCTCACACCCTCTTTTCTCCTCAGATTTCAGCTGGTTTTGGGGCTGAGGGAGATCTTGGTGTTGGTGGCCTTTGGGGAAGTGTTTCGGTGCGTGGAGAGCAACCGAACTTCCCTTCCTTCCCTTCCTTCCTTGGGTAAGCTCTCTTTCCTTCCTTTTCTTGCTTAGATGCTTGTTAGGAGGGTGGTTTTGGGTGTGTGGTGGCTGTTGGTGGTGGTGGGTGGTGGTTAGGGGCCATTGGTGGCCGGTTAGAGGAGGTAGGGTGGCTCGGGCAGGGGGTTGGCTGTCTCGGGCGGGCTGGCAGGCTGTCCCAGGTAGGCAGGCAGGCAGGCAGCGCAGCAGGCGGAGCAGATGGCAGGGCGCGCGCGCGCGTGCGCGCGGGCGTGCGCTCGGGTGGAGCAGGAGTGGGCGCTGGGCGCTGGGCGCGGGTGCTGGGCGCTGGGCGCTAGCGGGCGCAGTCGGGCGAGCAGTCGCGCGCGGGTGAGCGGATGTGCACGGAGTGGTCACGCAGGTGCGCGCGGGTGCTGGCGGGAGCGGGGATGTAAGCGGGGGTTCGCGCGGGCGTGCGGGCAGGGCACCTGGGCACTGCGCCTGGGTGCGGGGCAGGGCGCCTAGGCATGCGCCTGGGGGCGGAGCTGGGGACCAGTGCGTGCGCGTGCTGGGGCGTGCATGCAGTGCGCGCGGGGGCGCGCTGGGCTGGATGCGCGGGTGCGCGTGCATGCGGCAGCGCGTGCACGCGGCAGTGCGTCCGGGCGCGCAGGTTGGGCTCGGCCGTGCGTCTGGGGGCGCGGGCCGGGCTCGGCTGTGTGCCCGGGGCGGGTGGCCGTGCGTGCGGCTTCCTGGGGGTTCGGGAATGAGTTGGGGTGCTCGGGCTCGCGTGCGTACAGGCCGTATGTACGCTTGTCCGAGTGTTGTGTATTTTTAGGTATTTTTGGATTTATTTGTGGATTTTACTCACCGAATTGATTACCCTATTTTGCAGATCTTGACGGACGGTCGCGCGACGACCCGACTATCGGTGAGTGGGACAATCCAACCCAGTAGGGAGGCGTTACATGCACTTGGGCGTGTACCGTCCTCCCCTGGGGCACCATAATTAATGTTAACTTGTGTAATATGAAAACTATGTAAGCATGATAATGTGTAGTATGCATGCCACCCTAGACTTTGTATGCTAGGGACTTGTACCCTTAGGACCCGTATAAGAACCATGCATCCTATTATCATGTTTCCCTACTAGGAAAACCTTGACTTATGCATGTTCCCATTTAGTTTAATTTGTATATATCAAATGCGAGCATGTGATTGTTGGTATGTCTTAGTGAATATTATAGGGGAGGGGCCTCGCGAGGACAGCGGTGAGACCCGGACTAGGGTACTCCGTGTTCCTTGTTTGGTTGTCGGGATGTCCTGTATCGGGATCTCACGCTGCCCTCCCAAGGTTCTTTCCCCCGGTAATATTCCAACCTCTTATTTTATAACATCTGTTCCCCGCATCCTGGTTATGCGCCCTGGAGGAATTCTAAGGAATTCATGGCATTAGAGTTGTTGAGATGTGTTTGTCAGCGGATCCGAGTGGATCATATGCGATGGATAGGCTGATCTATTCCCTTCGTTGGATCCTTTAGAGACTACCCCGGCGTTAGAAAGGCTGTCCCGTGAAGGGGCTCCCATCAGTAGGCACCTCCTGATCCTGGACTCGAAATGTGCTGAATGTGGGAGTGGCCAAACAGCCTACGGAGTGGGGAGAGACTATCGGTGGACCAAGGGCGACCATCAGCCTAGTCAGTCCCAATATCCTATGTCACCTGTTGAGGGGTGAGGGCGAGGGTGTAGTGGGTTGGCGATGTAGCGACCCACTGGATTGTTAGTCCCAATATCCTATGTCACCTATTGAGGGGTGAGGGTGAGGGTGTATGATTGTGTATGGATGATTATCAGGCTAATAAGTCCCAATATCCTATGTCACCTATTGAGGGGTGAGGGTGTAGTGGGTTGGCGATAGCGACCCACTGGCATCTATAGCTGTTGACATTTTGTGGCTTTTAGTAATGAGACTGTGGATTAATAAGATCTGGTGGTTAATATATATTGTGATGCATGGGTTGTGCTGTTCACTGAGCGTGTGGCTCACCCCTCGCATAATATTTTCTCCAGTGTCATTTGAGTCGGATCTGGAGGAAGAGCTCCCCATGGGACTTCATCAGTAGCGGAGTAGCGCTACATCCCGCGAGTATCAGAGGCTATCAGCATCCCTTTTGATTGTATGTGTTATATTCCGTGCTTGGGCACGCGTTTGTATATATTGGCTCTCACAGGACAGTTGATTATGTATCGAGTCTGTAATATGTTTTGGATTACAGATTCAGTCTTTTAGCTTCCGCTATTGGTGTATATATCATGCCAGCCCTGCTTTTGTTGTCTTTGTTGTCATTTTAGTTGTCGTGTGAGTATGTTATTGAACTCCTGTTACTGATATCATATATACACTTGCCGCGTCCCGGGGTCGGCTGGCCCTGGGGCGTGACATGGGGAATGAATTGATTTTTTTGAATGGATTGGGAATTGGTTGATGTTGTGAATTGGGAAGTATTTTTTTTTGTTATGTTTTGAAATGCTTTGGACCCCCTCTATTTATAGTAAAAAAGGGGTAGGGGAATGTCCATTGTATAATAGATCAAAATGGACAATTGTAACAACTGTGACTTTTATGTCGTAATTAAACTGCTTTTGTGGTGTGTCTAATATTCCAAATTTTTATAATTTGGTCTGGTTGGAATCCTTGTTTTGTTGGCTTTCCAACACTTTTTACGGATCATGAATCGGATAAGTATCGATCAAGTTATAGCGTTTTTATGTCTTGTGCGCAGCTGGCCTAGGAAAATAAAAACTGTCCAGAGGTGGCTACATGAAAGTAGCCGCCTGTCCACAGGTGGCTACTTAAAAGTAGCCGTCCCTATCCAGAGATGGCTACTTGAAAGGTCTCCCCTCTGACAGCTCATTTTAAGTAGTCGTCGGACACCTGCACGCAGAAGTGTAGAAATTTTGGGATTTGATAGAACTGCTGAATATTTGATTATTTTCTTTAGGGGGCAAGTTTATGCACGTATTTTCCCCTATAAATAATCAACTTTGGATGCCCTAGGACCCCATTTGAAAACCTAATTCGAATCCTCTCTCTCTCTCTCTTATTTTATCAAACCCTAAAAGGAATCTTTTAGGTGATTTTGGAAGGAAGTCCTTTGTGGATCAAGGTGGGTCCCTTTTACTTTGTTTTTTCTTATGATATTAAGGTTTTAGTTGCTGTTAATCACCAATGATGGGTTCATCCCGAGGTGATTCGGATTCTTGTGTGTTTTGGGTTTTCGTTCATCATTATTTCATGATTTTATGTAATATCAATTTATTTTGGATCTTGATGTTATGTTAATTCATTGATGACCTTTTAAAGATTTTTTTCAAGATTTACACGCTGTTTTGGAATAATTATACATAGATCATGGTTAAGGTTATTATTTTTAAGATAGAAAGCATGTTTAGGGATTCTAATGCCTTGTTTTGGGTACCACCTTGCATGAACCCGAACCTCATGTGCTTTCATTGCTGTTTTGATGAGTTTTATCATAGATCCTTGTTATTTATTTGTATACATATCAGATCGGTGGTTTTCAACATTTTCGGATCGATTACGTAAGCCTTTAATGCACAATTCATGGCTTTGCATGGATCTATGGTTAGGAAGACATGATCTTCGTATTTGATTTATTTATATCATGGATCTTGCTATCGTTATGATGTTTTCTGGTTTACGTATTCAGATTTCATGATTTATGATTCGAGTTTTGTTGATTAAATCGATATTTGAATAGAAATCATGCCTAGCTCTACACAAACTCCACATGTGTGATAGAAACATGTCTTAGGACACTTTATCATCCTTTAAATATACTATTATATAATGTGGTAATACTACTTTGAGGTATGAAAGTATATGGTGTTAATATCACTATTTTTCAAATTGTTTTATAGAGATTTCATCTTTTTTTTCGATATTTTGATTTGTTATCGAATCGATCACTTAGGGGATCAAACTTAAATGTTTTCAACATGTTTTTATCTGTATTTCTTTATGAGAGAGAGTAGGTATGGGTTTTTTGGATGTTTGGGTGGGAAGTTAGGGTCATTAGGGGCATATTTGCTGTTTTGGGTCTGTCAGGGGGTGGCTGCATGAAAGTAGCCGTCGGAGGCCAGGCGGCTAGGTTTGAGTAGCCATCGGAAGCGTGGCGGCTAAATTTGAGTAGCCGGCTGAGCCAGTCTTTTGGGTGATCTCTGATTTAATTAATCATTATGTTCCGTTTTTTATTTTTGTTCATTGGTAGGAATACCTTCAGGAGCAGTAGACTCTCGTTAGCTTCCTTGTTAGTCCGGTAGTCTTGCGTAGGACCGGAGGTGAGTGGATGTCTCTATCTGTTTTGAAACCATAGTATATGTATAATTATTGGCATCATAAATATTTTCTAATATGGAAATCTATTGTATATGAGTCATATGAGCATCTCATATCATATAGACTGATATTTTTATTTATGTATTATAGGTGTTTAATTTATGGAATTTATGAAACTGTTGCATGCATTATATTTGAAAATAAAATAAGTGGTTTGATCATGCATGCATCATATAGCCTGGGTGGCGTAGCCTAGGTGGCTCAGTCTAGGTGACTACGGTTCAAAAGGGACCCAAGTCTAGGTGACTAGGTCTAGGTGACTATGTCTAGGTGACACGATTTCCAAAGTGAAATCCTTGTGGCGAGGTGCCTTGGAAGACGGGCATGCGTGTCCGTTGCATTCATACGCATCACATGGTTGAGAAGATTCTTCACAAGATTTTGCATCATTCGAAAGAATTTCTATTATGCTATTGTATATATTAGGATAACGTTTTCAGATTTATTTTTATGCAATTGTTCCTTATAACATCTTTATAAACTCTTTATTTTGAAGTATATTATTAATGGGACACCAGTGTCCATTCACTGAGCGCGTGGTAGCTCATCCCTCTCTATTTCCCAACCTTTCAGAGTAGCGGTTGACGGTCGTCATTTCCGTTAAGGCGTGGAGGTCGAAGCTCGCGTTATCTATTTCCGTTGCATCGTAGGTGTTTGAAATAAGCCTTTTCTTCGGCATGTAGTTTCCTTAGTCCTTCCAGCAAAAACAGAGGGTTATTATGTTTAAAATTTTTATGTGGTTATTTCATCCGCGTTTAGGATGGATTATGTTTAGATCCTGGCTATGCTTTACGATTGGAATGATTGAATAAAATGTTAGATGTTTTGTTTAAAGAAAGAAAAAAAAATGTTTTCAATCAGAAGCTCCATTTATTTATTGTGGATTCATGGTAGCGAACCAAATTCAACGCTTCAAAATGGAGTAATGAATTCAGGGCGTTACAGAGTGGTATCAGAGCCTACTTTTTTTTCCTGTTAGGGCTAAGGACATAGGATAGAACTAATAGGTCTGCATTTCATATAGATCACGTTCTAACCAGGTGTTACTTCATGATAGGAGAAAACTTGAGATGGCAAGTAGCAGCAACACCTTGCGTCAGGATCTCCAAACCCTGACCAACTTGGTGGCCCAGACGATTCAGTGCCAAAATCACATGGCGTTACGTCGACTAGGGGAGAATCAAAACCAACCCAAGCAGTTGGTGATGAGATTCAAGAAGATGGCTGTTTGGTAACATGACCAATACAATTCAGGGAGTTGATTTAAACTGTTAGAGGCTAGTTCTTGGCTAGAATTTTCAACTGAAAGGATGATCCAGGTGGAGGGCGAAAAAAGTAAAGTAGCGAGTGATCCAACCCTCGGACGGGGTTCTTAGCCATCGTGCACGGAGCAGCCCAGCATCAGTTTCCTTGTGCCTACCGTACCCGTGCTTGGGTAACTCAGCAAATCAAGGGGATATTGCAGACAAAAAGCAAATAAAATGTGTTTGATTAGGTGAATTGGATCATCCAAAGGACAAAATTTTTTGGGAAAGAACCAGAACTAAGGAAATTTGAACTGAACGGTACTGAAAATATGATAAAACTTCAAAAGAGTTGTGTTTGATCAAGTAAGACTTGGAAATAAACCAATATATGGCTGTTTGGTTTAGAAAACTTGGAAATGAAAGTGCTTTTGGCAAAGGGCAGGGGGCGGCTACTGTATTGTAGACGTCTAAGAGGGGCGGCTAGTCTATTCTAGCCGCCTGGCCTGGGGCGCATACTCACAGGTAGCCGCCGGCCGACTGGGTCCCTTATAACCAAAAAAAAGGGGCCCTCTCTCTCCATATGTTTCAAAACGGTTTCTCTCCCTCCATTACTTCTTCATTTCAAAACCAAAATCCTACATTTTCTTTACTCTCTCTTCCTTCATTTCGGCCTAAATCCTTTCTTTTCCTCTTGATTTTGAAACCCTAAGTTTGGGTTCTCCTTTTTCTTTCCAATCTGAGGAGATGACGAGGTCGAAGGCTATTGTTTAAAGGGGAAAACGACCGTGGGTGGCTCATGGAGAGCGTAGCCTATTATGCCTGTGTCATTTGGAGCCTTATTTTTTTTATCGGAGTTGCTAAAATTTTGGCTTTTAGCTACCTGAGTAAGTTGGATTGCTCTGATTGAAAATTTGGCTGCTTAATTTTTCTCCTAGAAGTTATGCATTTCTGATTTGGTATTCGAATTTAATTTTGTTAATATCCAAGATGAAGAGGTTTAAATATGATTTTATCATGAGATGTTCAGTTTTGAGTTAGCTTTCATACAAAAGTGGAATTAGATCAACTGGATTCATGTAGTAAAAGTTATGGGTATTTTTCCAAGTATACCCCGGGGATGAGAAAATCCTGGCAGCAGCCCTGTTCAATGTTTAGCTCACATTTTGGAATAGCTGGAGGGATTATTTGTCACGCCCCAGGCGTCCCCGAGACGTGGCAATAATAATAAAATATCAGCTATCAATACCTGAGGTCAATAAAGACACCAACAACAATACACAAGGCGGCAAAGCAAGATAATGATAACTGACTGAAAAGCGGAAGCATAATATATAAACAATGTCTGTAAATCAAAAACATTATTACAGACTCAAATACACAATCACTGTCCTGTGAGAGCCAAGTCTAGACCAAAGAAAATACAACCTGTGCCACATGCACGATTTACAAAGCATAAAATGACTCTAGGAATGCTGACAGCCTCGCACTCGCCACCCGCCGGTAGAACGCTCCACGCCCATAAGACCACGCCACAGGAAAGCTCCAGCTCCACGCCCAACACTGCCCCTGAAAAGAAACAGTATGCGAGGGGTGAGCTACAAGCTTAGTGAGTGGCTAGAAACCAATCACCATACTACAGTTCAATACATAATCAATTTCCTTTCAAGGAAAACATGGGTGGAAACCCATGGATAACTGGGTCACGCGGCGGCGCGACCAACCTCACCCCCACCCTCACTCCCGGAGGGAGTCTTTTGGGACTTTTGGGGAGAGACCATACTGTCGGTCGAAGAGACCCGGATTTACTGGTCTACACAACACTACTGGATCATCTACATCTAGATAATTGCCCAACGGTGTCCTTGAACATCGATTCAAGACCGGACCCAACAACTATGGGAACGGTCGAACAACGAATGGGTCACGCGGCGATATTCTTCACCTCATCCTTTCCCTCACTCCTGGAGGGAGACTCTTGGGACTTCTGGAAGAGATTTAGACTGCTCTACACCCAATGAAGGGGAGAACGATTCCCACGCCCGCAACATCATTCGTTAACCCTCTCCCAGGTAGTATCTACAACCCGATCTCCTCAACTCACCGCTCTACACCCTTGGTCCGCCGGTAGCCCTTTCCTTGGGTAGCCTCTACCTGGTATACTCCCACGATCAGTACCCTTCCGAATGCATCGGTGGTACCTACGGATGGGAGCCCTCTGTCAGGACAACTAAACCCGAGAAGTTCCTAGTCGGATCCAACGAAGGGGAGAACGATCCCATGTTCGCAAAGCGAACCCAATGGAAAACAACTACTCTCGATACTCACTTATCGAGATATCAAAACACAAGCGTAACAACAATCTACACACTCATATTAACCTTAAAGTAGTCATAGTCCCTATACGGGAGTAACTACACAAGTTAGAGGGTCGTAACATCGCCGACCCACCCCACCCTCCCCCTTTAGGGGTGACATGGGCCCTTTTCAGACTAGACCGCTCTCCACCCTTGGTCCACCCGGTAGTCTCTCCCACACTCCGTAGCCTCTACCTGGTATACTCCCACGATCAGCACTGTCCGACGCATTGGAGGTACCTACAGATGGGAGCCCTCTGTCAGGTCAGCTTTCCAACGCCGGGGAGTCCCTACATCGGATCCAACCAAAAGGAGAAGACAGCCTACTTGCACGGATACGATCCTCTTGGATCCGTCGACAACGATTTGTAACACTACTAATGTCATGAATTCTTAAGAATTCCTCCAGGGCGCATAACTAAGATGCGGGGAGACATATATTATAACAACAAGGTTATAATATTCTCTAAGGCATGCTTATAACAATATGTTCACATTTGATTTAAATAAATTAAACTAAATGGGAAACATGCATGGATAGGGGCTTTCCAATCAAGCGACATGGTGTCTAGGCATGTATGGGCCTCTATACATGATATATGAGTGCATATCCCTAGCATACAAGGTCTAATGTGGCATGGTTACATCATATAAATCATGCATTGCATAGTTTTTCATACTATAGCTAGGGGGCCCCATCGATGCGCGACGCACGTCTATGCGGGTCGAGCGCATCCCTAGAGAGGGGGGGGGATTGGAATCGAACCACTCACCATTACCCGGGACCTCGCGCATCCCATCCGACGAGATCTGCAAAGTAAGGGCATCCAATTTGGTGAGTAACAACACAATTTAAACATAGAAATCAATAGAAATACCAAATACTTGGACAAGCATGCATACGGACTCGCACGCATGCGAGCACGCACGTACGCACGCGAGTCCGAGTGCCCCGACACCTACCCGAACCCTCGGGCAGCCACACGCATGGCCCCCCGCACGCGCACGCACGAATGGGCACGCACAAGCACGAATGCGCACGCACGCACGCACCTCAGCACCCTCGGCGCACTGCCGCGTGCCTGCATGCCCGCCGAGACATGCTGCTGCGCGCGCTCGGGCGCACTGCGCGTCCAGCCCGCGTGCCCCAGCACGCGCACGCACGCACGCGCGCTGGCCCCCAGCCCCGCGCCCAGGCGCACTGCCCCTCACGCGCGCACGCTCGCGCGCGCCTGCGCGCACTCGCGCGCGCACCCGCGCACTTGTGCGCACACGCCCGCGCGTGTCTGCGCGCCCGCCAGCCCCTGCCAGCGCCCGCTTGCATGCGCGCCTGCGCGTGCACGTGCGTAGACTGCCCCCAGGCGCGCGCACGTGCGCAGACTGCCCCCAACGCGTGCTCAGCCTCTCCCAACCTCTTTTTAACCCTCGCCAACCCCTCACACACACCCTAACACATCTACCCAACATGCATGACCTTCCCAACCATCCCTAAGCCATAAAAACCAAGAAAAGAAGGGGAAAGGCTCACCTTGGGAGGGGAAATAAAAGGGGGAGGTTCGGGGGCCCTCGACGCACCCCCGACCACCTCAACCGCCACCACCAACACCACCACCTTCAGCCTCCTTCTTGGATGAAAATCAGGGGGGAAGGATCATGAGGGGGATCTTGAGAGAAGAGAAGATCATCAACAACAACACATGAACAACCCTTCTCTTCTTCCTTCACCATCTCCTCTCTTTGGGGAATTAAAACAAACACCTAGGGGGGGCTTGAGAGAGAGGAAGAGAGGGCTTGAAAAATGGGCGTGGAAGCGAGAGGGAGAGAGAGAGAGAGAAGATATTTGTTGCACACAAATATCTAAAGAGGGATGGAAATGACCATTTCATCCCTGACTGAGAAATTCTGTGCATACTTCACTGGAACAGCCATAACTTCCTCGATATAGCTTCGAATTGCACAATTCCAATTCCGTTGGAAAGCCAAGAAGATTATCTACAACTTTCATTTTTATGCCAAGATCAAATAATCTCTCCAGCTATTCCGACATTAGAGCTAAACATAGAGCAGGGCTGCTGCCAGAATTTTCATCCCCAGGGTATACATGGTAAAATACCCATAACTTTTACTACAAGAATCCAGTTGATCTAATTCCACTTTTGTAAGAAAGCTAACTCAAAACTGGACATCTCATAATAAAATCATATTTAAACCTTTTCATCTTGGATTTTAACAAAATCAAATCCAAATACCAAATTGGAAATACATAACTTCGAGGGGAAAAGAAAACAATTTATGTAACCAATTTTTCAATCAAAGCGCGCCAAATGACACAGGCACAACATTATTTGATCTTGGCATAACCATGAAAGTTGTATATAATCTTCTTGGCTTTCCAATGGATTTTGAATTAAACAATTCGGAGCTATATTGTAGGAGTTATGGCTGTTCTAGTGAAGCCTGTCCAGAAATTTCTGATCGGGGACGATTTGGTCATTTGAATCCCTCTTTTGGCTATTTAATGGCCCCAAATGTCTCTCTCGCCTAGCACTCTCGACCAGCACTTCTTGTATGGAAATGAAGAAGAGAAAGTGGAGGTGGTGATGAGGCCCTCTTCTGATGTCATGGTATGTATGTTGTTTGAAGGGGGGTGCTGGGCGTCGATGGTGATAGCGGTGGAGCTGTGGCGTGTGGGCATGCCGGAGCCGCGTATGGACCTCCCGCTCTCCTTGTTTGGGTTCAGCCATGTCTTTTGTAGCTGTTGGGGAGGAGTGGAAGCTCCATTGCTTTGTGTTGTTGTTGTGTGTGCATGGAATTGAAGAGGGCAAGGGAGAGAAGCTCATGGTTGTTTGTTGGGTGTTGTGTATGTGTGCACGCCACCCATTTGTGGGTATGTGTGAGTGAACCTTGCATGTTCCTCCTCCTCCTCCTTCCAATGGTTTTCCTGATACATTCTTGTGTTTATATGCTAAAGGGGTGTTGGATTGATGCATTGTACGCTCGAGATCGCATGGGCGTGCTTGGCGTTGTCCGATGCTGCGGAGTGCGTGGGCAGCGTGCACGAGGTGCTCGAGGGCGTGCTTGGCGTTGTCCGATGAATGCGGAGTGCGTGGGCAGCGTGCACGAGGTGCTAAAGGGCATGCTTGGCATTATCCGATGCGTGCAGAGTGCGTGGGCAGCGTGCACGGAGTGCTCGAGGGCGTGCTTAGGCGTTCTTCGATGCGTGCAGAGTGCGTGGGCAGCGTGCACAGGGTGCTCGGGGGCGTGCTTGCGGTGTTCGGACGTATTCAGAGTGTGTTTCGGGGTATCGAGCACCTTGTTATAGCCCAATCCAAACCATTGGTAAATTTCGGGATTGGATGATTTTTGGCGGATTGGTATCACGCTTCAGATTCAATTTGTTGCCCTCTTGCGTTTTGCAAGCCGTGCGCTCGTTAGGTGAGTGGTTTGATCCAACCCCTCGAGACGTGCTCGACTAGAGTAGTCGTGCGTCATGCATCGATGGGGCACCCTAGCTATACTACTTGTGTAGATAAGTAGTATGACCATGCTTAAGCTATAATATGTTAGATATCTTACATGCTAGGCTTATATTACATGTATTGTATTCATGTATGAATGATTGTATCGCATGCGCCCCTCTAGTATGGGCATGCATTTCTGTAATGTGTATGGATGTATAGAATAGGGCATGCCTTAGGTAGTATTGTAATACTACTCCCACTATATTAATAATATCTAGCATGATTAACCTGGGTTAATAACCGGGTGTGTACTTAATATTCCCTGGTCATAAGACTGGAGGACGTGGTATGGCTGTTGCACCCATCTTGTTGGGGCAAAGCTATGACCAGCTTCCAAAGAGGATGAGACTTTCCCTCTCTCTCGCCCTCCCTCTTTGCGTAAACTTAGTAAGTAGGTGTGGTTCCTTCTTGACTCAGGTCCGCTTGGGATTATCGGCATGCACCAGTTAGTGTGCGAGATCGCGCTTAACCCTTCCCTTCTAAGTTGGTGATATCCAACGCATGCTTAAGTTATACCTTGTATGCTTATATGATTAATGGCCTTGTATGCATGTTTAAGTGGGCCATACCTTGTATGCATGTTGTATGATTTGTTGTTTATGATGTAAATCCATGTTAGGGGATACCCTTATAGTCAATTATTAGGTGATCGTGCATATGGGTCATGCACATAGCTATGATATGATTCTCCTTTAATATATATGCACATGTTAAAACTAATTAGGCCTATCTAAAATAGGCGTGGGTACGACCCGCTGTTGGAATGTACCTCATTAGTTAGAGCGTGAGCGATGTAATCGCCACCCTTCATCCGTGAGATGAACTTGAATGGAATTCAGGAGAATTCATTTGTTGTATTGGTTTTGTTAAACCGATGGCTATAACATTAAGTTAGGCCTACCTGTGCTAGGCACGTATATGAACCCCCTCTAGGGGTTATATGCCTTGGGCTTATTTCTGCGTGAGAGTAGAGGTAACCCCTCACATCCGAGCGACGCACCCGTGTGGGAGTACAAGAGTATTCGATATCATCGATATGTGATTATCGAGCGTAGTTGACTTTCCCATAGGGTTCGCTTTGTGAACGTGGGGTGCTTCCTCCCGACATCGTCGTGCATCAAAACACCCCAGCGTCGAAGCTGTCCTGTTTGGGTGCCACCACTTGTAGGTGCTACCAATGCGTATCGCGGTACTCATCTGGCTGATGTACTGATCGTGGAAGGCCGAAAAGTAGAGGCTATGCGGGAGAGGGCTACCAGATGATATTGCGAGCGTAGAATTGTTCCCCCCTTCTTCGGATCTACGTTGAAGCTATCCGACGTTAAAGCTGTCCTGACAGAGGGTTCTCACCTTGTCAGTATTGGATTTCGGGAAAAGGGGAAAAGGAAAAGAAAGGTAGGGGCCCTCTCTTCCTTCCTCCTCGTCTCCTCCTCCAGTGGTGTGGGTTCGTGTGTGGGGGTTCTTCGGAGGCTCGAATCCGGAGAGCTGTGCCTTGGCAGGCTCGGTCGGATTGTCTCTCGGAAGGGGTGGTGGGGGGTTTTTGTTCTTGGCTGAGGTGACTGACGGGTCCTCAGGAGGATTCAGGGGTTGTTGTGATCGCCATCTGCTTTTTCTCAAAAAGCAGGAAAAGTTGGGGCGGATTTGATCGCCTTCGTGGGGAGTTTGTGGGGTCTCCGATCTGTGACACGGATATGCCGTACACAGAGGTGAAGACAGGGATCCTCTTCTACTTCGGGAACTTGACTAAAGGAGAATTGGGACTTGAGGTGGGCTAGGGAAGGGCCGGCTAGTTGAATTTAGCCGCCTGGTGGGGGGCGGCTAGTTGAGAGTAGCCGCCTGGTGTCTGGCTAAATTTGGGCAGAACCTGGGTAGGTTTTGGTTTTGGCAGAGGTTAAACTGGATTTAACCTGGGTTTTGGAGAGTGGATTTGGAGAGTGTTTTGGTGTAGGAAATGGGTTTCTCTCTCATTTTTCTCTAAAGGGTTTGAAGTGGTGGTGTGGCTTGATGGCTGGGAATGTGGGTGGTTGGGGGGTTATTGATGGGTATTGATTATGGAATTCATGATATTGATGATGTTGGTTGCCCCCCTTTTTATAGTAAAAACGGGGTATGGGAATGTCCACTGGACAATAGATCAAAATGGGGGGAAGAGGGGATAGGTATGCATGCATTCATGAGTCTTCTTTATAGTGGGGTCTATATATGTATGAGCGTTTGTATGTGCATTTAGGGTAGGGGTAACTTTCATGCGTTTTTGTTTATAGCAAGCATATTTATAAATGTCACGCCCCAGGGCGGCCGTCCCCGAGACGTGGCAATAATATAAAGTATCAACTATCAAGTATAAGAGGTCAATAATGACTCCAATAAATAACACACAAGATGGCAAAATAAAGATAACTGATAACTCAACTGAAAAGCGGAAGCATAAGATATCAACAATGTCTGTAAACCAAAAACATTATTACAGACTCGAATACACAATCACTGTCCTGTGAGAGCCAAGTCTAGTCCAAATAAAATACAACCTGTGCCACATGCATGATTTACAATACATAAAATGACTCTAGGACTGCTGACAGCCTCGCACTCGCCACCCGTCGGAAGAACGCTCCACGCCCATAAGACCACGTCACAGGGAAGCTCCAGCTCCACGCCCAACACTGCCCTTGAAAAGAAACAGTATGCGAGGGGTGAGCTACAAGCTCAATGAGTGGCTGGAAACCAATCACCATTACAACAGTTCAATGCTAAGGCAATTTCCTTTCAAGGAAAAACATGCGTGGAAACCCAATGGATAACAAGGTCACGCGGAGGCGCGACCAACCTCGCCCTCACCCTCACTCCCGGAGGAAGACTCTTGGGACTTTTGGGGAGAGACCATACCGTTGGTCGAAGAGACACGGAATTACTGGTCTACACAACTCTACTAGATCACCAACCTCACCCTCACCCTCACCCTCACTCCCGGAAGAAGACTCTTGGGACTTTTGGGGAGAGACCATACCGTTGGTCGAAGAGACCCGGAATTACTGGTCTACACAACACTACTGGATCATCTACATTCAGATAGGTGCCCAACGATGTCTTTGAACATCGATACGCAACCGGACCCAACAACAATGGGAACCGACGAACAACGAATGGGTCACGTGGCGATGTGTCTTCACCTCATGCTCACCCTCACCCTTTAGAGGTGACATAGGACTTTTGGAAGAGACTTAGACTGCTCTACACCCTTGGTTCACCGGTAGCCCTTTCCCCACATAGCCTGTACCTGGCATACTCCCACGATCAGTACGCTTCCGAACTCATCGGTGGTACCTACGGATGGGAGCCCTCTGTCAGGACAGCTTTTCCAACGCCTGGGAGTTCCTACATCGGATCCAATGAAGGGGAGAACAATTTCACGCTCGCAATATCATTCGTTAGCCCTCTCCCGGGTAGCCTCTACCTGGTATACTCCCACGATCAGTACGCTTCCGAATGCATCGGTGGTACCTACGGATGGGAGCCCTCTGTCAGGACAGCTACAACCCGGCCCGCTTCAACACAGACGACATTGGGAGGAAACACTCCATGTTCGCAAAAGCGAAGCCAATGGAAAAACAACTACTCTCGATAATCACATATCGATGATATTGAATACTATTGCACTCCCACACGGTTGCGTCGCTCGAACACAAGGGGGGGGGGGTAGCCTCTGCTCTCACGCAGAAATAATCCCAAGGCACATAACCCAACAGGCGGTTCATATACACGCCTAGCACGGGTAGGCCTAGCTTAATGCCACAACTACCGGCTTAACAAAACCGATAAGATAATGAATTCTCCTGAATTTCAAACGAGTGCATCGCTCGGATGCACGGGGGCGATTACATCGCTAGCGCTCTAACTAATAAGGTACAACCCGACAACGGGTCATACCCACGCCTATTTCATATAGGCCTAATCAGTTTTAACATGCGCATATATATCAGGAGAATTATATCTTAGTTATGTACATGAACTACATGCACGATAACCTATCAAATAATTATAGGGATACTCCCTAACATGGATTTACATCATAAACAACAAATCATACAACATGCATACATGGCCATTACTTAAGCATGCGTTGGATATCACCAACTTAAAAGGGAAGGGTCAAGCGCGATCTCGCAGGTGCATGCCAATATTCCAAACGAACCCGAGTCGAGTAAGAAATCGCCTCTACTTACTCAGTTCGTGCAGAGGGAGAGGGCGAGAGAGAGATCATCATCTCTTGAAGTTGGTCATAGCTTTGCCCCATTAGCATGGGCGCAACAACTACACCGCGCCCTCGAGTCTTATCACAAGGGAATATTAGGCAGGTGCCCGTTATTAACCCAGACTTAATCATGCTGGATATTCCAATTAATATGGTGGGAGTAGTATTACAATACTACCTAAGGCATGCCTATTCTATACATCCATACACATTACAGAATACATGCCCATACTAGAGGGGCGCATGCGATACAGTCATTCATACATGGATACAATACATGCAATATAAGCCTAGCATGCAAGATATCTAACATATTATAGTTTAAGCATGGCCATACTACTTATCTACACAAGTAGTATAGCTAGGGTGCCCCATCGATGCGCGACGCACGACTACGCGCGTCAAGCGCATCTCGAGAGGGGGGGGGGATTGGATCAAACCACTCACCGCAAACCAGGACCTCGTGCATCCCGTCTGACGAGATCTACAAGGTAAGGGCATCAAATTTGGTGAGTAACATCATATTATAACACTTAGAAATTACTAGAAATACCAAAGACTTAGACATGCACGCATACGGGCTTGCACGCATGCGAGCACGCGCGTACACACGCATGCCCGAGTGCCACAGCACCTCCCCGAGCCCCTGGGCAGCCCCACGCATGCTCTTGCACGCGTGCGCACTGGTGCCCTGCTGTGCACCCGTGCCCTGCTGCGCACCCAGCCACATGCCCAGGCGCGCCCAGACAACCTGCCCCGCGCGCGCCGCCCGTGCTGCCAGCGTCCGCGCGAACCTGCACGCTCGCTCAGCGCGCACCCGCGTGCACGCGCCCGCCTGCGCTCCTCTGCGTGCGCGTCGGAGCGCGCACCCGCGCGGACAGACCCGCGCGCGCGCCCAGCCATTCCTAACCCCTCCCCAACCCTCCACACACACCCTAACTCATTCATCTACCATGCATGACCTCTCTAACACCTGACCATGCATAAAAACCCAAATAAAGAAGAGGGAAAACTCACCAAAGAGAGGGGGAAGGGAAGGGGGAGATGTAGCGGCTCGCAAGCGCACCCTTGACCACCTCGACCGCCACCACCACTACCACCACCTCGATCTTTGCCTCTCTTCTTCATGGCTGAACCCAAGGGGAGGGGAAAGAAAATCAGGGGATCCACCATGGGAGGAAGAGAGGGAGGAGAAACAATCAACAATGCATGCACACACACTCACCTAGTCTTGCACTTGCACTTCCTCTTCTTGCTCCATCTTCTTCTCCTTGGCATTTCATCAAACACATGGGGGATGTGTGAAAGAGAGAAAGAGAGCTAATAAGAGAGGGAGACATAGGGAGTGGGAGAGAGAGAGAGAGACAGTGGTTTTTTTCTCACTTGGGGGGGGGGGGGGTGAGTGTAATGGAAAAATGTGGGGGTGAACCTAACCTAAACTCACCCACTAACACTTTAAATAACCAATTGGTTGCTTCACCACTAAGCAAAGGGGGGTAAGGTTACCCAAGGTCACCAAATTCACCAAAATATCTCACACTATTCGACTAATCAAACAAGGAACTCTCAAAATCCGGATACAGTTCGGAACTGCATATTTTTCAAAACGTTACCGGAATTCAATGAAATTTTTATGGGTAGTACAAAATGGTACCAGGACCCAAAAAATGTAGTTAGATTTCCAATTAGAGTACTCCAACTCCCGCAGGTGGCTAAAAGCCAAAATTTTAGCGACTCCGATCGAAAAAATATAAGGCCCTGAATGACCCAGATGTGACCAAGGCTTAACCAAAATGGCTCCAAATGACACAGGTATAACAATAAAAGAGGGGCATGTAAGCATGACAGATAATAGAGTAGTAGTATGTAAACATATGATAGAGATGACTATGGTCTGTCCGAGTATCAGAGTACTCGGATGGCAATCCCACGACTCATCATCTATACGACTAGACTTAGGCTCTGACAGGACCAGGCTCTGATAACAACTTTTGTCACGCCCCAGGGCGGCCGTCCCCGAGACGTGGCAATAATATAAAGTATCAACTATCAAGTACAAGAGGTCAATAATGACTCCAATAAATAACACACAAGATGGCAAAACAAAGATAACTGATAACTCAACTGAAAAGCGGAAGCATAAGATATCAACAATGTCTGTAAACCAAAAACATTATTACAAACTCGAATACACAATCACTGTCCTGTGAGAGCCAAGTCTAGTCCAAATAAAATACAACATGTGCCACATGCACGATTTACAATACATAAAATGACTCTAGGACTGCTGACAGCCTAGCACTCGCCACCCGCCGGAGGAACGCTCCACGCCCATAAGACCATGCCACAGGGAAGCTCCAGCTCCATGCCCAACACTGCCCTTGAAAAGAAATAGTATGCGAGGGGTGAGCTACAAGCTCAGTGAGTGGCTGGAAACCAATCACCATTACAACAGTTCAATGCTAAGGCAATTTCCTTTCAAGGAAAAACATGGGTGGAAACCCAATGGATAACAAGGTCACGCGGCGGCGCGACCAACCTCACCCTCACCCTCACTCCCGGAGGGAGGCACTTGGGACTCTTGGGGAGGGGGGAGACCATACCGTTGGTCGAAGAGACACGGAATTACTGGTCTACACAACACTACTAGATCATCTACATCGAGATAACTGCCCAACGATGTCCTTGAACATCGGTACGCAACCAGACCCAACAACTATGGGAATAGACAAAAACGAATGGGTTACGCTGTCACGCCCCAGGGCGGCCGTCCCCGATACGTGGCAAATATATATAATATCAGCAGTCCATACAGGAGATCAATAAAAGACTCTAAACAACATCGAAAATGACAACACAATCAATAATGTAGCTGACATAATATATATACATATAGCGGAAGCTTAAACGACTGAGTCTGTAATTCAAAGACATATTACAGACCCGAATACATAATCAACTGTCCTCTGAGAGCCAATATAAACAAAGACATCCATATACAAGTGCTGTGCCCAAGCACTGATAACAATACATACAAGCAAAGAAGGGGATGCTGATGGCCTCTCACTCGCAGAAGCCAAAATGTGAACGCTGCTCCGCTACTGATGTGAGGCCTCGCGGAGCTCCTCCTTCAGATCCGACTCAGTTACAACTGGAGGAAAAGAATATGCAAGGGGTGAGCCACACGCTCAGTGAATGGCGCAATCTATGCATCACAACTCATATTAACCTTATAATAATTAAAATCCCTAAACGGGAGTAACTGTACAAGCTAGTGGGTCGTAACCTTGCCGACCCACCCCTCCCTCACCCTCACCCTTTAGGGGTGACATGGGCCTTTTGGGACATACTAGAATGCTCTCCACCCTTGTCCACCAGTAGCCTCTCCCTCGCATAGCCTCTACCTGGTATACTCCAACGATCAGTACCATCCGAACGCATCGGTGGCACCTACAGATGGGAGCCCTCTGTCAGGACAGCTTTCCCAACGCTGGGGAATCCCTACTCGAATCCAACGAAGGGGAGAAAACAGCCTATTCACACGGATACGATCCTCTTGGATCCGTCGGCAACGATTTCTAACACTACTAATGTCATGAATTCCCAAGAATTCCTCCAGGGCGGATAACTGAGATGCGGGGAAACATATATTATAATAATAAGGTTATAATATTTGCTAAGGCATGCTTATACCAACATAATCTCATTTTGATTTAATTAAATTAAAACTAAATGGGAAACATGCATAGATCAAAGCTTCTAGACGTGTATGGGCCTCTATACATGATACATGGATGTATATCCCTAGCATACAATGTCTAATATGGCATGGTTACATCATAGTAAGACATGCATTAACATAGTTTTTCATTTACACAAGTTAATATACAATTATGGTGCCCCAGGGGAGGGCAATGCACGCCTACGAGCATCGAACGCCTCCCTACTGGGTTGGATTGACCCACTCACCGCAACCCGGGTCGTTGCGTGACCGTTCGCCAAGATCTGCAAGACATGGGCATTCAATATGGTGAGTAAACTACACAAATATACATGAAATTTACTAGAAATACCAAATACTCGGACAAGCATGCATATGGACTCGCACGCATGCGAGCACGCACGTACGCACGCGAGTCCGAGTGCCCCGACACCTACCCGAACCCTCGGGCAGCCACACGCATGGCCCCCCTCACGCGCACGCATGCATACACACGCACGCACGCGCCCCAGCACCCTTGGTGCACTGCCGCGCGCCTGCCCGCACACCTAGACGTGCTGCCGTGTGCGCGCGCACGCTTGCAGAACCCTGCGCATGCCCCAGCACGCGCACGCACTGGCCCCCAGCCCCGCGCCCAGGCGCACTGCCCCGCGCGCGGACTGCTCGCGCGTGCCCGCTCGCACACCTCGCGCGCACCCCCGCTCGCTCCAGCGCCTGCGCGCACCCGCGCGCCCACTCCGCGAGCACCCGCGCGCTCGAGCGCATGCTCCCATGCGCGTCTGCGCGCCCGCCTACACCTGCCAGCGCCCTTCTGCGCGCGGGCCTGCGCGCGCAGACAACCCACTATGCGCGCCCAACCTTCCTTTACCCCTTTTTAACACTGCCCAACCCCTCACACACACTCTAACTCATATGCATAGCATGCATGAACACCCTAACCATCCCAACAACCCTAAAAATAAAAAAGAAGGGGAAGAGGACTTACCAAAAGAGGGAAAGGGAAAGGGGGAGATGCGGGGCTCTCGACGTGCCCACGACCACCTCAACCACCACCACCACCACCACCTCTTCAGCCTCTCCTCAGCCTCCTTCTTGGCTGAAAATCAGGGGGGGGGGAAGGATCATGAAAAGGGAGCTTGAGAGAGGAGGATCAACAACAACACATGAACAAACCCTTCTCTTCTTCCTTCACCTTCTCCTTCTCTTCTCTTTGGGGAATAAACACAAACACTTGGGGGGCTTTGAAAGAGAGAAAGAGAGACAAGAAGTTGACGTGAGAGTGGGAGGGAGAGAGAGAGAGAGATATTTTGGGTAACTAATTATCTAAAAGAGGGATCCAAAATGACCAATTCATCCCTTGACCAGAAATTCTGCACATGCTTCACTAGAACAACCATAACTTCCTCAATCTAGCTCCGAATTGTACAATTCAAGGTCCGTTGGAAAGCCAAGAAGATTATCTAAAACTTTCATGTTTATGCCAAGATCAAATAATCCCTCCAGCTATTCCGAAATTAGAGCTAAACATTGAACAGGGCTGCTGCCAGAATTTCCATCCGGAGGTATACTTGGAAAAATACCCATAACTTTTACTACATGAATCCAGTTGATCTAATTCCACTTTTATACGAAAGCTAACTGAAAACTGGACATCTCATAATAAAATAATATTTAAACCTCTTCATCTTGGATTTTAACAAAATATAATCCAAATACCAAATCGGGAATACATAACTTCTAGGAAAAAAATTATGTAGCCAAATTTTCAATCAAAGAGCTCCAAATGACACATGCATAACATTCTTCCCCCCTTAGGAAATTTAGTCCTCGAAATTTAAGGAAACCCAATGGGAAGACCAAAAGTATCATGCATAGACCTTTTGCTCCCAAGTGGTCTTTGCACCGGACTGGCGCTACCAACACACTATAATCAAAGGAACGGTCTTAGCGTGGAGCCTCTTCTCATGCTGGTCTCTGACCTTGATCCACTGCTCCACAAACGACAAATCCAGATCGAGAATGAGACGGTCGAACGGAGTGACATGAGCAGGATCTTGGACATAACGCCTCGGCCATGAGACAAGGACGACGTCGTGGGCATGAGCCACCTCCCCAATCCACTCAATGACGAGAAACGGTCCCATTAAAGAGCCAACTCAGCTTGCCCCGAACGTCGAAACGGAGGATGTCCTTAAACTGGGACACCTTCACGAAAACATGGTCGCTAAACCCAAGGGTAAACTCCTGGCGATGATGACCTGCGTAGCCCTTCTGTCGGTTCTGGGAGGTGCAGATGCACACACGAACCAACCTGGCCACCGCAAGGTCAAACAACTAACTTATAGTGTCACGCCCCAGGGCGGCCGTCCCCGGGACGCGGCAGGTGTATATATCATATCAGAAGCCTACACATGAGGTCAATATATATATACTCTAAAACCACAGATAAAAATGACAACACAGATCAAACAGGGCTGACATAATATATACACAATATAGCGGAAGCTAAAACTGTGTCTGTAACTCAAAACATATTACAGACCCGATACACAATCATATGTCCTGTGAGAGCCAATATACATAGTAACAACTGAATATATACAGACGCGTGCCAAGCACGGAAATAAAATACATACAGTCAAGAAAAAGGGATGCTGATAGCCTCTGGCACTCGCGGAACGTGGCGCTACTCCGCTACTGAAGAAATCCCTCGGAAAGCTCCAACTGCTGCTCCGGCTCTAGCTCAGGCTCAGTGACCTCTGGGGAAAAACATATGCGAGGGGTGAGCCACACGCTCAGTGAACGGCACAACCCATGCATCACAGACAATATTTACCACAATTCCATTATTTATCCAATCTCCAAGACATAACAACATAATCTAGTGGTTCGTACTTCGCCGAACCACCGCACCCTCACCCTCACCCATCCATGGGTGACATAGGCTATTGGGACTGATAATCATCCATTCACAAATCCAGTAGGTCGCTCATCGCCAACCCACTACACCCTCACCCTCACCCTACCACGGGTGACATAGGATTTTGGGACTGACTAGGCTGTTGGTCACCCTTGGTCCACCGATAGTCTCTCCTCCACTCCGTAGGCCGCTTGGTCTCCACCCACAACTTCAGCACAGTCCGAAACCAAATCAGGAGGTGCCTACTGATGTGGGTCCTCCGAAGGACAGCCTTTCTAACGCTGGGGGTAGTCTCTACCGGATCCAACGCAGGGAACAGAACAGCCTATCCATACGCATATGATCCACTCGGATCCGCCGACAACACATCTCTACCACTCAAATGTCATGAACTCTTCAGAGTTCCTCCAGGGCGCATATCCAAGATGCGGGGAAACAAGTACAATCAAAAGCAGTGTTGGAATATCATTGGGGGAAAGAAACTCGGGAGGGCGGCGTGAGTTCCTGATACAGGATACCACGACAACCAAACAAGGAACACGGAGTACCCTAACACGGGTCTCACCGCTGTCCTCGCAAGGCCCCTCCCCTATAATATTCACTAATCATGCTAATAATCATACCAATCATACAACATTACTTATAATATTATTGGGACTAGAAACCTTGGGAGGGCAGCGTGAGTTCCCGATACAGGACACCCCGACAACCAAACAAGGAACACGGAGTACCCTAACATGGGTCTCAATGTTGACCTCGCAAGGCTCCTCCCGATAATATTACCTAAGGCATGCGATTTAACATACACTAGCATTTAATTTAATAAATAAACTAGTAGGACGCATACATAGGCCGAGGTTTCCTAACATGAAACAGGGGACATGGTGCATGGCTCATACACATATCCTAAGGGTGCAAGTCTCTAACATACAAGTCTAGGGTAGCATGCATTCTACATTTAAATCATGCAAGCATGGAATACATATTACAACAGGTTAATATAATCCATGACGCCCCAGGAGAGGTCGGTATACGCCCAAGTGCGTATAACGCCTCTCTACTGGGTTGGATTGTCCCACTCACCAGTATCTGGGTCATCGCGCGACCGCCCGTCTAGATCTGCAAGATAGACATTAAATATGGTGAGTTAAAATCCACAAATACTACAAAATACACAAGAACTTACATAAACCCACAACTAAACTCCCAACACTCGGGCAAACGTGCACACGACCCGCACGCACGCTAGCCCGAGCATCCCGGCAAACACCCGCACGGCCGGCAACCACCCGCACGGCCACCCGACCGCCCGGGCGCACCGCCGCGCCTCGGCCCGCGCACTCCGCGCACCGCCGCGCCTTGGCCCGCCGCCGAGACACGCCGCCGAGCCTCCCGTGTGCACCGCGCCCCCTGCGCCCCAGCGCAGCCGCCCGCGCACACCCCGCACGCCATCGCTGGCCCGCGAGCACCCCGCACGCCCCGCGCGCAGCGTCTCGCCCCGCGTGCACCCCGCGCGCATCTCCAGCCCCCCATCCGCACGCACTCCGCGCGCACCTACCACCCTCTAGCCGCGCGCACCACCCCGCGCGCCACCCGCTCGCACCCACTGCACCCCGCGCACGCCTGCGCCTCCGCCCAGCGCCCGGTATCCGCGCCCAGCGCGCCTGCCAGCATGCCCACGCTGCTGCCCGCGTTGCCTGCCTGCACGCGTCGTCGAGTGGCCCGAGCACCGTTCGCCTGCACGCCCGGCACTGCTCGCCTGATGCCCGAGCACCTCCTGCCCTGCTCGCCTGCGCGCCCAGCCTGCTAGCCCGGCCTGCCCGCGCGCACAGCCCACAGCCTGCCTACCCGCATGCCTCTCCCTGCACCCCCCGAGCGTACGCCCGCGCGCGCGCCCGCCCTCGCGCGCCCGGCAAACTGGTGCGCCTGCTGCCTGCCGCACGCCCGAGTGCCCTGCGCCCCAGCTCCAGCCGCTCGACCAGCACGCCCAGCGCCTGCAGCACCACCCGAGCGAACGCCGCGCGCACGCTGCGCGCACGCCTGCGCGCACGCAACCGCACGCCCGACCACCTGGTGCCCCAGCTTGCTGCGCCTGCTGCCAAACCTCTCGGAACAGCCACCCTACCTACCCGGACAGCCTAGCTCCCCTACCCGAGCACCCACTCACCACCACCGACCACCCACGGCCTCCGACCACCACCCCAGCCCTCCGACGGCCACCCACCGCCTCCGACCACCACCCAACCTCATTTCCCACCTCCTAACATCCATCTAAACAAGAAAAGAGGGGAAATAGGGCTTACCAAGGGGAGGAAGGGAAGTCCGGACGCTCTCCGCGCGCCGAAACCTTTCCCAAAGGTTCTCTTCCGCCCCGATCTACCACGGCCTTCGAACCGGGCCAAAACAGAGGAGAAAGAGAGGAGGTCGGAGTGGCTAGACTCGTCGGAAAAGGGATTTGAAAACACCGGAGTGTAGATCGGGACCCGATCTACACTTCTCGTGCTTTAGGTTTTAAGGTTTGAGGGGTCTAAGGGCCTCTAATGGAAGAAAAAGAGAGAGGGAGGAGAGAGAGGGATTTGGTAGGGATGATGAATAGTGGCATAAGATATTTTCTCACCCGCTATTTATACCAAGTCACTTAAAAACTCGGATACGCCCCGGAACTGTGAAATTTCAGGAACGTTACCGGAATTCGATGAAATTTTCGTGAGAGGTCTAAAATGGCACCAGGACACCAAATATGCAGTTAGATTTCCAATCGGAGTCCTCTAGCTCAGGACGATAGCTAACAGTCCAAAAATAAGCGGTTCCGATCGAAAACCGGTAAAAACTGAAAAACTGCCAGAACGCTCTAACGGTTACCAGCAGGCTAAAAGTGACACATATATAACATATAGCCTCTCCAACTGGCGCTCCACAACCGTCCCAACACAAGGGAGGTATAAAACTGCGCCTGTAGAGTGCCTTTCATAGTACCATCCGGAGGCTCGAATGGCAGTCGTCTTGCAGGCATACCCCAACAAATGGGTGGTGCCTCACTCAACTACCCTCATCATCGAGCACGCAGGCACTTAGCATGTCCTCCAAGGTCTGAATCGTCCTCTTTGTCCGGCTGTCCATCGGCGATGAAACGCTATACTTAATTATGGTGCCCCAGGGGAGGGCAATGCACGCCGACTGGAGTGCCATGAAGACGAACAATCACGAAGGTGAAACCCACATCAAGGCATCCAGAAACTCAATTAATCGGATTAGGGAGGGAAGCGCAGACTTAGTCAGTCGGTCATTGATCACCTAGACGGTGTCGTGACCCGAACGTGACATTAGCGAGTCCGCAACAATCCCTGATAATCCACTCCCACGTCCACTGAGGAATCTCCATGGACTGACGCTTTCCAACGCGATGATGATTCTCGAACTTTGCCTGAGGGCATGCCAACCTGGGGAAACAAGGTCACCCACATCACCTTTTCATTGCACCACTAGCAATCTCATTGAAGTCTACCCCAGAGTAGTCCACGGAAGCCCAATAAAACTTTTGAGATCCACGAAGGCATCCGGCGCACTCGTCAACCCCGACAGCAGTACTTAAAACTCGTAGTGCCTGAAACGGTCACGAAAGGCCATCTGTAGGATGTCCAACTCCCGGATCTCCAACTTGTGGTACCCTTGTGCGAAGATTGATCTAACAGCAGACCCCTGCTCCTAGAGCTGGTCAAACAGATCATCGATTCGCGGCAAGGTAACTGATCTTCAACCTCACAGGGAGATCAAAACAACACCTCGAACAATTAAGTCCAGATTCTGCTCCTCGAGCATGGCTGGCTCTCATGATGACACTTACACGCCTGGTAAGCCGCTCAACCGCACTTAATCCACAAGACACGCAATAAGGGGTCGTCGAACCTTGATAATGCCTATGCGACATCATCTATCTGATAAGGCGGTTGAGTTCCATCACGAACGTTAGCATCGCGTCTCCTCGTTTACGACCCATGTGGGGAAAACGCGACAGTATCCACAACTGTGCTTCACATGCCGCCAGAGATAGGTCGCTCATCTATAACCATTGGAACTCCAGCATCCTGCACTCCATGGGCAGATTCATCACGGGGAGTCCACGCTCTCGACATCATCCAGTAGCACTCTCCCGGTGTGGCCTCTACCTGGTAGCCTCCCAAGCCCACTATCTCTGCCATATGGGCGCACCAACAAGCATAGTATCTGGGAGCACCTCACAGGGCTCTGGCCTCAACCGGGCAGCTACAACGCACAATGATATATCGTAGTGACTCCAGATGCCACTATGGAACCCAGTCCACAAGCAATCGCCCACCAATGCTGCAATAGGATGCACCCAATCCCGATCGTACGCATCACCACTCGCTACAGCACCTTCCAAGTGAGAGGAAAAAAATCCATCATCAATTTGATGCTTCATAGGTATTCCTTGACTGGGAAAAGAACCTTGGCAGGGCACCATGAGGTCCCGATATAGGATATCCCGACAACCAAACAAGGAACACGGAGTACCCTAGCCCGGGTCTCAACGCTGACCCTGCAAGGCCCCTTAATCCTGAGTAGGAAGACTAGAAGAAGACATCACCCCTTAATGAGCAATACGCCACACCCTCAAAACTTGAAACTGGCGCTGCACGTGAACTCCATGGTTACTAGCAATACCGATGCACGGGAAAGAAGCTCCATTATCGAGACGCAATTGATACCTTAGAAATTGCAACCAATTCGTCACTATCATACTACTAGGCTAGAAACTCCTACCAACTCTAATGGAAACTCATGCTCCGCAATCGCCACGGTACACCCCTGGTAAACAGAACGGAGGAGAATACGGTCTCCGACGGGCAATGATATCTCCAGCATAACATCAAGAGGGGCGGACACCACGCCCATCCGTCTCGCGAAAGCGGGAGACACGAACGAGTGCGTGGCTCCGGAATCAAATAGCACATATGCAGGAAGCTGAAAGATCAGAACAATACCTCGGACAACGCTACCCGAAGCCTGCGCCTTGATTGATTATTAAAGTTGTTATTAATTACCGCAAGTGCACGGATCATTACAGAAGTATAGATCTAGCAAATACGGGTCGATCCCACAGAGAATTGTTCAAATTAAATTATTAATTGATTTACCTAATCGAATTAGACAGGAAGATTGATGAAGGTTTATTTTTTTTATTTTTATTTTTTTTAAAAAATGAATATTAATATAAAAAGATAACTAGGGTTTTAGAATCCACCATGCAATACCAATTTAGGGGTTATATTCAAATGTGAAACTCCACCATATAACTCAATCAATATTGACGTTAGTCAAATACCAATCGGAAATTAAATATTTAAAATCATATTAATTATTTCATAAAATGATCTATCTCCCTTCCCTTTATAAAATCTACCAACTCAATATTCAACTTGTTAAGAAGAGCATAAAATATCAGAGAACCTAATCAAAGCATATTTTATCAAATCAAATACAAGAGATTTTTGAAGAAGGTAATAAGAAATTCACATGAAAGGTTTCAAAAGAGAATTGAAGGAGAGATTGATATTCAATAAAGCAAACAATATGGAGAATTCAGATCTAAATATAAAATCCTAAACTAGCATTGCATGGTTTCATCTTCAACCCTAGTTGAAGATTTAGCTACTAGAAAACATGATCAAACTAAATAAAAAATAAAAAATAAAAGACATCATATTATTGAAAAATTCTTGAAAATAAAAATACTAAAGTAATATTAAAATTCAGATCTAAATATATACAAACATCCAAAGATATGAGATGAAAAGAAAAACAAAAACAAAGCAAAACTCTTGAATCTTTCTTCTCCTTTGGTTGTCCCTTTGCCTCCTTCTTTGATTCTTTTCTTGGCTTCATATGTGTTCCTTTTATAGCCTCCAGCCTTGAATCTTGACCATTGATTTGCAATGAATTGGATGGTTAAGATTGGCCATCAACCTTCCTCATATGAATATTTGACAATTTTAGCAGGTAAAATCTTTCATTCCCGTCATTAATTTTCTGCAGAATCTTCGGATGAATTTTTGACCCCTAATAAGGTGGAATTGCAAAATATTCATGAAACATTGATTTGTAGATCTTGAAAATATCTTTTCAACGCCATATTTTGGGCCAAAATACGATATTTGAGGCAAAAGTTATGGTCAAAATAGTGGGACGGTTTTAACATTGATTTGAAGAATATTTGATTGGATTTTGATTTTTGATTCTCTCTTCACCAAATCTTTATCTAGCATAATTTTGGATCTTCAAGAATCCTCTTGATTCTCCTTCATATCTTTAAATGCTTTATAGAATATTTTGCATTGATAATCATCATTTATCTCAATTACCTGCAATAACAAATAAATTCTGAATATTAGTCATTATTACACATAAAATTAGGAAATAGAAAACTAAATTAAGGGGATTAAATGTGCAAATAATACGCTTATCACGCCTCCTTGGCTGTAAGTGCTGCAACACGACCCTGAACAAGCTGTGGTTGAGGAGTAGGGACACGCCTCGCAGGCTGCACTGGCTGCCTCCTCTGGTCAACTCGGCCACCCTGTGGCTCCTGCTGCTGTCGAGGCACACGGGGTCAGCCAGCATCAGGGCAATCATGTAAAATATGCCTGATGCGCTGGCAATGGTAACAGCGCCGCATCTCCGGTCGCCTAGCCTGGACTGGTACTGCAGCAATGGGTGCTGGACCTCGCACTGGCACCACATCGACTGGAGTAGCGGCGGCCGCTGACTGATCAAAGCGGGGCCGCTTGCCCTTGCGATGTCTCTGGTCCTGGCTCTTGGGGGGCCTCTGGTCTGCAGGAGGGGCTGGAACCCCCAAAGGGACCCCAAGGTCTCGCTCAACTATCCTCGCACGAGACACCAAGTCTGAGTACCTCGTGAACGCCTGTGAGGTGACATGCACCCTGATGGTGCTAATGAGACCCATCTCGAAACGACGGCATCGCGTCTCCTCATCCATCACCAAGGCGGGGGTGAACCGAGAAAGCCTCGTGAATCGTGTAGAGTAATCAGCGACTGACATGGAGCCCTGCGTCAACTGCTCGAACTCTCGCATCACGATCTGGCGTGTCGAAAATGGGAAGTACTCCTCCAGAAAGTAACTCCAGAATCCAGCCCATAGAAGTCGCCCCACGCCCTCGGGGATGTCCACCGATCGGGTAGCCCACCAGTCGGCGGCGCTACCCTTCAACATGAAGGTGGCCAGTGAGACACGCTGGCGGTCGGTGCAGTGCATGGTCGAGAAGATCTTGTCTACCTCCATCAACCAACGCTCAGGGGCAAGGGGGGGGGGGGGTCCGCCGTCTGGCCATGGAACTCGGGAGGGTGAGGCTTCAGAAAGGCAGTGAGGCCGCTCTGATGCACTCGTCCCGCAGCCTCTAGCTCCACCTCCCTCTCCAGGGGATCCTGAACATCCACTACCAGAATCTCCACTGGGACAGGGGGGTACCTCGGGCACCACCGGTGGATCTGCCACCAAGGGGACCTGTGGAACTGCCTCGCGGGCCGCCCGCAGCTCCTGGATCTCTCGCGCCTCATCAGCCAACGCCCTAGTCTGGGCCTCCAGTGCCCTAGTCTGAGTCTCCACTAGATCTGCGATATGAGCGTAAGCACGCTCCCATGCAGGAGGCTCCTGTGCTGGTCCTGGCCCAATAGCCGAGGACCCTCCAGTAGACTCCTCACCTCTGGTAGGTTCGGAAACCTCCAAGGCCCGAGGGGGACCACGTCCACGCATCCCTCTGCGAGGAGGCATATCAGCAACCTAAGAAATAGACACTAGGATCAGAATACTCATATAGAAATCCTAGGACTCATCTCTAAGAAAAACAATTGGCTCTGACAGGACCAGGCTCTGATACCAACTTTTGTCACGCCCCAGAGAGGCCGTCCCCGATACGTGGCAAATATATATAATATTAGCAGTCCATACAGGAGATCACTAAAAGACTCTAAACAACATCGAAAATGACAACACAATCAATAATGTAGCTGACATAATATATATACATATAGCGGAAGCTTAAACGACTGAGTCTGTAATTCAAAGACATATTACAGACCCGAATACATAATCAACTGTCCTGTAAGAGCCAATATAAACAAAGACATCCATATACAAGTGCTGTGCCCAAGCACGGATAACAATACATACAAGCAATGAAGGGGATGCTGATGGCCTCTCACTCGCAAAACCCAAAACGTGAACGCTGCTCCGCTACTGATGTGAGGCCTTGGGGAGCTCCTCCTTCAGATCCGACTCAGTAACAACTGGAGGAAAAGAATATGCGAGGAGTGAGCCACACGCTTAGTGAATGGTGCAATCTATGCATCACAACTCATATTAACCTTATAATAATTAAAGCCCCTAAACGGGAGTAACTGTACAAGCTAGTGGGTCGTAATCTCGCCGACCCACCCCTCCCTCACCCTCACCCTTTAGGGGTGACATGGGCCTTTTGGGACAGACTAGACTGCTCTCCACCCTTGTCCACCAGTAGCCTCTCCCTCGCGTAGCCTCTACCTGGTATACTCCCACGATCAGTACCCTCCGAACGCATCGGTGGGACCTACAGATGGGAGCCCTCTGTCAGGACAGCTTTCCCAACGCCGGGGAGTCCCTACTCGGATCCAACGAAGGGGAGAAAACAGCCTACTCACACGGATACGATCCTCTTGGATCCGTCGACAATGATTTCTAACACTACTAATGTCATGAATTCCCAAGAATTCCTCCAGGGCGCATAACTGAGATGCGGGGAAACATATATTATAATAACAAGTTATAATATTTGCTAAGGCATGCTTATACCAACATAATCTCATTTTGATTTAATTAAATTAAAACTAAATGGGAAACATGCATAGATCAAGGCTTCTAGACATGTATGGGCCTCTATACATGATACATGGATGTATATCCCTAGCATACAATGTCTAATATGGCATGGTTACATCATAGTAAGACATGCATTAACATAGTTTTTCATTTGCACAAGTTAATATACAATTATGGTGCCCCAGGGGAGGGCAATGCACGCCTACGTGCATCGAACGCCTCCCTACTGGGTTGGATTGACCCACTCACTGCAACCCGGGTCGTTGCGTGACCGTTCGCCAAGACCTGCAAGACATGGGCATTCAATATGGTGAGTAAACTACACAAATATACATGAAATTTACTAGAAATACCAAATACTCAGACAAGCATGCATACGGACTCGCACGCATGCGAGCACGCACGTACGCACGCGAGTCCGAGTGCCCCGACACGTACCCGAACCCTCGGGCAGCCACACGCATGGCCCCCCTCACGCGCACGCACGCATACGCACGCACGCACGCGCCCCACCACCCTTGGTGCACTGCCGCACGCGCACGCTTGCGCGCGCCCGCTCGCACTCCGCGTCCAACCCGTGCGCCCATGCAGAACCCCGCGCATGCCCCAGCATGCGCACGCACGGGCACGCACGCGCGCGCGCGCACTGGCCCCCAGCCCCGCGCCCAGGCGCATGCCCAGGCGCACGGCCCCGCGCACGCACTGCTCGCGCGCCCCCGTGCTCCCACTCAGCGCGCACCCGCACGATCGCGCGCATGCGTCCGCGCGCCCGCCTACGCCTGCCAGCGCCCTTCTGCACGCGCGCAGACAACCCCCTGCGGGAGCCCAGCCTTCCTTTACCCCTTTTTAACCCTCTCCAACCCCTCACACACACTCTAACTCATATGCATAGCATGCATGAACACCCTAACCATCCCAACAACCCTAAAAATAAAAAAGAAGGGGAAGAGGACTTACCAAAAGAGGGAAAGGGAAAGGGGGAGATGCGAGGCTCTCGACGCGCCCACGACCACCTCAACCACCACCACCACCACCACCTCTTCAGCCTCTCCTCAGCCTCCTTCTTGGCTGAAAATCAGGAGGGGGAAGGATCATGAAAAGGGAGCTTGAGAGAGGAGGATCAACAACAACACATGAACAAACCCTTCTCTTCTTCCTTCACCTTCTCCTTCTCTTCTCTTTGGGGAATAAACACAAACACTTGGGGGCTTTGAAAGAGAGAAAGAGAGACAAGAAGTTGACGTGAGAGTGGGAGGGAGAGAGAGAGAGAGAGATATTTTGGGCAACTAAATATCTAAAAGAGGGATCCAAAATGACCAATTCATCCCTTGACTAGAAATTCTGCACATGCTTCACTAGAACAGCCATAACTTCCTCAATCTAGGTCCGACTTGCACAATTCAAAGTCCGTTGGAAAGCCAAGAAGATTATCTACAACTTTCATGTTTATGACAAGATCAAATAATCCCTACAGCTATTCCGAAATTAGAGCTAAACATTGAACAGGGCTGCTGCCAGAATTTTCATCCCGGGGTATACTTGGAAAAATACCCATAACTTTTACTACATGAATCCAGTTGATCTAATTCTACTTTTATACGAAAGCTAACTCAAAACTGGACATCTCATAATAAAATCATATTTAAACCTCTTCATCTTGGATTTTAACAAAATCAAATCCAAATACCAAATCGGGAATACATAACTTCTAGGAAAAAAATTATGTAGCCAAATTTTCAATCAGAGCGCTCCGAATGACACAGGCATAACACACGCAGCGACGTGACTTCACCTCATCCTCACCCTCACCCCTCAGGGTGACACAGGACTGTTGGAAGAAACCTTTTTGTTCTACACCCTTCGTCATCCGATAGCCCTCTCCCGAGTAGCCTCTATCTGGTATACTCCAATGATCAGTACATCTGTCGAACGCATCGGTGGTACCTACAGGTTGGTGCCCTCTGTCAGGACAGCTTTAAAGTCGGGTAACTTCAACGCGGATCCAAAGAAGGGGAGAACGATTCCACGCTCGCAAAATCATCCGGTAGCTCTCTCCCGCGTTGTCACGCCCCAGGGCGGCCGTCCCCGATACGTGGCAAATATATATAATATCAGCAGTCCATACAGGAGATCAATAAAAGACTCTAAACAACCTCGAAGCTAATAACACAATTAACAATGTAGCTGACATAATATATATACATATGGCGGAAGCTTAAACGACTGAGTCTGTAATTCAAAGACATATTACAGACCAGAATACATAATCAACTCTCCTGTGAGAGCCAGTATAAACAAAGACATCCATATACAAGTATTGTGCCCAAGCACAAATAACAATACATACTAGCAAAAGAAGGGGATGCTGATGGCCTCTCACTCGCAGAACCCAAAATGCGAACGCTGCTCCGCTACTGATGTGATGCCTCGGGGAGCTCCTCCTTCAGATCCGACTCAGTGACAACTGGAGGAGAAAGATATGAGAGGGGTGAGCCACACGCTTAGTGAATGGCACAATCTATGCAACACAACTCATATTAACCTTAAAATAATTAAAGTCCCAAAATGGGAGTAACTGCACAATTGGTGGGTCGTAGCGTCGCCGACCCACCACCCTCACCCACACCCTCACCCTTTAGAGGTGACATAGGACTTTTGGGACAGATTACACTGCTCCACACCCTTGGTCCACCGGTAGCCCTTTCCCCGGGTAGCCTCTACCTGGTATACTCCCATGGTCACTACAATCCCGAATGCATCGGTAGTACCTACCGATGGGAGCCCTCTGTCAGCACAGCTTTTTCCCAACCCGGTTAGTTCCTACTCGGATCCAACGAAGGGGAGAAAACAACCTACTCTCACGGATTCGATCTTCTTGGATCCGTCGACAACGATTACTAACACTACTAAGGAAATGAATTCTCAAGAATTCCTCCGGGGCGCATAACTAAGATGCGGGGAAAAACATACATTATAATAACAAGGTTATAATATTCTCTAAGGCATGCTTATACTAACATATTCTCATTTTGATTTAATTAAATTAAACTAAATGGGAAACATGCATAGATCAAGGCTTTTCAAGCATGGGACATGGTGTCTAGGCATGTATGGGCCTCTATACATGATACGTGGATGTATATCCCTAGCATGCAATGTCTAACATGGTATGGTTACATCATAGCAAAGCATGCATTAACATAGTTTTCATTCACACAAGTTAATATGTAGTTATGGTGCCCTAGGGGAGGGCAATGCACGCCTACGTGCATCGAACGCCTCCCTACTGGGTTGGATTGACCCACTCACCGCAACCCGGGTCGTTGTGGAACCGTTCGCCAAGATCTGCAAGACAAGGGCATTCAATATGGTGAGTATAACTACACAAATATACATGGAATTCAATAGAAATGCCAAAAACTCGGACAAGCATGCATACGGGCTCGCACGCATGCGAGTATGCACGTACACACGCAAGTCCGAGTGCCTGACACCTACCTGAACTCTCGGGCAGCCACACCCATCGCCCCCCGCACGCGTATGCGCGCATATGCATGCACGCACGCGCCCCCGCACCCTTGGCGCACTACCGCGCGCCTGCCCGCGCGCCCAGACGCGCTGCCGCGCGAGCGTGCAAGCTCGCGCGCGCCCACGCGCACTGTGAGTCCTGCCTGCTCGCACAGGCGCGCAGTACGCGCCCGCCCAGCACCCTGCGCACACGCTCGCGCGCCTGCGCGTACGCGCGCGCGCCCGCTAGCGCGCCTGACTGCGCGTGCCAGCGCTCCCCTGCGCGGGCGGATGGCCCTGCGCGGGCGCCCAAACCTGCCCCACCCCCTCCTCAGCCCACACACCCACCCTAAACCCTATGCATGGCATACATGAACACCCTAAGAGCCTTTATCAAACATTTAAACAAGGATAAGGGAGGAGGAGAGCTTACCAAAGGAGGGGGAAGAAAAGGGGAAGAAATCGGGTGCCCTTGGCGCACCGAACCACCTCAACCGCCACCACCAACACCACCACCTTCTCAGCCACTCCTCAAGCCGTTAATGGCTGAAATCAGGGGTTGGGGGGGGGGAGGCATGAGAGGGAGTTAGAGAGAAGGGAATCAAGCACAACAACAACACTCAAAGTTTGCACACACATACCTTCTCTTTTCCTTTTTAAGTCTTTCTTCTTCTCCTTCTTTTTCTACTTCTATTTAGCACAAAAAAGAAGAGGGAGTGAAGGAGAGAGTGAGAGGGAGAGGGAGATGAAGGGGACGCCCACCTCAAGCACGCTCACACACTCACACACACACACACTCACACACTTAGCATTTATTTGAGAAAAAGGGGGTGGGTGGGGATTGATTTTGAGTCAACCCAACCAAACTAGAAAACAAAACCCATTGACCTAGTCAATGGTCTTCTTTGACTTGGTCCAAGTCTACTTGACTTGGTCAAAGTCACCCTTTGACACTTCAAAATCGGTCAAAACCCGGATACGATTCGGAACTGCCAAATTTTCTAAAACGTTACCGGAATTCGATGAAATTTTTATGAGTGGCTCAAAATGGCACCAGAACTCATAATATGCAGTTAGATTTTCAATCGAAGTTCTCGAACTCACGCAGATAGCTAAAATTCTAAAATTTTAGCGGCTCCGATCGAAAAAAGAAAAATTGGAAAATGGCCAGAAATGACCCAAATGTGACCAATAGGCTAAAAAGTGACACATATATAACACGGGTAGCCTCTACCTATCGGCCTTCCATGATCGGTACATCAGCCAGATGCGTACCACGATACGCATCAGTAGCACCTACAAGTGGTTGCACCCAAACAGGACAGCTTCGACGCTGGGGTGTCCGATAAAAAAAAAAAAGGCTCCGAATGACATAGACATAACACTCTCGGATAGCTTTCGAGGCAGTACGGCCTTGGCTCCTTCACGCGGCATCAGAAAGGTGAGACTGCGGCCAGTTTTGAGAGGAGGAGGTTGATGATCGAGGTGAGAGAGGCTGCCGCGTGCCCACAGAGGGCTGAGAGGGAGTTGAGGGCGTTCTTCCTCTATTTCTTTGGCTGGGTTCTCTTCTCGATGGCCTCCGAAAAGGTCTCCTCTCACTCTTTGTTGCTGATGAGGGACCTAGAGGCCATGGGACGCTTTGCCTGGGGAGCGGCCATGTTGGCTCACCTCTTCGTGGAGTTGTCGAAGAAGGTGAAGAGGGCCGGGGGCAAGAATCTCGTCGGCTTTGCAGTGTTTCTACAGGTATAATTAGTGAAGATAGAAATGATTTGATTTAAGTTCATTAACTTTACCTGACTTTGGATTTTGACTCTCTTTCTATAGATTTTCGGGTATAAGCACTTCGCCATCACTCGTCTGACCCAGCTGGTCTTCGATCGTGCCCTTCCTTGGGCAATGAGATGGGCGCCTCCAGGAGCTTCTAGCTTGCGTCGCCTCACTCAGTTTCGGGAGGCATTCCGTGTCTTGAAGGAAGAAGTGGTATATATCTTCTGGATTTCTAGCTTGTACTTGATTTTCTTTTGACTAAGCTCTCTTCTTATGTCTTGGTATCATTTGTAGATGACTTGGAGGCCCTATGCTGAGGAGGAGGTCCCGGAGGTGTTGTCGAGAGACATCTGGCTGATCTTCTTAAATGCGGTGGTCTTTCACGTGATCAGCCGGGTAGTCTGCCAGCTAGGGTACCATCAGTGGGTGCTGGATCCCCTGCCGAGGCGTCCTTCAATCCCGGTGGCTGGAATTCATTGGGATACGAACCTCCCGAGGAACTATGCAGTGTATGTGCGAGGGTGGGTCGAGAGGGGGACCTTGGTATAGCGTCGTCCCGAGATGGTTGATAGCGAGGAATACATGGCCTGGTTCTGCCAGGAATATGTCGACATCTTCTAGACTATGGAGGAGGAGATCCCGGACGCCTATGTAAGAAAAAATCCTTTCTCTTTTCCTTCCATGCTTCTTCTCTTTGTGTTCTAAATGATGTTTTCTTTTGTAGGTTGAGCTGAATGAGTTGGAGAAGAAGCTCAAGACCGCCAACGAGCACCTCCAAGCACGAGCCAGGCAAGTAGAATGGTTGCGGGTGCAGGGGCGACGCTTGCAGAACCAGGTTCGGGTCCTTGAGGCCCAAGTGGATGATCTGTCAAGAGCAAGAGTTGATGGTGCTTCCTCTTCCTCTGCTCCTCCTCTGTCTAGTGCCGCCAATTGAGAGCTCGAGCTGATGAACTAGCTGGGCATGGTCCATAGCGAGCTTCTAGCCACCCGGATGGAGTTTGATCAGGCGAGGGAGAGGGCTGCGAGGGCTGAGGACGAGGTGGACCAGTTGCGGTCCGAGAGAGTCTTGAGAGAGGAGGAGATGGTGTTATATATGTGTCACTTTTAGCCTTCCGGGCACTTTGGGACATTTCTGGCAGTTTTTCAACTTTTTCTTTTTTCAATCGGAACCGCTAAAATTTTGGACTTTTAGCTATGATCATGAGCTTGAGATCTCTGATTGAAAATCTAACTGCACATTATGTATCCTGGCGCTATTTCAAGCCACTCACGAAAATTTCATCGAATTCCGGTAACGTTCAGAATTTGGCAGTTCCGAATCGTATTCGGGTTTTGACCAAGTGGGAATGTCAAAGGGGGACTTGATCAAGTCAAAGAGGACTTTGACCAAGTCAAGTTTGACCGTTGACTTGGTCAATTGGTTTTGTTTGTTTGTGTTGTTGGGTTGACCTAAAGTCAAACACCAAAAGTGTGTGTGTGTGTGTGTGTGTGTGTGAGTGTGTGTGCCCTAAAGTGGGCGCCCACTTCTTCTTCCCTTCTCTTCTCTTCTCTTCTCTTCTTTATCTCTCACACACAAAAAGATCCACCTCTCCCTCTTCTTTATTTCCCCCATTAGAGCTAGTAGGAGAAGAAAAAATAGAAAGCCATTTAAGGGGAAAAGATAGGTAAGCTTGTGATCTATCTTTCCATGGGTTTTGTTTTGGATTTCCCCATTGTTGACCTCCTCTCATGGCTTCCCTTTCTCCCCTGTTTTCAGCCATTTTAGGGCTAAGAGTGGTCTTGGTGGTGGCGATTTGGTGCGCAAAGGGCACCCGAGTTCCTCCCTTTGTTCTTCCTCTCTTTGGGTAAGTGTTCCTCCTCCCCTAGCTAGTTTAGATGCTTGTTTAGGGTATGTGATTGGGTGTGCATGCTTGCATGGGTGTTAGGGGGGGTGTGGGAGGGCTGAGGAGGGGGTGGAAGGGGCTCGGGCGCGCGTGCGGAGTCATCCGTGCACGTGCGCGCGCGTCTGCGCTCGCAGTCGGGCGCTGTCGCACGCAGACGGGCACGCTAGCCGGTGCACGTGCGTATGCGCAGTCGCGCGGGCGTGCGCGTGGAGTGCTATGCAGGGGCGCAGTACGCGCGGGTACGCGCAGGGTTGGACGCTCGGTGTGTGCGGGCGCGCGGGCTGGGGCGCGGCAGTGCGCCAGGGGTGCAGTGGCGCGTGCGGGCGTGCGCATTCGTGCGTGCTCGTGCGGGGGGCCATGCGTATGGCTGCCCGAGGGTTCGGGAGGGTGTCGGGGCACTCGGATTCGCGTGCATACGCGCGTGCTCACGTGCGTGCGGGCCCGTATGCATGCTTGTCCGAGTGTTGGGTATTTCTAGTAAATTTCTTATGTATTTGTGTAGTTTACTCACCATATTGAATGCCCATGTCTTGCAGATCTTGACGGACGGTCACGCAACGACCCGGGCTTCGGTGAGTGGGACAATCCAACCCAGTAAGGAGGCGTTCGATGCACGTAGGCATGCATTGCCCTCCCCTGGGGCACCATAACTGTGTATTAACATGTAATAAATGTAAAGCTATGCATGCATGATTATTATGTTGTATCCATGCCACCTTAGACTTGTATGTTAGGGATATGCACGCATATATCATGTATAGAGGCCTATGCATGCCTAGACACCATGCCCCGAACTATGCATGTTCCCATCTAGTTTAATCTAATTAAAAAAATGAGAGCATTTAGTTATAAGCATGCCTTAGAGAATATTATAACCTTGTTGTTATAATATATGTTTCCCCGCATCTTAGTTATGCGCCTGGAGGAATTCTTGAGAATTCATGACATTAGTAGAGTTACAATCGGTGTCGACGGATCCAAGAGGATCGTATCCGTGTGAGTAGGCTGTCTTCTCCTTATTGGTTGGATCCGATGTAGGAACTCCCCGGCGTTGGCTGACCTGACAGAGGGCTCCCGTCCGTAGGTACCTCCGATGTGTCGGATAGTACTGATAGTGGGAGTGTATTAGGTGGAGGCTACGAGGGTGGGAGAGGCTACCGGGTGGACCAGGGGTGGAGAGCGGTCTAGTATGCCCCAAGAGGCCCATGTCACCCCCCGGAAAGGGTGAGGGTGAGGGGGGAGGTGGGTTGGCGATGAAACGACCCACTAGAATGTGTAGTTGCTCCCGTGTTAGGGACTATGAATTATTTGAGGTTAATATGAATTGTGATACATGGGTTGTGCTATTCACTGAGCGTGTGGCTCACCCCTCGCGTATTCATTTCCTCCAGTTATATCTGAGTCGGATCTGAAGGAGGAGCTCCCCGAGGCACTACAGCAATAGCGGAGCAGCGTCACGTTCTGCGATTGAGAGACTATCAGCATCCCTTTTTGATTGTATGTATTGTTATCCGTGCTTGGGCACATACTTGTATTTGGCTGTCATTGTATATATATATTGGCTCTCACAGGACAGTTGATTATGTATCGGGTCTGTAATATGTCTTTGAATTACAGACTCAGTTGTTTGAGCTTCCGCTATTTGTATATATTATGTCAGCTACCTTATTGTCTGTGATGTCATTTTCGATGTTGTTTAGAGTATGTTATTGATCTCCTGTATAGACTGCTGATATTATATATACCTGCCACGTATCGGGGACGGCCGCCCTGGGGCGTGACACCTCACCCCCCCTAAGGTCACCCCAAAACACTATTTGGGCATGAAAAAGTCCTTTTTGCCCTCTCTCTCTCCCCCTCTCTCCTAACTCGTGGAACACTTTTCCTCCCTCTTTTTAAGCTCTCTTTCTCTCTTTCAAACACTCCCCAAGTGTTTGATTTGATGCCAAGGAGAAGAAGATGGAGCAAGAAGAGGAGGTGCAAGTGCATAAAGGTGAGTTTTGTGCCTTTGTTGTTGTTGTTGATTCCCCTCTCTCTAGCTCCCTTTTTATGCCCTTCTCTCCCCTATTTTTCAGCCAAGAAGGGCTGGTGGAGAGGCTGAAGAGGAGGTGTGGTGGTGGTGGTGGTTGAGGTGGCCGTGGCGCGTCGAGAGCCCCGCATCTTCCCCTTTCCCTTTCCCTCTTTTGGTAAGTCCTCTTGCCCTTCTTTTTGATTTTTAGGGCTGTTGGGATGGTTGGGGAGGTCATGCATGCTAGGTAGATGGGTTAGAGTGTGTGTGAGGGGTTGGGGAGGGGTTAAGAAGGGGTTGAAAGGTGCTGGGTGCATGCGCGGGTCTGTCTGTGCGGGCGCAGAGGGATGCTGGCGCCCGCAGGCGGGTGTGTGCGCGTGCACGCGGGTGCGCGCGGAGCAGGTGCGCCGGTGGGCGTGGACGCTGGCACCGAGCGGGGTGAGCGCAGGGCGCGCCCGAGCGTGCGCGCGCGTGGGGCAGGTTGTCTGGGCGGGTCTGGGCGCGCGGCTGGGTGCCAGTGCGCGCGCGCGCGTGCGTGCGCGTGCTGGGGCATGCGCGGGGCTGCCCAGGGTCTCGGGTAGGTGCTGGGGCACTTTGGCATGCGTGCGTACGCGCGTGCTCGCATGCGTGCGAGCCCATATGCGTGCATGTCTAAGTCTTTGGTAATTCTAGTGATTTCTAAGTGTTAAATTGTGATGTTACTCACCAAATTTGATGCCCTTACCTTGCAGATCTCGTCGGATGGGATGCGCGAGGTCCCGGGTTGCGGTGAGTGGTTCGATCCAATCCCCCCCCCCTCTCTCGGGATGCGCTCGACGCGCGTAGTCGCGTGTCGCGCATTGATGGGGCCCCCTAGCTATACTACTTGTGTAGATAAGTAGTATGGCCATGCTTAAGCTATAATATGTAGATATCTTGCATGCTAGGCTTATATACATGTATTGTATTCATGTATGAATGATTGTGTTGCATGAGCCCCTCTAGTATGGGCATGTATTTTTGGTAATGTGTATGGATGTATAGAATATGGCATGCCTTAGGTAATATTGTAATACTACTCCCACCATATTAATTGGAATATCCAGCATGAATAAGTCTGAGTTAATAACGGGCACCTGCCTAATATTCCCTTGCGATAAGACTCGAGGGCGTGGAGTAGTTGTTGCGCCCATGCTAATGGGGCAAAGCTAAGACCAGCTTCATGAGATGATGATCTCTCTCGCCCTCTCCCTCTAAATGAAGTAAGTAAGTAGATGCGATTTCCTACTCCACTCAGGTTCGTTTGGAATATTGGCATGCACCTGTTAGTGCGCGAGATCGCGTTTGACCCTTTCTTTTAAGTTGGCGATATCCAACGCATGCTTAAGTTAGGCCTTGTGTGCTTATGTGATTAATGACAATGTATGTATGTCGTATGATTTGTTATGATGTAAATCCATGTTAGGGAGTGTCCCTACAATTATTAGATGATTGTGCATATGGTTCATGCACATAGCTAGATATAATTCTCCTGGATATATTTATATGCGCATGTTAAAAACTAATAGGCCTATCTGAAATAGGCGTGGGTATGACCCGCTGTCGGGTTGTACCTTATTAGTTAGAGCGCTAGCGATGTAATCGCCCTGTGCATCCGAGCGATGCACTCGTTTGGAATTCAGGAGAATTCATTACCTTATCGGTTTAGTTAAGCCGGTAGTGGGGCATTAGGTTAGGCCTACCCGTGCTAGGCGTTTATATGAACCGCCTGTTGGGTTATGTGCCTCGGGATTATTTCTGTGTGAGAGTAGAGGCAACCCCCTTGTGTCCGAGCGACGCAACCGTGTGGGAGTACAATAGTGTTCGCTCTCTTCGATATGTGATTATCGAGAGTAGTTGATTTCCATGGGTTCGCTTTATGAACATGGAATGTTTACTCCCAATGTCGTCCGTGTTGAAGAGGCCCGGGTTGTAGCTATCCTGACAGAGGGCTCCCTTCCGTAGGTACCACCGATGCGTTCGGGGGCGTACTGATTGTGGGAGTGTACAAGGTAGAGGCTACCCGAGAGGGCTAACGAATGATATTGCGAGCGTGGAATCGTTCTCCCCTTCGTTGGATCCGATGTAGGAACTTCCCGACGTTGGAAAAGCTGTCCTGACAGAGGGCTCCCATCCGTAGGTACCACCGAGGCGTTCGGAAGCGTACTGATCGTGGGAGTATACCAGGTAGTGACTACCCGGGGAAAGGGCTACCGATGGACCAAGGGTGTAGAGAAGTCTGGGTCTCTTCCAAAAGTCCCAAGAGTCTCCCTCCGGGAGTGAGGGTGAGGATGAGGTGAGGACACGTCGCCGCGTGACCCATTTGTTGTTCGTTAGTTCCCAAAGTGTTGGGTCCGGTTGTGTATCGATGTTCAAAGACATCGTTGGGCAGTTATCTCGATGTAGATGATCCAGTAGCGTTGTGTAGACCAGTAATTCCGGGTCTCTTCGACCAATGGTATGGTCTCTCCCCAAGAGACCCAAGAGTCTCCCTCCGGGAGTGAGGGTGAGGGTGAGGGTGAGGTTGGTGATTCAGTAGTGTTGTGTGGACCAGTAATTCCGCATCTCTTCGACCAACGGTATGGTCTCTCCCCAAAAGTCCCAAGAGTCTTCCTCCGGGAGTGAGGGTGAGGGTGAGGTTGGTCGCGCCGCCGCGTGACCCTGTTATCCATGGGTTTCTACCCATGTTTTTCCTTGAAAGGAAATTGTTTTAGTATTGAACTGTTGTATGGTGATTGGTTTCCAGCCACTCACTGAACTTGTAGCTCACCCCTCGCATACTGTTTCCTTTTAGGGGCAGTGTTGGGCATGGAGTTGGAGTTTCCCTGTGGCGTGGTCTTATGGGCGTGGAGTGTTCTTCCGGCGGGTGGCGAGTGCGAGGCTGTCAGCAGTCCTAGAGTCATTTTATGTATTGTAAATCATGCATGTGGCACAGGTTGTATTTTATTTGGTCTAGACTTGGCTCTCACGGGACAGTGATTGTGTATTCGAGTCTGTAATAATGTTTTGGTTTACAGACATTGTTTATATATTATGCTTCCGCTTTTCAGTCAGTTATCATTATCCTTGCTTTGCCACCTTGTGTGTTTTTGTTGGAGTCTTTATTGACCTCAGGTATTGATAGCTGATATTTCATTATTGCCACGTCTCGGGGACGGCCGCCCTGGGGCGTGACAAAAGTTGGTATCAGAGCCTGGTCCTGTCAGACCCTAAGTCTAGTCGTATAGATGATGAGTCGTAGGATTGTCATCTGAGTACTCTTGTTTTAGAAGTTATCTTAGGTTGCTGACATGCCTCCTCGCATCCGTTGACGTGGATGTGACCCCCCTAGACCCACCCTTAAGTTGTCGACTGGGTCGATTGAATAGGGTCAGTTGTTGGATCCCTTGTGGTGGGATTAAGGCTTGGGTAGGAGATTCCAGCCCAGTAGTATGATAGTGATGAAGTGGTCACAATTTCTAAGGTACGGATTGCGTCTCGATAATGCAGCTCTTTCCCGTGCATCGGTATTGTTGGTAACCATTGAGTTCACGTGCGGCGCCAGTTTCAAGTGTTGAGGATGTGACGTATTGCTCATTAAGAGATGGTGTCTTCTTCCAGCCTCCCTACTCAGGATTAAGGGGCCTTGCGGGGTCATCATTGAGACCCGGGCTAGGGTACTCCGTGTTCCTTGTTTGGTTGTCGGGATATCCTATATCGGGCCCTCATAGTGCCCTGCCAAGGTTCTTTTCCTAGTCAAGGAATACCTTTGAAGCATCAAATTGATGATGGATTTTTCCTCTCACTTGGAAGGTGCTGTAGCGAGTGGTGATGCATACGATCGGGATTGGGTGCATCCTATTGCAGCTTGGTGGGCGATTGCTTGTGGACTGGGTTCCATAGTGGCATCTGGAGTCGCTTCGATATATCATTGTGCGTTGTAGCTGCCCGGTTGAGGCCAGAGCCCTGTGAGGTGCTCCCAGATACTATGCTTGTTGGTGCGCCCATATGGCAGAGATAGTGGGCTTGGGAGGCTACCAGGTAGAGGCCACACCAGGAGAGTGCTACTAGATGATGTCGAGAGCGTGGACTCCCTGTGATGAATCTGCCCATGGAGTGCAGGATGCTGGAGTTCCAATGGTTATAGATGAGCGACCTATCTCTAGCAGCATGTGAAGCACAGTTGTGGATACTGTCTTGTTTTGCCCCACATTGGTCACAAATAAGGAGACGCGATGCTAACGTTCGTGATGGGACTCAACTGCCTTATCAGATAGATGACGTCGCATAGGCATTGTCGAGGTTCGACGATCCCCCTTATTGCGTGTCTTGTGGATTAAGTGCGGTTGAGCGGCTTACCAAGCGTGTATGTGTCATCATGAGCGCCAGCCATGCTAGAGGAGCAGAATCTGGACTTAATTGTTCGTGGTGTTGTTTTGATCTTCCCATAAGGGTTGAAGATCAGGTACCCCCTTGCCGTGAATTGATGATCTATTTGACCAACTCTGGGAGCGAGTGTCTTCTGTTAGATCAATCTTCGCACAAGGGTACCACAAGTTGGAGATCCGGGAGTTGGACATCCTGTAGATTGCCTTTCGTGACCGTTTCGGGCACTACGAGTTTTAAGTACTACCGTCGGGGTTGACGAATGCACCGGATGCCTTCGTGGATCTCAAAAGTTTTATTGGGCTTCCGTGGACTACTTTGGGGTAGTCTTCATTGAGATTGCTGTGGTGCGATGAAAAGGCGATATGGGTGACCTTGTTTCCCCAGGTTGGCATGCCCTCAGGCAAAGTTCGAGAATCATCATCGCGTTGGAAAGCGTCAGTCCATGGAGATTCCTCAGTGGACGTAGGAGTGGGTTAGCAGGAATTGTTGCAGACTCGCTAATGTCACGTTCGGGTCACGACGCCGTCTAGGTGATCATTGACCGACTGACTAAGTCCGCGCTTCCCTCCCTAATCCGACCGATTGAGTTTCTGGACGCCTTGACGTGGGTTTTCACATTCGCGATTGTTCGTCTTCATGGCACACCGGTCGACGCTATTTTCGGTTGAGACGCGAGGGTTACTTTGAGGTTGTGGCGCAGCCTTGGCAGGCTTTGGCGCGAGCCTCCATTTAAGTATAGTGTTTCATCGCTAATGGACAGCCAGACAAAGAGGACGGTTCCAACCTTGGAGGACATGCTAAGTGCCTGTGTGCTCGATGATGAGGGCAGTTGGGTGAGGCACCACCCATTTGTTGGGATATGCCTGCAAGACGATTGCCATTCGAGCATCCAGATGGATCTGTGAGAGGCACTCTACAGGCGCAGTTTTATACCTCCCTTGTGTTGGGACGGTTGTGGAGCACCAGTTGGAGAGGCCATAAGTTAGTTGTTTGACCTTGCGGTGGCCAGGTTGGTTCGTGTGTGCATCTGCACCTCCCAGAACCGACATGTCACGCCCCAGGCATCCCCGAGACGTGGCAATAATAAATAAGATATCAACTATCAATACCTGAGGTCAATAAGTGGACACCAACAACAATACACAAGGCGTCAAAGCAAGATAAAGATAACTGACTGAAAAGCGCGGAAGCATAATATATAACAATGTCTGTAAATCAAAAACATTATTACAGACCCGGATACACAATCAATGTCCTGTGGAAGCCAAGTCTAGACCAAAGAAAATACAACTTGTGCCACATGCACAATTTACAAAGCATAAAAAGACTATAGGAATGCTGACAGCCTCGCACTCGCCACCCGCCGGAAGAACGCTCCACTCCCATAAGACCACGCCACAGGAAAGCTCCAGCTCCACGCCCAACACTGCCCCTGAAAAGAAACAGTATGCGAGGGGTGAGCTACAAGCTCAGTGAGTGGCTGGAAACCAATCACCATTCTACAGATCAATACATAAATCAGTTCCCTTTTTCAAGGAAAAACATGGGTAGAAACCCAAGGATCACAGGGTCACGCGGCGGCGCGACCAACCTCACCCCCATCCTCACTCCCGGCGGGAGTCTTTTGGGACTTATGGGGAGAGACCATACCGTCGGTCGAAAAGACCCGGATTTACTGGTCTAGGGACCAAGCCGTCGGTCGAAGAGACCTGGATTTACTGGTCCACTCAACACTACTGGATCATCTACATCTAGATAATCGCCCATCGATGTCCTTCAACATCGATCACGAGACCGGGCCCAACATCTATGGGAACGGTCGAACAATGTGCAACGACGCGACGCATCTTTGCCTCATCCACACCCTCACTCCTGAAAGGAGACATTTTGGGACTTTGGGAGAGACTTAGACTGCTCTACACCCCTGGTCCACCGGTAGCCTCTCCCCGCTCCGTAGCTCGCCTAGTCTACTCCCACGATTCAGCACAGTCCGAAACCAAATCAGGTGGTGCCTACTGATGGGAGCCCTCTGTTAGGACGGCTTGTCTAACGCCGGGGATGTCACTACATCGGATCCAAATGAAGGGGGAGAACGATCCCATGTTCGCAAAGCGAAACCCAATGGAAAACAACCACTCTCGATACTCGCTCATCGAGATATCACACACATGCATAACAGCAACCAATACACTCATATCAACCTCAAATTATTTATAGCCTCTAAGTGGCAATAACTACCAAATCCAATGGGTCGCTACATCACCAACCCACTACACCCTCACCCTCAACCTCAAGCTGGTGACAAGGTCTTTTGGGACTGACTAGGCTGTTAATCACCCTTGGTCCACCGATAGCCTCTCCTCCACACCGTAGCTCGCCTGGTCTACTCCCACGATTCAGCACAGTCCGAAACCAAATCAGGAGGTGCCTACTGATGGGAGCCCTCTGTCAGGACGGCCTGTCTAATGCTGAGGAGTCCCTACACGGATCCAACGAAAGGAAGAGAAACAGCCTACCCACACAGATACGATCCACTTGGATCCGCCGACACCGATCTCAACTCTACAAATGACATGAATTCTTCAGAATTCCACCAGGGCGCATAACTAAGATGCGGGGAAAGCATATATTATAACAACTGGGTTATAATATTCTCTAAGGCATGCTTACAACTAAATGCTCACATAAGCCCCTAAGATGCGGGGAGACATATATCATAACCACAAGGTTACAATATTCTCTAAGGCATGCTCACATAAGATTTAATTAAATTAAACTAGATGGGAACATGCATAGCTCGGGGCTTGGTATCTAAGCATGCATAGGCCGCTATACATGATATAAGGGTGCATATCCCTAGCATACAAAGTCTAAGGTGGCATGAATACATCATAGCAAAACATGCATAGATCAAGGCTCTTAAGTACAGGACATGGTGTCCAGGCATGTACGAGCCTCTATACATGATGTATGGGTGTATATCCCTAGTATGCAAGGTCTAAGGTGGCATGGATACATCATAATAATCTGGCATGCACAGGTGGCTACATAATTTAGCTAGGGGCCCCCATCGATGCGCGACGCGCGTCTATGTGGGTCGAGCGCATCCCTAGAGAGGGGGGGGGGATTGGAATCGAACCACTCACCTTACGATCCGGGACCTTGCGCATCCCATCCGACGAGATCTGCAAGGTAGGGGCATCGAACTGGTGAGAAACAACACAATTTATACATAGAAATCATTAGAAATACCCCATACTCGGACAAGCATGCATACGGGCTCGCACGCATGCGAGCACGCACGTACGCACGCGAGTCCGAGTGCCCCGACACCTACCCGAACACTTGGGCAGCCACACGCATGCCCCCCCCCCCCCCGCATGCGCACGCACGCACGCACCATCGGCGCACTGCCGCGCGCCTGCCCGCGCGCCCAGACGCGCTGCAGCACTCACGCGCACGCGCACGCTCGCGCGCGCCCGAACGCACTGTACACCCGGCCCGCACCCCCGCGCAGCACCCCGTGCACTCCCCAGCACGTGCACGCATGCACGCGCGCGCACTGGTCCCCTGCCCCGTGCCCAGGCAGCATGCCCAGGCGCCCTGCCGCCGGCGCGCACGCTCGCGCGCACGCCCGCACGCGCCCACGCGCACTCCCGCGCACGCCCGCACACGCCCACGCGCACTCCCGCGCACTACCGCGCGCACCCCCGCTCGCGCCTGCACCCGCGCGCACCCGCGATCACGCGCCTGCGCGCGTCTGCGCGCCCGCCAGAGCCTGCAAGCGCTCGCCTGCACGCGCACAGACTGCGCCCAGCGCACGCCCAAGCCATCCCAACCTCATTTTAACCCTTGCCAACCCTCACACACACCCCAACCCATCTACCTAGCATGCATGATTTCCTAACCAACCCCTTAAGCCAAGAAAACCAAGAAAAGAAGGGGAGGAGCTCACCTTGGGAGGGGAAAGAAAGGGGGAGGTTCGGGGGCCCTTCGCGCACCGAAACGCCGCCACCGAGACCACCACCACCACCACCCCTCAGCCTCCTCAGCCTCTTCCATGGCTGCAAATCAGGGGGGGGATTCATGCAAAGAGAGCTTGAGAGAGAGGAGATCTTCCACAACAACCCACACAAACCTACTCAAGCACTTGCACCATCTCCTTCACCATCTCTTTGGGGCATTTTTACAAACACGAAGGGGGGGGGGGGTTTGAAAGAGAGAAGAGAGGGCAAGAAATGCAATCGACGTGGGATTTGGGAGGGGAGAGAGAGAGAGAGATATTTATCAAAATATCTTAAGGGGGAATTACTAAGTCTCCCCTCGACTAGAAATTCTACGCAAGCTTCACTGGAATAGCCATAACTTCCCCGATACAGGTCCGAAATGCTCAATTCCAAGACCCATGGAAAGCTAAGAAGATTATCTACAACTTTCATGCTTATGCCATGATCAAATAATCTCTCCAGCTATTCCGAAATTAGAGATAAACATAAGCAGGGCTGCTGCCAGAATTTCCATCCCCGGGGTATACTTGGAAAAATACCCATAACTTTTACTACAGGAATCCAGTTGATCTAATTCCACTTCTGTACGAAAGCTAACTCAAAACTGGACATCTCATAGTAAACTCAATTTTAAACCTTTTCATCTTGGATTTTAACTAAATCAAATCCAAATACCAAATCAGGAATACATTACTTCGAAAAAAATTATGTACCCAAATTTTCTAACAGAGCGCTCCAAATGACACAGGCACAACATGACAGAAGGGTTACATAGGTCATCGTCGCCAGGAGCTTACCTTTGGGTTTGGCGACCATGTTTTCATGAAGGTGTCCCAGTTTAAGGGCATCCTCTGTTTTGACGTTCGGGGCAAGCTGAGTTGGCTCTTCAATGGGACTGTTTCTCGTCATTGAGTGGATTGGGGAGGTGGCTTGTCATGTAGCCTTTCCCACACAGCTGGCTCATGCCCACGACGTCGTCCTTGTCTCATGGCTGAGGCGTTATGTCCAAGATCCTGCTCATGTCACTCCGTTCGACCGTCTCATTCTCGAGTTGGATTTGTCATTGGTGGAGCAGTGGATTGAGGTCAGAGACCAGCATGAGAAGAGGCTCCACGCTAAGACCGTTCCCTTGATTGCAGTGTGTCAGTAGCGCCAGTCTGGTGCATAGACCACTTGGGAACAAAAGGTCTATGCATGATACTTGCTATATTCGGTCTTCCCTTTGGGTTTCCTTAAATTTCGAGGACTAAATTTCCTAAGGGGGGGAGAATGTTATGCCTATGTCATTTGGAGCCATTTCAGTTAAGCCCTGGTCACATCTGGGTCATTCAGGGCCTTTTTCTTTTTCGATCGGAGTCACTAAAATTTTTCCTTTTAGCAACCTGCGGGAGTTAGAGTACTCTGATTGAAAATCTAACTGCATATTATGGGTCCTGGTACCGTTTTGTACTACCCATAAAAATTTCATCGAATTCCGGTAACATTTTGAAAAATATGCAGTTCTGAACCGTATCCGGGTTTTGAGAGTTCCTGGTTGGTCGAATAGTGTGAGATATTTTGGGGATGTGGTGACCCTTGGTAACCTCACCCCCACCTTGCTTGGGGAGGAAGAAACCATTGGTTATTTGGTTTGTGTGTGGGTGAGCCTAACCCTAACCTCACCCCCCCTTATGGTCACCCCAAAACACTATTTGGGCATGAAAAAGTCCTTTTTGCCCTCTCTCTCTCCCCCTCTCTCCTAACTCGTGGAACACTTTTCCTCCCTCTCTTTAAAGTCTCTTTCTCTCTTTCAAACACTCCCCAAGTGTTTGATTTGATGCCAAGGAGAAGAAGATGGAGCAAGAAGAGGAGGTGCAAGTGCATAAAGGTGAGTTTTGTGCCTTTGTTGTCGTTGTTGATTCCCCTCTCTCTAGCTCCCTTTTGATGCACTTCTCTCCTCTGTTTTTCAGCCAAGAAGGGCTGGTGGAGAGGCTGAAGAGGAGGTGTGGTGGTGGTGGTGGTTGAGGTGGCCGTGGGCGCGTTGAGAGCCCCGCATCTCCCCCTTTCCCTTTCCCTCTTTTGGTAAGTCCTCTTCCCCTTCTTTTTGATATTTAGGGCTGTTGGGATTGTTGGGGAGGTCATGCATGCTAGGTAGATGGGCTAGAGTGTTTGTGAGGGGTTGGGGAGGGTTAAAAAGGGGTTGAAAGGTGCTGGGCGCGCGCGCGAGTCTGTCCGCGCGCGTGCGCGCGCCGACGCGCACGCAGAGGGGTGCTGGCACTCGCAGGCGAGCGCGTGCGTGTGCGCGCGGGGACGCGGGTGCGCGCGGACGCTGGCAGCGAGCGGGGTGCGCATAGGGCGCGCCCGAGCGTGCGCACGCCCGAGGCAGGTTGTCTGGGCGGGTCTGGGCGCGCGGCTGTCACGCCCCAGGCGTCCCCGAGACGTGGCAAAATAATAAAAAATATCAGCTATCAATACCTGAGGTCAATAAAGACACCAACAACAATACACAAGGCGGCAAAGCAAGATAATGATAATTGACTGAAAAGCGGAAGCATAATATATAAACAATGTCTGTAAATCAAAAATATTATTACAGACTCGAATACACAATCACTGTCCTGTGAGAGCCAAGTCTAGACCAAAGAAAATACAACCTGTGCCACATGCACGATTTACAAAGCATAAAATGACTCTAGGAATGCTGACAGCCTCGCACTCGCCACCCGCTGGCAGAACGCTCCACGCCCATAAGACCACGCCACAGGAAAGCTCCAGCTCCACGCCCAACACTGCCCCTGAAAAGAAATAGTATGCGAGGGGTGAGCTACAAGCTCAATGAGTGGCTGGAAACCAATCACCATACTACAGTTCAATACATAATCAATTTCCTTTCAAGGAAAACATGGGTGGAAACCCATGGATAACTGGGTCACGCGGCGGCGCGACCAACCTCACCCCCACCCTCACTCCCGGAGGGAGTCTTTTGGGACTTTTGGGGAGAGACCATACCGTCGGTCGAAGAGACCCAGATTTACTGGTCTACACAACACTACTGGATCATCTACATCTAGATAATCGCCCAACGGTGTCCTTGAACATCGATTCAAGACCGGACCCAACAACTATGGGAACAGTCGAACAACGAATGGTTCACGCGGCGATATTCTTCACCTCGTCCTTACCCTCACTCCTGGAGGGAGGCTCTTGGGACTTCTGGAAGAGATTTAGACTGCTCTACACCCAACGAAGGGGAGAACGATTCACACGCCCGCAACATCATTCGTTAACCCTCTCCCGGGTAGTATGTACAACCCGATCTCCTCAACTCACCGCTCTACACTTTTGGTCCGCCAGTGGCCCTTTCCTCGGGTAGCCTCTACCTCGTATACTCCCACGATCAATACTCGTCCGAATGCATCGGTGGTACCTACGGATGGGAGCCCTCTGTCAGGACAACTAAGCCCGAGAAGTTCCTACATCGGATCCAATGAAGGGGAGAACGATCCCATGTGCGCAAAGCGAACCCATTGGAAAACAACTACTCTCGATACTCACTTATCGAGATAACAAAACACATGCATAACAACAATCAACACACTCATATTAACCTTAAAGTAGTCATAGTCCCTATACAGGAGTAACTACACAAGTTAGAGGGTCGTAACATCGCCGACCCATCCCACCCTCACCCCTTTTAGCTGGGGGACATGGGCCTTTTCAAACTAGACCGCTCTCCACCCCTGGTCCACCCGGTAGCCTCTCCCACACTCCGTAGCCTCTACCTGGTATACTCCCATGATCAGCACTGTCCAACGCATCGGAGGTACCTACAGATGGGAGCCCTCTATCAGGTCAGCTTTCCAACGCCGGAGAGTCCCTACATCGGATCCAACTAAAAGGAGAAGACAGCCTACTCACACGGATACGATCCACTTTGATCAATCGACAACGATTTGTAACACTAATAATGTCATGAATTCTCATGAATTCCTCCAGGGCGCATAAGTAAGATGCGGGGAAACATATATTATAACAACAAGGTTATAATATTCTATAAGGCATGCTTATAACAATATGTTCACATTTTATTTAAATAAATTAAACTAAATGGGAAACATGCATAGATAGGGGCTTTCCAATCAAGGGACATGGTGTCTAAGCATGTATGGGCCTCTATACATGATATATGAGTGCATATCCCTAGCATAGAAGGTCTAATGTGGCATGGTTATATCATATAAATCATGCATTGCATAGTTTTTCATACTATAGCTAGGGGGCCCCATCGATGCGCGACGCGCGTCTATGCGGGTCGAGCGCATCCCTAGAGAGGGGGGGGGGGGGATTGGAATCGAACCACTCACCTTACAACCCGGGACCTCGCGCATCCCTTCCGACGAGATCTGCAAGGTAGGGGCATCCAATTTGGTGAGTAACAACACAATTTACACATAGAAATCATTAGAAATACCAAATACTCGGATAAGCATGCATTCGGACTCGCACGCATGCGAGCACGCATGTACGCACGCGAGTCCGAGTGCCCCGACACCTACCCAAACCCCTGGGTAGCCACACTCATGGCCCCACGCACGCGCACGCACGCATATGCACGCACGCACGCGCCCCAGCACCCTCGGCGCACTGCCGCGCGCCTGCCCGCGCGCCCAGACGCGCTGCCGCGCGCGCGCGCACTGCGCTTCCAGCACGCGCACGCACGCGCACGCACGCATGCGCGCGCACTGGCCCCCAGCCCCGCGCCCAGGCGCATGCCCAGGCGTGCTGCCCCGCGCGCGTGCACGCTCGCGCGCACTCCCGCCCACTCCGCGCTCACCTGCGCACTAGCGCGCACGCGCCCGCGCGTGTCTGCGCGCCCGCCAGTGCCTGCCAGCACCCGCCTGCGCGCGCACGCGCGCAGACGACTCCCGATGCGCGCCCAGCCAACCCTAACCCCATTTTAACCCTTCCCAACCCCTCACACACACCCTAACACATCTACCCAACATGCATGACCCTCCCAACCAACCCTAAGCCATAAAAATGAAGAAAAGAAGGGGGAAAGGCTCATCTTTGGAGGGGAAATGAAAGGAGGAGGTTCGGGGGCCCTCGACGCACCCGCGACCACCTCAACCGCCACCACCAACACCACCACCTTCAGCCCTCCACAGCCTCCCTTCTTGGCTGCAAATCAGGGGGGAAAGGATCATGAAAAGGGACCTTGAGAGAGAGGAGATCAACAACAACAATGCATGAACAAACCCTCACCAACACTTCCTCGTCCACCCTCTCCTTCTCTTTGAGGAATAAACACAAACACTTGGGGGGCTTTGTGTGAGAGGAAGAGAGAGCTCAAAAATGTAGGCGTGGAAGTGAGAGAGAGAGAGAGGAAGATATTTGTTTGCACATAAATATCTAAAGAGGGATGGAAATGACCAAATCATCCATTGACTTGAAATTCTGCACATGCTTCACTAGAACAGCCATAACTTCCTCAATATAGCTCCGAATTGGACAATTCCAATTCCGTTGGAAAGCCAAGAAGATTATCTACAAATTTCATGTTTATACCAAGATCAGATAATCCCTCTAGATATTCCGAAATTAGAGCTAAACATAGAACAGGGCTGCTGCCAGAATTTTTATCCCCGGGGTATACTTGGAAAAATACCCATAACTTTTACTACAGGAGTCTAGTTGATCTAATTCCACTTTTGTACGAAAGCTAACTCAAAACTGGACATCTCTTAATAAAATCATATTTAAACCTCTTCATCTTGGATTTTAACAAAATCAAATCCAAAGAGAATACATAACTTCGAGGAAAAAAAATTATGTAGCCAAATTTTAAGTCAGAGCGCTCCAAATGACACAGGCACAACACGCGGCTGGGTGCCAGTGCGCGCGCGCGCGTGCGTGCGCCTGCTGGGGCATGCGCGGGCTTGCCCAGGGTCTCGGGTAGGTGCTGGGGCACTTGGGCATGCGTGCGTACGCGCGTGCTCACATGCGTGCGAGCCCGTATGCGTGACCATTAATCATATAAGCACACAAGGCATAACTTAAGCATGCGTTGGATATCACCAACTTAAAAGAAAGGGTCAAGCGCGATCGTGCGCATTAATAGGTGCATGCCAATATTCCAAATGAACTTGAGTCGAGTAGAAAATCGCATCTACTTACTCAGTTCGTTCAGAGGGAGAGGGCGAGAGAGATCATCATCTCATGAAGCTGGTCATAGCTTTGCCCCATTAGTGTGGGCGCAACAACTACACCACGCCCTCGAGTCTTATCGAAAGGGAATATTAGGCAGGTGCCCATTATTAACCCAGACTTAATCATGTTGGATATTTCCAATTTATATGGTGGGAGTAGTATTACAATACTACCTAAGGCATGCCATATTCTATACATCCATAGACATTACAAAAATGCATGCCCATACTAGAGGGGCACATGCAACACAATCATTCATACATGAATACAATACATGTATATAAGCCTAGCAAGCCAGATATCTAACATATTATAGCTTAAGCATGGCCATACTACTTATCTACACAAGTAGTATAGCTAAGGTGCCCCATCGATGCGCGACGCACGACTACGCGCGTCGAGCGCATCTCGAGGGGGGGGGGAGGATTGAACCAAACCAGCCACCGCAACCCGGGACCTCGCGCATCCCATCCGACGAGATCTGCAAGGTAAGGGCATCAAATTTGGTGAGTAACATCAAAATATAACACTTAGAAATTATTAGAAATGCCTAAGACTTAGACATGCACACATACGGGCTGGCACGCATGCGAGCACGCGCGCACGCACGCATGCCCAAGTGCCCCAGCACCTACCTGAGACCCTAGGCAGCCCCGCGCATGCCCAAGCATGCGCACGCACGCACGCGCGCGCACTGGCACCCAGCCGCGCTCCCAGACCCGCCCAGACAACCTGCCCCGTGCGCGCGCAAGCTCGCGCGCGCCCGCGCGCACTCTTACGCACGTCTTGCGCGCACCCCGCTCGCTGCCAGCGTCCGCGCGCACCCGCTTGCGCCTGCCAGGGCACCTCTGCGCGCGCGTCAGCGCGCACACGCGCGCTGACAGATCTGCGCGCGCGCGCGCGCCCAGCACCCTTTTAACCCTTTTAACTCCTTCCCCACACTTCTCACTCACCCTAAACGAACTACCTAGCATGCATGACTTCCCCACAACCCCTAAGCCATGAGAAAACCAAGAAAATAAGGGGAAGAGCTCACCCAGGGAGGGGGAATGAAGGGGGTAGATTCGGGGGCCCTCGATGCACCCGCAACCACCTCAACCACCACCACCACTACCACCACCTCCTCAGCCCTCCTCAGCCTTGTTTGGCTGAAAATCAGGGGGGGGGGGAAAGACATGAGAGGGTGCTTGAGAGAGGAGAAACCACAACAACAACAACACATGCACAAACACACACACCTTGCATTTCCTCCTTCACCTTCTCCTTCTTTTGCTTCTTCCTCCTCCTTCTCCACACACAAAGAGAGGAAAAAGAGACCGAGGGAGAGAAAGAGAGATCCATGAGTTGGGAGAGACGGGGAGAGAGAGAGGGGGCAAAATGGTCATTTCCATGCCCAAATAGTGTTTAGGGGTGACCATAAGGGGGTGGTGAGGTTAGGGTTAGGCTCACCCTCACTCAACCACTTATTTTCGCTTTATTGGGAAGCGTGCGGAGAAGCACCACACACTAAAAAATATCTCGCCCACCGAAACCCAGTAACGGCCAAACCCGGATGCGATTCGGAACTGCATATTTTCAAAACGTTACCGGAATTCGATGAAATTTTTATGGGTAGTACTATGCAGTTAGATTTCCAATCAGAGTACTCTAACTCCCGCAGGTGGCTAAAAGCTAAAATTTTAGCGACTCCGATAGAAAAAAGAAAAGGCTCTGAATGACCCAGATATGACCAAGGCTTAACCGTAATGGCTCCAAATGACACAGGCATAACATTCTCCCCCCCCCTTAGGAAATTTATTCCTCGAAATTTAAGGAAACCCAGAGGGAAGACCGAATGTAGCAAGTATCACGCATAGACCTTTTGCTTTCAAGTGGTCCATGCACGAGACTGGCGCTACCGACACACTCTACTCAAAGGAACGGTCTTAGCGTGGAGCCTCTTCTCACGTTGGTCCTTGACCTCGATCAATTGCTCCACGGACGACAAATCCAACTCGAGGATGAGGCGGTCGAACGGAATGACTGAGCAGGATCGTGGACATAACGCCTCGGCCATGAGACAAGGACGACGTCGTGGGCATGAGCCAGCTGTGGGGGAAAGGCTACATGACAAGCCACCTCTCCAATCCACTCAATGACAAGAACTGGTCCGATGAAGGGCCGACTCGGCTTGCCCCGAACGTCAAAACTGAGGGTGCCCTTAAACCCGAACACCTTCAGGAAAACATAGTCGCCAAACCCGAAGGTAAGCTCCTGGCGACGATGACCTGCGTAGCCCTTCTGTCGATTCTGGGAGGTGCGGATGCACACATGAACCGACCTGGCCACTGCAAGGTCAAATAAATAACTTGTGGCCCCTCCAACTGGCGCTCCTCAACCGTCCCAACACAAGGGAGGTATAAAACTGCGCCTGTAGAGTGCCTTTTTTAGGTCCATCTGGATGCTCGAATGGCAGTCGTCTTGCAGGCGTACCCCAACAAATGGGTGATGCCTCTCCAACTACCCCTCAGTAGAGCACGCAGGCACTTAGCATGTCCTCCAAGGTCGGAATTGTCCTCTTTGTCTGGCTGTCCATTGGCGATGAAACGCTATACTTAAATGGAGGCTCGCGCCAAAGCCTACCAAGGCTGCGCCACAACCTCAAAGTAACCCTCGCGTCTCAACCAAAAATAGCGCCGACCGGAGTGCCATGAAGATGAACAATCGCGAAGGTGAAAACCCACGTCAAGGCATCCAGAGACTCAATCAGTCGGATTAGGGAGGGAAGCGCGGACTTAGTCAGTCGGTCAATGATCACCTAGACGGTGTCGTGACCCGAACGTGACATTAGCGAGTCCGCAACAATTCCTGATAACCCACTCCCACGTCCACTGAGGAATCTCCATGGACTGACGCTTTCCAACGCGATGATGATTCTCGAACTTTGCCTGAGGGCATGCCAACCTGGGGAAACAAGGTCACCCGTATCGGCCTTTTTTTTTATCGCACCACTAGCAATCTCAATGAAGACTACCCCAAAGTAGTCCACGGAAGCCCAATAAAACTTTTGAGATCCACGAAGGCATCCGGCACATTCGTCAACCCCGACGGCAGTACTTAAAACTCGTAGTGCCTGAACGGTCACAAAAGGCCATCTACGGGATGTCCAACTCCAGGATCTCCAACTTGGGGTACCCTTGTGTGAAGATCGATCTAAGAGAAGACATTGGCTCCCAGAGCTGGTCAAACAGATCATCAATTCGCGGCAAGGGTAATTGATCTTCAACCTCCACGGGGAGATCAAAACAACACCACAAACAATTAAGTCCGGATTCTGCTCCTTGAGCATGGCTGGCGCTCATGATGACACTTACACCCTTGGTAAGCCGCTCAACCGCACTTAATCCACAAGACACGCAATAAGGGGTCGTCGAACCTCAACAATGCCTATGCGACGTCATCTATCTGATAGGGCGGTTGAGTCCCATCACGAACGCTAGCATCGCTCTCCTTATTTGTGACCAATGTGGGGGCAAAATGCGACAGTATCCACAACTGTTGTCACGCCCCAGGGCGGCCGTCCCCGAGACGTTGCAATAATAAAATATCAGCTATCAATACTTGAGGTCAATAAAGACTCCAACAACAATACACAAGGTGGCAAAGCAAGGATAATGATAACTGACTGAAAAGCGGAAGCATAATATATAAACAATGTCTGTAAACTAAAAACATTATTACATACTTGAATACACAATCACTGTCCTGTGAGAGCCAAGTCTAGACCAAAGAAAATACAACCTGTGCCACATGCACGATTTACAATACATACAATGACTCTAGGACTGTTGATAGCCTCGCACTCGCCACCTGCCAAAAGAACGCTCCACGCCCATAAGACCACGCCACAAGAAAGCTCCAGCTCCACGCCCAACACTGCCCCTGAAAAGAAACAATATGCGAGGGGTGAGCTACAAGCTTAGTGAGTGGCTGGAAACCAAACACCATACAATAGTTCAATACATAAACAATTCCCTTTCAAGGTAAACATGGGTGGAAACCCATGGATAAGAGGGTCACGCGATGGCGCGACCAACCTCACCCTCACCCTCACCCCCGGAGGGAGACCCTTGGGACTTTTGGGGAGAGACAATACCGTTGGTCTAGGAGACCCGGGATCACTGGTCCACACAACATTACTAGATGACCAACCTCACCCTCACCCTCACTCCCGGAGGGAGACTGTTGTGCCTGTGTCATTTGGAGCGCTCTGTTTGAAAAATTAGGCTACATAATTTTTTTTCTAAGTTATGTATTCCTGATTTGGTGTTTGGATTTGATTTTGTTAAAATCCAAGATGAAGAGGTTTAAATATGAGTTTACTATGAGATGTCCAGTTTTGAGTTAGCTTTCGTACAGAAGTGGAATTAGATCAACTGGATTCTTGTAGTAAAAGTTATGGGTATTTTTCCAAGTATACCCCGGGGATGGAAATTCTGGCGGCAGCCCTGCTCGATGTTTGGCTCTAATTTCGGAATAGCTGGAGATATTATTTAATCTTGGCATGAACATGAAAGTTGTAGATAATCTTCTTAGCTTTCCAAGGGTCTTGGAATTTTGAAATTCGGAGCTATATCAAGGAAGTTATGGCTGTTCCAGTGAAGCTTGCGCAGAGTTTCTAGTCAAAGGGCGACTAGGTCTTTTCCCCTTAAGATATTTGTGATAAATATCTTCTCCTCTCTCTCTCCCCTCCCAAATCCCAAGAGTAGCTTCTTGTCTCTCTTTCTATCTTGCAAACACACCCCCCATGTGTTTGGTTAAAGTCCCCAATGAGAAGAAGAGAAGGTGGAGGTGAAGGAAGAAGAGGAAGTTGGATCTTGGTGTAAGTGTGTGTTGTTGCTTGTCGTCACCCCTCTCAAGCTACCTTTGCATGGATCCCCCCCCCTGATTTTCGGCTGAAGAGGAGGCTGAGGAGGAGGCTGAGGGGTGGTGGTGTTGGTGGTGGCAGTTGAGGTGGTCGCGGGTGCGTCGAGGGCTCCCGAACCTCCCCCTTTTGTTCCCCCTCCAAGGTGAGCTCCTCCCCCTTCTTTTCTTTGTTTTTAGGGCTTAAGGGGTTGTGGGAAAGTCATGCATGCTAGGTAGATGGGTTAGGGTGTGTGTGAGGGGTTGGTGAGGGTTAAAAAGAGGTTAGGATGGGCTGGGCGCGTGCTGGGCGCAGTCTGCGCGCGTGCGCGCACAGGCGAGCACGCAGGCGGGCCATGGCAGGCCTAGTCGGGCGCGCAGATGCGCGCAGGTGCGCGCGGGTGCAGGCGCGAGCAGGGGTGCGAGCGGGGGTGCGCGCGAGAGTGTGCGCGCGCGGGCAGGGCGCCTAGGCATGCGCCTGGGCGCGGGGCTGGGGACCAGTGCGCGCGCGTGCGTGCGTGCGCGTGCGCGTGCTGGGGCGTGCGCGGGGTGCTGCGCGGGGGCGCGGGTTGGACGCGCGGTGCTCGCGGCAGCACGCGGCAGCGCGTCTGGGCGAGCGGCAGTGCACCGAGGGTGCTGGGGTGCGTGCGTGCATGCGCATTCGTGCGTGCGCATGCGGGGGGCCATGCGTGTGGCTGCCCGAGGGTTCGGGTAGGTGTCGGGGCACTCAGACTCGCGTGCGTGCGTGCGTGCTCGCATGCGTGCGAGCCCGTATGCATGGTTGTCCGAGTATGGGGTATTTCTAATGTATTTCTATGCGTAAATTGTATTGTTTCTCACCAATTGGATGCCCCTACCTTGTAGATCTCGTCGGATGGGATGCGCGAGGTCCCGGATCGTAAGGTGAGTGGTTTGATTCCAATCCCCCCCCCCTCTCTAGGGATGCGCTCGACCCGCGTAGACGCGCGTCGCGCATCGATGGGGCCCCCTAACTAATATGTAGATGTTTTGCATGCTAGGGATATACATCCATGTATCATGTATAGAGGCCCGTACATGCCTGGACACCATGTCCTATAGTTAAAAGCCTTGATCTATGCATGATCAATATGATGTATCCATGCCACCTTAGGCTTTGTATGCTAGGGATATGCACCCTTATATCATGTATAGCGGCCTATGCATGCTTAGACACCAAGCCCCGGACTATGCATGTTCCCATCTAGTTTAATTTAATTAAATCTTATGTGAGCATATAGTTGCAAGCATGCCTTAGAGAATATTATAACCTTGTTGTTATAACATATGTCTCCCCGCATCTTGGTTATGCGCCCTGGAGGAATTCTTGAGAATTCATGTCATTAGAAATGTTAGGAAGCGTTGTCGACGGATCCAAGAGTATCATATCCGTGTGGGTAGGCTGTTTCTCTTCCCTTCGTTGGATCCGTGTAGGGACTCCTCAGCGTTAGACAGGCCGTCCTGACAGAGGGCTGCCATCAGTTGGCACCTCCTGATTTGGTTTCGGACTGTGCTAAATCGTGGGAGTAGACCAGGCGAGCTATGGAGTGGAGGAAGGACTATCGGTGGACCGAGGGTGATTAACAGCCTAGTCAGTCCCAAAAGACCTTGTCACCAGCTTGAGGGTGAGGGTGAGGGTGTAGTGGGTTGGCGATGTAGCGACCCATTGGATTTGGTAGTTATTGCCACTTAGAGGCTATAAATAATAAGAGGTTGATATGAGTGTGTTGGTTGCTGTTATGCATGTGTGTGATATCTCGATGAGCGAGTATCGAGAGTGGTTGTTTTCCATTGGATTTCTCTTTGCCAACATGGGATCGTTCTCCCTTCGTTGGATCCGAGTAGTGACATCCCCGGCGTTAGACAGGATATCCTGACAGAGGGCTCCCATTAGTAGGCACCTCCTGATTTGGTTTCGGACTGTGCTGAATCGTGGGAGTAGACCAGGTAAGCTACGGAGCGGGGAGAGGCTAACGGTGGACCAGGGGTGTAGAGCAGTCTAAGTCTCTCCCAAAGTCCCAAAATGTCTCCTTCCAGGAGTGAGGGTGTGGATGAGGCGAAGACGCGTCGCCTCGTGACCCATTCGTTGTTCGACCGTTCCCATAGATGTTGGGTCCGGTCTCGTGATCGATGTTGAAGGACATCGTTGGGCGATCATCTAGATGTAGATGATCCAGTAGCGTTGAGTGGACCAGTAAATCCGGATCTCTTCGACCGACGGCATGGTCCCTTGACCAGTAAATCCGGGTCTCTTCGATCGACGGCATGGTCCCTGGACCAGTAAATCCGGGTCTCTTCGACCGACGGTATGGTCTCTCCCCATAAGTCCCAAAAGACTCCCTTCGGGAGTGAGGGTGGTGGTGAGGTTGGTCGCGCCGCCGCGTGACCCTGTGATCCTTGGGTTTCTACCCATGTTTTTCCTCGGAAAAGAGAACTGATTATGCATTGATTTGATTGGTTTCCAGCCACTCACTGAGCTTGTAGCTCACCCCTCGCATACTGTTTCTTTTCAGGGGCAGTGTTGGGCGTGGAGCTGGAGCTTCCTGTGGCGTGGTCTTATGGGCGTGGAGCGTTCTACCGGCGGGTGGCGAGTGCGAGGCTGTCAGCATTTCTAGAGTTATTTATGCTTTGTAAATCGTGCATGTGGCACAAGTTGTATTTTTCTTTGGTCTAGACTTGGCTTCCACAGGACATTGATTGTGTATTCGGGTCTGTAATAATGTTTTTGATTTACAGACATTGTTATATATTATGCTTCCGCTTTTCAGTCAGTTATCTTTATCTTGCTTTGCTGCCTTGTGTATTGTTGTTGGTGCCTTATTGACCTCAGGTATTGATAGCTGATATTACATTCTATTATTGCCACGTCTCGGGGACGCCTGGGGCGTGACAATAAAGGTGGTATCAGAGCCTGGTCCTGTCAGAGCCTAAGTCTAGTCATATAGGTGATGAGTCGTAGGATTGTCATCCGAGTCCTCTTGTGTTAGAGGTTATCTTAGGTTGCTGACATGCCTCCTCGCATCCGTTGACGTGGACGTGACCCCCTGGACCCACCCTTAAGTTGTCGACTGGGTCGACTGGTTAGGGTCAGTTGTTAGATCTCTTGTGCGGGATTAAGGTTTGGGTAGGAGATTTATGCCCAGTGGTGTGATAGTGATGAATTGGTTGCAATTTCGAAGGTATGGATTGCGTCTCGATAATGGAGCTCTTTCCCGTGTGTCGGTAGCGCTGGTAACCATGGAGTTCGCGTGCAGCGCCAGTGTAAAGTGTTGAGGATGTGGCGTATTGCTCATTAAGGAATGATGTCTTCTTCTAGACTTCCTACTCTGGATTTAGGGGCCTTGCAGGTTCAGCGTTGAGACCCGGGCTAGGGTACTCCGTGTTCCTTGTTTGGTTGTCGGGATATCCTATTTCGGGACCTCATGGTGCCCTGCCAAGGTTTCTTTTCCCAGTCAAGGACTACCTTAGAAGCATCAAACTGATGGTGGATTTTTCCCTCTCACTTGGAAGGTGCTGTAGCGAGTGGTGATGCGTACGATAAGGATTGGGTGCATCCTATTGCAGCTCAGTGGGCGATCGCTAGTGGACAGGGTTCCATAGTGGCATCTGGAGTCGCTTCGATATATCATTGTGCGTTGTAGCTGCCCGGTTGAGGCCAGAGCCCTGTGAGGTGCTCCCAGACGCTATGCTTGTGGTGTGCCCATATGGCAGAGATAGCTGGCTTGGGAGGCTACCAGGTAGAGGCCACACCGGGAGAGTGCTACTAGATGATGTCGAGAGCGTGGACTCCCCGTGATGAATCTGCCCATGGAGTGCAGGATGCTGGAGTTCCAATGGTTGTAGATGAGCGACCTATCTCTGGCGGCATGTGAAGCACAGTTGTGGACACTGTGGCGTTTTGCCCCACATTGGTTGCGAATAAGGAGACGCGATGCTAGCGTTCGTGATGGGACTCAACCGCCCTATCAGATTGATGACGTCGCATAGGCATTGTCGAGGTTCGACGACCCCTTATTGCGTGTCTTGTGGATTAAGTGCGGTTGAGTGGCTTACCAAGCGTGTAAGTGTCATCATGAGTGCCAGACATGCTCGAGGAGCAGAATCTGGACTTAATTGTTCGTGGTGTTGTTTTGATCTCCCCCTGGAGGTTGAAGATCAATTACCTTTGCCGCGAATCGATGATCTATTTGACCAGCTCTTGGAGCGAGTGTCTGCTGTTAGATCGATCTTCGCACAAGGGCACCACAAGTCGGAGATCCGAGAGTTAGACATCCCGTAGATGGCCTTTCTTGACCGTTCAGGCACTACGAGCTTTAAGTACTGCCATCGGGGTTGACGAATTTGCCAGATGCCTTGTGGATCTCAAAAGTTTTATTGGGTTCCGTGTACTACTTTGAGGTAGTCTTCATAGAGACTGCTAGAAGTGCGATGAAAAGGTTATGTGGGTGACCTTGTTTCCCCAGGTTGGCCTGCCCTCAGGCAAGGTTTGAGAATCATCATTGAGTGGAAAGCGTCAGTCCATCGAGATTCCTCAGTGGACGTGGGAGTGGGTTATTTGGGATTGTTGCCGTCTAGGTGATCATTGACCGACTGACTAAGTCCGCGCTTCCTTCCCTCCCTACCTGGCTGATTGAGTCTCTTGACGCCTTGACGTGGGTTTTTCACCTTCGCGATTGTTCTTCTTCATGGGACTCCAGTCAGCGCTATTTTCGGTTGAGACGCGAGGGTTACTTCGAGGTTGTGGCGCAGCCTTTGGCGCGAGCCTCCATTTTAAGTATAGCGTTTCATCGCCGATGGACAGCCAGTCAAAGAGGACTATTCAGACCTTAGAGGACATGCTAGGTGCCTGCGTGCTCGATGATGAGGGCAGTCGGGTGAGGCACCGCCCATTTGTTGGGGTATGCCTGCAAGACGACTGCCATTCGAGCACCCAGATGGATCTGTGAAAGGCACTCTACGGGCGCAGTTTTATACCTCCCTTGTGTTGAGACGGTTGAGGAGCGCCAGTTGGAGGGGCCATAAGTGTCACGCCCCAGGGCCGACCGACCCCGGGACGCGGCAAGTGTATATATGATATCAGTAACAGGAGTTCAATAACATACTCACACGACAACTAAACTGACAACAAAGACAACAAAAGCAGGGCTGACATGATATATACACCAATAGCGGAAGCTAAAAGACTTAATCTGTAATCCAAAGACATATTACAGACTCGATACATAATCAATTGTCATGTGAGAGCCAATATATACAAAGACATCCAAATAGAATACAAACGCGTGCCCAAGCACGGAATATAATACATACAATAAAAAAGGATGCTGATAGCCTCTGATACTCGCGGGACGTGGCGCTACTCCGCTACTGATGAAGTCCCTCGGGGAGCTCTTCCTCCAGATCCGACTCAGATGACACTGGAGAAAAATATTATGCGAGGGTGAGCCACACGCTCAGTGAACAGCACAACCCATGCATCACAATATATATTAACCACCAGATCTTATTAATCCACAATCTCATTATTAAAAACCACAAAATTGGCAACAGCTATACAGGCCAGTGGGTCGCTATTGCCAACCCACTACACCCTCACCCTCACCCCTCAATAGGTGACATAGGATATTGGGACTTATTAGCCTGATAATCATCCATACACAATCATACACCCTCACCCTCACCCCTCAATAGGTGACATAGGATATTGGGACTAACAATCCAGTGGGTCGCTACATCGCCAACCCACCACACCCTCACCCTCACCCCTCAATAGGTGACATAGGATATTAGAACTGACTAGGCTGATGGTCGCCCTTGGTCCACCGATAGTTTCTCCCCACTCCGTAGGCTGTTTGGCCACTCCCACATTCAGCACAGTCCGAGTCAAAGATTAGGAGGTGCCTACTGATGGGAGCCCCTTCACGAGACATCCTTTCTAACGCCGGGGCAGTCTCTAACGGATCCAACGAAGGGAACAGAACAGCCTATCCATCGCATATGATCCACTCGGATCCGCAGACAACACATCTCAACAAACTCTAATGTCATGAATTCTTCAGAATTCCTCCAGGGCGCATAACCAAGATGCGGGGAAACATATATTATAATAATAATAGCAAAGGTATAATATTATTGGGAAAGAAACCTTGGGAGGGCAGCGTGAGGTCCCGATATAGGACATCCTGACAACCAAACAAGGAACACGGAGTACCCTAGCACGGGTCTCAATGTTGACCTCGCAAGGCCCCTCCCTATAATATTATCTAAGGCATGCAATTAAACATATGCTAGCAATCAATTATATAAATTAAACTAGTAGGACACATGCATAGGCCGAGGCTTCCTAGCATGAGAACAGGGTGACAGGATGCATGGCTCTTACACATATCCTAAGGGTGCAAGTCCCTAACATACAAAGTCTAGGGTAGCATGCATACTACATTTTTATCATGCTTGCATGGATTACACATTACAACAGTTAATATAAACCCATGGTGCCCCAGGGGAGGACGGTACACGCCCAAGTGCGTATAGCACCTCCCAACTGGGTTGGATTGTCCCACTCACTGATAGTCGGGTCGTCGAGCGACCGTCCGTCAATATCTGCAAAATAGGGTAATCAATTCGGTGAGTAAAACACACAAATAAATCCAAAAATACATTAAAATACACATCACTTGGACAAGCGTACATACGGCCTGTACGCACGCGAGCCCGAGCACCCCGACTCACTCCCGAACCCCCGGGCAACCGTACGCACGGGCACCCGCACGCACACGCACGAATGCGCACGCGCGCACACACCCCGGCACCATCGGCGCACTACCGCGCGCCTGCCCGCGCGCCCCGACGCACAGCCTCACGCACGCGCACGCTGGCGCGTGCCAGCACGCACCGCCCGTCCAGCCCAGCGCGTCCCCGCGCGCACTGCGCGCACCGCCCGTCCAGCCCAGCGCGCCCCGCGTGCACGCCCCAGCACGCCCACGCACTGGTCCCATCTCCGCGCCCAGGCGCATGCCCAGGCACCCTGCCCCGCACCCAGGCGCAGTGCCCAGGTGCCCTGCCCTCGCGCGCGCACGCCCGCGCGCGCCCGCGCACACCCCCGCTCGCGCCAGCACCCGCGCGCACCTGCGCGAGCACTCCGCGCACATCCGCGCACCCGCGCGCATGCACCAACACGCGACTGCGCCCACCAGAGCCCAGCACCCGCGCCCAGCGCCCACTCCTGCTCCACCCGAGCGCACGCCCGCGCGCGCCCTGCCATCTGCTCCGCCTGCTGCGCTGCCTGCCTGCCAGCCTACCCGGGACAGCCTGCCAGCCCTGCCTGCCTGCCCGAGCCACTCAACCACCCTGCCCGAGCCACTCTACCACCCCCCACAGCCACCAATGGCCTCCAACAGCCACTAACCACCACCCACAGCCACCAGCACCCAAAACACCACCTAAACAAGCATCTAAACAAGGAAAACAAGGGAAAGAAGGCTTACCCTAGGAGAGGAAAGGAAGGGAAGGAAACCGGGGGCTCATCAGGCACCAAAATACCTCCACAAGGACCACCACCACCTAGATCTCCACCTAGCCAAAGAAGGGCTGAAATATAAGGAGAAAAGAGGGGATTAGAGGGGGTCAAACTTGTCGGAACTCGAACCCGAAACCACCGGTGGATAGATCGGGAGCTCACCTTACCTTTCTCTTCTATGGGTTTTGAGATCCAAGCCCTCTAACTAGCTCTAAATCCAAGAAAAAGAGAGAGGGGGAGAGAGAAAAACCATTTGAGAAGATGATGAATAGTGGAGGGCAACTTTCCTACCCACTTAAATAAGTCAACTCAACTTAATTAGGGTTAACTAGGGTTAGGAGAGGATTAGGTGAACTTAAGTGGGTTTTGACTTGGGTCAACCCTGTCACGCCCCAGGGCGGCGTCCCCGGGACGCAGCAAGTGTATATAAAATATCAGAATCTACACAGGAGGTCAATAATATATCATACACAAACAACCAGAACGACACACAGACAACAAAGGGGCTGACTTGATATATACACCAAATGCGGAAGCAAAAGACTGAATCCGTAAATAAAACATACCACAGACACGATATTCAATCATCTGTCCTGTGAGAGCCAATATACACAAATACAACTGAATATATACAAACGCGTGCCAAGCACGGAAATAAAATACATACAGCCAAGAAGGGATGCTGATAGCCTCTGGCACTCGCGAAACGTAGCGCTACTCCGCTACTGAAGGAATCCCTCGGACGGCTCCACCTGCTGCTCCGGCTCCAGCTTAGGCTCAGTGGCAACTGGGGAAAAACATATTCGAGGGGTGAGCCACACGCTCGGTGAACAACACAGCCCATGCATCACAGACAATATCGACCACAATTAAATTATTTATTCAGCCTCTAAGTGGCATAATATCATAAATCCAGTGGTTCGTACATCGCCGAACCACCACACCCTCACCCTCACCCTTCAATGGGTGACATAGGATATTGGGACTAATAATCATCCAATCACAAAACCAGCGGGTCGCTAATCGCCAACCCACTACACCCTCACCCTCACCCTACCACGGGTGACATAGGATTTTGGGACTGACTAGGCTGTTGGTCACCCTTGGTCCACCGATAGTCTCTCCTCCACTCCGTAAGCCGCTTGGTCTACTCCCACATTCAGCACAGTCCGAAACCAAATCAGGAGGTGCCTACTGATGGGAGCCCTCACCCACAACTTCAGCACAGTCCGAAACCAAAATCAGGAGGTGCCTACTGATGGGAACCCTTGGAAGGGACGGCCTTTCTAACGCTGGGGCAGCCTCTACCGGATCCAACGAAGGGGACAGAACAGCCTATCCATACGCACATGATCCACTCGGATCCGCCGACTACACACCTCAACAACTCTAATGTCCTGAATTCCTCAGAATTCCTCCAGGGCGCATAACCAAGATGCGGGGAACATGAACAGTAATAGCAAGGGTGGAATATTACTGGGGGAAAGAAACTTGGGAGGGCAGCGTGAGTTCTCGATATAGGACACCCTGACAACCAAACAAGGAACACGGAGTACCCTACCCGGGTCTCACCGCTGTCCTCGCAAGGCCCCTCCCCTATAATATTCACTAAGTATGCTAATAATCATATAATGGATAAATCATTAATTATCAACTAGAGATATAATATTATTGGGACAAGAACCTTGGGAGGGCAGCATGAGGTCCCGATACAGGACATCCCGACAACCAAACAAGGAACACGGAGTACCCTAACCCGGGTCTCAATGTTGACCTCGCAAGGCCCCTCCCTAAAATATTATCTAAAGCATGCAATTATCATATACTAGCATTTAATTTAATAAATAAACTAGTAGGACACATGCATAGGCCAAGGCTTCCTAGCATGAGAACAGGGGGACAAGATACAGCGCTCTTACACCTATCCTAAGGGTGCAAGTCCCTAATATGCAAGTCTAGGGTAGCATGCATTCTACACATAAATCATGCAGCATGGATTAATATTTATAACAGGCTAATATACATCCATGGTGCCCCAGGGGAGGGCGATACACTCCCAAGTGAGTAGTATGCCTCCCTACTGGGTTGGATTGTCCCACTCACCAGAAACCGGATCGTCGCGACATCGTCCGTCAAGATCTGCAAGACAGGGTAGTAACTTGGTGAGTAAAACCCAAAAAACACTACAAAATATACCAAGCTACTCAAATAAATACATAACACTCGGGCAAACGTACATACTGTCACGCCCCAGGGCGGCCGTCCCCGGGATGCGGCAAGTGTATATAAAATATCAGAATCTACACAGGAGGTCAATAATATATCATACACAAGCAACCAGAATGACACACAGACAACAAAGGGGCTGACATGATATATACACCAAATGCGGAAGCAAAAGATTGAATCTGTAAATAAACATACTACAGACTCGATACTCAATCATCTGTCCTGTGAGAGCCAATATACACAAATACAACTGAATATATACAAACGCGTGCCAAGCACGAAAATAAAATACATACAGTCAAGAAGGGATGCTGATAGCCTCTGGCACTCGCGGAACGTAGCGCTGCTCCGCTACTGAAGGAAACCCTCGGAAAGCTCCTCCCGCTGCTCCGACTCCGGCTCAGTGGCAACTGGGGAAAAACATATGCGAGGGGTGAGCCACACGCTCAGTGAACAGCACAACCCATGTATCACAGACAATATTGACCACAATTCAGATCTTAAAAATCCACAATCTCGTATTAACAACCACAAAATGGTAACAATTACTCAAACCAGTGGGTCGCTCAATCGCCAACCCACTACACCCTCACCCTCACCCTTCAATGGGTGACATAGGATTTTGGGACTGATATTCATCCAATCACAACACCAGTGGGTCGCTCATCGCCAACCCACTACACCCTCACCCTCACCCTTCAATGGGTGACATAGGATTTTGGGACTGACTAGGCTGTTGCTCACCCTTGGTCCACCGATAGTCTCTCCTCCACTCCGTAGGACGCTGGGTTATCACCCACAACTTCAGCACAGTCCGTCACAAATATCGGGAGGTGCCTACTGATGGGAGCCCTCACCCACAACTTCGGCACAGTCCGTCACAAATATCAGGAGGCGCCTACTGATGGGAACCGTTAGAAGGGACGGCCTTTCTAACGCTGGGGCTGCCTTTACCGGATCCAACGAAGGGGACAAAACAGCATATCCATACGCATATGATCCACTTGGATCCGCCGACAACGCATCTCTACAATTCTAATGTCATGAATTCTTCAGAATTCCTCCAGGGCGCATAACCAAGATGCGGGGAAAATGTATAATAATAGCAAGGTTGGAATATCATTGGAGGAAAGAAACTTGGGAGGGCAGCGTGAGTTCCCGATATAGGACACCCCGACAACCAAAGAAGGAACACGGAGTACCCTAGCCCGGGTCTCACCGCTGTCCTCGCGAGGCCCCTCCCCTATAATATTCACTAATTATGCTAATAATCATACAATGGATATATCATTAATTATCAACTAGAGAATATAATATTATTGGGACAAGAACCTTGGGAGGGCAGCATGAGGTCCCGATACAGGACATCCCGACAACCAAACAAGGAACACGGAGTACCCTAACCCGGGTCTCAATGTTGACCTCGCAAGGCCCCTCCCTATAATATTACCTAAGGCATGCAATTAAACATATACTAGCATTTAACTTAATAAATAAACTAGTGGGACACATGCATAGGCCAAGGCTTCCTAGCATGAGGACAGGGGGACATGATGCATGGCTCATACACATATCCTAAGGGTGCAAGTCCCTAACATGCAAAGTCTAGGGTAGCATGCATTCTACATTTTAAAATCATGCTCGCATGAAATACACTTTACAACAGGTTAATATAAATCCATGGTGCCCCAGGAGAGGTCGGTATACGCCCAAATGCGTATAACGCCTCTCTACTGGGTTGGATTGTCCCACTCACCAGAAACCGGGTTGTCGCGTGACCGTCCGTCAAGATCTGCAAGACAGGGTAGTAACTTGGTGAGTAAAACCCAAAAACACAACAAAATATACAAGCTACACAAATAAATACCCAACACTCGGGCAAACGTACATACGACCCGTACGCACGCTAGCCCGAGCACCCCGACACACTCCCGATCCCACGGCAACCACCCGCACGGCCACCCGCCCCCGGATGCGCCGCCGCGCCTCCGCCCGCGCACCCAGGAGCACCGCCGGGCCCCTGCCCGCACGCCTGGACCCGCAGCCGAGCCACCCGGTGCGCCGCGCGCCCACTGCGCCCCATCGCAGCAGCCCGCGCGCACCCCGCACGCCCCGTGCTGACCCGCGAGCACACCGCACGCCCCGCGCGTCCAGCGCCTCGCCTCGCGTGCACTCCGCGCGCACCACCAGCCTCTACCCGCGCGCACGCCTGTGCCTCTGCCCAGCGCCCCGTGCGCATGCTCCTCTGCGGTGCCCAGCGCCCAGCGCCCCAGCACCCAGGACCCTCACCCAGCGCCCACGCGCACGCCCGCGCAACACGCGCGGGCAACACGCGCCCAGCGCGCCTGCCAGCCTGCCCGCACTGCTGCCCGCGCCTGCCTGCGCGCATCGCCGAGTGGCCCGAGCACCGCTCGCCTGCACGCCTGGGCACTGCCCGCCTGATGCCCGAGCGCCCCCTGCCAGCTGCCCGAGCATGGCCTGCCCAGCCGGCCTGCCCTGCTCGCACAGCCCGCAGCCATCCTACCCCGCACGCCTCACCCTGCACCCCCCGAGCGCACGTTCGCGCGCCCGCGCCCGCGCGCACGAGCTCGCGCGCCCGGGAACCTGGTGCGCCTGCTCCCAGCCTACCCGGGACGGCTAGCCTCCCTGCCCGGGACTGCCTACCCGCCTGCCCGAGCAACCACCCTCTACCACGAGCCACCCCAAGGCCTCCGACCACCCCCACAGCGCCCCCCCCCCCCCCCGACGGCCACCCACCGCCGCCGACCGCCTCCCAACCTCATACCCACCTCCTAACATACATCTATAGAAGAAAAGAGAGGAAAAAGAGGCTTACCAAGGGGAGGAAGGGAAGTCCGGTTGCTCTCCGCGCACCGAAACCTCTCCCAAAAGGCTTCCAACGCCCGGATCTCTCTTGGCCTCCGAAATGGCCCAAAACAGAGGAGAAGAGAGGGGGGGATGAGAGGCAAAACTCACCGGAATTTGGATTTGAAAGCACCGGGGTGTAGATTGGGACCCGATCTACACTTCTTATGCTTTAGGTTTTTGGGTTTGAGGGCTCTAAGGGGCTCAAATGGGAGAAAAGGAGAGAGGGGAGAGAGAGAAAGCTTTGGTAGGGATGATGAATAGTGCCAATGAAATATTAGATTTCATTTATATAGACGAATCACTTAAAATACCCGTATACGCCCCGGAACTGTGAAATTTCGGAAACGTTACCGGAATTCGATGAAATTTTCGTGAGAGGCCTAAAATGGCACCAGGACACCAAATATGCAGTTAGATTTTCAATCGGAGTTCTCTAACTCAGGACGATAGCTAACAGTCCAAAAATTAGCGGTTCCGATCGAAAACCGAAAAAAACGAAAAACTGCCAGAACGCTTCAACGGTTACCAGCAGGCTAAAAGTGACACATATATAACACATCGACCTGTAAGCACGCTAGCCCGAGCGCCCCGACACACTCCCGCACCCCCGGCAACCATACGCACGGCCAATCTCCCCCGGATGCGCCGCCGCGCCTCAGCCCGCGCACCCAGGCGCACCGCCGGGCCCCTGCCCACACGTCTGGACATGCAGTCGAGCCACCCGGGGCACCGCGCGCCCATTGCGCCCAGCACCCAGCACGCCCAGCGCCAACCCGAGCGCACGCCCGCACGCACGTCCACGCGCACGCGCGCGCGCACCCTGCCGCTGCACGCCTGCTGCGCCTGCCTGAGCGTTGCCTGTGCTGCCTGCTGCCCGGGACTGCAACCCCCATGCCCGAGCACCTCCACCACCCATCCATCCGCCTCCGACGGCCTCCGACCGCCCCCAACCACCTCTGACAGCCACCCACAGCCGCCGACCACCACCCAACCTCATATCCACCCTCCTAACATACATCTAAGCATAAAAAGAGAGGAAAAAGGGCTTACCAAGGGAAAGAAAGGATGTTCGGTTGCTCTCCGCGCACCGAAACCTTTCCCCAAAGGCCTCCAACGCCGGGATCTACTCCCACCTCCGAAATGGCTCGGATCTGAGGAGAAGAGAGGGCGGATGGAAGGGCTAGGTAGGCCGGAATCCGGATTTGAAAGCACCGGGGTGTAGATCGTGACCCGATCTACACTTTCTATGCTTTAGGTTTTTGGGTTTGAGGGCTCTAAGGGGCTCAAATCAAAGAAAAGGAGAGAGGGGAGAGAGAGATTTCATTTGGTAGGGATGATGAATAGTGGCAATCTAATTTTTTATTTCATTTATATAGCAAGCCACTTAAAATACCCGGATACGCCCCGGAACTGTGAAATTTCAGAAACGTTACCGGAATTCAATGAAATTTTCGTGAGAGGCCTAAAATGGCACCAGGACACCAAATATGCAGTTAGATTTCCAATCGGAGTCCTCTAACTCAGGACGATAGCTAACAGTCCAAAAATTAGCGGTTCCGATCGAAAACCGAAAAAAATGAAAAACCGCCAGAACGCTCCAACGGTTACCAGCAGGCTAAAAGTGACACATATATAACATTCTTCCCCCCTTAGGAAATTTTGTCCTCAAAATATGCAAAAACATCTAGGAGGGAAAAAGATGCGGATACGCGTCACACCTGGCATCCTTGAGCTCCCAAGTGTCCTCGACACCGGAACGGTGTTGCCATCGCACCTCGACCAACTGGACGGTCTTGGTGCAGAGCCTCCTCACGCGGCGGTCCATGATCTCAATCGATTGCTCCACGAATGACTGTCCGGCTCAGAGACGAGCGACTCGAACGGGATGACGTGAGCAGGATCGTGGACACACCTTTACCCAACTACGAACCCACCCCTCCAAGACGGAAGGGTAAGAATTGGCGCTGAGGTGAGCCTCCGATAAAACTCCAGGAAGCTCTCCTCGCAAGACGGGGACCACTCGAACCGGACATCCTTCCAAGTAAGGCGGTTATGAGGAACAGCTATCTTCGAGAGACCCTCGTCAAGCTTCCTGCAATAACTCACCAAACTCGGGAAGGTCCGAATCCTAGCAGGGTTCGACGGTCGACGCCAATTTGACGCGACGAGCGTCTTGCCCGGGTCCACAGATATGCCTTCACCAGAAATCACTCAGCCCAAAAGGCCTTAACCTCCAACCAAAACTCACACCAGATCTCTCATCCATTTGATGCTTCCATGGTATCCCTTGCCTGGGAAAAGAAACCTCGAGAGGGCACCATGAAATCCCGATATAGGATACCCCGACAACCAAACAAGGAACACGAAGTACCCTAGCCCGGGTTTCAACGCTGACCTCACAAGGCCCCTTAATCCAGAGAGGAACACTAGAAGAAGACATCATTTAAAGAACACTACTAACCCCTCCGGATCATCTATCTCTAGGTGATCACCCAACGATGTCCTTCAACATCATTTACAAGACCGAACCCAACATCATCGGGAATGGTCGAATCAACAATTTGGTCACGAGCGACCCGTCTTCGCCTCATCCACACCCTCACTCCCGAAAGGAGACATTTTGGGACTTTGGGAGAGACTTAGACTGCTCTACACCCCTGGTCCACCGGTAGCCTCTCTCCGCTCCGTAGCTCGCCTGCTCCTCTGACCGGGAGCCTGTCTAACGCCGTGGCTGTACTACGCGGATCCAACGAAGGGGAGAGCGATTCCACGCTCGCGGCACCATTCAATAACCTCTTCCCGGGTAGCCCCTACCTGGTATACTCCCAAATTCAGTACCCCTCCGACTGCATCGGTGGTACCTACTGATGGGAACTCTCTGCCAGGACGGCTACAACCCGGCTTCCTTAACCCAAACAACCGTTCTTGACACTCGCCCACCAAAATACCACACACACTTGCATAACAGCAACCAAACACACACCCACACATATATCCTATTACTAGAGAGCTGGGAACACAAGATAATACCTCGAACCATGATACCCGAAGACTGCGCCTCCTCGGCCGTAAGCGCTGCAACTCTACCCTGGACCAACCGCGGCTGAGGAGCAGGGGCACGCCTCGCCGGCTATACTCGCTGCCTCCACTGGTCAACTCGACCACCCTGTGGATGTTGCTGCCGCTGAGGCTGCTGCTGCTGGCGCGGAAGCTGCTGCTGTAAGAACTGCGGCTACTGAGGTAGCACTCGGGGTCGGCCAGCATCAGGGCAATGGTATCTGATATGCCCGATGCGCTGACAATGGAAACAGCACCGCCTCTCCGGCTGCATGGACTGGATGGGCACTGCTGCAATGGGTGCTAGATCCCACACTAGCACCGCATCTGCTGGAGGAGAGGCAACCACTGACTGATCGAAGCGGGGCCTCTTCTTCTTGCGCTGCCCCTGGTCCCGACTCCCGGAAGGACCCTGATCTGCAGAAGGGGTCGGAACCCCCACGATGATCCCGAGATCTCGCTCGACCGTCTTCGCTCGAGACACCAAGTCCGAGAACCTCGAGAATGCCTGGGAGGTGACGTGCACCCGAATGGCGCTGCTGAGACCCCACTCGAAACGGCGGCACCGCGTGTCCTCATCCATCACCAAGGCTGGAGCAAATCTGGAGAGCCTCGTGAAGCGCGTAGAGTAGTCGGCGACAGTCATGGAGCCCTGCGTCAACTGCTCGAACTCCCGCATCACGATCTGGCGCGTCGAGAACGGGAAGTACTCCTCCAAGAAATACCTCCGGAATCCTGCCCAAGAAAGCTGCTCCACTCCCTCTGGGATGTCCACCACTCGGGTAGCCCACCAGTCGGCGGCGTTACCCTTCAGCATAAAGGTGGCCAGGGGGACTCGCTGGCGATCAGTGCAAAGCATGGCCGCGAAGATCGTGTCCACCTCCCTCAACCAACGCTCTGGCGCAAGAGGATCTGCCGACTGACCATGGAACTCGGGAGGGTGGAGCTTCAGAAAGGCGTTGAGGCCGCTCTGCTGCACTCGCGCCGCCGCCTCTAGCTCCTCCTCCCTCTCCAGGGGATCCTCAACTCCTACTGCCGGAATCGCCACGGGGACTGGGGGTACATCGGGTACCACAGGCGGATCTGCCACCAAGGGGACCTGCGGAACTGCCTCGCGAGCCGCCCTCAGCTCCTGAATATCTCTAGCCTGCTCTGCTAATGCTCTGGCCTGGGCCTCCAGCGCCCTCGTCTGTGTCTCCACCAAATCAGCCAACCGAGCGAAAGCACGCTCCCAAGCAGGAGGCTCCTGTGCCAAGGACTCTCCGGTAGCATCCTCGTCTCTGGTAGGTCCGGAAACCTCCAAAGACCGAGAGGGACCTCGTCCGCGCCGTCCTCTGCGAGGAGGCATATCAGCACCCTAAGAAAACCAGACACTAGGATCAGAATACTCATATAGAAATCCTAGGACTCATCTCTACGAAAGGAAGACTATTGGCTCTGACAGGACCAGGCTCTGATACCAACTTTTTGTCACGCCCCAGGGCGGCCGTCCCCGGGACGCGGCAAGTGTATATAAAATATCAGAATCTACACAGGAGGTCAATAATATATCATACACAAGCAACCAGAATGACACACATGCAACAAAAGGCTGACATGATATATACACCAAATGCGGAAGCAAAAGACTGAATCTGTAAATAATCATACTACAGACTCGATACTCAATCATCTGTCCTGTGAGAGCCAATATACACAAATACAACTGAATATATACAAACGCGTGCCAAGCACGGAAATAAAATACATACAGTCAAGAAGGGATGCTGATAGCCTCTGGCACTCGCGGAACGTAGCGCTGCTCCGCTACTGAAGGAATCCCTCGGACGGCTCCAACTGCTGCTCCGGCTCCAGCTCCGGCTCCGGCTCAGTGGCAACTGGGGAAAAACATATGCGAGGGGTGAGCCACACGCTCAGTGAACAGCACAACCCATGCATCACAGACAATATTGACCACAATTCATTTATTTATCCAGCCTCTAAGTGGCATAACAAATAACCCAGTGGGTCGCTCAATCGCCAACCCACCACACCCTCACCCTCACCCTTCAATGGGTGACATAGGATATTGGGACTGATAATCATCCAATCACAAAACCAGCGGGTCGCTCATCGCCAACCCACTACTCCCTCACCCTCACCCTACCACGGGTGACATAGGATTTTGGGACTGACTAGGCTGTTGGTCACCCTTGGTCCACCGATAGTCTCTCCTCCACTCCGTAGGCCGCTTGGTCTACTCCCACATTCAGCACAGTCCGAAACCAAATCAGGAGGTGCCTACTGATGGGAGCCCTCACCCACAACTTCAGCACAGTCCGAAACCAAAATCAGGAGGCGCCTACTGATGGGAACCCTTGGAAGGGACGGCCTTTCTAACGCTGGGGCAGCCTCTACCGGATCCAACGAAGGGGACAGAACAGCCTATCCATACGCACATGATCCACTCGGATCCGCCGACTACACACCTCAACGACTCTAATGTCCTGAATTCCTCAGAATTCCTCCAGGGCGCATAACCAAGATGCGGGGAACATGTACAATAATAGCAAGGTTGGAATATTACTGGGGGAAAGAAACTTGGGAGGGCAGCGTGAGTTCCCGATATAGGACACCCCGACAACCAAACAAGGAACACGGAGTACCCTAGCCCGGGTCTCACCGCTGTCCTCGCAAGGCCCCTCCCCTATAATATTCACTAAGATGCTAATAATCATACAAGGGGTAAATCATTAATTATCAACTAGAGATATAATATTATTGGGACAAGAACCTTGGGAGGGCAGCATGAGGTCCCGATACAGGACATCCCGACAACCAAACAAGGAACACGGAGTACCCTAACCCGGGTCTCAATGTTGACCTCGCAAGGCCCCTCCCTATAATATTATCTAAAGCATGCAATTAACATATACTAGCATTTAATTTAATAAATAAACTAGTAGGACACATGCATAGGCCAAGGCTTCCTAGCATGAGAACAGGGGGACAAGATACAGGGCTCTTACACATATCCTAAGGGTGCAAGTCCCTAACATGCAAGTCTAGGGTAGCATGCATTCTACACATAAATCATGCAGCATGGATTAATATTTATAACAGGCTAATATACATCCATGGTGCCCCAGGGGAGGGTGATACACTCCCAAGTGAGTAGTATGCCTCCCTACTGGGTTGGATTGTCCCACTCACCAGAAACCGGGTCGTCGCGCGACCGTCCGTCAAGATCTGCAAGACAGGGTAGTAGCTTGGTGAGTAAAACCCACAAACACTACAAAATATACTAAGCTACTCAAATAAATACCCAACACTCGGGCAAATGTACATACGACCCGTACGCACGCTAGCCCGAGCGCCCCGACACACTCCCGCACCCCCGGCAACCATCCGCACGGCCAACCGCCCCGGATGCGCTGCCGTGCCTCAGCCCGCGCACCCAGGCGCACCGCCGGGCCCCTGCCCGCACGTCTGGACATGCAGTCGAGCCACCCGGGGCACCGCGCGCCCACTGCGCCCCGCCGCAGCAGCCCGCGCGCACCCCGCACACCTCGCGCTGACCCGGGAGTACACCGCAAGCCCTGCGCGCACCAGCCGCTTGCACCCACTGCCCTCCTCACCGCGCGCACGCCTGCGCCCCTGCCCAGCGCCCCGCGCGCATGCTCCTCTGCGGTGCCCAGCGCCTAGTGCTCAGCACCGGTGACCAGCTCCCAGCACTTAGCGCCCAACACCCGGGACCCTCACCCAGCGCCCACGCGCACGCACTCGCAACACATGCCCAGCGCGCCTGGCAGCACTCGCCCAACGCGCCTGCCAGCCTACCCGCGCTGCCTGCCTGCGCGCATCGCCGAGTGGCCTGAGCACCGCTCGCCTGCCCGCCCGGCACTGCTCGCCTGATGCCCGAGCACCTCCTGCCCTGCTCGCCTACGCGCCCAGCCTGCCAACCCGGCCTGGCAGCGCGCACAGCCCACCCATCCTACCTGAGCTAGCCCTGCCAGTCTACCCTGCGCGCCCCTCACGCCCAGCACCCAGCACGCCCAGCGCCAACCCAAGCGCACGCCCGCGCGCACTTCCGCGCGCACGAACGCGCGCGCCCTATCGCTGCACGCCTTCTGCGCCTGCCTGAGCGCTGCCTGTGCTGCCTGCTGCCCGGGACTGCAACCCCCATGCCCGAGCACCTCCACCACCCATCCATCGGCCTCCGACGGCCTCCGACCGCCCCCAACCACCTCTGACAGCCACCCACAGCCGCCGACCACCACCCAACCTCATATCCACCCTCCTAACATACATCTAAGCATAAAAAGAGAGGAAAAAGGGCTTACCAAGGGAAAGAAAGGATGTTCGGTTGCTCTCCGCGCACCGAAACCTTTCCCCAAAGGCCTCCAACGCCGGGATCTACTCCCACCTCCGAAATGGCTCGGATCTGAGGAGAAGAGAGGGCGGATGGAAGGGCTAGGTAGGCCGGAATCCGGATTTGAAAGCACCGGGGTGTAGATCGGGACCCGATCTACACTTTCTATGCTTTAGGTTTTTGGGTTTGAGGGCTCTAAGGGGCTCAAATCAAAGAAAAGGAGAGAGGGGAGAGAGAGATTTCATTTGGTAGGGATGATGAATAGTGGCAATCTAATTTTTTATTTCATTTATATAGCAAGCCACTTAAAATACCCGGATACGCCCCAGAACTGTGAAATTTCAGAAACGTTACCGGAATTCAATGAAATTTTCGTGAGAGGCCTAAAATGGCACCAGGACACCAAATATGCAGTTAGATTTCCAATCGGAGTCCTCTAACTCAAGACGATAGCTAACAGTCCAAAAATTAGCGGTTCCGATCGAAAATCGAAAAAAACGAAAAACCGCCAGAACGCTCCAACGGTTACCAGCAGGCTAAAAGTGACACATATATAACAAACCCAACCACAAATAAAAACAAAAGGGGTTGACCAAGTCTATGGGCCCACTTTGACCAAGTCAACTCTCCCAATGACTTCTCGCTCGGTCAAAACCCGGATACGCCCTGGAACTGCAAAATTCTGAAACGTTACCGGAATTCGACGAAATTTTTGTGAGCGGCTTGGAATGGCACCAGGGCACATAATATGCAGTTATATTTTCAATCGGAGCCCTCAATCTCAAGGCGATAGCTAACAGCCCGAAATTTTAGCGGTTCCGATCGAAAAATGAAAAAAACTGTAAAACTGCCAGAATGGTCCAACGGTTACCAGAAGGTTAAAAGTGACACATATATATAACAATAAGTTAGTTGTTTGACCTTGCGATGGCCAGGTTGGTTCGTGTGTACATCTGCACCTCCTAGAACCGACAGAAGGGCTACCCAGGTCATTGTTGCCAGGGGCTTACCTTTGGGTTTGGCGACCATATTTTTCAAGAAGGTGTCCTGGTTAAAGGGCACCCTCTGTTTCGACGTTCGGGGCAAGCTGAGTTTGCTATTTAATGGGACCATTTCTCGTCATTGAGTGGAATGGGGAGGTGGCTTATCATGTAGCCTTTCCCCCACAGCTGGCTCGTGCCCACGACGTCGTTCTTGTGCAATGGCCGAGGCGTTATGTCCACGATCCTGCTCAGTCATTCAGTTCGACCGCCTCATCCTGGAGGTGGATTTGTCATTCGTGGAGCAGTGGATCGAGGTCAAGGACAAGCATGAGAAGAGGCTCCACGCTAAGACCGTTCCTTTGATTATAGTGGGTTGGTAGCACCAGTCCGGTGCGAAGACCACTTGGGAGCAAAAGGTCTATGCATGATACTTCCGGTCTTCCCTTTTGGGTTTCCTTAAATTTCGAGGACTAAATTCCCTAAGGGGGGAAGAATGTTGTGCTTGTGTCATTTGGAGCGCTCTGTTTGAAAAATTAGGCTACATAATTTTTTTTCTAAGTTATGTATTCCTGATTTGGTGTTTGGATTTGATTTTGTTAAAATCCAAGATGAAGAGGTTTAAATATGAGTTTACTATGAGATGTCCAGTTTTGAGTTAGCTTTCGCACAGAAGTGGAATTAGATCAACTGGATTCTTGTAGTAAAAGTTATGGGTATTTTTCCAAGTATACCCCGGGGATGGAAATTCTGGCAGCAGCCCTGCTCGATGTTTGGCTCTAATTTCGGAGTAGCTGGAGAGATTATTTGATCTTGGCATGAACATGCAAGTTGTAGATAATCTTCTTAGCTTTCCAACGGTCTTGGAATTTTGCAATTCGGATCTATATCGATGAAGTTATTGCTATTCCAGTGAAGCTTGCACAGAATTTCTAGTCAAAGAGCGACTAGGTCTTTTCCCCTTAAGATATTTGTGATAAATATCTTCTCCTCTCTCTCTCCCTTCCCAAATCCCACGAGTAGCTTCTTGTCTCTCTTTCTCTCTTGCAAACGCACCCCCCATGTGTTTGGTTAAAGTCCCCAATGAGAAGAAGAGAAGGTGGAGGTGAAGGAAGAAGAGGAAGTTGGATCTTGGTGTAAGTGTGTGTTGTTACTTGTCTTCTCCCCTCTCAAGCTACCTTTGCATGGATCCCCCTCCCCCCAGATTTTTGGCTGAAGAGGAGGCTGAGGTGTGGTGGTGTTGGTGGTGGCGGTTGAGGTGGTCGCGGGTGCGTCAAGGGCCCCCGAACCTCCCCCTTTTGTTCCCCCTCCAAGGTGAGCTCCTCCACCTTCTTTTCTTGGTTTTTAGGGCTTAAGGGGTTGTGGGAAAGTCATGCATGCTAGGTAGATGGGTTAGGGTGTGTGTGAGGGGTTGGGGAGGGTTAAAAAGAGGTTAGGATGGGCTGGGCACGCGCTGGGCGCAGTCTGCGCGCGTGCGCGGGCAGGGGCGCGCGCAGGCGGGCACTGGCAGGCTCAGTCGGGCGTGCAGATGGGTGCGGGCGCGTGCGCACAGGTGTGCGGGTGCGCGCGGGTGCATGCGCGAGCGGGGGTGCGAGCGGGGGTGGGCGCGGGAGTGCGCGCGAGTGCGCGCGGGCAGGGCGCCTGAGCATGCGCCTGGGCGCGGGGCTGGGGACCAGTGCGCGCGAGTGCGCGCGGGCAGGGCGCCTGGGCATGCGCCTGGGCATGCGCCTGGGCGCGGGGCTGGGGACCAGTGCGCGCGCGTGCGTGCGTGCGCGTGCGTGCTCGTGCTGGGGCTTGCGCGGGGTGTTACGCGGGGGCGCGGGCTGGACGCACGGTGCGCGTGGCAGTGCGCCGAGGGTGCTGGGGTGCGTGCGTGCGTGCGCATTCGTGCGTGCGCATGCGGGGGGCCATGCGTGTGGCTGCCCGAGGGTTCGGGTAGGTGTCGGGGCACTCGGACTCGCGTGCGTGCGTGCGTGCTCGCATGCGTGAGAGTCTGTATGCATGGTTGTCCGAGTATGGGGTATTTCTAATGTATTTCTATGTGTAAATTGTATTGTTTCTCACCAGTTGGATGCCCCTACCTTGCAGATCTCGTCGGATGGGATGCGCGAGGTCCCGGATCGTAAGGTGAGTGGTTTGATTCCAATCCCCCCCCCCCTCTCTAGGGATGCGCTCGACCCGCGTAGACGCGCGTCGCGCATCGATGGGGCCCCCTAACTAATATGTAGATGTTTTGCATGCTAGGGATATACATCCATGTATCGTGTATAGAGGCCCGTACATGCCTGGACACCATGTCCTGTACTTAAAAGCCTTGATCTATGCATGATCAATATGATGTATCCATGCCACTTTAGGCTTTGTATGCTAGGGATATGCACCCTTATATCATGTATAGCGGCCTATGCATGCTTAGACACCAAGCCCCGGACTATGCATGTTCCCATCTAGTTTAATTTAATTAAATCTTATGTGAGCATATAGTTGCAAGCATGCCTTAGAGAATATTATAACCTTGTTGTTATAATATATGTCTCCCCGCATCTTGGTTATGCGCCCCGGAGGAATTCTTGAGAATTCATGTCATTAGAAATGTTAGGAAGCGTTGTCGATGGATCCAAGAGGATCATATCCGTGTGGGTAGGCTGTTTCTCTTCCCTTCGTTGGATCCGTGTAGGGACTCCTCAGCGTTAGACAGGCCGTCCTGATAGAGGGCTCCCATCAGTAGGCACCTCCTGATTTGGTTTTGGACTGTGCTGAATCGTGGGAGTAGACCAGGCGAGCTACGGAGTGGAGGAGGGACTATCGGTGGACCGAGGGTGATTAACAGCCTAGTCAGTCCCAAAAGACCTTGTCACCAGCTTGAGGGTGAGGGTGAGGGTGTAGTAGGTTGGCGATGTAGCGACCCATTGGATTTGGTAGTTATTGCCACTTAGAGGCTATAAATAATCTGAGGCCATGAGTGACGCGTATCCGCATCTTTTCCCTTCCTAGATGTTCTCGTATTTATTTTGAGGACAAAATTTCCTAAGGGGGGAAGAATGTTATATATGTGTCACTTTTATCCTTCTGGTCACCGTTGGAGCATTCTGGCAGTTTTTCAACTTTTTCTTTTTTTCGATCGGAACCTCTAAAATTCTGGACTTTTAGCTATCATCTTGAGCTTGAGGACTCCGATTGAAAATCTAACTGCATATTATGTGTCCTAGTGCCATTTCAAGCCACTCACCAAAATTTCATTGAATTCCGGTAACGTTTCAGAATTTCGCAGTTCCGAATCGTATCCGGGTTTTGACCAAGCGAAAAGTCATTGGGAGACTTGACTTGGTCAATGTTGACCCTTGACTTGGTCAATTGGGTTTTTTTTCTAGTGTGGTTGAGTTGACTAGGGTCAAATCTCACCTAAACCTAGCTTAACCTAATTTAATCCTAAGTGTAAGTGAGTGTGAGTGGTATGTGTGTGTGTGTGGTGTGTGTGTGTGGCTTTTAGTGAAGTCCACGCCCACACTTGTGCCCCTCCTATTCATCTTCTTCTCCACCTCTCTCAAGCTCTCTCACCTTCTCTTTATTTCCCCTATTTGATCTAGCTAGAGTGGAAGAACAAGAAAACCCTAGAAGGAGAAAAGGAAGCCCTTCTTTGGCTGAGAAGAAGGCTTGGTGGTGGTGGTCTTGGAGGTGGCGAATCGGTGCGCGAAGAGCACCCGATTTCCTCCCCTTCCCTTCCTCTCCTTGGGTGAGCTTTCTTTCCTTCCTTTTCTTGTGTAGATGCTTGATTAGGATGTGTTTTTGGGTATGCATGGCATGAATGGTGGTTGGGGTGTTGGGGGGGGGGGGCTGTGTGGGGGGCTGGGGGGGTGGTGGAGTGACTCGGGTGCGCGTGCGGGATCATCCGTGCGCGTGCGCGTGGGCCTATGCGCGCAGGCAACGCAGGCAAGGCAGGCGCGCAGTCGGGCAAGCTGGCGCGGGCGTGCATGCAGGGGGCCCAGTGTGCACGGGGCGAGCGAGCGTGCGCGCGGGTTGCGCGCGGGGGTACTGCGGTGGGGCACAGTGCGTGCAAGTGTGCGCGCGAGGTGCTGCGCTGGGGCGCAGTGTGCGCGGGTGTGCGCACGAGGTGCTGCGCTGGGGCGCAGTGCGCGCAGGTGCACCCGGGGCTGGACGCGCGGTGCGCGCGGGCACGCGCGGGCGTGCGCGCGGGCACGCGCGGGCGTGCGCGCGAGCGTGCGGCGTGTCTAGGCGTGCGGGCTGAGGAGCGACAGCGCGTCTGGGGGCGCGGCAGTGCGCCCGGGGCGCGGGTGTGCGTGCGTGCGTGAGCACCCGTGCGTGCGCGTGCGGGTGGCCGTGCGCATGGCTACCCGGGGGTGCGAGAGTGTGTCGGGGCACTCGGACTCGCTTGCGTACGGGCCCGTATGCATGCTTGTCCGAGTGTTGGGTATTTCTAGCGTATTTTGTATGTATTTGTGTATTTTACTCACCATGTTGAATGCCCTGTCTTGCAGATCTTGACGGACGGTCATGCGACGACCCGGGTATTGGTGAGTGGGACAATCCAACCCAGCAGGGAGGCGTTCTATACACTTAGGAGTGTATTGCCCTCCCCTAGGGCACCATAGTTGCATATTAACCTGTATTAAGTATACTATGCATGCATGATTATTATAGAGTATCCATGCCACCCTAGACCGTGTATGTTAGGGATACTTGCCCCTTATGATATGTATAAAGGCCCATGCATCCTGATACTATGTTTTCATGCTAGGAGAGCCTCGACCTACGCATGTGTCCCATTTAGTTTAATTTATTTAAATCAAATGCGAGTTATTGATAATTAGCATGCTTAGTGAATATCATAACCTTGTGGTTATAATATAGACTTCCCCGCATCTTAGTTATGCGCCCTGGAGGAATTCTGAAGAATTCATGACATTTGTAGAGTTGAGATTGGTGTCGGCGGATCCAAGTGGATCGTATCCGTGTGGGTAGGCTGTTTCTCTTCCCTTCGTTGGATCCGTGTAGGGACTCCTCAGCGTTAGACAGGCCGTCCTGATAGAGGGCTCCCATCAGTAGGCACCTCCTGATTTGGTTTCGGACTGTGCTGAATCGTGGGAGTAGACCAGGCGAGCTACAGTGTGGAGGAGAGGCTATCGGTGGACCAAGGGTGATTAACAGCCTAGTCAGTCCCAAAAGACCATGTCACCAGTTTGAGGGTGAGGGTGAGGGTGTAGTGGGTTGGCGATGAGCGACCCACTGGTTTGTGTAGTTGTTGCCACTTAGAGGCTATGAATGATTTGAGGTTAATATGAATTGTGATGCATGGGTTGTGCTATTCACTGAGCGTGTGGCTCACCCCTCGCATATATTTTTTCTCCAGTGATATCTGAGTCGGATCAGCAGGAGGAGTTCCCCGAGGCACGTCAGCAGTAGCGGAGCAGCGTCACGTTCTTCATGTGAGAGGCCATTCAACATCCCCCCCTTTGCTTGTATATATTGTATTCCGTGCTTGAGCACGCGTTTGTATTATATTTGGATGTCGTGTATATATTGGCTCTCACAGGACATTTGATTATGTATCGAGTCTGTAATACGTCTTTGAATTACAGATTCAGTCTTTTAGCTTCCGCTATTTGTGTATATATCATGTCAGCCTCTTTGTTGTCGGTGTTGTCATTGTTGATATTGTTTGAGTATATTATTGACCTCTTGTATAGACTGCTGATATCATATATACCCTTGCCGCGTCCCGGGGACGGCCGCCCTGGGGCGTGACAAGAGGGGGTGTCACGCCCCAACTACCGGCTTAACAATCCGATAAGATAATGAATTCTCCTGAATTCCAAACGAGTGCATCGCTCGGATGCACGGGGCGATTACATCGCTAGCGCTCTAACTAATAAGGTACAACCCGACAGCGGGTCATACCCACGCCTATTTCAGATAGGCCTGATTAGTTTTAACATGCGCATATATTTTATAGGAGAATTTAATCTTAGTTATGTGCATGAACCATATGCACAATCATCTAATAATTATAGGGACACTCCCTAACATGGATTACATCATAATAATTCATACAACATGCATACATGGTCATTAATCACATAAACATACAAAATATACTCTAACATCAGTTGGATATCGCCAACTTAAAAGAAAGGGGCAAGCGCGATCTCGTGCACTAACAGGTGCATGCCAATATTCCAAACGAACCTGAGTCGAGTAGGAAATCGCATCTACTTACTCAGTTCGTTCAGAGGGAGAGGGCGGGGGAGATCATCATCTCATGAAGCTGGTCATAGCTTTGCCCCATTAGCATGGGCACAACAACTACAGCACGCCCTCGAGTCCTATCGCAAGGGAATATTAGGCGGGTGCCCGTTATTAACCCAAACTTATTCATGTTCGATATTCCAATTAATATGGTGGGAGTAGTATTACAATACTACCTAAGACATGCCATATTCTATACATCCATACACATTACACAAATACATGCCCATACTAGAGGGGCGCATGCAATACAATCATTCATACATGAATACAATGCATACAATATAAGCCTAGCATGCAAGATATCTAACATATTAGCTTAAGCATGGCCATACTACTTATCTACACAAGTAGTATAGCTAGGATGCCCCATCGATGCGCGACGCGCGACTACGCGCGTCGAGCGCATCCCGAGAGGGGGGGGGGGATTGGATCGAACCACTCACCATACAACCCGGCACCTCGCGCATCCCATCCGACGAGATCTGCAGGGTAAGGGCATAAAATTTGGTGAGTAACATCACAATTTAACACTTAGAATTTACTAGAAATGCCAAAGACTTAGACATGCACGCATACGGGCTCGAACGCATGTAAGCACGCGCGTACGCACGGATGCCCGAGTGCCCCATCACCTACCCGAGACCCTAGGCAGCCCCACGCATGCCCCAGCACGCGCACGCGCACGCGCGCACTGGCACCCTACCCCATGCCCAGGCGCACGCCCAGCCCCACTGCCCCGCGCGCGCGCTCGCTGGCCCGCGCCCGCGCGTCCTGCGCGCACGTCCTGCGCGTACCCACTCGCTGCAAGCATCCGTGCGCACGCGCCCGCGCGCGCCTCCCAGTGCCCCTCTGTGCGTGCGCTCGCGCGCGCACGCCGGCGGACAGACCCCTTCGCGCGCCCAACACTCCCCAACCCTCTTTTAACCCCTTTTAACCCCTCCCCCACACTTCTCACTCGCCCTAAACCAATTATCTAGCATGCATGACCTCCCATCAACCCCTTAAGCCATGAAAAACCAAGAAAAGAAGGGGAAGAGCTCACCTTGGGAGGGGGAATGAAAGGGGGAGATTCGGGGGCCCTCGATGCACCCGCGACCACCTCAACCACCACCACCACTACCACCACCTCCACAGCCCTCCTCAGCCTCCTTTGGCTGCAAAACAGGGGGGGGAGTTCATGAAAAGGGAGCTAGAGAGAGGAGGATCAACAACAACAACAACACTTATACAAACTTGCTCTTCCTCCTTCACCTTCTCTTCCTCTTCTCTTTGAGACATTAACACAAACACTTGGGGGGGGCATTGAAAGAGAGAAAGAGAGACCCAAGAGAGGTCCACGTGAGAGTGAGAGGGGAAGAGAGAGAGAGAGAGAGAGAGAGAGAGAGAGAGAGAGAGAGAGAGAGAGACTTTTCCACCATTTGGGGGGGGGGTGAGTGGAATGGAAAAAAGAGGGGGGTGAACCTAACCTAAACTCACCCTCTAACACTTCAAATAGTCAAATGGTTGCTTCATCATTAAGCAAAGGGGGGTAAGCTTACCCAAGGTCACCCCATTCACCAAAATATCTCACACTATTTGACTAATCAAACCAGGAACTCTCGAAAACCTGGATACGATTCAGAACTGCATATTTTTCCAAACGTTACCAGAATTCGATGAAATTTTTATGGCTAGTACTAAACGGTACCAGGACCCATAATATGCAGTCAGATTTCCAATCAGAGTTCTCTAACTCCCGCAGGTGGCTAAAAGCCAAAATTTTAGCGGCTCCGATCGAAAAATTAAAAAGGCCCTGAATGACCTAGAAGTGACCAAGGCTTAACCGTAATGGCTCCAAATGACACAGGCATAAAATTCTTCCCTCCTTAAGAAATTTAGTCATCGAAATTTAAGGAAACCCAAAGGGAATACCGAATATAGCAAGTATCTCGCATAGACCTTTTGTTCCCAAGTGGTCTATGCACCATACTGGAGCTACCGACACACTCCAATCAAGGGAACGGTCTTAGCGTGGAGCCTCTTCTCATGCTGGTCTTTGACCTCGATCCACTGCTCCACGAACGACAAATTCAGCTCGAGAATGAGACGGTCGAATGGAGTGACATGAGCAGGATCTTGGACATAACACCTCGGCCATGAGACAAGGACGACGTCGTGGGCATGAGCCAGCTGTGGGGGAAAGGCTACATGACAAGCCACCTCCCCAATCCACTCAATGACGAGAAACAGTCCCATTAAAGAGCCAACTCAGCTTGCCCCGAACATCGAAACATAGGATGCCCTTAAACTGGGACACCTTCACGAAAACATGGTCGCCAAACCCAAAGGTAAGCATCCTGGCGACGATGACCTGCGTAGCCCTTCTGTCGGTTCTAGGAGGTGTAGATGCACACACGAACCGACCTGGCCACCGCAAGGTCAAACAACTAACTTGCGGCCCCTCCAACTGGCGCTCCTCAACCGTCCCAACACAATGGAGGTATAAAACTGCGCCTGTACAGTGCCTTTCTCAGATTCATCTAGATGCTCGAATGGCAGTCGTCTTGCAGGCATACCCCAACAAATGGGTGGCGCCTCACCCAACTGCCCTCATCATCTAGCACGCAGGCACTTAGCATGTCCTCCAAGGTCTGAATCATCCTCTTTGTCTGGCTGTCCATCGGCGATGAAACGCTATACTTAAATGGAGGCTCGCGCCAAAGCCTGTCAAGGCTGCACCACAACCTCAAAGTAACCCTCGCGTCTAAACCGAAAATAGCGCCGACCGGAGTGCCATGAAGACGAACAATCGCGAAGGTGAAAACCCACGTCAAGGCGTCCAGAGACTCAATCAATCGGATTAGGGAGGGAAGCGCGGACTTAGTCAGTCGGTCAATGATCACCTAGATGGCGTCGTGACCCGAACGTGACATTAGCGAGTCCGCAAAAGTGCCCGATAACCCACTCCCACGTCCGCTGAGGAATCTCCATGGACTAACGCTTTCCAACGCGATAATGATTCTTGAACTTTGCCTGAGGGCACGCCAACCTGGGGAAACAAGGTCACCCACATCGCCTTTTCATCGCACCACTAGCAATCTCAATGAAGACTACCCCAAAGTAGTCCACGGAAGCCCAATAAAACTTTTGAGATCCATGAAGGCATCCGGCGCATTCGTCAACCCCGACGGCAGTACTTAAAACTCGTAGTGCCTGAAACGGTCACGAAAGGCCATCTGTAGGATGTCCAACTCACGGATCTCCAACTTGTGGTACCCTTGTGCGAAGATTGATGTAACAAAAGACACTCGCTCCCAGAGCTGGTCAAATAGATCATCAATTCACAACAAGGGGGGGGGTACCTGATCTTCAATCCTCACGGGAAGATCAAACAATACCTCGAACAATTAAGTCCAGATTCTGCTTCTCGAGCATGGCTGGCGTTCATGATGACACTTACACTTGGTAAGCCGCTCAACCGCACTTAATCCACAAGACACGCAATAAGGGGGGTCGTCGAACCTCGACAATGCCTATGCGACGTCATCTATCTGATAAGGCGGTTGAGCCCATCACGATCGCTAGCATTGCATCTCCTCATTTACGACCCATGTGGGGGCAAAACGTGACAGTATCGCGAACTGTGCTTCACATGCCGCCACCGACAGGTCGCCCTACCATAACCATTGGAACTCCAGCATCCTGCACTCAATGGGCAGATTCATCACGGGGAGTCCCCGCTCTCGACATCATCCAGTAGCACTCTCCCGGTGTGGCCACTACCTGGTAGCCTCCCAAGCCCACTATCTCTGCCATATGGGCGCACCAACAAGCATAGTATTTGGGAGCACCTCACAGGGCTCTGGCCTCAACCGGGCAGCTACAATGCACAATGATATATCGAAGCGACTCCAGATGCCACTATGGGACCCAGTCCACAAGCAATCGCCCACTAAGCTGCAATAGGATGTACTCAATCCTGATCGTACGCATCACCACTCGCTACAGCACCTTCCAAGTGAGAGGAAAAATCAATCATCAATTAGATGCTTCATAGGTATTCCTTGACTGGGAAAAGAAACCTTGGGAGGGCACCCTGAGGTCCCCATATAGGATATCCCGACAACCAAACAAGGAACACGGAGTACCCTAGCCCGGGTCTCAACGATGACCCCGCAAGGCCCCTTAATCCTGAGTAGGAAGGCTGGAAGAAGACATCACCCCTTAATGAGCAATACGCCACATCCTCAACACTTGAAACTGGTGCCGCACGCGAACTCCATGGTTACCAGCAATACCAATGCACGGGAAAGAAGCTCCATTATCGAGGCGCAATCCATACCTTAGAAATTGTGACCAATTCATCATTATCACACTACTAGGCTAGAATCTCCTACCCAAGCCTTAATCCCACAAAAGGGATCCAACAATTGACCCTAATCAGTCGACCCAGTCGACAACTTAAGGGTGGGTCCAGAGGGTCACGTCCACGTCAACGGATGTGAGGAGGCATGTCAGCAACCTAAGATAACTTCTAGAACAAGAGTACTCATATGACAATCCTACGACTCATCATCTATACGACTAGACTTAGGCTCTGACAGGACCAGGCTCTGATACCAACTTTTGTCACGCCCAAGGGCGGACGTCCCCGAGACGTGACAATAATAAAATATCAGCTATCAATACCTGAGGTCAATAAAGACTCCAACAACAACACACAAGGTGGCAAAGCAAGGATAATGATAACTGACAGAAAAGCAAAAGCATAATATATAAACAATGTCTGTAAACCAAAAACATTATTACATACTCGAATACACAATCACTGTCCTGTGAGAGCCAAGTCTAGACCAAAGAAAATACAACCTGTGCCACATGCACGATTTACAATACATACAATGACTCTAGGACTGCTGACAGCCTCGCACTCGCCACCCACCGGAAGAACGCTCCACGCCCATAAGACCACGCCACAGGAAAGCTCCAGCTCCACGCCCAACACTGCCCCTGAAAAGAAACAGTATGCGAGGGGTGAGCTACAAGCTCAGTGAGTGGCTGGAAACCAATCACCATACAACAGTTCAATACATAAACAATTTCCTTTCAAGGTAAACATGGGTGGAAACCCATGGATAACAGGGTCACGCGACGGCGCGACCAACCTCACCCTCACCCTCACCCTTACCCCCAGAGGGAGACTCTTGAGACTTTTGGGGAGAGACCATACCATTGGTCTAGGAGACCAGGGATTACTGGTCCACACAACATTACTAGATCACCAACCTCACCCTCACCGTCACTCCCAGAGGGAGACTCTTGGGACTTTTGGGTTGAGACCATACCGTTGGTCGAGGAGACCTGGGATTACTGGTCCACGCAACACTACTGAATCATCTACATCAAGATAACTGCCCAACGATGTCTTTGAACATCGATACGAGACCGGACCCAACAACTATGGGAACGGATGAACAACGAATGGGTCACGAGGCGACGTGTCTTCACCTCATCCTCACCCTCACTCCTGGAGGGAGACTCTTGGGGCTTTTGGAAGAGACATAGACTGCTCTACACCCTTGGTCCACCGGTAGCCCTTTCCCCGGGTAGCCTCTACCTGGTATACTCCCATGGTCAGTACGTTCCCGAATGCATTGGTAGTACCTATAGATGGGAGCCCTCTGTCAGGACAACTTTTCCCAACTCGAGAAGTTCCTACATCGGATCCGACGAAGGGGAGAACGATTTCACGCTCGCAATATCATTCGTTAGCCCTCTCCCGAGTAGCCTTTACCTGGTACACTCCCACGATCAGTACGCTCCCGAACGCATCGGTGGTACCTACGGATGGGAGTCCTCTGTCAGGACAGCTACAACCCGGGCCTCTTCAACACAGACGACATTGGGAGTAAACATTCCATGTTCGCAAAGTGAACCAAATGGAAAAACACTACACTATTGTTGTCACACCCCAGGGCGGCCGTCCCCGGGACGCGGCAATGGTATATATGATATCAGCAGTCTATACAGGGGTCAATAACATACTCTAAACAACATCAAAATGATAACACAGACAAAAGCAGGGCTGACATGATATATACACAAATAGCGGAAGCTAAAAGACTGAGCCTGTAATTCAAAGACACATTACAGACTCGATACATAATCAACTGTCCTGTGAGAGCCAATATATACAATGACATCCAATTATAATACAAACGGGTGCCCAAGCACGGAAATATAATACATACAATCAAAAAGGGATGCTGATAACCTCTAACACTCGCGGGAACGTGGCGCTGCTCCGCTACTGCTGAAATCCCTCGGGGAGCTCCTCCTTCAGATCCGACTCAGTGATAACTGGAGAAAAAATATGCGAGGGGTGAGCCACACGCTCAGTGAATAGCACAACCCATGCATCACAATTCATATTAACCTCAAATTTATTCAAAGCCTCAAAGGGGCAGGAACTACACAATCCAGTGGGTCGCAACATCGCCGACCCACCACACCCTCACCCTCACCCTCCAATAGGTGACACGGCTATTGGGACTGACTAGGTTGTTAAACACCCTTGGTCCACCGATAGTCTCTCCTCCACTCCGTAGCCCGCCTGGTCTACTCCCACAATTCAGCACAGTCCGAAACCAAATCAGGAGGTATCTACTGATGGGAGCCCTCTGTCAGGACGGCCTGTCTAACGCTGGGGCAGTCTCTATACGAATCCAATGAAGGGAACAGAAACAGCCTACCCACACGTATACGATCCAATCGGATCCGCCGGCAACATCTTCCTAACAATTTCAATTACATGAATTCTTGCGAATTCCTCCAGGGCGCATAACTACGATGCGGGGAAGCCTGTATTAAAACCGCATGGTTATAATATTCACTAAGCATGCTCATTACTAAATAACTCACATTTGATTTAAAATAAATTAAACTAAATGGGACACATGCATAGGTCAAGGCTTCCTAGCATGAAAATATGGTATCAGGATGCATGGCTCTTACACATATCCTAAGGGTTCAAGTCCCTAACATACAAGGTCTAGGGTGGCATGCATACTACATAACAATCATGCTTGCATAGATTACATATTATACAAGTTAATATTAAACTATGGTGCCCCAGGGAAGGACGATACACACCTAAGAGCATATACGCCTCCCTACTGGGTTGGATTGTCCCACTCACCAATACCCGGGTCATCGCGTGACCGTCCGTCAAGATGTGCAAGACAGGGTATTCAACACGGTGAGTAAAATACACAATACATACAAAAATACGCTAAAAATACCCAGCACTTGGACAAGCGTGCATACGGCCCGCACGCACGCGAGGCCGAGTGCCTCGACTCACTCCCAAACCCCCGACGGCCATACGCACGGCCACCTGCACGCGCACGCATGGGTGCGCACGCACGCACGCACACCCTCAGCCCGGGCGCACTGCCGCGCCCCAGCCCGCCCACCCAGGCACGTTGCAGCGGCCCAGCCCGCGCGCCTAGACACGCCGCACGCTCCGGCGCACCCACGCGCGCGCCCGCGCGCACCGCGCGTCCAACCCCGGGTGCACCCGCGCGCACTGCAACCCAGCGCAGCGCCTCGCGCGCACACCCGCACACACTGCACCCCAGCGCAGCGCCTCGCGCGCACACCTGCACACACTGCGCCCCAGCGCAGCACCCCGCACGCACGCCCGCTCGCCTCCCCGCGCACACCGCAAGCACTGCGCCCCTGCGCAGCGCTCCACGCGCACGCCGTGCACTGCGCCCAACGAGCCCGATAGCACGCGCCCAGCGAGCCCGATAGCACGCGCCCAGCGCGCCTGACAGCAGCTCGCCTACCTGCCTGCCTGCGCGCACGGGCCGATGAGCCCTCATATACCCGAGCCAACCCTACCACCTCCCTCTGCCATCCCCCACCCCAAACCTTCATGCTCACCTAGCACATCCAAAAACACCTCCTAAACATGCATCTAAACAAGAAAAGGAATGAAAGAAGGCTCACCCAAGGAGAGGAAGGGAAGGGGAGGAGATCGGGTGCTCTTCGCGCACCGATTTACCACCTCCAAGACCACCACCACCAAGATCTCCACTCAGCCAAAGAGGGCTGAAAACAGATGTAAAAAGGGACCATGAGAGGGGGTCACACATGAGGGAACTCGAATCCGAGACCATACAAAGGTAGATCGGGTCCTCACCTTTCTTTTCTCCTTCTAGGGTTTCTTGATCCAACACCTTCTACTAGGTCTAAATGGGGTTTTAAAGGGAAGGGAGAGATTTGAAGTGGAGAAGAAGATGAATAGGACATCTAACTATTCCTAGGCGTGGACTTAAAGGGGAGCCACACACACACCTCACACACTCACCACTTACACTTAGGGAAAAAAAAAGATTAGGTTAAGCTAGGTTTAGTTAGGTCTATGTGCACTTTGACCCTAGTCAACCCAACCACACTAAAAACCAAAACCCATTGACCAAGTCAAGGGTCAACTTTGACCAAGTCAAGTCTCCCAATGACATTTTGCTCGGTCAAAACTCGGATACGATTCAGAACTGTGAAATTCTGAAACGTTACCGGAATTCGATGAAATTTTCATGAGTGGCTTGAAATGGCACCAGGACACATAATATGCAGTTAGATTTTCAATCGGAGCTCTCAAACTCAGGGTGACAGCCAAAAGTCTAAAATTTTAGCGGTTCCGATCGAAAAATGAAAAAGTTGAAAAACTGCCAGAATGCTCCAATGGTGACCAGAAGGATAAAAGTGACACATATATAACAATTGTACTCCCACACGGTTGCATCGCTCGGACACAGGGGGGTGTCACTCCCCAACTACCGGCTTAATAATCCGATAAGATAATGAATTCTCCTGAATTCCAAACGAGTGCATCGCTCAGATGCACGGGGCGATTACATCGCTAGCGCTCTAACTAATAAGGTACAACCCGACAGCGGGTCATACCCACGCATATTTCAGATAGGCCTGATTAGTTTTAACATGCGCATATATTTTATAGGAGAATTTAATCATAGTTATGTGCATGAACCACATGCACAATCATCTAATAATTATAGGGACACTCCCTAACATGGATTACATCATAATAATTCATACAACATGCATACATGGTCATTAATCACATAAACATACAAAATATACTCTAACATCCGTTGGATATCGCCAACTTAAAAGAAAGGGGCAAGCGCGATCTCCCGCACTAACAGGTGCATGCCAATATTCCAAACGAACCTGAGTCGAGTAGGAAATCGCATCTACTTACTCAGTTCGTTCAGAGGGAGAGGGCGGGGGAGATCATCATCTCATGAAGCTGGTCATAGCTTTGCCCCATTAGCATGGGCGCAACAACTACAGCACGCCCTCGAGTCTTATTGCAAGGGAATATTAGGCGGGTGCTCGTTATTAACCCAGACGTATTCATGTTCGATATTCTAATTAATATGGTGGGAGTAGTATTACAGTACTACCTAAGACATGCCATATTCTATACATCCATACACATTACACAAATACATGCCCATACTAGAGGGGCGCATGCAATACAATCATTCATACATGAATACAATACATACAATATAAGCTTAGCATGCAAGATATCTAACATATTAGCTTAAGCATGGCCATACTACTTATCTACACAAGTAGTATAGCTAGGATGCCCCATCGATGCGCGACGTGCGACTACGCGCGTCGAGCGCATCCCGAGAGGGGGGGGGGGATTGGATCGAACCACTCACCATATAACCCGGGACCTCACGCATCGCATCCGACGAGATCTGCAGGGTAAGGGCATAAAATTTGGTGAGTAACATCACAATTTAACACTTAGAATTTACTAGAAATGCCAAAGACTTAGACATGCACGCATACGGGCTCGCACGCATGCAAGCACGCGCGTACGCACGCATGCCCGAGTGCCCCAGCACCTACCCAAGACCCTGGGCAGCCCCACGCATGCCCGAGCACGTGCACGCACGTGCGCGCACTGGCACCCTGCCGCATGCCCACGCGCACGCGAGACCCACTGCCCCGCGTGCGCGCACGCTCGCCTGCGCCCGCGCGCACGTCCTGCGCGCACCCACTCGCTGCTAGCGTCCGCGCGCACCCGCGTGTTATATATGTGTCACTTTTAACCTTCTGGTAACCATTGGACCATTCTGGCAGTTTTTCGGTTTTTTTCGTTTTTCGATCGAAACCGCTAAAATTTCGGGCTTTTAGCTATCACCCTGAGATTGAGGGCTCCGATTGAAAATCTAACTGCATATTATGTGTCCTGGTGCCATTCCAAGCCGCTCACGAAAATTTCGTCGAATTCCGGTAACGTTTTAGAATTTCACAGTTCCGGGGCGTATCCGGGTTTTGACCGAGCGAGAAGTCATTGGGAGAGTTGACTTGGTCAAGTGGGCCCATAGACTTGGTCAAGTGGGCCCATAGACTTGGTCAACCCCTTTTGTTTTTATTTGTGGTTGAGTTGACCTAAGTCAAATCTCACTTAAACCCTCACTAATCCTTTCTTAGCCCTAATTAAACCTAGTTAGGCTAATCTAAGTGAGAGGATTATATATATAAGTGAGCAAAAAGTTGCCCTCCACTATTCATCATCTTCTCCACTTGATTTCTCTCTCCCCCTCTCTCTTTTTCTTGATTTTGACCAAGCTAGAGGGGTTAAAATCAAAAGCACAAAGAAGAGAAAGGTTAGATCTCATCCCGATCTATCTACCGGTGGTCTCGGATTCGAGTTCCGACGAGTTTGGCCCCCTCTAACCCCCTCTTTTGTCATCAGATTTCAGCCCCTTTGAGGGTGGAAGGAGTTCTTGGTGGTGGAGGGCTTTGGGGAAGTGTTTCGGTGCCTGAAGAGCCCCCGGTTTCTTTCCCTTCCTTTCCTTTCCTTGGGTAAGCCTTCTTCCCCTTCTTTTCCATGTTTAGATGCTTGTTTAGGTGGTGTTTTGGGTGCTGGTAGCTGTGGGTGGTGGTTGGTGGCTGTTGGAGGCCATTGGTGACCGGAGAGGGGTGGTAGAGTGGCTTGGGCAGGGTGGTTGAGTGGCTCGGGCAGGCAGGCACGGCTGGCAGGCTGTCCCGGGTAGGCTGGCAGGCAGGCAGCGCAGCAGGCGTAGCAGATGGCAGGGCGCGCGCGCGCGTGCGCTCGGGTGGAGCAGGAGTGGGCGCTGGGCGCGGGTGCTGGGCGCTGGGCGCTGGCGGGCGCAGTCGGGCGCGCAGTCGCTCGCGGGTGCGCGCGGACTGGTCGCGCAGGTGCGCGCGGGTGCTGGCGCGAGCGGGGGTGTGCACGGGTGCATGCGGGCGCGCGCGGGCGTGCGCGCGAGCGGGCAGGGCACCTGGGCACTGCGCCTGGGTGCGGGGCAGGGCGCCTGGGCATGCGCCTGGGCGCGGAGCTGGGGACTAGTGCGTGCGCGTGCTGGGGCGTGCGCGCAGGGAGCGCGGGGGCGCGCTGGGCTGGACGCGCGGTGCGCGCGGGCGCGCGCGAGCGTGCGCGCGCGTGCGGCAGCGCGTCTGGGCGCGCGGCAGTGCGCCGATGGTGCCGGGGTGCATGCGTGCGTGCGCATTCGTGCGTGCGCGTGCGGGTGGCCGTGCGTATGGCTGCCCGGGGGTTCGGGAATGAGTTGGGGTGCTCGGACTCGCGTGCGTACAGGCCGTATGTATGCTTGTCTGAGTGTTGTGTATTTTTAAAGTATTTTTGGATTTATTTGTGGATTTTACTCACCGAATTGATTACCCTATTTTGCAGATCTTGACGGACGGTCGCGCGACGACCCGACTATCTGTGAGTGGGACAACCCAACCCAGTTGGGAGGCGCTATACGCACTTGGGCGTGTACCGTCCTCCCCTGGGGCACCATGGGTTTATATTAACTGTTGTAATGTGTAATCCATGCAAGCATGATAAAAATGTAGTATGCATGCTACCCTAGACTTTGTATGTTAGGGACTTACACCCTTAGGATATGTGTAAGAGCCATGCATCCTGTCACCCTGTTCTCGTGCTAGGAAGCCTCGGCCTATGCATGTGTCCTACTAGTTTAATTTATATAATTGATTGCTAGCATATGTTTAATTGCATGCCTTAGATAATATTATAGGGAGGGGCCTTGCGAGGTCAACATTGAGACCCGTGCTAGGGTACTCCGTGTTCCTTGTTTGGTTGTCGGGATGTCCTATATCGGGACCTCACGCTGCCCTCCCAAGGTTTCTTTCCCAATAATATTATACCTTTGCTATTATTATTATAATATATGTTTCCCCGCATCTTGGTTATGCGCGCTGGAGGAATTCTGAAGAATTCATGACATTAGAGTTGTTGTGATGTGTTGTCTGCGGATCCGAGTGGATCATATGCGATGGATAGGCTGTTCTGTTCCCTTCGTTGGATCCTTTAGAGACTGCCCCGGCGTTAGAAAGGCTGTCCCGTGAAGGGGCTCCCATCAGTAGGCACCTCCTGATCTTGGACTCGGACTGTGCTGAATGTGGGAGTGGCCAAACAGCCTACGGAGTGGGGAGAGACTATCGGTGGACCAAGGGCGACCATCAGCCTAGTCAGTCCCAATATCCTATGTCACCTATTGAGGGGTGAGGGTGAGGGTGTGGTGGGTTGGCGATGTAGCGACCCACTGGATTGTTAGTCCCAATATCCTATGTCACCTATTGAGGGGTGAGGGTGAGGGTGTATGATTGTGTATGGATGATTATCAGGCTAATAAGTCCCAATATCCTATGTCACCTATTGAGGGGTGAGGGTGTAGTGGGTTGGCGATAGCGACCCACTGGCCTGTATAGCTGTTGCCATTTTGTGGCTTTTAATAATGAGATTGTGGATTAATAAGATCTGGTGGTTAATATATGTGATGCATGGGTTGTGCTGTTCACTGAGCGTGTGGCTCACCCCTCGCATAATATTTTCTCCAGTGTCATCTGAGTCGGATCTGGAGGAAGAGCTCCCCGAGGGACTTCATCAGTAGCGGAGTAGCGCCACGTCCCGCGAGTATCAGAGGCTATCAGCATCCCTTTTGCTTGTATGTATTATATTCCGTGCTTGGGCACGCGTTTGTATTGTATTTGGATGTCTTTGTATATATTGGCTCTCACAGGACAGTTGATTATGTATCGAGTCTGTAATATGTCTTTGAATTACAGATTCAGTCTTTAGCTTCCGCTATTGGTGTATATATCATGTCAGCCCTGCTTTTGTTGTCTGTGTTGTCATTTTAGCTGTTGTGTGAGTATGTTATTGAACTCCTGTTTTACTGATATCATATATACACTTGCCGCGTCCCGGGTCGGCCGGCCCTGGGGCGTGACACCGCGTGCCCGCGCGCACTTGCCCCCGCCCGCGCGAGCCTGCACGCCCGCCTGCGCCTGCCAGTGCCCCTCTGCGCGCGCGGACAGACCCCTACGCGCGCCCAACACTTCCCAACCCTTTTAACCCCTCCCCCACACTTCTCACTCACCCTAAACCAATTATCTAGCATGCATGACCTCCCATCAACCCCTTAAGCCATGAAAAACCAAGAAAAGAAGGGGAAGAGCTCACCTTGGGAGGGGGAATGAAAGGGGGAGATTCGGGGCTCTCGATGCACCCGCGACCACCTCCACCACCACCACTACCACCACCTCCACAGCCCTCCTCAGCCTCCTTTGGCTGCAAAACAGGGGGGGGGGGAAGTTCATGAAAAGGGAGCTAGAGAGAGGAGGATCAACAACAACAACAACACTTACACAAACTTGCTCTTCCTCCTTCACCTTCTCTTCCTCTTCTCTTTGAGACATTAACACAAACACTTGGGGGGGGGGGATTGAAAGAGAGAAAGAGAGACCCAAGAGAGGTCCACGTGAGAGTGAGAGGGGAAGAGAGATAGAGAGAGAGACTTTTCCACCATTTGGGGTGGGTGAGTGGAATGGAAAAAAGAGGGGGGTGAACCTAACCTAAACTCACCCTCTAACACTTCAAATAGTCAAATGGTTGCTTCATCATTAAGCAAAGGGGGGTAAGGTTACCCAAGGTCACCCCATTCACCAAAATATCTCACACTATTTGACTAATCAAACCAGGAACTCTCCAAAACCCGGATACGATTCGGAACTGCATATTTTTCCAAACGTTACCAGAATTCGATGAAATTTTTATGGGTAGTACTAAACGGTACCAGGACCCATAATATGTAGTCAGATTTCCAATCAGAGTTCTCTAACTCCACCAGGTGGCTAAAAGCCAAAATTTTAGCGGCTCCGATCAAAAAATTAAAAAGGCCCTGAATGACCCAGAAGTGACCAAGGCTTAACCGAAATGGCTCCAAATGACACAGGCATAACAACTGTGCTTCACATGCCGCCAGAGATAGGTCGCTCAACTATAACCATTGGAACTCCAGCATCCTGCACTCCATGGGCAGATTCATCACAGGGAGTCCACGCTCTCGACATCATCCAGTAGCACTCTCCCGGTGTGGCCTCTACCTGGTAGCCTCCCAAGCCCACTATCTCTGCCATATGGGTGCACCAACAAGCATAGTATCTGGGAGCACCTCGCAGGGTCTGGCCTCAACCGGCAGCTACAACGCACAATGATATATCAAAGCGACTCCAGATTCCACTATGGAACCCAGTCCACAAGCAATCGCCCACTAAGCTGCAATAGGATGTACCCAATCCCGATCGTACGCATCACCACTCGCTACAACACCTTCCAAGTGAGAGGAAAAATCAATCATCAATTAGATGCTTCATAGGTATTCATTGACTGGGAAAAGAACCTTGGGAGGGCACCTTGAGGTCCCGATATAGGATATCCCGACAACCAAACAAGAACACGGAGTACCCAAGCCCGGGTCTCAACGATGACCCCGCAAGGCCCCTTAATCCTTAGTAGGAAGGTTGGAAGAAGCCATCACCCCTTAATGAGCCATACTCCACATGGAACTGGCGTTGCACCCGAACTCCATGGTTACCAGCAATACCGATGCACGGGAAAGAAGCTCCATTATCGAGATGCAATCCATACCTTAGAAATTGTGACCAATTCATCACTATCACACTACTAGGCTAGAATCTCCTACCCAAGCCTTAATCCACAACAAGGGATCCAACAACTGACCCTAATCAGTCGACCCAGTCGACAACTTAACTGTGGGTCCAGGTCACGTCCACGTCAACGGATGCAAGGAGGCATATCAGCAACCTAAGATAACTTCTAAAACAAGAGTACTCAGATGACAATTGCTCGGACGTGAGGAATTACCTCTACTCTCGCGCAGACATAATCCCTAAGTCACAACCCCACAGGCGGTTCATACACTCACCTAACATGGGTAGGTCTAGGTTAATGCCATAACTACCGGCTTAACAAAACCGATAAGATATCGATTTCTCCTGAATTCCAATCGAGTGCATCGCTTGGATGCACGGGGGCGATTACATCGCTAGCGCTCTATCTAATAAGGTACAACCCGACAGGCGGGTTGTCACGCCCCGGGCGTCCCCGAGACGCGGCAAGTGTATATATATATCAGAATCTACACAGGAGGTCAATAATATATCATACACAACAATCAAAATGACCCACAGACAACAAAAGCAGGGCTGACATGATATATACACCAAATGCGGATAACTAAAGACTGAATCTGTAATCAAAACACACTACAGACTCCATACATAATCACATGTCCTGTGAGAGCCAATATACATACAAAGACATCCAAATACAACACAAACGCGTGCCCAAGCACGGAAAATACATACTGGTACAAGGGATGCTGATAGTCTCTGCAACTCGCGGGACGTGGCGCTACTCCGCTACTGATGAAGTCCCTCGGGGAGCTCCTCCTCCAGATCCGACTCAGATGACACTGAAGAAAAATATTATGCGAGGGGTGAGCCACACGCTCAGTGAACGGCACAACCCATGCATCACAGACAATATTGACCACAACCAGATAATCCTTATCATCCACAACCACATTACCATAGCCACAATTAACAACAATTCCTCAACTAGTGGGTCACTAACGCCAACCCACTACACCCTCACCCTCACCCTCAATGGGTGACCAAGGATATTGGGACTAATCAACACAAAACCAGCGGGTCGCTTCCGCCAACCCGCCACACCCTCACCCTCACCCCTCAAGGGGCGACCAAGGATATTGGGACTAACGACACCAATCCAGTAGGTCGCTATCGCCAACCTACTACACCCTCACCCTCACCCCTCAACAGGAGTGACATAGGATATTGGGACTGACAATCATCCATAGACAAATCCAGCGGGTCGCTCATCGCCAACCCACTACACCCTCACCCTCACCCTACAACGGGTGACATAGGATTTTGGGACTGACTAGGCTGTTGGTCACCCTTGGTCCACCGATAGTCTCTCCTCCACTCCGTAGGCCGCTTGGTTTTCACCCACAACTTCGGCCCAGTCCGAAACCAAATCAGGAGGCGCCTACTGATGGGAACCCTTGGAAGGGACGACCTTTCTAACGCTGGGGCAGTCTCTACCGGATCCAACGAAGGGGACAGAACAGCCTATCCATCGCATATGATCCACTCGGATCCGCAGACAACACATCATAACAACACTACTGTTCTGAATTCCTCAGAACCCACCAGGGCGCATAACTACGATGCGGGGAACATGCATAAGGTTATAACAGGGTGGAATATCGTTGGGGAAAGAAACTCGGGAGGGCAGCGTGAGTTCCCGTTATAGGACACCCCGACAACCAAACAAGGAACACGGTGTACCCTAACCCGGGTCTCACCGCTGTCCTCGCAAGGCCCCTCCCCTATAATATTCACTATAACATGCAATTTAACAAAATACTAGCATTTAATTTAATAAATAAACTAGTAGGGCACATGCATCGGTCGGGCTTCCTAACAAGGAACCAGGGGACATGTTGCATGGCTCATATACATATCCTAAGGGTGCAAGTCCCTAACATGCAAGGTCTAGGGTAACATGCATTCTACAGTTAAATCATGCTCGCATGATATACATATTACACATGCCAATATTTATCCATGGTGCCCCAGGAGAGGTCGGTATACGCCCAAGTGCGTATAACACCTCTCTACTGGGTTGGATTGTCCCACTCACCAGAGATCGGGGTCGTCGCGCGACCGTCCGTCTAGATCTGCAAGACAGACATTCAATATGGTGAGAACAATACATAAATACTCTAAAATACCCCAAACACACAAAACCCACAACTAAACACCTAACACTCGGGCAAACGTGCATACGATCCGCACGCACGCTAACCCCAGCACTCCGGCTACCACTCGCACGGCCAGCAACCACCCGCACGGCCGCTCGACCGCCCGGGTGCACCGCCGCGCCTCAGCCAACGCACCACGCGCACCGCCGAACCTCCCGGGTGCACCGCGCGCCCCCTGCGCCCCAGCGCAGCCGCCCGCGCACACCCCGCACGCTCTGCGCTGGCCCGCGAGCACCCCGCACGCCCCGCGCGCAGCGCCTCACCCCGCGCGCACACCACCTGCCTCTACCCGCACGCACCACGCGCGCACCGCCAGCTCCGCCCCGCGCGCACTCCGCGCGCACCACCAACTCCCACACCGCGCGCATGCTTGCCTCTGCCCAGCGCCCCGCGCGCACGCCCCACAGCGGTGCCCAGCGCCCAGCGCCCCAGCGCCCAGCACCCTCGGCCAGCACCCAGTACCCGTGACCCAGCGCCCAGCGTTCTGCGCCCAGCACCCGGGACCCTCACCCAGCGTCCACGCGCACGCACGCGCAACACGCGCCCAGCGCGCCAGGCAGCACGCGCCCAGCGCGCCTGCCAGCCTGCCCGCGCTGCTGCCCGCGTTGCCTGCCTGCGCGCGTCGCCGAGTGGCCCGAGCACCGCTCGCCTGCACGCCCGGGGCACTGCCCGCCTGATACCCGAGCGCTCCTGCCCTTCTCGCCTGCGCGCCCAGCCTGCTCGCCCGGCCTGCCAGCGCGCACAGCCCAGCTAGCCTACCCGCATGCATCTCCCTGCACCCCCCGAGCGCACGCCCGCGCGCGCACCAGCGCGCACGCGCTCGCGCGCCCAGCAAACTGGTGCACTACTCCCAGCCTACCCGAGCTAACCTTGCCAGCCTGCCCAGCGCGCACGCCCAGCCCTGCTGGCCTCCAGCGCCAGTCGAGCGCCCGCACGCCCAGCCCTGCTGGCCCTCAGCACCGCCCGAGCCGCGCCAGCCACTGCACCTGCTGCCCTACGCTGCTGCCCTGCCCGAGACAGCAGCCAGCCAGCCCGAGCTGCTCTTCCACCCACCTCCGACCACCCCCACAGCCTCCGACCGCCTCCCACAGCCCCCGACGGCCACCCCCGCCAACCTCCACCCAACCCCATTTCCACCTTCCTAGCATACATCTAAGCAAGAAAGAGGGGAAAAAGAGGCTTACCAAGGGGAGGAAAGGAAATCCGGTTGCTCTCCGCGCACCGAAACCTCTCCCAAAAGGTTTCCAACGCCCGGATCTACCTCCACCACCGAGATGGCTCAAAACAGAGGCGAAGAGAGGGCAGACGGATGGCCAAAACTCGCCGGAATTGGGATTTGAAACCACCGGGGTGTAGATCGGGACCCGATCTACACTTCCTAGGTTTTAACTTTTAAGCTTTGAGGGGTCTAAGGGCCTCAAAAGCAAGAAAAACGGAGGAGAGGAGAGAGGGAGCTTGGGGAGGAAGATGATGAATAGTGCCAAGCACTTTTTAGATTCCACTTATATAGCAAGCGACTTAAAAACCCAGATACGCCCCGGAACTGCAAAATTTCGGGAATGTTACCGGAATTCAACGAAATTTTCGTGAGAGGTCTAAAATGGCACCAGGACACCAAATATGCAGTTAGATTTCCAATCAGAGTCCTCTAGCTCAGGACGATAGCTAACAGTCCAAAAATTAGCGGTTCCGATCGAAAATCGAAACAAAATGAAAAACTGTCTGAACGCTCCAACGGTTACCAGTAGGCTAAAAGTGACACATATATAACAGCGGGTCATACCCACGCCTATTTCAAATAGGCCTAATCAGTTTTAACATGCGCATATACATTACAGGAGAATTATATCATAGTTATATACATGAACTTACATGCATGAGAGCATAACAATTAATTATAGAGATACTCCCTACCATGGATAAAACATAAATAGTATATATATATACAACATACATACCTGGCATGGCCTAACGAATATGCATACAAGCATTACCCTAATATGCATTGGGTATCACCAACTTAAGAGGGAAGGGTTAAGCGCGATCTCGCGCACCAACCGGTGCATGCCAATAATCCCAAGCGGACCTAAATCAAGTAGGAGCCACATCTACGTACTCAGTTTACACAAAGAGGGAGGGTGAGAGAGAGGGAAAGTCTCATCCTCTTCGGAAGCTGGTCATAGCTTTGCCCCAACAAGATGGGTGCAACAACCATACCACGTCCTCCAGTCTTATGACCAGGGAATATTAAGTATGAACCCGGTTATTAACCCAGGTTTAATCATGCTAGATATTACTAATATAGGGAGGTAATACTATAAATAGGGACTACCTAAGGCATGCATATTCTATACATTCATATAAACACATATAACACATGCCCATACATGAAAAGCACATGCAAACATAATAATTCACACATGAATATGATACATAGACAAGTATATGGTAGAATAGGAGGTTCTACACAATATACGAGCTATGCTAACCTAGCATGCAAATATCTAGCATATTATGGGTTAGACATGACCATACTACATATCTAAATAAGTAGTATAGTCAGGGTGCCCAACGGATGCGCGACGCATGACTACGTGCATCCAACGCTTCCCGAAGGGTTGGATCAAACCACTCACCGATACCCGGATCGCCGCGCGTCCAGTCTACGAAATCTACAAAACACAACCAATAATCCACAATTAAAATATGGAACCTCCTGACACACATATAAGCCTACTTCATGAAGACCCTAACTTCTGATACTTTCCACAACACGCATAACAACTCCTTGACACACAATCGAGCAAAACTGCTAAACCTGCTGCAACCAGACCTACTATTTGATCTCCACAGCACATACACATCCAAAAATTATGAAATAAATTATACAGATTCATTGACATGCTGGGATCATAATCCCTGAAGATATTATAACCTAATTTTTCCTCTACAAGCCCGAAATAAATTATTTCCAGAAGCAGGTCAATTCCTACGCGAATCTTGACAGGCCATGCAAAACATATTCTAACTTACAACACAGATATCATAATGACCCCAAATTTCATATATAACAACGAGACACATAGATGATCATATCACATGAGTATACAATCCCACAAATATGCCTCTAAATACTAGTTGCACAGAAATCTTTACAAGACAGAGATCTTCCTTACCAAAAGAAGGGGACAGAAATGGGGAGATGCGGGGCTCCTGACACACCCACAACCACCTCAACCACCACCACCACTACCACCACCTCATCAGATCTCCTCAATCCTTTCATGACTAAAAACATGGGATAAAGGGGGTTATGAGAGGGAGCTAAGGAGAGGAGAATCAACAACAACAACAACATGAATGCACACACACACACCTTAATCATCTTCTCTACTTGATCCACCTCCTTCATGTTCCTTCTTCACCATCTTCTTTTCCAACACAAAGGGAAGCAAAAGAGGGGAAAGGAAGAGAAGTGGTCGGATGGGTTGGGTTGGAAGTGAGAGAGAGAGAGAGAGAGAGAGAGAGAGAGAGAGGTTTTTCACTTAAGGGGGGCATTTATCATGAATAAAGGGGGTTGGTGGGGTGGATTGACAAGTCAACCTGACCAAGAAAGAAAATAAAATATCAAGACTTGGTCAATACCCCCATTTATACGTGCACATGAAATCCCACCTCTCAAACTAGTAACGACCAAACCCGGATGCGATTCAGAACTGCATATTTTTCTGAAACGATACCCGAATTCGATAAAAAAAATTTATGGGTAGTACAAAACGGTACCAAGACCCATAATATACAATTAGATTTTCAATCAGAGTATTCCAACTCCCGCAGGTAGCTAAAAGCCAAAATTTTAGCGACTCCGTTTGCCCCGATGTCGAAACAGAGGATGCCCTTAAACTGGGACACCTTCAAGAAAACATGGTCGCCAAACCCGAAGGGAAGCTCCTGGCGACGATGACCTGCGTAGCCCTTCTGTCGGTTCCAGGTGGTGCGGATGCACACACGAACCAACCTGGCTACCGCAAGGTCAAATAAATAACTTATGGCCGCTCCAACTAGCACTTGACAACCGTCCCAACACAAGGGAGGTATAGAACTGCACCCATAGAGTGTCTTTTAAAGCTCCATCTGGATGCTTGAATGGCAGTTGTCTTGCAGGCATACCCCACCAAATGGGTGGTGCCTCACCCAACTGCCACAAGTTGAGCATGCAAGCACTTAGCATGTCCTCCAAGGTTTGATTCGTCCTCTTTGCTAGGCCATACGTCGGCGGTGAAATGCTATACTTTAAAGTGGAGGCTTGCGCCTAAGCCTACCAAGGCTGTGCCACAACTTAAAAGTAACCCTCACGTCTCAATCCGAAATAGCGCCAACCGGAGTGCCATGAAGACAAATAATCACGAAGGTGAATACCCACGTCAAGGCGTCCAAAGACCCAGTCAGTCGGATAGGGAGGGAAGCGCGGACTTAGTCAGTCGGTCAATGATCACCTAGACGGTGTCGTGACCCGAACGTGACTTTAGAGAGCCCGCAACAATCCATGATAACCCACTCCCACGTCCACTGAGGAATCTCGATGGACTGACGCTTTTCATCGCGATAATTCTTGAACTTTGCCTGAGGGCATGCCAAATTGGAAAAACAAAGTTACCCATGTCGCCTTTACATTGACAACCTCAACGAAGACTACCTCTGAGTAGTCCACGGAGACCCAATAAAACTTATGAGATCCCTGAAGGCATCCGGCGCATTCGTCAACCTTGATGGCAGTACTTAGAACTCATAGTGCTAGAAAAGGTCATCAACGGAATGCCCAGATCTCCAATTGTGGTACCCCGTGCGAAGATCGATCTAAAAGCAGACACTGGCTCCCAGAGCTGGTCAAACAGATCATCAATTCACGGCAAGGGGTACTTGATCTTCAACCCCTATGGGAAGATCAAAACAACTCCTCGAACGATTAAGTCCAAATTTTGCTCCTCAAGCATCTCGATGCTCCTCTGCTTGGCGCTCATGATGACCCTGACACTCTAGGTAAGCCGCTCAACCGCACTTAATCCGCAAGACACGAAACAAGAGGTCGTCAAACCCTGACAACGCCTATGCGACGTCATCTACCTGATATGGCGGTTGAGTCCCATCACGAACGCTAGCATCGCGTCTCCTAATTTGTGACCAATGTGGGGGCAATACGCGACAGTATCGAGAACTGTGCTTCACATGCCGCCACCGACTGGTCGCCCAATTACAATCATTGGAACTCTAGCGTCCTTCACTCGATGGGCAGATTCATCACGGTGATTCGACGCTCTCGACATCATCTGATAGCACTCCCCCGGCGTGGCCTCTACCTGGTAGCCTCCCATGCCCACTATCTCTGCCATATGGGCACACCAACAAGCATCCTAGATAGTATCAGGGAGCACCTCACAGGGCTCTAGCCTCTATCGAGTGGCTACAATGCACGATGATATATCGAAGTGACTCCAGATGTGGCTATGGAACCCAGTCCATAAGCAATCGCCCACCAAGATGCAAAAGGACGCACCCAATCCCAATCGTACGCAACACCACTCGCTATAGCACCTTCCAAGTGAGAGGAAAAAGGTGATCATCAAACAAATGTTTCAAAGATATGCCCTGACTGGGGGAAAGAACCCCTTGGGAGGGCACCATGAGGTCCCGATATAGAATATCCCGACAACCAAACAAGGAACACGGAATATGTAACGTCTCTGTATTTTTAGTCTTATATATTTATTTTAAATATAGAATGGAATTTTTAAATTGAAATTTAATTATTTCATTTTTAGATTTGGCGGTGGGTCCAAATGGGTCCAATTTGATTTGTAATTATAAAAATTATAAATTGATGTTGAAATATTTATTTTATATTTTTCTGGAGATCTTTATAGTCTCAAGATATTTTGGTTGAAATTTGTTGAGATTCGGAGTTCGGAAATTTATGTTATTAGGATTTTGTGTTAAGTTATTGGGACCAGGGATCTAGTTGCGAATCCAGAATATCTTTTACTAGGCTTCAGGGATCTATTTGTAAATCGGATAGGGATCTGTCTGTAAATCGGATAAGGGCCTAGTTGTAAACCCGTAATACTTGAGGGGTCATTTTGTAATTTGGTAAAAACCCCTTTTATATAACATGTTTTGGGTTAGGGTTTGCATTAGAATTCTCATGAGGCATGAAGGGTGGTGATGACCTAGCTCTACCCGTCGAGCACCACAAGGTTATCCACGTGCGGGTGTATAGCGTTTATGCACGTGCATCGGTTTGTATTGCGTGGACTGGAGGTGAGTGGATGTCTCTATATTATTTGAAAAGCATCATGTTATTTTATGATTATGAAATCTATCTTGTATGAACCATATGAGCATGTTATCATCATATAGGTTGATATTTTGGATATATTGTATGCATTGAAAATTATGGGATTTATGAAAATTGTCGCATGCTGTATACTTGAAAGAAGTAGTTTTGATTGTGCATGTATCAAATCGTCCAGGTGGCTCAGTCTAGGTGGCTGCGGTCTGAATTTGACCCAAGTCTAGGTGGCTATGTCTACGTGGCCCGATTTCCAAAGTGAAATCTCTGCGGCTAGGTGTCGTGGAAAGCGGGCATGCGTGTCCGTTGCATTCATATACATCATGTAGTTTGAAATCATGAGAAGATTTTTATGACATCACATTTTATTCGAAAGAGAAATGTTATTATATCCTTGAATGTTTTAAATGGCTTCTTTATTATAAGCTTTGCTTTATATTACAACAATTGTTCTATAGACACTTTTTAACTGATTATTTTGAAGTATAATATATTATTGGGACACTTGTGTCCATTCACTGAGCGTGTGGTAGCTCATTCCTCTCTCTTCCCAACCTTTCAGATTAGCTGTTGCTGGTTGTCGATCTCGTTAACGCGTTGGAGTTTGAAGCTCGTATTTTATTTCCGGAGCACTAGATTTGTGTAAATGGTGTTGGTCATTTCTTTGGCATGTACAGGACCCATATGTATGATAGTGTGGATATATAAATTAAGTGGTTTTCGATGAATATTGAATTTGTGTTGGATTTTAGCATTGACAATATATGTATAATTATGGTGATGTATTAGTATGTTCTCTAGATAATATATATATATATATATATAGAACTCTGAGATTCGAGGAATTTAGTTAACGCACCCGGATTTCACGCTTCAAAACGGAGTCGTGGACTCAGGGGCGTTACAGAATGGTATCAGAGCGTAGGTTCCACCCTCGGACTATAGGTTATGGATATATTAGTTGGCTTAGAGCTTAGGTTTACGATTCCATGTAAGCTTGGGCTTAATTATCCTCTGGAGTTATGGAGTAGATGTATTTTTATCTGGCTCTGATACAGAGTGGTATCAGAGCGAGGTTCAACCCTCGGACTATAGGTTATGGATATATTAGTTGGCTTAGAGCTTATGTTTACAATTCCATGTAAGCTTGGGCTTAATTATCCTCTGGAGTTATGGAGTAGATGTATTTTTATCTGGCTCTGATACAGAGTGGTATCAGAGCGTAGGTTCAACTCTCAGACTATAGGTTTTGGCCATCTTAGTTGACCTGTTGAGTTTAGGGTCTAAGCTCGAATAACCTAAGGAGATTAAGTTTTGCTATCCTATAGAAAAATCTGGTTGGGCACTTTTGGTTACCTTAGAATTTTTATTATGGAGCTTAGAGTAATCTTTTATGTTTAATTATCTTATCGGATCTTAAGGCGGCCTATAGGAGAATTTCCTTTGAAGCCTAGGATAGGCTTAGGGCATGTTAAGATGCATTGCATATAGGGTTTGCATTCTAACCGTTTGTTTGTTTTTGTTATGATGAAATTTTGGTAGATTAAGCGCACGTTGGAAAGCGCACCAAAGATTGAGATTTATTTTCAATGATATACATAGCTAAGTGTTCGCAACATTCGAGAATGTTATTTATGTTTCTAATGGCGATGTGAAAAACATATCAAATTCGTGAATGTGCATTGTGGTAAATTGATTTTTATTCCTAATGTTAGGTGTTATATATGTGTCACTTTTTAGCCTTCTGGTAACCATTGGAGCATTCTGGCAGTTTTTCAACTTTTTCGTTTTTCGATCGGAACCGTTAAATTTTTTGGACTTTTAGCTATCATCCTGAGTTTGAGGACTCCGATTGAAAATCTAACTGCATATTATGTGTCCTGGTGCCATTTTAAGCCACTCACGAAAATTTCATCGAATTCCGGTAACGTTTCAGAATTTCACAGTTCCGAATCGTATCCGGGTTTTGACCGAGCGAAAAGTCAGTTGGGAGACATGACTTGGTCAAATTTGACCTTTGACTTGGTCAAAATGTTTTGGTTTTTAGTGTGGTTGGGTTGACTAGGGTCAAATCTCATCTAAACCTAGCCTAAACCTAATTAATTTCTAAGTTAAGTGGGTGGTGAGTGTGTGAGTGAGTGTGTGAGGTGTGTGTGTGCTTTAAGTGAAATCCCACGCCTAGGAATAGTTAGATCCCCTATTCATCATCTTCTCCACCTCTCAATCTATCTCTCCCTCTCTTTAAAACCCCCTTTTGACCTAGCTAAGGTGGTTGAATCAAGAAACCCTAGAAGGAGAAAAGCAAGGTATTGTCCAGATCTATCCGTCCATGGTTTCATTTTCGAATTCCCTCTTGTGTGACCCCCTCTCATGGCCCCTTTTCTCCTCAGATTTCAGCCATTTTTAGGGCTGAAGGAGGGCTTGGTAGTTGTGGCCTTGGAGGTGGTGTTTCGGTGCGCGAAGAGCACCCGATCTCCTTCCCTTCCCTTCCTCTCCTTTGGGTGAGCTTCCTTTCCTTCCATTCTTGTTTAGATGCATGTTTAGGAGGTGTTTTTGGGTGTGCATGGCTGTGGGGGAGTTGGAGGGGGCTGTTGGGGGTGGTTGGGGTGGTAGAGTCGGCTCGGGCAGTGCGGGCTCATCGGGCCTGCGCGCGCAGGTAGGCAGGGCAGGCTGGCAGGCACAGGGCAGGCGCGCTGTCGGGCGAGCTGGCAGGGGACGCGCACGTGCGCGCGGGCGTGCGCGCGGGTGATGCGCGCTGGCCATGCGCATGGCTGCCCGGGGGTGCGGGAGTGAGTCGGGGCACTCGAGCTCGCGTGCGTACGGGGCCGTATGTACGCTGTCCGAGTGTTGGGTATTTTTAGAGTATTTTGTATGTATTGTGTATTTTACTCACCGTGTTTAATACCCTGTCTTGCAGATCTTGACGGACGGTCACGCGACGACCCGGGTGTTGGTGAGTGGGACAATCCAACCCAGTTGGGAGGAGTATATGCTCTTAGGCGTGTATCGTCCTCCCCTGGGGCACCATAGTTTAATATTAACTTGTATAATATGTAATCTATGCAAGCATGATTGTTATGTAGTATGCATGCCACCCTAGACCTTGTATGTTAGGGACTTGCACCCTTAGGTTATGTGTAAGAGCCATGCATCCTGATACCATATTTTCATGCTAGGAAGCCATGTCCTGTACTTAAAAGCCTTGAATCTGTGCTATGCATGATCATTATGTTGTATCCATGCCACCTTAGGCTTTGTAAGCTAGGAATATGCACCCTTATGTTGTGGATAGAGGCCTTTACATCCTGATACCATGTTTCATGCTTAGTGAATATTATAACCATGAGGTTATAATACAGGCTTCCCCGCATCATAGTTATGCGCCCTGGAGGAATTCGCAAGAATTCATGACATTTAAATTGTTAGGAAGATGTTGCCGACGGATCCAATTGGATCGTATGCGTGTGAGTAGGCTGTTTCTGTTCCCTTCGTTGGATCCGTATAGAGACTGCCCCAGCGTTAGAAAGGCCGTCCTGACAGAGGGCTCCCATCAGTAGGTACCTCCTGATTTGGTTTCGGACTGTGCTGAATTGTGGGAGTAGACCAGGCGGCTACGGAGTGGAGGAGAGACTATCGGTGGACCAAGGGTGATTAACAGCCTAGTCAGTCCCAATAGCCGTGTCACCTATTGGAGGGTGAGGGTGAGGGTGTAGTGGGTTGGCGATGAGCGACCCACTGGTTTGTGTAGTTGTTGCCACTTTGAGGCTTGAATAAATCTGAGGTTAATATGAATTGTGATGCATGGGTTGTGCTATTCACTGAGCGTGTGGTTCACCCCTCGCATATTTTTCTCCAGTTATGTTCTCTGGATAAAATATATATATATATATATATATATATAGAACTCTGAGATTCGAGGAATTTAGTTAACGCAGCCGGATTTCACGCTTCAAAACGGAGTCGTGGATTCAGGGGCGTTAAAGAATGGTATCAGAGCGTAGGTTCCACCCCCGGACTGTAGGTTATGGATATATTAGTTGGCTTAGAGCTTAGGTTTACGATTCCATGTAAGCTTGGGCTTAATTATCCTCTGGAGTTATGGAGTAGATGTATTTTTATCTGGCTCTGATACAGAGTGGTATCAGAGCATAGGTTCAACCCTCGGACTGTAGGTTATGGATATATTAGTTGGCTTAGAGCTTAGGTTTACAATTCCATGTAAGCTTGGGCTTGATTATCCTCTGGAGTAATGGAGTAGATGTATTTTTATCTGGCTCTGATACAGAGTGGTATCAGAGCGTAGGTTCAACTCTCAGGCTATAGGTTTTGGCCATCTTAGTTGACCTGTTGAGTTTAGGGTCTAAGCTCGAATAACCTAAGGAGATTAAGTTTTGCTATCCTATAGAAAAATCTAGTTGGGCACTTTTGGTTACCTTAGAATTTTTATTATGAAGCTTAGAGTAATCTTTTATGTTTAATTATCTTATCGGATCTTAAGGCGGCCTATAGGAGAATTTCCTTTGTAGGCTAGGATAGGCTTAGATAGGGCATGTTAAGATGCATTGCATATAGGGTTTGCATTCTAACCGTTTGTTTGTTTTTGTTATGATGAAATTTTGGTAGATTAAGCGCACGTTGGAAAGCGCACCAAAGATTGAGATTTATTTTCAATGATATACATAGCTAAGTGTTTGGAACATTCGAGAATGTTATTTATGTTTCTAATGGCGATGTGAAAGACATATCAAATTCGTGAATGTGCATTGTGGTAAATAGATTTTTATTCCTAATGTTAGGAATGTCTTTATTCTTGTTGTTGTCATAATTGCCCCTTTTGTGTTGTATAAGTTGGACCATTTATGGTATGGGAGATAAATGGACCTAACTTGTACAATTTGGATGAATATTGTTTTTCTTAATTTGTTTTCTTGTCATTGCTTGTATGATATAAGTTGGATTATCTGTGGAATGGGACATAGGTAGGCCTGACTTATACAAATAATTGTCTGCAATTTATGTGTATTGTTGCTCTTGTTTATATTGTATAAGTTAAAACACCTATAGTGTGGGGCGTAGGTGGGTTTGACCTATACAGTAATTGTTGTGATTTGTGAATGTCTTATTGTTTTTGTCTTTGTCATATAAGTTAATCCACTTGTCGTGTCACGCCCCGGGTGTCCCCGTGACGCGGCAAGTGTATATATAATATCAGAATCTACACAGGAGGTCAATAATATACCATAAACAAGCAACTAGAATGACACACAGACAACAAAGAGGCTGACATGATATATACACCAAATGCGGAAGCGAAAGACTGAATCTGTAAATAAAACATACTACAGACTCGATACACAATCATCTGTCCTGTGAGAGCCAATATATACAAAGACATCCAAATGAAATACAACTGCGTGCCCAAGCACGGAATATAATACATACAATCAAAAAGGGGTACTGATAGCCTCTGGTACTCGCAGGACGTAGCGCTACTCCGCTACTGATGAAATCCCTCAGGGAGCTCCTCCTTCAAGTCTGGCTCAGATAATACTGGAGAAATAATAATTATGCCAGGGGTGAGCCACACGCTCAGTGAATAGCACAACCCATGCATCACAGCTATATTAACCACAATTAATTAACAACCAGCCTCAAAGTGGCATAACATCATAAATCCAGTGGTTCGTACATCGCCGAACCACTACACCCTCCTCACCCTCACCCTTCAATAGGTGACCTAGGATATTGGGACATACTAATCTAATAATCATCCTTAGACCACAATTCCACAAACCAGTGGGTCACCTCATGGCTGACCCACCACACCCTCACCCTCACCCCTCCATGGGTGACGCAGGATATTGGGACTGACTAGGCTGTTGGTCACCCTTGGTCCACCGATAGTCTCTCCTCCACTCCGTAGGCCGCTTGGCCTTCACCCACAACTTCAGCACAGTCCGTCACAAATATCGGGAGGCGCCTACTGATGGGAGCCCTCGGAAGGGACGGCCTTTCTAACGCTGGGGCAGTCTCTACACGGATCCAACGAAGGGAACAGAACAGCCTATCCATCGCATATGATCCACTCGGATCTGCTTAATTCCTTAACTAAAGAAAAGAAACCTTGGGAGGGCACCTTGAGGTCCCGATATAGGATACCCCGACAACCAAACAAGGAACACGGAGTAACCTAGCCGGGTCTCAACGCTGACTTCGCAAGGCCCTTTAATCCAGAGAAGGGAGACTCTACTGATGTCATGAATTCCTCATAATTCCTCCAGGGCGCATAACCAAGATGCGGGGAACATATCATATAATAACAAGGGTGGAATATTATTGGGGAAAAGAACCTTGGGAGGGCAGCGTGAGGTCCCGATATAGGACATCCCGACAACCAAACAAGGAACACGGAGTACCCTAGCCCTGGTCTCACCGCTGTCCTCGCGAGGCCCCTCCACTATAATATTCACTAAGACAGGCTAATAATCACATGCTCGCATTTATTTAAATAAATTAAACTAAATGGGAACATGCATCGGTCGGGGCTTTCCTAGCATGGAAACATGATAACAGGGTGCATGATTCTTGTACGGGTCCTAAGGGTATAAGTCCCTAGCATACAAATCTAGGGTGGCATGCATACTACAGATTATCATGCTTACATAGTTTTCATATTAAACAGGTTAATATTTACTATGGTGCCCCAGGGGAGGACGGTACACGCCCAAGTGCATGTAACGCCTCTCTACTGGGTTGGATCGTCCCACTCACCGGAAGTCGGGTCGTCGCGCGACCGTCCGTCAATATCTGCAAGACAGGGTAATCAATACAGTGAGTAAAACACACAAATAAATCCACAAATACTCTAAAATACTCAACACTCGGACAAGCGTACATACGGCCTGTACGCACGCGAGCCCGAGCACCCGACTCACTCCCGAACCCCCTGGCAACCGTACGCACGGTCACCCGACCCAGGCGCATAGCTGCGCCCCAGCCCGCACGCCCAGACGTACGGCCGAGCCCCTGCCCGCACGCCTGGACATGTCGGACGCTCGGGCGCACGCACGCGCACGCCCGCGCGCAACGCGCGTTCAGCCCCCGGGTGCACCCGCGCGCACCGCGCCTGCACCCGCACGCACTGCGCCCCAGCGCAGCGCCCCGCACACATTCCCCGCTCGCACCGCCTGCTCGCCCTGCGCGCACAGCGCCCCCCACCCCCCCCGCACGCGCACGCACGGATGCGCACGCACGCACACACCCCGGCACCATCGGCGCACTGCCGCGCGCCTACCCGCGCGCCCTGACGCATTGCCGCACGCACGCGCATGCTCGCGCGCGCCCGCGTGCACCGCGCGTCAAGCCCACCGCACCCCCGCGCGCACTGCACGCACGCCCCAGCACGCGCACGCACTGGCCCCCAGCATCGCGCGCACTAATCCCCAGCACCGCGCCCAGGCGTATGCCCAGGCGCCCTGCCCATCACCCAGGCGTAGTGCCCAGGCGCCCTGCCCGCACGCGCGCACGCTCGCGCGCACGCCAGCTGGCACCCCCGCTCGCGCCAGCACCCGCGCGCACCCCAGCTGGCACCCCGCTCGCGCCAGCACCCGCGCGCCCGCTCAGCGCCTGACTGCGCGCGCCTGCGCGCACACGCGCGCAGACCACGCCCAGCTCGCACCCAGCCCACTCCAAACTCATTTTAACCCTCCCCAACCCCTCACACACACCCCAACCCACCTATCCACCATGCATGACCTTCCCAACACCCCTTAAGCCAAGAAAAATCAAGAAAAGGAGGGGAGGAGCTCACCTTGGAGGGGGAACAAAGGAGAGGTTCGGGGGCCCTCGACGCACCCGACCACCTCAACCACTGTCACACCCCAGGGCGGCCAACCCAGGGACGCGGCAAGTGTATATATAATATCAGAATCTACACAGGAGGTCAATAATATATCATACACAGACAACTAGAATGACACACATGCAACAAAAGGGGCTGACATGATATATACACCAAATGCGGAAGCAAAAGACTGAATCTGTGAATAAACATTCTACAGACTCGATACTCAATCATCTGTCCTGTGAGAGCCAATATACACAAATACAACTGAACATATACAAACACGTGCCAAGCACGGAAATCAAATACATACAGACAAGAAGGGATGCTGATAACCTCTGGCACTCGCGGAACGTGGCGTTGCTCCGCTACTGGAGGAATCCCTCGGAAAGCTCCAACTGCTGCTCCGGCTCTAGCTCAGGCTCAGTGACCGCTGGGGAAAAACATATGCGAGGGGTGAGCCACACGCTCAGTGAACAGCACAACCCATGCATCACAGACAATATTTACCAATATTCCATTATTTTATCCAGCCATCAATACATAACAACATAGTCCAGTGGTTCGTACTTCGCCGAACCACCACACCCTCACCCTCACCCATCCATGGGTGACATAGGCTATTGGGACTGATAATCATCCATTCACAAATCCAGTAGGTCGCTCATCGCCAACCCACTACACCCTCACCCTCACCCTACCACGGGTGACATAGGATTTTGGGACTGACTAGGCTGTTGGTCACCCTTGGTCCACCGATAGTCTCTCCCTCCACTCCGTAGGCCGCTTGGTCTCCACCCACACCCACGACTTCAGCACAGTCCGTCACAAATATCGGGAGGCGCCTACTGATGTGGGTCCTCCGAAGGACGACCTTTCTAACGCTGGAGGTAGCCTCTACCGGATCCAACGCAGGGAACAGAACAGCCTAACCATACGCATATGATCCACCCGGATCCGCCGACAACACATCTCTACCACTCAAATGTCATGAATTCCTCTGAATTCAACCAGGTGCATCATCAAGATGCGGGAACATGTACAACAATCAGCAAGGCTGGAATATCATCGGGGGAAAGAAACTCGGAAGGGCGGCGTGAGTTCCCGTTATAGGATACCCCGACAACCAAACAAGGAACACGGAGTACCCTAACCCGGGTCTCACCGCTGTCCTTGCAAGGCCCCTCCCCTATAATATCCACCAACTATGCTAATAATTATACCAATCATACAATCATTACATATAATATTATTGGGACTAGAACCTTGGGAGGGCAGCCCGAGGTCCCGATACAGGACATCCCGACAACCAAACAAGGAACACGGAGTACCCTAACACGGGTCTCAGCGTTGACCTCGCAAGGCTCCTCCCTATAATATTATCCTAAGGCATGCGATCTAACAGATACCAGCATTTAATTTAATAAATAAACTAGTAGGACGCATGCATAGGCCGGGTTTCCTAGCATGTAAACAGGGGACATGCTGCATGGCTCATACGCATATCCTAAGGGTGCAAGTCCCTAACATGCAAGGACTAGGGTAGCATGCATTCTACACATAATTCACACAAGCATGGATTACATATTATTGTAGGTAATATTTATCCATGGCGCCCCAGGAGAGGTCGGTATACGCCCCAAGTGCGTACAACGCCTCTCTACTGGGTTGGATTGTCCCACTCACCGGAAATCGGGTCGTCGCGCGACCGTCCGTCGAGATCTGCAAGACAGAGTATTATTTGGTAAGTATAAATCCACGATTATCATTAAATACACAAATAAATATCCCAAAACCCACAACAAACACCTAACACTCGGGCAAACGTCCACACGACTCGCACGCACGCTAGCCCGAGCACTCCGGCAACTACCCGCACGGCCGGCAACCACCCGCACGGCCACCCGACCGCCCGGGTGCACCGCCGCGCCTTCGCCCGCGCACCCCGCGCACCGCCGGGCCTCCGACCGCCGCCTGGACACGCCGCCGCACCACCAGGGGCACCGCGCGTCCACTGCGCCCGACCACAGCAGCCCGCGCGAGCCCCAACGCCTCGCGCCGCCCCCCCCCCCGCGAGCACCCCGCACGCCCCCGCGCGCAGCGTCTCGCCCCGCGCGCACCCCGCGCGCACCTCCGCCACCTCGCCGAGCCTCACGCGCACCACCGCCGCCTCACCGCGCCCCAAACGCACCACCACGGCCTCGCCGCGCCCCGCACGCACCACCATGGCCTCGCCGCGCCCTCCGCGCGCACCCAGCACCCGGCCACCACCTCGCGCACGCACCTCCGCTACCTCAGCCACCACCTCGCGCACCCGAGCGACCAGCTCCTCGCGCACCAACCCGCCCAGCACCAGCCGCCCAGCACGCCTGCACGACCAGCACAGCACGCCTCCCGCGCGCGCCTGCTTGCACGCCGCGCGCACGCACGCCCGCGCACGCACGCGCGCATGACCGCCCGCGCCCAGCCTGCGCGCTGCTGCTGCTCCGCCTGCTGCCCGAGAACACCTCCCACCAGTCCGAGACCACCCCCTGCTGCCCGAGACCACCCAAACCACCACCCACCGACCTCCGACCACCTCCACCGCCCCCGAAGGCTACCACAGCCGCCGACCACCCCTCATACATAGATCCACCCTCCTAGCATACATCTATGCAAGAAAAGAGGGAAGGGAAGCTTACCGAGGGGAGGAAGAGGCGTCCGGTGGCTCTCCGCGCGCCGGAACCTTTCCCAAAAGCTCTCCTACGCCCCGATCTACCACGGCCCTCGAATTGGGCCAAAACAGAGGAGAAAGAGGGGAGGTCGGAGGGCTAGAGTCGTCGGAATCGGGTTTTGAAAACACCGGAGTGTAGATCGGGACCCGATCTACACTTCTCGTGCTTTGGGTTTTTGGTTTTGAGGGTCTAGGGGGCTCAAACAGAAGAAAAACGGAGAGGGGAGAGAGGGGACGCTTTGGGGAAGACGATGAACAGTAACTCGGGTTTTAGATCCCACTTATTTGTAGCGCGCGACTTAAAAACCCGGATACGCCCCGGAACTGTGAAATTTTTGCAAACGATACCAGAATTCGATGAAATTTTCGTGAGAGGCCTAAAATGGCACCAGGACACCAAATATGCAGTTAGATTTCCAATCGGAGTCCTCTAGCTCAGACGATAGCTAGCAATCCAAAAATTAGCGGTTCCGATCGAAAACCCTAAAAATTTTAAAAACTGCCAGGACGCTCCAACGGTTACCAGCAGGCTAAAAGTGACACATATATAACATTCTTCCCCCCTTAGGAAATTTTGTCCTCAAAATATGCAAAAACATCTAGGAGGGGAAAAGATGCGTCACACCTGGCATCCCTTGAGCTCCTAAGTGTCCTTAACACCGGAACGGTGCTGCCATCGCACCTCGACCAACTGGACGGCCTTGGTGCAGAACCTCCTCACGTGGCGGTCCATGATCTCAATCGACTGCTCCACGAATGACTGTCCGGCTCAGAGACGAGCGGCTCGAACGGGATGACGTGAGCAGGATCGCGGACACCTTTACCCAACTGCGAACCCACCACTCCAAGACGGAGAGGTAAGAATTGGCGCTGAGGTGAGCCTCTGAGTAAACTCCAGGAAGCTCTCCTCGCAAGAAGGGGACCACTCGAACCGGACATCCTTCCGAGTAAGGCGGTTAAGAGGAACAGCTATCTTCGAGAGTCCCTCGTCAAGCTTCCTACAATAACCCTCCAACTCGGGAAGCTCCGAATCCTTGCGGGGTTCGACGGCCTACGCCAATTCGACATAGCAAGCGTCTTACCCGGGTCCACAGATATGCCTTTACCAGAAACCACTCAGCCCAAAAGGCCTTAACCTCTAACCAAACTCGCACTTGATCACTCATCTATCTGATGCTTCCATGGTATCCCTTGTCTGGGAAAAGAAACCTCGGGAGGGCACCATGAATCCCGATATAGGATACCCCAACAACCAAACAAGGAACACGAAGTACCCTAGCCCGGGTTCCAACGCCGACCTCACAAGGCCCCTTAATCCAGAAAGGAACACTGGAAGAAGACATCATTTTAAATAACACCACTAACCCCCTCCGGATCACCTACATCTAGATGATCACCCAACGATGTCATTCAACACCCTTTGCAAGACCGGACCCAACATCATTGGGAACGGTCCAACAGAAATTGGGTCACGAGCGACCCGCCTTCGCCTCATCCACACCCTCACTCCCGAAAGGAGACATTTTGGGACTTTGGGAGAGACTTAGACTGCTCTCTACCCCTGGTCCACCGGTAGCCTCTCCCCGCTCCGTAGCTCGCCTGGTCCTCTGACCGGGAGCCTGTCTAACGCCGGGGCTGTACTACGCGGATCCAACGAAGGGGAGAGCGATTCCACGCTCGCGACACCATTCAATAACCTCTTACCGGGTAGCCCGTACCTAGCATACTCCCAAATTCAGTACCCCTCCGACTGCATCGGTGGTACCTACTGATGGGAACTCTCTGCCAGGACGGTCAAAACCCGGCTTCCTTAACCCAACAACTACTCTTAATTCTCACTCATCCAGATACTACACACACTTGCACAATAACCATCAAACACACACCCACACATATATCCTATCACTAGAGAGCTAGGAACACAGATAATACCTCGAACCATGACACCCGAAGGCTGCGCCTCCTCGGCCGTAAGCGCTGCAACTCTGCCTTGAACCAACCGCGGCTGAGGAGCAGGGGCACGCCTCACCGGCTGCACTGGCTGCTGCTGACGCTGAGGCTGCTGCTGCTGGCGTGGAAGCTGCTGCTGCAAGAACGGCGGCTGCTGAGGTGGCACTCGGGGTCGGCCAGCATCGGGGCAATTGTATCTGATATGCCCGATGCGCTGACAATGAAAACAGCGCCGCTTCTCCGGCTGCCAGGACTGGATGGGCACTGCTGCAATGGGTGTTGGATCCCACACTGGCACCACATCAGCTGGAGGAGAGGCAGCCGCTGACTGATCGAAGCGGGGCCTCTTCCTCTTGCGCTGCCCCTGGTCCCGACTCCCGGAAGGACCCTGATCTGAAGAAGGGGTCGGAGCCCGCACTTGAATCCCGAGGTCTCTCTCGACGGTCTTCGCCCGAGACACTAAGTCGGAGTACCTCGTGAAAGCGTGGGCAGTGACGTGCACCCGGATAGCGCTGCTGAGACCGAGCTCGAATCGCCGGCACCTCGTCCCTTCATCCATCACCAACGCTGGAGCGAACCTGGAAAGGCTCGTGAAGCGCGTAGAGTAGTCAGCAACCGACATGGAACCCTGCGTCAGCTGCTCGAACTCCCGCTCCACTAGCTGTCGCGTCGAAAATGGAAATACTCCTCCAAGAAATACCTCTGGAAACCCGCCCATGTGAGCCGCGCCACTCCCTCGGGATGTCCACCACTCGGGTAGCCCACCAGTCGGCGGCGTCACCCTTCAACATAAAGGTGGCCAGAGCGACTCGCTGGCGATCGGTGCAAAGCATGGCCGCGAAAATGGTATCCACCTCCCTCAACCAACGCTCTGGCGCAAGAGGATCTGCCGACTGCCCATGAAACTCGGGAGGATGGAGCTTTAGAAAGGCGTTGAGGCCGCTCTGCTGCACTCGCGCTGCCGCCTCTAGCTCCTCCTCCCTCTGCAGGGGATCCTCAACTCTCACTGCCGGAACTGCCACAGGAACTGGGGGTACATCAGGTACCACAGGCGGATCTGCCGCCAAGGGGACCTGCGGAACTGCCTCGCGAGTCACCCTCAGCTCCCGAATCTCTCTAGCCTGCTCTGCCAACATCCTCGTCTGTGTCTCCACCAAATCAGCCAACCGAGCGAAAGCACGCTCCCAAGCAGGAGGCTCCTGCGTCAAGGGCTCTCCGGTAGCATCCTCGTCTCTGGTAGGTCCGGAAACCTCCAAAGACCGAGAGGGACCTCGTCCGCGCCGTCCTCTGCGAGGAGGCATATCAGCACCCTAAGAAAACCAGACACTAGGATCAGAATACTCATATCAAAATCCTAGGACTCATCTCTACGAAAGGAAGACTATTGGCTCTGACAGGACCAGGCTCTGATACCAACTTTTGTCACGCCCCAGGGCGGCCAACCCAGGGACGCGGCAAGTGTATATATCATATCAGAAGCCAACACAGGAGATCAATAATATATCATACACAGACAACTAGAATGACACACATGCAACAAAAGAGCTGACATGATATATATACACCAAATGCGGAAGCAAAAGACTGAATCTGTGAATAAACATTCTACAGACTCGATACTCAATCATCTGTCCTGTGAGAGCCAATATACACAAATACAACTGAATATATATAACACGTGCCAAGCACGGAAATCAAATACATACAGACAAGAAGGGATGCTGATAACCTCTGGCACTCGCGGAACGTGGCGCTGCTCCGCTACTGAAGAAATCCCTCGGAAAGCTCCAACTGCTGCTCCGGCTCTAGCTCAGGCTCAGTGACCGCTGGGGAAAAACATATGCGAGGGGTGAGCCACACGCTCAGTGAACAGCACAACCCATGCATCACAGACAATATTTACCAATATTCCATTATTTTATCCAGCCATCAATACATAACAACATAGTCCAGTGGTTCGTACTTCGCCGAACCACCACACCCTCACCCTCACCCATCCATGGGTGACATAGGCTATTGGGACTGATAATCATCTATTCACAAATCCAGTAGGTCGCTCATCGCCAACCCACTACACCCTCACCCTCACCCTACCAAGGGTGACATAGGATTTTGGGACTGACTAGGCTGTTGGTCACCCTTGGTCCACCGATAGTCTCTCCCTCCACTCCGTAGGCCGCCTTGGTCTCCACCCACACGACTTCAGCACAGTCCGTCACAAATATCGGGAGGCGCCTACTGATGTGGGTCCTCCGAAGGACGACCTTTCTAATGCTGGAGGTAGCCTCTACCGGATCCAACGCAGGGAACAGAACAGCCTAACCATACGCATATGATCCACTCGGATCCGCCGACAACACATCTCTACCACTCAAATGTCATGAATTCCTCTGAATTCAACCAGGTGCATCATCAAGATGCGGGAACATGTACAAAAATCAGCAAGGCTGGAATATCATTGGGGGAAAGAAACTCGGAAGGGCGGCGTGAGTTCCCGTTATAGGATACCCCGACAACCAAACAAGGAACACGGAGTACCCTAACCCGGGTCTCACCGCTGTCCTTGCAAGGCCCCTCCCCTATAATATCTACCAACTATGCTAATAATTATACCAATCATACAATCATTACATATAATATTATTGGGACTAGAACCTTGGGAGGGCAGCCCGAGGTCCCGATACAGGACATCCCGACAACCAAACAAGGAACACGGAGTACCCTAACACGGGTCTCAGCGTTGACCTCGCAAGGCTCCTCCCTATAATATTATCCTAAGGCATGCGATCTAACAGATACCAGCATTTAATTTAATAAATAAACTAGTAGGACGCATGCATAGGCCGGGGTTTCCTAGCATGAAAACCAGGGGACATGCTGCATGGCTCATACGCATATCCTAAGGGTGCAAGTCCCTAACATGCAAGGACTAGGGTAGCATGCATTCTACACATAATTCACACAAGCATGGATTACATATTATTGCAGGTAATATTTATCCATGGCGCCCCAGGAGAGGTCGGTATACGCCCAAGTGCGTATAACGCCTCTCTACTGGGTTGGATTGTCCCACTCACCGGAACTCGGGTCGACTGCAAGACAGAGTATTACTTGGTAAGTATAAATCCACGATTATCATTAAATACACAAATAAATACCCAAAACCCACAACAAACACCTAACACTCGGGCAAACGTGCATACGACCCGCACGCACGCTAGCCCGAGCACTCCGGCAACTACCCGCACGGTCGGCAACCACCCGCACGGCCACCCGACCGCCCGGGTGCACCGCCGCGCCTCCGCCTGCGCACCCCGCGCACCGCCGGGCCTCCGACCGCCGCCTGGACACGCCGCCGCACCACCAGGGGCACCGCGCGTCCACTGCGCCCGACCGCAGCAGCCCGCGCGAGCCCCAACGCCTCGCGCCGCCCCCCCCCCCGCAGCACCCGCACGCCCCCGCGCGCAGCGTCTCGCCCCGCGCGCACCCCGCGCGCACCTCCGCCACCTCGCCGGGCCTCACGCGCACCACCGCCGCCTCACCGCGCCCCGCGCGCACCACCATGGCCTCGCCGCGCCCTCCGCGCGCACCTAGCACCCAGCCACCACCTCGCGCACGCACCTCCGCTGCCTCAGCCACCACCTCGCGCACCCGCGCGACCAGCTCCTGGCGCACCAGCCCGCCCAGCACCAGCCACCCAGCACGCCTGCACGACCAGCACAGCACGCCTCCCGCTCGCGCCTGCTTGCACGCCGCGCGCACGCACGCCCGCGCACGCACGCGCGCATGACCACGCGCGCCCAGCCTGCGCGCTGCTGCTGCTCTGCCTGCTGCCCGAGAACACCTCCCACCAGTCCGAGACCACCCCCTGCTGCCCGAGACCACCCAAACCACCACCCACCGACCTCCGACCACCTCCACCGCCCCCCGAAGGCTACCCACAGCCGCCGACCACCCCTCATACACAGATCCACCCTCCTAGCATACATCTATGCAAGAAAAAGAGGGAAAGAAGGCTTACCGAGGGGAGGAAGAGGCGTCCGGTGGCTCTCCGCGCGCCGGAACCTTTCCCAAAAGCTCTCCTACGCCCCGATCTACCACGGCCCTCGAATTGGGCCAAAACAGAGGAGAAAGAGGGGAGGTCGGAGTGGCTAGAGTCGTCGGAATCGGGTTTTGAAAACACCGGAGTGTAGATCGGGACCCGATCTACACTTCTCGTGCTTTGGGTTTTTGGTTTTGAAGGGTCTAGGGGGCTCAAACGGAAGAAAAACGGAGAAGGGGAGAGAGGGGACGCTTTGGGGAAGACGATGAACAGTAAATCGGGTTTTAGATCCCACTTATTTATAGCGCGCGACTTAAAAACCCGGATACACCCCGGAACTGTGAAATTTTTGCAAACAATACCGGAATTCGATGAAATTTTCGTGAGAGGCCTAAAATGACACCAGGACACCAAATATGCAGTTAGATTTCCAATCGGAGTCCTCTAACTCAGACGATAGCTAACAGTCCAAAAATTAGCGGTTCCGATCGAAAACCCTAAAAATTTTAAAAACTGCCAGGACGCCCCAACGGTTACCAGCAGGCTAAAAGTGACACATATATAACAACCACCACCACCGCCTCTAGCCTCTCCTCAGCCTCCTCTTCAGCCAAAAATCAGGGGGGAAATAGCATGCAAAGAGGGCTTGAGAGAGGGGAGAACAAACAACAAACAACACATGAACACAACCTCCACCACCACCACCTCCACCACCCTCTCTTCTCATTGAAACAAAAACACAAACACTTGGGGTGCTTGAAAAGAGAGAAAGAGAGGGACCAGATGAAGTTTACGTGGGGGTGAGAGGGGAAGAGAGAGGAGAGGAGAAAGATATTTATCAAATATCTTAAGGGGGAATTACTAAGTCGCCCTCCGACTAGAAATTCTGCGCAAGCTTCACTGGAACAGCCATAACTTCCTCGATATAGCTCCGAATGGCTCAATTCCAAAACCGATGGAAAGCTAAGAAGATTATCTACAACTTTCATGTTTATGACATGAACAAATAACCTCTCCAGCTATTCCGAATTTAGAGCCAAACATGGAACAGGGCTGCTGCCAGAATTTCCATCCCCGGGGTACACTTGGAAGAATACCCATAACTTTTACTACAAGAATCCAGTTGATCTAATTCCACCTCTGTGCGAAAGCCAACTCAAAACTGGACATCTCATAATAAAATCAGAATTAAATCTCTTCATCTTGGATTTTTACAAAATCAAATCCAAATGGAAAATTGGAAATACATAACTTACGAAAAAAATTATGTACCCAAAATCTTCAGACAGAGCGCTCCAAATGACACAGGCACAACATGTCATTTGGGTCACTGTATATCAGAGTGGTGCAGCGGAAGCATTGTGGACCAAGCTTATATGATTGTTTTGTTATGTTGTCATTGTATGTTGTTTGTTTCGGTATAAGTTGGAATTTCAATGCAGAGCATTGGTTGTTTTACTTATACACTTGTTTGTTTGATTGTTTGCGGCGTATAAGATGGATTCTTATACCATTGTCTGTATTTGTTGTGATTGCCGTGTATGTGTCAGATTCATTAACTGACTCATACATTTATTGTTTGAATGTATGATGAATGATTGTTTTGTTATTATGGGATGTCGTATGTCTTCTATTTTGTGTTTCTCATTTGAATTTTGACGACTAAATTCCTTTAAGGGGAAAAGAATGTAACGTCTCTGTATTTTTAGTCTTATATATTTATTTTAAATATAGAATGGAATTTTTAAATTGAAATTTAATTATTTCATTTTTAGATTTGGCGGTGGGTCCAAATGGGTCCAATTTGATTTATAATTATAAAAATTATAAATTGATGTTGAAATATTTATTTTATATTTCTCTGGAGATCTTTATAGTCTCAAGATATTTTGGTTGAAATTTGGTGAGATTCGGAGTTCGGAAATTTATGTTATTAGGATTTTGTGTTAAGTTATTGGGCCCAGGGATCTAGTTGCGAATCCAGAATATCTTTTACTAGGCTTCAGGGATCTGTTTGTAAATCGGATAGGGATCTGTCTGCAAATCGGATAAGGACCTAGTTGTAAACCCGTAATACTTGAGGGGTCATTTTGTAATTTGGTAAAAACCCCTTTTATATAACATGTTTTGGGTTAGGGTTTGCATCAGAATTCTCATGAGGCATGAAGGGTGGTGATGACCTAGCTCTACCCGTCGAGCACCACAAGGTTATCCACGTGCGAGTGTATAGCGTTTATGCATGTGCATCGATTTGTATTGCATGGACTGGAGGTGAGTGGATGTCTCTATATTATTTGAAAAGCATCATGTTATTTTATGATTATGAAATCTATCTTGTATGAACCATATGAGCATGTTATCATCATATAGGTTGATATTTTGGATATGTTGTATGCATTGAAAATTATGGGATTTATGAAAATTGTCGCATGCTGTATACTTGAAAGAAGTAGTTTTGATTGTGCATGCATCAAATCGTCTAGGTGGCTCAGTCTAGGTGGCTTCAGTCTAAATTTGACCTAAGTCTAGGTGGCTATGTCTACGTGGCCCGATTTCCAAAGTGAAATCTCTGCGGCTAGGTGTCATGGAAAGCGGGCATGCGTGTCCGTTGCATTCATATACATCATGTAGTTTGAAATCATGAGAAGATTTTTATGACATCACATTTTATTCGAAAGAGAAATGTTATTATATCCTTGAATGTTTTAAATGGCTTCTTTATTATAAGCTTTGCTTTATATTACAACAATTGTTCCATAGATACTTTTTAACTGATTATTTTGAAGTATAATATATTATTGGGACACTTGTGTCCATTCACTGAGCGTGTGGTAGCTCATCCCTCTCTCTTCCCAACCTTTCAGATTAGCTGTTGGTGGTTGTCGATCTCGTTAAGGCGTTGGAGTTTGAAGCTCGTATTTTATTTCCGGAGCACTAGATTTGTGTAAAAGGTGTTGGTCATTTCTTTGGCATGTAGAGGACCCATATGTATGATAGTGTGGATATATAAATTAAGTTGTTTTCGATGTATATTGAATTTGTGTTGGATTTTAGCATTGACAATATATGTATAATTATGGTGATGTATTAGTATGTTCTCTGGATAAAATATATATATATATATATATATAGACTTATGATTGTATGCGGATATGCGAATTTTGGACCACCGTGCGGTTTCTAATATAGACCGTCCGATCGATGGACATTCGATCGGACGGTCTAATTAAAAAAAAAAAAAAAAAACAAAAACAAACACATTGGGCTCTCTCTCTCTGTTTCGAAGAGAACCAAAACCACCAAAAACACATAAACCCTCCGACGCTTCTCCTCCTCACGCGGCCCCCCTCCGACGCTCCTCCTCCTTACGCGCCCCCCCTCCGGAACTCCTCCTCATGCGGCTCCCCCCTCCGACTCTCCTCCTCATGCGCCCACCCCTCCGGAGCTCCTCCTCGCGCGGCTCCCCCCTCCGACGCTCCTCCTCCTCACGCGGTCCCCCCCTCCGGTGCTCCTGCTCCTCACGAGGCTCCCCCTTCCATTACCATATACCTCCTCAAGCGGCACCCTGTCCCGACCCAATCTTCATCACCGTCACCGTCACCGTCCCCCCAAACATTGAATGTAAGTAATGGCTTTAACTTGTTTTTGTATCTAATTATTTAGGGTTTTTTTATTTTGATTTGTTCTATTGTTTGATTATTTAAGGGTTTTTTTTGTTTTTGGGTTTGTTTGAAGAGGAGCCCAAATCTTGTTGTAATGTGGGTCATCTTTAAAACATGAAAAAAAATTAGTCTAATTTTAGCATTGACTATGAGTATTATAGAAAATTATCCATATATAGACACACGCATGCACACACACAGTGAAATATCTATCATTGTAGTTTTCAATAAAAATAACAATGTGCAAAAGAAAGCTAAGGTTAGATGTAGATATGCAACCAAAAGGCCAAACTCAATTTATGTAACAAAGAAGTTAAAGGAAAGTTTTGCCTGATGATTTGGCACAGCATATGTTTAAAGAAAACTTACCAAATAAAAATTGAGATTGATATACAAAATAAAGCATTCAATAGATATTTCACTGTATGGATTGACACCTACCAGTATATTCAGCCAAACAAGCTGACCCAGCTTGTTTTCATTCCATGGATAGTGCAGAGCCTCTTTTTTTGCACTATCTGAATTAGTTAGTCCAATTTGTAGCACTGATGGCATTCTTAGTAGCTCTATTACAAATTTAGCAACTACATTTTCAAATAGGTTTCCTCTTTTTGATGCACTGATGGATTGCCTATTGTATGCTAATGATGAGCATATATGCTTTACATCCAAATATCCAATAATATTAAAGATCACAACAAGAACCATATGAGAACGGCAACCTAGAGAAGCAACCCATATTAGTGGAAAAGAAATTGTTGAAATTTTTCTCGATTACATGTTCTGTGAGAAGAAAAAGGGAAATATTAGAGACAGAAGGGAAAGTATAGAAGGAAAATTGACATTCACTATGTTTGAGGGGCTTAGAACAGTTTTTGAGGGCTTTCATCATATGGATAAAATGACGATTAGTGTTGTTGTTTAATTTTTTTTTTAATTCAAAATCATGTTTTACTGTTCCTCTGAGTGGATGGTTAACGATGCAACAATAGAAGATTTTTCTAACTAGTTTGTATTGTTTAAAGGATTAGGGGATTTGTTTCACTAACCAATGACCATATTTGATGGAGTTGGGAGTTCATGACTTCTAAAAGCATGTATATATTTCTCAAATTCAGTGTGGCATCTCATGGTGTTATTTGAGTAACCATATGATTATGTGTGATGATTAATTTGTATGTGTACAAACTTACATTGCGATATTCCAATTTGTTTTAGATTTATACATGGAACATTCCAACACAGAGTCCAATAGAGGAAAACTCTAAAGCGTTGGCAAGACTTGGAGCTATGAATGAAAGAATTTCTAAAGTTAAAGTATTACAAGAACGAATTTCTAAAGTTGAAACACTACAAGAACGTGTGGAAGAGCGATTGGCCATATTAGAGCATCGAAATCATCAATCTTTCCTCATGTTTTTTTTTTATTGTGTTCGTGTTTGGGATATTTGTAGGCTCAATGTTAAATTGAGTTTAAAAAACTACATGTATCAGTTGTCACGCCCCAGGGCGGCCGTCCCCGGGACGCGGCAAGTGTATATATGATATCAGTGATAGGAAATCAATAATAAACCACAAACAATCAGTAAAATGACACACAGATAAAAGCAGGGCTGACATAATATATACACCGAGTGCAGAAGCTAAAAGACTGAGTCTGTAGTCAAAACACACTACAGACTCGATACATAATCAAAAGTCCCGTGAGAGCCAACATGTCATAAATATACACAACAAAATCCAAATATAATCCAACTAAGTGCCCAAGCACAGAACATATACATACAACAGAAAGAAGGGTGCTGATGGCCTCAAAACTCGTGGGACGCGGCGCTGCCCTCTGCCGCTGTAGTCGCTCGGGAAGCTCCTCCCTCAGAGATCACTGAAAAGACAATATGCGAGGGGTGAGCCACACGCTCAGTGAATAGCACAACCCATGCATACAGTTCATATTAACCATATTTAATCAATTCATAAGCCACAAGTGGCATAATATCACCATCTTCGTTCATCGCCGAACCCCATACCCTCACCCTCACCCTCACCCTCAACAGGTGACCTAGGATGTTGGGACTTAGCGGGTTGATAAACATCCATTCATAATCCTGTGGGTCGTCGCATCGCCGGCCCACCATACCCTCACCCTCACCTCTCAACAGGTGACCTAGGCTCTTGGGACTGACTAGGCTGTTGATTACCCTTGGTCCACCGGTAGTCTCTCCTCACTCCGCGGTTGTTTGGCCACTCCCATGTTCAGCGCAGTCCTTCCAAGTCAGGAGGCGCCTACTAGTGGGAGCCCCTGCACGGGACAACCTGTCTAACGCCGAGGTAGTCTCTACACGGATCCGACGAGGGGAACAGAACAGCCTATCCATCGCATATGATCCACTCGGATCCGCTGACAGCACATCTCTACGACTCTAATGTCTCGAATTCCTCAGAATTCCACCAGCGCGCATAACCAGGATGCGGGGAACATGCATTTATTAATCATAATACAGGGGTGCAATATTATCGGGAAAGTATCCTGGGGAGGGCAACGTGAGGTCCCGATACAGGACGTCCCGACAACCACACAAGGAACACGGAGTACCCTGACCCGGGTCTCAATGTTGACCTCGCAAGGCCCCTCCCTATAATATTGACTAAAACATGCAATCCTTATTTATGCTAGTATTTGAATAAACAAATCAAACTAATAGGACGCATGTAAAGGTCGGGCTTTCCTAGCATGATAGCGAGGTGACAGGATGCACGGCTCATGCACAATCCTAAGGGTGCAAGTCCCTATCATGCAATTCTACACACACATCATGCATACATGGATTACATCAAGCAGTTAATACTAACTATAAGCCCCAGGGGAGGACGGTACACGCCCAAAGCATGTAGCGCCTCCCACGCTGGGTTGGGTTGTCCCACTCACCGGAAATCGGGTCGACGCGCGACCGTCCGTCGGGATCTGCAAGACAAGTTATTAACTGGTTAGAATAAATCCACAATGACCCCAAAAATACATAACACACACAATTAAACACCCAAGATCCCAAATCAACACCCAACATCCCCCCGGCAACCACCCGCACGGCCACCCGACCGCCCGGGTGCACCGCCGCGCCTCAGCCCGCGCACCCCGCGCACTGCCGGACCCTCTGCCCGCCGCCGGGACACGCCACCGCACCGACCCCGGGGCTCCGCGCATCCACTGCGCCCCACCGCGGTAGCCCGAGCGCCCCGAACACCTCGCGCCACCCCGCGAGTACCCCGCACGGCCCCCGCGCGCAGCACCTTCCCCGCGCACTCCGCGCGCACCTCCGCCGCCTCGCCGCGCCTCGCGCGCACCACTGCCACCCCGCGCGCACTGCCTAGCACCTCGGCCACCACCTCGCCTGCACGCCTAGCACCTCGGCCACCACCTCGCGCACGCCTGGCACCTCGGCCAGCACCTCGCGCACGCGCCACTCCTGCCCGCCAGCACCTCGCGCGTCCAGACCAGCGCCCAGACCAGCTCGCCATCAGCCCCTCGCGCACAGCTGCACGAACAGACCCGCGCACAGCACCACCCGAGCAGCTCGCACACCTCGCACCGCCGCGACCAGCTCCCCCGAGCGCACGCCCGCGCGCACGCCCAGCCGGCTCCTGTGCTCGTTGCCTGTGCTGCCTGAGGCCCCCAGCCCACGAATCAGCGCTGCCAGCCCATCCAGCGCGCCCAGCACGACCAGCCCCACGCACCAGACCCGCGCACACCCACGCACACGCCGCGCGCACGCACACCCGCGCACGCACGCGCGCATGCCCGCGCGCCCCGGCCTGCGCGCTGCCTGGCCGCTGCCGCTGCTGCCTGCTGCCCGGGACAGGGCCCCAGCCTGCCGAGCACCTCCAACCACCTCTCCCACTGCCGCCGACCACCCTCCGACGACCCCCACTGCCACCAACCACCTCCCAAACACAAAACCCTCCCCTAGCAATCATCTAGACAAGAAATAAGAGGGAAAGGAGGCTTACCGAGGGGAGGAAGAGGCGTCCGGTGGATCTCCACGCGCCGAAACCCTTCCCAAAGCCTTCTCACGCCCCGATCTAGCGGCCCTCGATGGGCCAAACAGAGGAGAAAGGGGAGGTCGGGGAGGCTAGGATCGTCGGAATTCGGATTTGAAGACACCGGAGCGTAGATCGGGACCCGATCTACACTTCCCGTGCTTTAGGTTTTTGGTTTTGAGGGGTGTAGGGGGCTCAAACGGAAGAAAAACGGAGGAGGAGAGAGAGAGAGAGCAAGTCGGGAAGATGATGAATAGTGTAGGGAAATTTTTGATTCCTTTTATATAGTGCGCGACTTAAAAACCCGGATACGCCCCGGAACTGCGAAATTTTTGCAAACGATGCCGGAATTCGATGAAATTTTCATGAGTGGCTTAAAATGGCACCAGGACACATAATATGCAGTTAGATTTTCAATCGGAGTCCTCTAGCTCAGACGATAGCTAACAGTCTGAAATTATGCGGTTCCGATCGAAAAACCCTAAAAATTTTAAAACTGCTAAAAATGCTCCAATGATTGCCAATAGGCCAAAAAGTAACACATATATAACATTCTCCCCCCTTAGGAAATTTTGTCCTCAAAATAAATACAAGTACATCTAAGAAGGGAAAAGATGCGGATACGCGTCACGCATGGCGTCCTCGAGCTCCCAGGTGGCCTCGGCACCGGAACGGTGCTGCCATCGCACCTTGACCAGCTGGACGGTCTTGGTGCGGAGCCTCTTCTCGCGGCGGTCCATGATCTCAATCGGCTGCTCCACGAAAGACAAGTCCGGCTCGAAGACGAGCGGCTCGAACGGAATGATGTGAGCAGGATCGTGGACGTATCGCCTCAGCTGCGAGACGTGGAAGACGTCATGGGCCTGAGCCAACTGTGGGGGCAGAGCGATGCGATAGGCCACCTCTCCAACTCGCTCGAGTATGAGGAAAGGCCCAATGAAACGCGGACTCAGCTTGCCCCGCACACCGAATCGGAAGATGCCCTTCATCGGGGACACCTTCAAGAACACATGATCACCGACCTCGAAGGAGAGCTCACGGCGACGGCGGTCGGCGTAGCTCTTCTGACGACTCTGAGCGACTCGGATACGCTCGCGGATCGTCTTCACCATCTCGGAGGTCTGGTGAACGATCTCTGGTCCCTCTAGCTGGCGCTCTCCGACCTCATCCCAACACAGGGGGGACCTGCAGCTGCGGCCATAAAGTGCCTCGTAGGGAGCCATCCGGATGCTCGAATGATAGCTGTTGTTGTAGGCAAACTCCACCAACGGAAGGTGCCTCTCCCAACTGCCCCCGAAATCGAGCACACAGGCCCGCAGCATGTCCTCAAGGGTCTGGATCGTCCTCTCCGACTGGCCGTCCGTCTGAGGATGAAACGCGGTACTGAAGTGGAGGTTCGTACCAAGGGCGTGCTGGAGGCTACGCCAGAACCTCGAAGTGAAACGCGCGTCTCGATCAGAATGATACTGACTGGAGTGCCATGGAGTCGGACAATCTCGGAGACGAATAACTGCGCCAGGGTGTCCAGAGAATCGGTGAGTCGGATGGGGAGGAAATGAGCAGACTTCGTCAGCCGGTCGACGATCACCCAGATGGCATCGCGACCCGAGCGTGACCTCGGCAAACCCGAGACGAAGTCCATAGTGATCTGCTCCCACTTCCACTGAGGGATCTCAATGGACTGCAGCTTCCCCGCAGGGCGCTGATGCTCCGACTTCACCTGCTGGCATACTAGGCATCGGGCAACAAATCTGGCAATATCTGTCTTCATCCCGCGCCACCAGTAGCCGCGACGAAGGCCCCTGTACATCTTCGTGCCTCCAGGGTGCACTGTGTACCTCGAGCGATGGGCCTCATCCAGAATCTTCCGCCTCAGCTCTGCGTCGTCGGGGATGCACACTCGGCCTCTGAATCTCAGGATCCCGTCTGCACGAATCTGGTAGTCCTGGCGCTCGCCCCGGGCGACGCCCTCAGAAAGGACTATGAAATGCGGGTCCTGAGCCTGAGCCGTGCGGATCTCATCGAGAAGAACCGGCTGCACCACCAGCCTGGCCAGAAAGCCACCCGCAGGGGTCTCCCGAACACTGATCCAGCAAGCGGCCTCCTCCAGAAGCCTCCAACGACGGACAGCCATGTGGGCGGCCATGCCCAGGGGCTGTCTACTGAGCGCATCTGCAACGACATTCGCCTTACCCGGATGGTAAGCGATGTCACAGTCGTAGTCTGTCAGGAACTCAACCCAACGCCTCTGTCGCATGTTGAGCTCTGGCTGAGACTGCAGATACGTCAAGCTCTTATGATCTGTAAAGAGCTCGAACTCCTCTCCGTAGAGATAATGCCTCCACATCTTCAGCGCAAATATGATCGCAGCCAACTCGAGGTCATGGGTGGGGTAGTTCTGCTCATGGGGCTTCAACTGACGAGACGCGTAAGCCACCACCTTACCGTACTGCATCAGGACGCCGCCCACACCCAACTGCGATGCATCTGAGTATACTGCGAACCCACCGCTCTCAGATGGAAGGGTAAGAACCGGCGCTGAGGTGAGTCTTCGCTTCAGCTCCTGGAAGCTCTCCTCGCAAGAAGGGGACCACTCGAACCGAACGTCTTTCCGAGTGAGGCGGGTAAGAGGAACGGCTATCTTGGAGAAACCCTCCACAAACCTCCTATAATAACCCGCCAAGCCCAAGAAGCTACGAATCTCTGTGGGGTTCGACGGTCGACGCCAATTCGACACGGCGAGCGTCTTCTCCGGGTCCACAGCTATACCCTCACCGGAAACCACATGGCCCAGAAAGGCCATCCGCTCCAACCAGAACTCGCACTTGCTGAACTTGGCGAACAACTGATGTCCAGCCAGAGTCTCCAAAACAGTGCGGAGGTGGTGAGCGTGCTCCTCCAGACTCCTCGAGTACACCAATATGTCATCGATGAATACTACCACAAAGGAGTCGAGGAAGGGTCGAAATACCCGGTTCATCAGATCCATGAAGGCCGCCGGCGCGTTCGTCAACCCGAAAGGCAGTACTCTGAACTCGTAGTGCCCGTACCGGGTGCGAAAGGCCGTCTTCGGAATATCTGACTCCCGGATCTTCAACTGGTAGTACCCCGAGCGGAGATCGATCTTGGAAAAGACACACGCTCCCTGAAGCTGGTCAAACAGATCGTCGATCCGCGGCAACGGGTACTTGTTCTTCACTGTCCGCTTATTCAACTGCCTGTAATCAATACACAGCCGCAGTGAACCGTCCTTCTTCCGGACGAACAGGACAGGGGCTCCCCACGGAGACACACTCGGACGTGCGAAGCCCTTCTCCAGCAACTCCTCCAACTGCTCCTTCAGCACCCTCAGCTCTGCGGGAGCCATCCGGTACGGAGCCCTCGAAACCGGCTCGGTCCCCGGAAGCAGATTGATCTCAAACTCAATCGCGCGGTCCGGCGGTAATCCCGGAAGATCGTCGGGGAAAACCTCAGGAAACTCTGCCACGACTGGAGTCTGACTGATATCTGCCCGCAGCGGTGCATCCTCCAGAGCAATATAAGCCAGAAAGCCCTCGCACCCACCCTGAAGGAGTCTCCACGCCTGCATGGACGACACGAACCCCAAAGGAGCTACGTCTCGATCGCCCACGTACTGGAAAGACCTCCGACCAGGAAGGTGGAACGACACCGACTTGGCGAAACAGTCGATGCTGGCATGACTAGCTGCAAGCCAATCCATCCCCAGGATGGCATCAAAATCCGACATCGCGAGCTCCACCAGCTCTACCGGAAACTCATGATCCGCGATCTCCACCGTGCACCCTCGGTACACAGAACTGAGGAGAATCCGGTCTCCCACGGGCAATGCTACCTCTAACACAGCATCTAGAGGAGCGGACGCCACACCCGTCCGTCTCGCGAAAGCGGGAGACACGAACGAGTGGGTGGCTCCGGAATCGAATAGCACATAAGCAGGAAGCTGGGAGATCTGAACAGTACCTCTAACCACGCTGCCGGATGCCTGGGCCTCCTCTGCCGAAAGCGCTGCCACTCGGCCCTGAACGAACTGAGGCTGAGGAGCAATGGCACGCCTCGCCTGCTGCGCTGGCTGCCTCCTCTGATCAGCACGGCCACCCTGTGGCTGCTGCTGCTGACGCTGAGGCTGCTGCTGCGGCTGGCGCTGAGGCTGCTGCTGCTGCTGGCGCTGCTGCTGGCGCTGCTGCTGGAACGGCTGCTGCTGCAACTGCTGCTGCTGCTGCTGAGGCATCACTCTGGGTCGGCCTGCGTCGGGGCAATTATACAGAATATGCCCGACGCGCTGACAGTGATAGCAGCGCCTCGTCTCCGGTCGCCTCGACTGAACCGGCACGGCTGCGATGGGTGCTGGGCCTCGCGCTGGCACCACATCTGCTGGGAGAGAGGGAGCCGCTGACTGCTCGAAGCGGGCCCTCTTCTTCTTCCGCTGCCCTCTGTCCTGGCCTCTGGGTGGCCTCTGGTCTGTCGGCGGGGTCGGAGCCTGCACCTGGATCCCGAGGTCTCTCTCGACTGTCTTCGCCCGCGAGACCAAGTCGGAGAACCTCGTGAATCCCTGGGCGGTGACGTGCACTCGGATGGCATTGCTCAGACCGAGCTCGAACCGACGGCACCTCGACACCTCATCCATCGCCAGAGCTGGAGCGAACCTGGACAGCCTCGTGAACCGCGTGGAGTACTCAGCGACGGACATGGTGCCCTGAGTCAGCTGCTCAAACTCCCGCTCCACTAGCTGTCGGGTCGAGAAGGGGAAATACTCCTCCAAGAAATATCCCCTGAATCCCGCCCAGGTGAGCTGCTCCAGTCCCTCTGGAATGTCAACTGATCTAGTAGCCCACCACTCGGCGGCGCTACCCTTCAGCATAAACGCAGCCAGGGAGACCCTCTGGCGGTCTGTGCATAGCATCGTCGAGAAGATGGTATCCACCTCCATCAACCATCTCTCGGAGCAAGGGGGTCCTCCGTCTGTCCTCTGAACTCGGGAGGGTGGAGCTTCAGAAAGGCTGAGAGTCCACTCTGCTGGACCCTCGCTGCTGCCTCTAGCCCCATCTCCCTCTCCTGAGGATCCTGACTCTGGCCGCCGGAATCTCCACCACGGGGACTGGGGGTGTATCAGGCACTACAGGCGGATCTGCCGCCAAGGGAACCTGCGGTACTGCCTCGCGGGCCGCCCGCAGCTCCTGTATCTCCCGTGCCTGATCTGCTAACATCCTCGTCTGGGTCTCCACCATATCTGCTAACCGCGCAATCGCGCGCTCCCAGGCAGGAGGCTCCTGCGCTGGTCCTGACCTCTCGGCTGAGGACTCACCAATAACATCCTCGACTCTGGCAGGTCCGGAGACCTCCAAGGGTCGAGAGGGGCCACGTCCGCGTCGTCCTCTGCGAGGAGGCATATCAGCAACCTAAGAAAACCAGACACTAGGATCAGAATACGCATATAGAAATCCTAGGACTCATCTCTATCAAAAGGAAGACATTTGGCTCTGACAGGACCAGGCTCTGATACCAACTTTTGTCACGCCCCAGGGCGGCCGTCCCCGGGACGCGGCAAGTGTATATATGATATCAGTGACAGGAAATCAATAATAAACCACAAACAATCACTAAAATGACACACAGATAAAAGCAGGGCTGACATAATATATACACCAAGTGCGGAAGCTAAAAGACTGAGTCTGTAGTCAAAACATACTACAGACTCGATACATAATCACAAGTCCTGTGAGAGCCAACATGCCCATATATACACAACAAAATCCAAATAATCCAACTAAGTGCCCAAGCACAGAACATATACGTACAACAGAAAGAAGGGTGCTGATGGCCTCAAAACTCGTGGGACGCGGCGCTGCCCTCTGCCGGTGTAGTCGCTCGGGAAGCTCCTCCCTCAGAGATCACTGAAAAGACAATATGCGAGGGGTGAGCCACACGCTCAGTGAATAGCACAACCCATGCATACAGTTCATATTAACCACATTTAAGCAATTCATAAGCCACAAGTGGCATAATATCACAATCCGGGGGTTCGTTCATCGCCGAACCCCATACCCTCACCCTCACCCTCACCCTCAACAGGTGACCTAGGATGTTGGGACTTAGCGGGTTGATAATCATCCATTCATAATCCTGTGGGTCGTCGCATCGCCGGCCCACCATACCCTCACCCTCACCTCTCAACAGGTGACCTAGGCTCTTGGGACTGACTAGGCTGTTGGTTACCCTTGGTCCACCGATAGTCTCTCCTCACTCCGCGGTTGTTTGGCCACTCCCATGTTCAGCGCAGTCCTTCCAAGTCAGGAGGCGCCTACTAGTGGGAGCCCCTGCACGGGACAACCTGTCTAACGCCGAGGTAGTCTCTACACGGATCCGACGAGGGGAACAGAACAGCCTATCCATCGCATATGATCCACTCGGATCCGCTGACAGCACATCTCTACGACTCTAATGTCTCGAATTCCTCAGAATTCCACCAGCGCGCATAACCAGGATGCGGGGAACATGCATTTATTAATCATAATACAGGGAATAGGGAAAGACCTGGGGAGGGTAACCTGAGGTCCCGATGTAGGACATCCGACAACCAAAAGGAACACGGAGTACCCTAACCCGGGTCTCAATGTTGACCTCGCAAGGCCCCTCCCTATAATATTGACTAAAACATGCAATCCTTATTTATGCTAGTATTTGAATAAACAAATCAAACTAATAGGACGCATGCAAAGGTCGGGCTTTCCTAGCATGATAGCGAGGTGGCAGGATGCACGGCTCATGCACAATCCTAAGGGTGCAAGTCCCTATCACACAATCTAGGGTGGCATGCAATTCTACACACACATCATGCATACATGGATTACATCAAGCAGTTAATATAACTATAAGCCCCAGGGGAGGACGGTACACGCCCAAAGCATGTAGCGCCTCCCACCTGGGTTGGGTTGTCCCACTCACCGGGAATCGGGTCGACGCGCGACCGTCCGTCGAGATCTGCAAGACAGGTATTAACTGGTTAGAATAAATCCACAATGACCCCAAAAATACATAACACACACAAATAAACACCCAAATCCCAAATCAACACCCAACACCCCCGGCACCCACCCGCACGGCCACCCGACCGCCCGGGTGCACCGCCGCGCTTCAGCCCGCGCACCCCGCGCACCGCCGGCCCCTGCCCGCCGCCTGGACACGCCACCGCACGACCCCGGGCTCCGCGCATCCACTGCGCCCCCGCCGCCGTAGCCCGAGCGCCCCGAACACCTCGCGCCGCCCCGCGAGTACCCCGCACGGCCCCCGCGCGCAGCACCTTCCCGCGCGCACCCCGCGCGCGCCTCCGCCGCCTCGCCGCGCCTCGCGCGCACTCTGTGCACCCGCGCGCACTGCCCAGCGCCTCAGCCACCACCTCGCGCACCTAGCACCTCGGCCACCACCTCGCGCACGGCACCTCGGCCAGCACCTCGCGCACGCGCCACTCCTGCCCGCCAGCACCTCGCGCGTCCAGACCAGCGCCTAGACCAGCTCGCCATCAGCCCCTCGCGCACAGCTGCACGAACAACCCGCGCACAGCACCACCCGAGCAGCTCGCACGCCTCGCACCGCCGGGACCAGCTCCCCCGAGCGCACGCCCGCGCGCACGCTCGCGCGTACGCACGCGCGCACGCCCAGCCGGCTCCTGTGCTCGTTGCCTGTGCTGCCTGAGGCCCCCAGCCCACGAATCAGCGCTGCCAGCCCATCCAGCGCGCCCAGCACGACCAGCCCCACGCACCAGACCCGCGCACACCCACGCACACGCCGCGCGCACGCACACCCGCGCACGCACGCGCGCATGCCCGCGTGCGCCCGGCCTGCGCGCTGCCTGGCCGCTGCCGCTGCTGCCTGCTACCCGGGACAGTGCCCCAGCCTGCCGAGCACCTCCAACCACCTCTCCCACTGCCGCCGACCACCTCCAACCACCTCCGACCACCCTCCGACGACCCCCACTGCCACCAACCACCTCCCAAACACAAAACCCTCCCTAGCAATCATCTAGACAAGAAATAAGAGGGAAAGGAGGCTTACCGAGGGGAGGAAGAGGCGTCCGGTGGATCTCCACGCGCCGAAACCCTTCCCAAAAGCCTTCTCACGCCCCGATCTAGCTTGTCCCTCGGAATGGGCCAAATCAGAGGATGAAAAGGGGAGGTCGGGGAGGCTAGGATCGTCGGAATTCGGATTTGAAGACACCGGAGCGTAGATCGGGGCCCGATCTACACTTCCCGTGCTTTGGGTTTTTGGTTTTGAGGGGTGTAAGGGGCTCAAACGGAAGAAAAACGGAGAAGGGGAGAGAGAGAGGCTAGTCGGGAAGATGATGAATAGTGATTAGATATTTTTTGATTCCTTTTAAGTAGAGCGCGACTTAAAAACCCGGATACGCCCCGGAACTGCGAAATTTTTGCAAACGATGCCAGAATTCGATGAAATTTTCATGAGTGGCTTAAAATGGCACCAGGACACATAATATGCAGTTAGATTTTCAATCGGAGTCCTCTAGCTCAGACGATAGCTAACAGTCTGAAATTATGCGGTTCCGATCGAAAAACCCTAAAAATTTTAAAACTGCCAAAAATGCTCCAATGATTGCCAATAGGCCAAAAAGTGACACATATATAACATCAGTGGCTTCAAGGTTGAGACTATTGATGTTTATTTGTCATATATGTCAAAAATGTGGTGAGATCCATTAATTTTTGGTGTTGGCCATTCCAAATGATGATGTTTCAAAATTAAGATATGCATGCAGAGCTTGATGAGGTCTTACTCTCTTGGAAGCATGAAAGTTGGAGAGCTTGATGAGGTCACTATCATTAGTACTATGAGCCCCGTGAAGTAAAACTGGAGGGTAGACTGGATGAGCTTGAAAAACATTAGCATTAATTCCAATGGACTCACGTCAACATAGAATCAACAGCCATTTCTGTTTAACTTGCTTCTACTTTTGGTAATAGAGATTGGACACTTCATATGTTGTTAAAGGAAACTTCTTGTTGCTTTATTTTGGGATGCTCACAATGTAATAATATTTGAAGGACATCCCTTATTTTCACCCAAATACAGACCCAAAAACATATACATGACCAGGGATAAAAAATAAATAATAAAATTACAAGCTCCATTCACCAAAATAGGATCTAAATGGATTAAGAAAAATTTTAGATTCATTTAATCAGATGAAACAAAAACTGATCACAACCAAACTAATCACAACCACATGGACCTGCACTATTCCTTCACAAACACATGGACCTGCACCTATTTCATTCACAATTGTTTCAACAAAAACTGGTTTCTAACAAGTACATAAACCTGTTTCAACATCAGGTGCCTTCAAAAACCAAAATTTTCCTTCACAAAACATGGACCTGCACCCATTTCTTCATGAACACATCAACCAGCACCATTTCCTTCTCAAACATTGAACCTGGAAATAAAATCACATGAACATCAACATATACATAAAAAACACTTCAACAATTAAAAACAGTATAATTGGAACCATAATTACCAAGTTTCAGTCAAAGGTCGAAGCTTGAGTTTCATTAAATGCTATTGGATCATCTTGAGTATTTTGTGATAACCTGAAATATTCACAAATTATTGTATATTATATTGAAAAGGATTCATGAATTAACATTGTTTTACAAAGGATTATAAACTTACATTTCTTTCAATTTGGGACAAGTGCGTGCATTGTGTTTCTCCTTTTTACCGCATACACTACAAGTTCTCCTATTACCCATCTCTTCCATCGGTATTTCTTTTCCCCCTTTCAATCTTTTTCCACTGCCTTTGGTTTTTGATATATTTGGGGGATGAACATTCACAGTTGAAGGAACTGATGTGCTTCTACATTGTGATGGATTGTTACTGCCACTTACACTGTACGAGGCCTTGATTTTCTGCAAATCAACCAACATATTCTTCGCAATGTTGCACACTTCAACAGGAGCATTATTCAAACATTCAGCAAAGCCATGCAGGATCTCGATATTTTTTCTGCCATTCGACTTACCTAATGATCTTTGTGCTTCAAGTTCCACTCCATCATCATCATATACTGCCCTCGATTTGGCTGTGGTAGTCCATCTTTGAAGAATGAGATTTTCAGGCAAGCAATCGATGAAGTTGTTTCTCAAAACAACAATAATATGACAACATGGAATGCCTTCATTCTCAAACTTCTTGCAGGAGCAAATGATTTCTTGGTTTGAGGGATTAAATGAAACTTCACGAAAATGGCCTGTTTCCCCCAACTTTTTAACAATACTCACCTGTACATCCCATGAAAATTTCAGCATTGATCCATACTGCATAGAAGATAAAACTTTTTTCTGGAACATGTAAAAAATCTTGTGAGTATATATTTTGGCCATTTGCAACTCAATAGCATAAGAAGTGGCAATATCTGGAGTTTTATCAAATGTCCCATGATCAGCCACCAACTCGTTGTACCTTTGACGCTCTATGGCCCTTTCGAAAAGGTGAATGAACTCAATGAGACTGTTGTTTTTGTTGAAGTATCTGTCAAACACAGAATTTTGAACTTCACTTCTTTGACTGCTTTTCATCCCTGCCATGAAAATGTTTTTAAAGTACAATGGAATCCATTTTTCACGGATATGATACATTGTTGCCAACCATTCATTCTTCTCTAACTGAAATTTTTTTATTAATCCCCACCACTTTTCTTCAAATTCTTCTGAAGTTTCTGAGCAATATACACATGCTTTGAAGGGCTCTAAAAATGAATGGTCATAAGCAATTAAGTTGACTTTCTCCGACAACTTCTTCATTATATGCCAAATGCAAAATCTGTGAGGCACGTGGGGGAACAAATGAGCAATTGCAGCCCCTATTGCAGGATCTTGATCAGTGATGAATGCCTTTGGTGGACTATTTCTCATTGCTTCCATCCATTTTTCAAAAAGCCACAAAAATGAATCAATTTTTTCATCTTTCAACAAGCCACAACCAAAATTAATGGATTGGAAATGGTGATTCACTCCTGTAAAAGGTGCACATATTAGAGAATATTTGTTTGTGCTATAAGTTGTGTCAAATACAACTACATCCCCAAAATGTGCATAGGCCTTTCTTGCACCCCCGTCGGCCCAAAAACAGTGTGTCAACCTGTTATCTTCATCCACCTCATATGCAAAATAATAAGATGGATTCATTTCAACTTTTTCTTTGAAGTGGCTGATAAATAATTCTGCATCATAATTTTTCAATTCATTTCGACTTCTACCAATGTAGTTTCTAATGTCTCTCTCTGTACATCCAACCTCTCCCAACCCTCCTGAATCCATACCCAAAATAGACATAGTTTGTGAAGTACTAACATTTGCCCCTCTATATGTTTCAATCAAAGATTTTTGAGCATTTGACACTTCTCTATGTGATCTCAAGAGGTGAGTTTTTCGGGGAGTACACAAAATATGGGAATGACATTCAACAAGATTGTGCACCTTCCATGTTCCATCATCTTTCATTAAACTAATTTTAGCTTTGCAACCCATTCTTGTATGTCCTCTACTTTGTTTTGCATTTGAAGGATTTTTAAACCCTTCCTTAGAACAAACAAATTCTCTGAAGTAAAGTTCTTTTGCACCATCCGAATTATGATATTTTGTGGATGACTTTCGAATAGAAAAGCCTGAAACTTTTGCATAATTGACATAGAACTTCTCTGCTTCTTCAAGAGACTCGAAAGACATTCCAATGATGGGTTTACACTGTTCATCTACATCCGGAATCCACATACCTTTATCATCACTAAACAATGATTCCACATTCTCAACAGTATCATCTTCATGTGCACCATCAACTCCACTAAGCATTTTCACTATAATGAAAACAAATATGACTACAATTAAATTAAAATCAAACAATACTCATGCAAGTACTAATTATGCCATATTGCTCATTCACCGTACAAAAAAAACACACACAAATTACACTCACATAAACATGTAAAATGATCAATCAAACCTACATTTTGAACAGCCCCTTCAATGCTATTTATTGACCTCCCTCTCTCACACCATCACCACCACCACCATCATCTCTCCCTCTCAACACACTCACACACAGAGACACATCTGTTTTTCATAATTATTATTTGAAAGTGGTATGTAGGAGAAAAAAAAAGATTGGGTTTTTAATGGCAGAGATTCCAATGTGTAGTTAGAAGTTGGTTTATTTCATGATTAGCCACCATAGTGGATAGACAAAATTATAAGGACAACATATTATAGGTCTACACCTTTTTAAGTGTTATGTGGTGCAGAATGATAGATACACTTCTAGGATTATAGACAATCTTGAGAACTGGAGAGTATTTGTTTCTTAAATTCTATTGATTTTGATTTGGACAAATGTTAATGGGTTTTTATTTCCCATATCAATTTTATCATTTTCAGCATAGTGATCACTTAGTCTTCTACTCAAAATATATGTGTTTCATTTCCCTGAGCTATTGTATATGATTTCCATTCTTAGAGCCCAAGGCAGCTCAACTGGGTATAAGAACTTTTCTTTGCTCATGCCTCTTTATAGATCCACGTTAAGTTCATTCAATGATTCTAAAGGCAGAATGGGATGTTGAAGTCTCAACCATGTTTCAAGTTTTCATTTTTGAACATTTGATTCACTTGTATTGACTTTTGACTTAAACTACTTATACTGCAAATAAAAAAGAGATGGCAATCTCTAAGTTTTTAGGGAATGGTGTAGAACAAATGAAAATCACAACAAGATTTGGGCTCCTTTTCAAACAAACCCAAAAACAAAAAAAAAACCTAAATAATCAAACAATAGAACAAATCAAAATAAAAAACCCTAAATAATTAGATACAAAAACAGGTTAAAGCCATTACTTACATTCACTGTTTGGGGGGATGGTGACGGTGCAGGGACGGCACGATGACGGTGACGGTGACAAAGATTGGGTTGGGACAGGCGACAGGGTGCCGCTTGAGGAGGTATATGGTAATGGAAGGGGGAGCCTCGTGAGGAGCAGGAGCACCGGAGGAGGAGCGTCGGAGGGAGGGGCGTGAGGAGGAGGAGCGTCGGAGGGGGGAGCCGCGCGAGGAGGAGCTCCGGAGGGGTGGGCGCATGAGGAGGAGGAGAGTCGGAGGGGGGAGCCGCATGAGGAGGAGTTCCGGAGGGGGGGCGCGTAAGGAGGAGGAGCGTCGGAGGAGGGCCGCGTGAGGAGGAGAAGCGTCGGAGGAGGGCCGCGTGAGGAGGAGAAGCGTCGGAGGGTTTATGTGTTTTTGGTGGTTTTGGTTCTCTTCGAAACAGAGAGAGAGCCCAATGGGTTAGTTTTTGTTTTTTTTTTTTTAATTAGACCGTCCGATCGAATGTCCATCGATCGGACGGTCTATATTAGAAACCGTACGGTGGTCCGAAATTCACACGTCCGCATACAATCATAAGTCTATATATATATATATATATATAGGGAAGTGATTTCCTACGGTCTGTGCGGACATGCGGTTTGATTTTCCAACCGTTCGATTGGAGTTCAGTGATCAAACGGTGGCTGATTTTCAAAACACCAAATTAGTTACCCAGTCCTCCGGTACCCAAAGAAAAGTCAAAATCCAAAGACGTCAGCGTCCTCTTTCTTCTCCTTCTTCCTCTTTCACTTCTTCTCTATTTCGATTTTTTTTTTCAAATCTGATCCGCTCCATCTCCCCTTCTTTTCTCTTTCATTTTTTTTCTCCTGACCTGATGTTCTCCATCTCCCCTTCTTTTCTCTATTTCATTTAATGTGAGTTGGTAATATATGTTTGTTGTCCTTTAGTGTTTTTTTTTTTCAGATCTGAAAAACCTGTATCCTTCCTCACCTCCACGGTATCTCCTCTGGCACCACCCACGGCACCCCCTCCAGCACCGGCAATGGCACCATCTACCAGCACCTTCTCCTTTCTGTTATAAGTCCCTCCACTTAGTTGGATTATTTGCATTATTTAGGGTCTTGATTTTTTTTTTTTTTTAATTTAGGGTTTGGGGTGTTCAGTTGTTTGTGCAAGTTGTTTGTTGTAATATTTAGAATCTTTATATGGGTATGTCACGGTAACCTTCCTTTAAGCATCTATTTTGATTTAATACAAAATGTATTCCTTTATGATTAAATTGAATCTTTGTTTGAATTTTATCAATACATATGCATTTATTTGTGGTTAAATTAAATAGGAAGAACATCTCCTAAGTATATATCCAGATGTTATATATCCAAAAAGTGATAAAGGTTACACCCATTGAAACTCTTTTTTTAAACTCTACTTAACATTGAACCTACAAATATCATAAACAACATGAATATGATAAAAGAAGAAGTTCAAGAAAGGATGATGATTTCAGTGTTGTAATATGGCCTAAGAGTTCTTCCTCACATTTTTGTAATGCTTCAATTTTAAAAATTCTCTACTTCATAACTTAAAGTCTCACCAACACTTCGGAATCAAGCCAAGAAACCAAACATCCAAAAACAACACCTAATCAAATAAATCTCACCTCTTTATAATCCCAACAAAAAAAAAGTCACAAATTCAAGTCAAACATGTACGAACAAAGGCCGACGGTGATGATTGGGCATGATGGGTCACCCTCTCGGATAGACTCCTCCGATCACAAGCTTACGACCACTAAATTCAGATTTCAAAGACCTACTCTTTGTTGAGAAAGAAGACGGCATCTTCAACAAGAAGCTGATGCACTTGCTTATCACATTTGGGTGATCTCATATGTAAAAAAAAAATGAGAGGAGGAGAGGATGGGGAGACAGAGAGAGATGGATGCTTCAATAGGAGAACCATCACCTTCAGATTACAAAAAAAAATGAAATGGAGAAAAGAAGAGGAGGTGGAGAGGATCAGCTCTGGTTAAAAAAAATCGAAAGAGAAAAGAAGGGGAGAAGGAGATAAGAGAGAGAGAGAGGACGCTGAAGTCTTCAGATTTTGACTTTTCTTTGGGTACCGGAGGACTGGGTAACTAATTTGGTGTTTTGAAAATCAATCACCGTTTGATCACTGAACTCCAATCGAACGGTTGGGAAATCAAACCGCATGTCCACACAGACCGTAGGAAATCACTTCCCTATATATATATATATATAACTCTGAGATTCGAGGAATTTAGTTAACGCACCCGGATTTCCCGCTTCAAAACGGAGTCGTGGATTCAGGGGCGTTACAAAATGGTTATGGATATATTAGTTGGCTTAGAGCTTAGGTTTACGTGTCACGCCCCAGAGCCGGCCGACCCCGGGACGCGGCAAGTGTATATTTGATATCAGTATAACAGGAGTTCAATAACATACTCACACAACAGCTAAAACGACAACAAAGATAACAAAAGCAGGGCTGACATAATATATACACCAAAAGCGGAAGCTAAAAGACTGAATCTGTAATCCAAAAACATATTACAAACTCGATACATAATCAACTGTCCTGTGAGAGCCAATATATACAAAGACATCCAATAATTCACAGACGCGTGCCCAAGCACGGAATAAATACATACAATCACAAGGGATGCTGATAGCCTCTGAAACTCGCGGGACGTGGCGCTACTCCGCTACTGATGAAGTCCCTCGGGGAGCTCCTCCTCTGGATCCGACTCAAATGACTATGGAGAAAAATATTATGCGAGGGGTGAACCACACGCTCAGTGAACAGCACAACCCCTGCATCACAGCTTATATTAACCACAACCAGATGCTATTATCCACAATCACATAATTAAAAGCCACAAAATGGCAACAACTATACAATCCAGTGGGTCGCTACCGCCAACCCACTACACCCTCACCCCTCAATAGGTGACAAAGGATGTTGGGACTTCACAAACCAGTGGGTCGCTATCGCCAACCCACTGCACCCTCACCCTCACCCTCACCCCTCAATAGGTGACATAGGATATTGGGACTTAATAGGCTGATAATCATCCTTACACAACCCAGTGGGTCGCCACATCGCCGGCCCACCACACCCTCACCCTCACCCCTCAATATGGTGACATAGGATATTGGGACTGACTAGGCTGATGGTCGCCCTTGGTCCACCGATAGTCTCTCCCCACTCCGTAGGCTGTTTGGCCACTCCCACATTCAGCACAGTCCGTCCAAAATCAGGAGGTGCCTACTGATGGGAGCCCCTACACGGGACAACCTTTCCAACGCCGGGGTAGTCTCTAAAGGATCCAACGAAAGGAACAAATTAGCCTATCCATCACATATGATCAACTCGGATCCGCAGACAACAGATCCTAACAATTCTGATGTCATGAATTCTTCAGAATTCCTCCAGGGCGCATAACCAAGATGCGGGGAACATGCATAATAACAATTATTAACAAGGGATATCACATTAATTATTAACAAGAGTTATAATATTATTGAGACAAGAAACCTTGGGAGGGCAGCATGAGGTCCCGATACAGGACATCCCGACAATCAAACAAGGAACACGGAGTACCCTAACCCGGGTCTCAATGTTGACCTCGCAAGGCCCCTCCCTATAATATTATACAAGGCATGCTAGCATTTAATTCAATAATCAAACTAATAGGACGCACGCATAGGCCGAGGCTTCCTAGCACGAGGACAGGGTGACAGGATGCATGGCTCTTACGCATATCCTAAGGGTGCAAGTCCCTAACATACAAAGTCTAGGGTAGCATGCATATTATATTTTTATCATGATCGCATGGATTTCACATTACAACAGTTAATATAATCCACGGTGCCCCAGGGGAGGGCGGTACACGCCCAAGTGCGTATATGCCTCCCTACTGGGTTGGATTGTGCCACTCACCGGTAGCTGGGTCGTCGCGCGACCGTCCGTCCAGATCTGCAAGATAGGATGATCAGATTGGTGGCACGGCCACCCGCCCAGGGCGCACAGCCGAGCCCCTACCCACGTCCCCAGACGCCCTGCCGAGCCTAGCCCGCACGCCCGGACACCCTGCCGAGACCTCCCGGGTGCACCGCGCGCTCACTGCGCCCCAGTGCAGCAACCCGCGCGCACACCGCACATCCCGCGCGCACCACCCGCTCGCATTACCCGCTCGTCCAGCCCCGGGTGCACCCGCGTGCACTGCGCCCCAGCGCAGCGCCCCGCACGCGCACCAGCCCGCACTGCCCCCCAGCGCAGCGCCCGCACACCTGCCCGCTTACACTCCCCGCTCGCACCACTCGCCCTGTGCGCACTATGCCTCCTGCGCAGCACCCGCACACCACCCGCTCGTCCACGCGCCCCTGCGCAGCGCTCCGCGCGCAGGTCACGCACTGCTCCCAGCGCGCCCGACAGCGCCCAGTGAGCCCCTCAGCACGCGCCCAGCGCGCCTGCCCGCAGCTTGCCCGCCTGCGCCTGCCCGCCTGCGCTTGACCGCCTTCGCCTGCCTGCCTGCGCGCGCCGCTGCCCGCATGCGCCCGTACCGAGCTCCACCCGCGCGCACGCTCGCACGCACGCCCTCGCGCACGCCTGCGCGCACGCCCACGCTGCCCTGCCTGCGCCCGACAGCCTACCCTAGCCCTGCCTGCCTGCGACCATCGCCCAGCGCCCAGCACCCCCGCGCCTAGCGCCTAGCACACGCCCTCCAGCTCCACCCGAGCGCACGCCCGCGCGCACGCGAGCGGGAGCCCTGCCAGCTGCTCTGCCTGCTGCGCTGCCTGCTACCATCCTGCCCGAGACAGCCAACCTGCCTACCCGAGCTACCCTGCCTGCCTGCCCGAGCCACCCTACCTCCTCTATCCGGCCACCAATGGCCTCCGACCACCACCAACAGCCACCAGCCCTCAAAACCACCCTCCTAACAAGCATCTAAGCAAGAAAAGGAAGGAAAGAGAGCTTACCCTAGGAAGGAAAGGAAGGAAGGAAGGACCGAGAGCTTTTCGGGCACCGAAATACCTCCACAAGGACCACCACCACCTAGATCTCCACCTAGCCAAAGAAAAGCTGAAATCAGGGGAGAAAAGAGAGGGTGAGAAGGGGCTAAACACCTCGGATCTCGAATCCAAGACCACCGGTGGATAGATCGGGAGCTCACCTTACCTTTCTCTTCTTTGGGTTTTTAGTTTTGGGCACCCTAGCTAGGTCATATGGTGGTTCAAAGAGAGGGAAGAGAGAGGGATTACTCGGAGAAGAGAAGAAGATGAATAGGAGAGGAAAAGAAGTCGTGGGATTTCTTTATAACCACCCCCACCCCACACATACTCACACCCCTAATTAGATTAGCCCTAATTAGGTTTAGGGTAGGATTAGGAGCACTTAGGTGCAGTGTTCTGATATGCAGGATGCGGTTTCTGTGCGGCTAGGGTACCGCACAGAGTATATGCAGTATGCGGGAGTATATGCGGGAGTATATGCGGTTCTATAATTTTTTATTAATAAAAATTAAAAAATGAATTATTCTATGGTGATTATATAAAATGTGAAAAATGATAATTGATTTGATATATGATTTATAAGAGGTGGTGATAGTTGATTTGATAATGGACCCACATATTCTTTAGTTAGAATAACTTGGAATAACTATAATTCCAAATTCATATACCAGTTTATTTTGACATATGTTATCCCATAGTATTCATTGTATCCAAACACCAAAAATTATTTAGTCTGTTTTATTTTAGATTCTTCCATGGCCTATACCGTATCCAAATGGGGGCTTAGACCACCAGAATTTTCAATCTAGATAAAGAAGAAAAAAAACATATCTCTTCACTCATTGTACAAAGAAAAATTATTTTTTTGCTAGGTAATCAATCTTTTACATAAGGAAAATGTTAGACTCAGTGACATTCACGAATCAAAATTGAAATCTCACATGTTTTCATTTTTTTTAAATAGTAAATATTATCTAATGAGGTATATGATTTAATGAAAAGTGTATATCGCTCTATTTCAAGTTTAATAAACTCATTTTTACTAAGTGTAAAAAAATATGTAATGTAATATATATAACATCTAATAAGATATATGTTTGATTAGATTTCTAACATGGTATATAAGACTGTGTTTTAGATAGAGAAAAAAACCAAGTGTAATAGCACTGTTTACATATAAACACAAGGATCTCCTCCAGTTAAGTACTGTGTTAATTTTTCCCTCTACTTTGACACTTCACCTGTTATGTCCCAAAATATTCTGTTTCATCCAACGATGGATGATGACACTGATATACATTAATCATCTTTTAGACCACATTATACTTTCACTTATATATATTTCAATTATTAATGAACCATACAATCCCATACAAGAACAGCAAACGCTCCCATTCTCATCTCCATTAAAAAAAAACAGAGAAACAAAATTATCAAAGAATTAACACCGTGAAAAGAATTGAAGACCTTAAAATAAAAATAAAAAACAAATTAACCTCAACCGCGCGCGCACGATAAAAAAAAACCCCTTTCAGACGACCCGCGTTTCACGTTACTTCAAATTATCCGATCGTCCTCAAATCCCAACCGTGAAGGAGGCCGGAGTCGCCGGACCGCCAGAGGAGTCGCCGGCCGGAGTCGAAGAAGAAGAAATCTTGAAGAAGTCTCGCCTGCGTGGATTCGGCGATTCGGCGTTGAAGAAGTCCCGAGGAAGAAGAAGTATTGAAGAAGAAGAAAACTAGGGCAGGTCGAGCCGTCGAGGGATTTTGTTTTTTTTTTTTTTTGTGCGCCCGCTTAAGCGGACGCATAAGCGGGATCGGGCCGCATATGCGGGCCCGACCCGCATAACCCCGACTAATGCCCCAGGCGGTTCGGTCGAGTGACCGAACCGCACGTGCGGCCGCATATGCGGCCGCACGGGGCGCATTTCTAAACACTGGTTAGGTGAGGTTTAAGTATGGTTTGACCTAAGTCAACTCAACCACACAAAAAGCCAAAAACCTTTGACCAAGTCATGGGCCCCACTTTGACCAAGTCAAGTCTCCCAATGACTTCTCGCTCGGTCAAAACCCGGATACACCCCGGAACTGTGAAATTCTGAAACGAACCGGAATTTGATGAAATTTTTGTGAGCGGCTTGGAATGGCACCAGAACACATAATATACAGTTATATTTTCAATCGGAGCCCTCAACCTCAAGGTGATAGCTAAAATCCTGAAATTTTAGCGGTTCCGATCGAAAAATGAAAAAAACTGAAAAACTGCCAGAATGGTCCAATGGTTACAGAAGGTTAAAAGTGACACATATATAACATTACGATTCCATGTAAGCTTGGGCTTAATTATCCTCTAGAGTTATGGAGTAGATGCATTTTTATCTGGCTCTGATACAGAAGTGGTATCAGAGCGTAGGTTCAACTCTCAGACTGTAGGTTATAAATATATTAGTTGGCTTAGAGCTTAGGTTTACAATTCCTTGTAAACTTGGGCTTAATTATCTTCTGGAGTTGTGGAGAGGATGTATTTTTATCTGGCTCTGATAGAGAATGGTATCATAGCATAGGTTTAACTCTCAGGCTATAGGTGGATTTGTCGTTGTGGAGCAGTGGATCGAGGTCAGGGACAACCATGAGAAGAGGCTCCACGCTAAGACTGTTCCTTTGATTGCAGTGGGTTGGTAGCGCCAGTCCGGTGCGAAGACCACTTGGGAGCAAAGGTCTAAGCTTGATACTTTCGGTCTTCCCTTTTGGGTTTCCTTAAATTTCGAGGACTAAATTTCCTAAGGGGGGGAGAATGTTGTGTCTGTGTCATTTGGAGCGCTCTGTTTGAAGATTTGGGTACATAATTTTTTTTCCTAAGTTATGTATTCCTGATTTGGTGTTTGGATTTGATTTTGTTAAAATCCAAGATGAAGAGGTTTAAATATGATTTTATTATGAGATGTCCAGTTTTGAGTTAGCTTTCACACAGAAGTGGAATTAGATCAACTGGATTCTTGTAGTAAAAGTTATGGGTATTTTTCCAAGTATACCCCGGGGATGGAAATTCTGGCAGCAGCCCTGCTCGATGTTTAGCTCTAATTTCGGATTATCTAGAGGGATTATCTGATCATGGCATAAACATGAAAGTTGTAGATAATCTTCTTAGCTTTCCATCGGTCTTGGAATCAAGCAATTCGGAGCTGTATTGGGGAAGTTATGGCTGTTCCAGTGAAGCTTGCGCAGAATTTCTAGTCGAAGGGCGACTTAGTAAATTTTCCTTAGATATTTGTGATAAATATCTCATCTTTCTCCTCTCTCTTCCCCTCTCACTTCCGACCAGAACTTCTGGTCTCTCTTTCTCTTTTGTTTGCCCCCACCAAGTGTTTGTTAAATGTCCCCAATGAGAAGAAGAGAAGGAGGTGGTGGAGGAAGAAGAGCTTGTGTGCATGTGCCCTTTCCATGCTCCCCCCCCCCCTGTTTTTGCTGCTGAAGAGGAGGCTGAGGAGAGGCCGAGGTGGTGGTGGTGGTGGTGGCGGTTGAGGTGGTCGCGGGTGCGTCGAGGGCCCCCGAACCTCCCCCTTTCGCCCCCCCTCCAAGGTGAGCCTTTCCCCTCCTTTTTCTTGATTTTTAGGGCTTAAAGGGTTGTGGGGAAGTCATGCATGTTGGGTAGGTGGGTTGGGGAGTGTGTGAGGGGTTGGGGAGGATGAAAATGAGGTTAGAATGGCTTGGGTGCGAGCTGGGCGTCATCTGCGCGCGTGCGCAGACGCGCGCGGGCGCGTGCGCGCGGGTGCGCGCGGGAGTGCGCGCGGGTACAGGCGCGAGAGGAGGTGCGAGCGGGGGTGCGCGCGGGAGTGCGCGCGGGTCCGCGATGGCGCGCGTAGGCAGGGCACCTGGGCACTGCGCCTGGGTGCGGGACAGAGTGCCTGGGCATGCGCCTGGGCGCGGAGCTGGGGACCAGTGCGTGAGCGTGCTGGGGCATGCGCGCAGTGCGCGCGGGGGCGCGCTGGGCTGGATGCGCGGTGCGCGCGGGCGCGCGCAAGCGTGCGCGTGCGTGCGGCAGTGCGTCGGGACGCGCGGGCAGGCGCGCGGCAGTGCGCCGATGGTGCCAGGGTGCGTGCGTGCGTGCGCATTCGTGCGTGCGCGTGCGGGTGGCCGTGCGTATGGCTGCCCGGGGGTTCGGGAATGAGTTGGGGTGCTCGGGCTCGCGTGCGTACGGGCCGTATGTACGTTTGCCCGAGTATTGTGTATTTTTAGTGTATTTTTGGGTTATTTGTGTATTTTACTCACCGAGTTGATTACCCTGTCTTGCAGATCTTGACGGACGGTCGCGCGACGACCCGGTTGTCGGTGAGTGGGACAATCCAACCCAGTTGGGAGGCGCTATATGCACTTGGGCGTATACCGTCCTCCCCTGGGGCACCATAGATTAATATTAACCTGTTTAATATGTAATCCATGCAAGCATGATTGATATGTAGTATGCATGCTACCCTAGACTGAGTATGTTAGGGACTTGCACCCTTAGGTTGTGTAAGAGCCATGCATCTTGTCACCTTGTTATCATGCTAGGAAAGCCTCGGCCTTTGTATGCGTCCTATTAGTTTAATTTGTTAAATTAAATGCAACTTGTAATATTATAGCATGCCTTAGGGAATATTAAGGGGCCTTGCGAGGTCAACATTGAGACCCGGGCTAGGGTGCTCCGTGTTCCTTGTTTGGTTGTCAGGATGTCTTATATCGGGACCTCATAGTGCCCTCCCAAGGTTTCTTTTCCCGTCTATATTAATGCATGTTCCCCGCATCTTGGTTATGTGCCCTTGAGGAATTCTGATGAATTCAAGACACTAGAGTTGTAGAGATGTGTAGTCAGCGGATCCGAGTGGATCATATGCGTGTGGGTAGGCTGTTTCTCTTCCCTTCGTTGGATCCATGTAGGAACTCCTCAGCGTTAGACAGGCTATCCTGACAGAGGGCTCCCATCAGTAGGCACCTCCTGATCTTGGACTCAGACTGTGCTGAATGTGGGAGTAGACCAGGCAAGCTACGGTGTGGAGGAGAGGCTATCGGTGGACCAAGGATGATTAACAACCTAGTCAATCCCAATATCCTATGTCACCCATTGAGGGGTGAGGATGAGGGTGTATGGATGTGTATGGATGATTATAAGTCCCAATATCCTATGTCACCTATTGAAGGGTGAGGGTGAGGGTGCATGGATGATTATAAGTCCCAATATCCTATGTCACCTATTGAGGGGTGAGGGTGAGGGTGTGGTGGTTTGGCGTTGTATGAACTACTGGATTTATGTTGTTATGCCACTTTGAGGCTGGTTGTTGATTAATTGTGGTTAATATAGCTGTGATGCATGGGTTGTGCTGTTCACTGAGCGTGTGGCTCACCCCTCGCATAATATTTTTCCAGTGATTACTAAGGAGGACTTGAAGGAGGAGCTCCCTGAGCGACTGCACCAGTAGCGGAGTAGCGCTACGTCCCGCGAGTTTCTGAGGCCATCAACATCCTTCCTTGTTATTGTATGTATATATTTCTGTGCTTGGGCACCCAGTTTGGATTATATTTGGATGTATGTGTGTATATTGGCTCTCACAGGACATTTGATTTGTATCGAGTCTGTAGTATGTTTTTGGATTACAGACTCAGTCTTTTAGCTTCCGCTATCGGTGTATATATTATGTCAGCCTTGCTTTCATCTGTGTTGTTGTCATTTTAGTTGTTGTTTAGAGTGATTTATTGATTCCCTGTTTAGACTGCTGATATCTTGTATACACTTGTCGCGACCCGGGGACGGCCGCCCTGGGGCGTGACATGTTATCCATGGATTCCCCCTCCCCTCTGGTTCAACAAGAAGAAGAGGAATGAAGGCTGAAGTTGTTATATATGTGTCACTTTTAACCTTCTGGTCACCATTGGGACATTCTAGCAGTTTTTCGGTATTTTTCGTTTTTCGATCGGAACCGCTAAAATTTTGGACTGTTAGCTATCCTCCTGAGTTTGAGGACTCCGATTGAAAATTTAACTGCATATTATGTGTCCTGGTGACATTCCAAGCCGCTCACGAAAGCTTTGTCGAATTCCGGTAACGTTTTAGAATTTCACAGTTCTGAAGCGTATCCGGGTTTTGACCGAGCGAGAAGTCCTTGGGAGACTTGACTTGGTCAAAGTGGGCCCATGACTTGGTCAAATGAGTTTGGATTTTAGTGTGGTTGGGTTGACTTGGGTCAAAGTACACTTAGACCCACTTAAACCCCCCCTAATCCTAGCTTAACCTCATCTAATTAGGGGTGTGAGTGTGTGTGAGTGGGAGTGGGGATAAATAAATCCCACGTCTTCAACCCCTCACTATTCATCATCTTCTCCAATTTTTCTCTCTCTCTCCCTCTCTTTAAAACCTCCATTAGACCTAGTTCAAGTGGTCAAAACCAAAAACCCAAAGAAGAGAAAGGTTAGATCTTGTCCCAATCTATCTTCCGGTGGTCTCGGATTCGAGTTCCCACTTGTTTGACCCCTTCTCACACCCTCTTTTCTCCTCTGATTTCAGCGATCTTGAGGGCTGAGGGAGATCGTGGTGGTGGTGGTCCTTGAAGAGATGTTTCGATGCGCGGAGAGAAACCGAACTTCCCTTCCTTCCTTTCCTTCCTAGGGTAAGCCTTCTTTCCTTCCCTTTCTTGCTAGATGCATGTTAGGAGGGTGTTTTTGGGTGTGGGTGGCTGTTGGTGGCGGTTGGTGGCCGTCGATTGCCATTGGTGGCCGGTGAGAGGTGGTAGGGTGGTTCGGGTAGGATGGCAAGGCAGGCGGGCTGGCAGGCCAGCTCGGGTAGGCAGGTAGGCAGAGTGCGTGCTGTCGGGCGCGCTGGGCGCGTGCTACCAGGCACGCTGGGCGCGTGCTGTCGGGTGTACGAGTGAGCGGGTGTTGGGCGCTGGGCGCCGTGCGGGCAGGGGCGTGCACGCAGAGCGCTGCGCAGGGGCGCAAAGCGTGATGTGCGCTCGGAGAGGTGATCGGGTGGTGTGCGGGTGCTACGCAAGGGGCGCAGTGCGCCCAGGGCTAGCAATCGGTGCGAGCGGGCAGGTGTGCGGGCGCTGCGCTGGGGCGCAGTGCGGGCGGGTGCGCGTGCGAGGCGCTGCGCTGGGGCGCAGTGCGCGCGGTTGCACCCGGGGGCTGGAAGCGCGGTGCGCGCAGGCACGCGCGAGCGTGCGCGCGGCGTGCGGCGGGTCTGGGCGTGCAGGCTGGGCTCGGCAGAGTGTCCGGGCGTGCGGGCTGGGCTCGGCAGTGCGTCTGGGCGCGCGGGCCGGGGCTCGGCTGTGCGCCCGGGGCGGGTGGCCGTGTGTATGGCTGGCCGGGGGTTCGGGTTTGAGTTGGGGTGCTCGGGCTAGCGTGCGTATGGGCCGTATGTACGTTTGCCCGAGTGTTGTGTATTTTTAGAGTATTTTGGTGTATTTGTGTATTTTACTCTCAGAATTGATTACCCTATTTTGCAGATCTTGACGGACGGTCGCGCGATGACCCGGTTATCGGTGAGTGGGACAACCCAACCCAGTTGGGAGGCGCTATACGCACTTGGGCGTATACCGTCCTCCCCTGGGGCACCATAGGCTATATTAACTTATGTAATGTGTAATCCACGCAAGCATGATTAAAATGTAGTATGCATGCTACCCTAGACCTTGTATGTTAGGGACTTGCACCCTTAGGATATATATAAGAGCCATGCATCCTGTCACCCTGTTTTCATGCTAGGAAGCCTCGACCTATGCATGTGTCCTACTAGTTTAATTTATTAAATTAAATGCTAGCATATGATTATTAGCATGCCTTAGATAATATTATAGGGAGGGGCCTTGCGAGGTCAACATTGAGACCCGGGCTAGGGTGCTCCGTGTTCCTTGTTTGGTTGTCGGGATGTCCTATATCGGGACCTCATGCTGCCCTCCCAAGGTTTCTTTTCCCAATAATATTATAACCTCTTTATTGTAATATCTTTGTTCCCCGCATCTTGGTTATGCGCCCTGGAGGAATTCTGAGGAATTCAGGACATTAGAGTGGTTGAGATGTGTTGTCGGCGGATCCGAGTGGATCATATGCGTATGGATAGGCTGTTCTGTTCCCTTCGTTGGATCCGTGTAGAGACTGCCCCAGCGTTAGAAAGGCCGTCCCGTGAGAGGGCTCCCATCAGTAGGCACCTCCTGATTTGGGACGGACTGTGCTGAATGTGGGAGTGGCCAAGCGGCTACGGAGTGGAGGAGAGACTATCGGTGGACCAAGGGTGACCAACAGCCTAGTCAGTCCCAATATCCTATGTCACCTATTGAGGGGTGAGGGTGAGGGTGTGGTGGGTCGGCGATGTAGCGACCCACTGGTTTGTAAGTCCCAATATCCTATGTCACCTATTGAGGGGTGAGGGTGAGGGTGTAGTGGGTTGGCGATAGCGACCCACTGGATTTGTGTAAGGATGATTATCAGCCTAGTAAGTCCCAATATCCTTTGTCACCATATTGAGGGGTGAGGGTGAGGGTGTAGTGGGTTGGCGATAGCGACCCACTGGATTTGTATAGTTGTTGCACTTTGAGGCTTGATTAATGAGATTGTGGTTAATAATATCTGGTGGTTAATATAAATTGTGATGCATGGGTTGTGCTGTTCACTGAGCGTGTGGCTCACCCCTCGCATAATTATTTTTCTCCAGTGCTATCTGAGTCGGATCTGGAGGAGGAGCTCCCCGAGGGACTTCATCAGTAGCGGAGCAGCGCCACGTCCCGCGAGTATCAGAGGCTATCAGCATCCCTTTTGATTGTATGTATTATAATCCGTGCTTGGGCACGCGTTTGTATTATATTTGGATGTCATTGTATATATATTGGCTCTCACAGGACAGTTGATTATGTATCGAGTCTGTAATATGTCTTGATTTACAGATTCAGTCTTTCTAGCTTCCGCTATTTGTGTATATATCATGTCAGCCTCTTTGTTGTCTGTGTTGTCATTTTAGCTATTATGTGAGATGTTATTGAACTCCTGTTTAGACTGATATCATATATACACTTGCCGCGTCCCGTGGACGGCCGCCCTGGGGCGTGACAGAAGTGGTGGTAGTGGTGGTGGTGGTCGAGGTGGTCATGGGCGTGCTTGCGAGCTCCCACACCTCCCCCTTCCCTTTCCCCTTCTCTTGGTAAGCTTTCCCCTCTTCTTTTTTTCTGGTTTTTCAGCTCATTGGGTGTGTTGGGAGGTGGTGCATGCTAAGTGTGTGTGTTTTGGTTTATGTGTGCTTGGTTGCTTGGGTGTAGGGGTGTCGGCGTGCTCGTGTGTCTGCTGCCCTGTGTGTGCTGCCTGTGCCCAGCATGCTCTGTCTGCTGCCCTGCCAGCACCAGCACTCATGCCCAGCGGCTGTGCCCAGCATGCCCTGCCTGCTGCCCTGCCAGCACCTGCGTCTGTACCAGGCGTGCCCTGCATCTGTGCCCAACGCGTCCTGTGGCGTGCCCAGTGCGTCCTGCGACGTTCCCTGCGACTGTGCCCAGTGCGTCCTGCGACGTTCCCTGCGACTGTGCCCAGCGCGCCCAACGACTGTGCCCAGCGCGCCCAGCGACTGTGCCCAGTGCGTCCTGCGATGTTCCCTACGTCTGTGCCCAGAGCGCCTTGCCCTGCCTATGCATCCTGAGTGCTGCCCCGCGTGTGCGCGTGCCTCCCCTTGCATGCATGCTGCCCCGCTTGCCCTGCTCGCGCGCTGCCTCGCGATGCGCGATGACCCGGGTTGCGGTGAGTGGTTCGATCCAACCCTTTGGGATGTGCTCGATGCACGTAGTCATGCATCGCGCATCCATGGGGCTTCTTTGCACCCTAAATATGCTAGATATTTGCATGCTAGGATTGTATAGCTCGTATATTGCGTAGAACCCCTTTTCTACCATATACTTGCCCATGTATCATAATCATGTGTGAATTATTATGTATGCTTGCGCCCTTCATGTATGGGCATGTGTGATGTGTTTTTATGAATGTATAGAATATGGCATGCCTTAGGTAGTCCCTATGAGAAATGCTACCATATTAATTGGAATATCCAGCATGATTAAGTCTGGGTTAATAATGGGCACATGCCTAATATTCCCTTGCGATAAGACTCGAGGGTGTGGTGTAGTTTTGCACCCATGATAATGGGGCAAAGCTATGACCAACTTCAAGAGATGATGAGCTCTCTCTCACCCTCTCCCTTTGTACGAACTGAGTAAGTAGATGCGATTTCCTACTCGACTCAGGTTCGTTTGGAATATTGGCATGCACATGTTAGTGCGTGAGATCGCGGTTGACCTTTCCCATTTAAGTTGGTGATATCCAACGTATTTTAGGGTATACCTTGTATACTTATATCCTTGTATGAGGTATGCTTATATGCTTGCACGCTTGTATGCTTATTATTAGCCATGCATGATATGTATGTTGTATATGTATATTGTTTATGCTTTCTATCCATGTTAGGGAGTATCTCTATGATTAATTCATGTGTGTGATCGTGCATATGGTTCATGTACATAGCTATGATATGATTCTCCTGTTATGTATATGCACATTTTAAAACTAATTAGGCCTATCTGAAATAGGCGTGGGTACGACCCGCTGTCGGGATGTACCTCATTAGTTAGTGCGCGAGCATTGTAATCACCCTTGCATCCGTGTGATGCACTTGAATGAAATTTAGGAGAATTCATTTGTTGTATTGGTTTTGTTAAACCAGTAGCTTTGGCATTAAGTTAGGCCTACCCATGCTAGGCGCGTATATGAACCGCCTGTTGGGTTATATGTTATGCCTGTGTCATTTGGAGCGCTCTGATTGAAGATTTGGCTACATAATTTTTTTCCCTAGAAATTATGTATTTTCAATTTGGTATTTGGATTTAATTTTGTTAAAATCCAAGATGAGAGGTTTAAATATGATTTTATCATGAGATACTTAGTTTTGAGTTAGATTTCGTACAAAAGTGGAATTTGATCAACTGGATTCATGTAGTAAAAGTTATGGGTATTTTTTCCAAGTATACCTCGGGGATGAAAAATTCTGCCAGCAGCCCTGTTCAATATTTAGCTCTAATTTTGGAATAGCTAGAGGGATTATTTGATCTTGGCATAAACATGAAAGTTGTAGATAATCTGCTTGGCTTTCCAGTGGACTTTGAATTGTGCAATTCGGAGCTATATTGAGGAAGTTATGGCTGTTCTAGTGAAGCATGTACAAAATTTGTAGTCAGTGACGAATTGGTCATTTGGATCCCTCTTTTGGATATTTATTTGCCCAAAAAAATATCTCTCTCTCTCTCCCTCCCACTCCCCACGTGGGATTCTTTGGGTCTCTCTTTCTCTCTTTTCACTCCCCCAATGTGTTTGTGTTATTTCCTCAAAGAGAAGAGAAGGAGAAGGTGAAGGAGGAAGAGAAAGGTTTGTGTAGGTGTTGTTGTTGTTATTGTTTTCCCTCTCTCAAGCACCTTTTCATGACCATTCCCCCCCCCCTGATTTGCAGCCAAAGAGGGCTGGTGAGAGGCTGAAGAGGAGGCGTGGTGGTAGTGGTGGTTGAGGTGGCCGTGGGCGCGTCGAGAGCCCCACTTCTCTCCCTGTCCTTTTCCCTCTTTTGGTAAGTCCTCTTCCCCTTCTTCTTGATTTTTTTGGGCTGTTGGGATGGTTGGGGAGGTCATGCATGCTAGGTATATGAGTTAGAGTGTGTGTGAGAGATTGGGGAGGGTTAAAAAGGGGTTAAGATTGGGTGGGCGCGCGCTAGGGGACGTCTGGCCGTGTGCGCGGGCAGGCACGCGCGCAGGAGGGCACAGGCGGGCGCGTGCACGCGAGCGCGCAGGTGCCCGCGGAGTGGGCGCGCGGGTGCGTGCGGGCGCTGGCGCGAGTAGGGTGCCCGCGAGAGTGCGCGCGCACGCGGGGCAGTGCGCCTGGGCATGTGCCTGGGCACGCGGCTGGGCACCAGTGCGCGCGCGTGCTGGGGCATGCGCGGGGCTGCCCAGGGGCTCGGGTAGGTGCTGGGGCACCCGGGCATGCGTGCGTACGCGCGTGCTCGCATGCGTGCGAGCCCGTATGCGTGCATGTCTAAGTCTTTGGTAATTCTAGTAAATTCTAAGTGTTAAATTGTGATGTTACTCACCAAATTTGATGCCTCTACCTTGCAGATCTCGTCGGATGGGATGCGCGAGGTCCCGGGTTGTATGGTGAGTGGTTCGATCCAATCCCCCCCCTCTCGGGATGCGCTCGACGCGCATCGATGGGGCCCCCTAGCTATACTACTTGTGTAGATAAGTAGTATGGCCATGTTTATACTGTAATATGTAGATATCTTGCATGTTAGGCTTATATACATGTATTGTATCTATGTATGAATGATTGTGTTGCATGAGCCCCACTAGTATGGGCATGTATTTTTGATAATGTGTATGGGTGTATAGAATATGGCATGCCTTAGGTAGTATTGTAATACTACTCCCACCATATTAATTGGAATATCGAACATGAATAAGTCTGAGTTAATAACGGGCACCTGCCTAATATTCCCTTGTGATAAGACTCGAGGGCGTGGTGTAGTTGTTGCGCCCATGCTAATGGGGCAAAGCTATGACTAGCTTCATGATATGATGATCTCCCCTGTCACGCCCCGGGCGTCCCCGGGAAGCGGCAAGTGTATATAGGATATCAGTCCAAACAGGAGTTCAATAACATACTCACACAACAGCTAAAAAGACAACACAGACAAAAGCAGGGCTGACATGATATATACACAAATAGCGGAAGCTAAAAGACTGAATCTGTAACTCAAAAACATATTACAGACTCGATACATAATCAACTGTCCTGTGAGAACCAATATATACAATGACATCCAAATATAATACAAACATGTGCCCAAGCACAGAATACAATACATATAAATCAAAAGGGATGCTGATAGCCTCTAACACTCGCGGGACGTGGCGCTGCTCCGCTACTGATGAAGTCCCTCGGGGAGCTCCTCCTCTAGATCCGACTCAGATAGCACTGGAGAAAATAATTATGCGAGGGGTGAGCCACACGCTCAGTGAACAACACAACCCATGCATCACAGCTTATATTAACCACAACCAGATGTTATAATCCACAATCTCATTATTGAAAGCCACAAAATGGCAACAACTATACAATCCAGTGGGTCGCTATCGCCAACCCACTACACCCTCACCCTCACCCCTCAATAGGTGACAAAGGATATTGGGACTACACAAACCGTGGGTCGCTATCGCCAACTCACTACACCCTCACCCTCACCCCTCAATAGGTGACATAGGATTTTGGGACTTACAATCCAGTGGGTCGCTACATCGCCGGCCCACCGCACCCTCACCCTCACCCCTCAATAGGTGACATAGGATATTGGGACTGACTAGGCTGATGGACGCCCTTGGTCCACCGATAGTCTCTCCCCACTCCGTAGGCCGTTCGGCCACTCCCACATTCAGCACAGTCCGTCCCAAATCAGGAGGTGCCTACTGATGGGAGCCCCTTCACGGGACAGCCTTTCTAACGCCGGGGCAGTCTCTAACGGATCCAACGAAGGGAACAGAACAGCCTATCCATCGCATATGATCCACTCGGATCCGCAGACAACACATCTCAACAACTCTAATGTCTTGAATTCTTCAGAATTCCTCCAGCGCGCATAACCAAGATGCGGGGAAACATATATTACAATAATATTAACAAGAGGTATAATAATAATTTTAGCATGGGTATAATATTATTGGGAAAGAAACCTTGGGAGGGCAGCGTGAGGTCCCGATATAGGACATCCCGACAACCAAACAAGGAACACGGAGTACCCTAGCACGGGTCTCAATGTTGACCTCGCAAGGCCCCTCCCTATAATATTATCTAAGGCATGCAATTAAACATATGCTAGCATTTAATTTAACAAATTAAACTAGTAGGACACATGCATAGGCCGAGGCTTCCTAGCATGAGAACAGGGTGACAGGATGCATGGCTCTTACACAAATCCTAAGGGTGCAAGTCCCTAACGTACAAAGTCTAGGGTAGCTTGCATACTACAATTTTATCATGATTGCATGGATTACACATTACAACAGTTAATATAAATCCATGGTGCCCCAGGGGAGGACGGTACACGCCCAAGTGCATGTAACGCCTCCCTACTGGGTTGGATTGTCCCACTCACCGGTAGCCGGGTCGTCGCGCGACCGTCCGTCAAGATCTGCAAGACAGGGTAACCAACTAGGTGAGTAAAATACACAAGAATACCACAATTACTCTAAAAATACTCTAAAAATACCCAACACCCGGACAAACGTACATACGGCCCGTACGCACGCTAGCTCGAGCACCCCGACTCACTCCCCAACCCTCGGCAACCACCCGCACGGCCACCCGCCCCCGGATGCACCGCCACGCCTCAGCCCGCGCACCCAGGCGCACCGCCGGGCCCCTGCCCGCACGCCTGGACATGCTGCCGAGCCATCCGGGTGCACCGCGCGACCCCTGCGCCCCATCGCAGCAGCCCGCGCGCACACCGCACGCCCCGCGCATGCCCCCGCGCACACCACACGCCCCGCGCCCAGCGCCTCACCCCGCGCGCACCTCCGCTGCCCTCGCCTGGCTCCGCGCGCACCCCGGGCGCACCACCGGCTCGCACCGTCCGCTCGACCAGCCCCGCACCGGTGCACCCGCGCGCACTGCGCCCCAGCGCAGCGCCCCGCACGCGCACCCCGCCCGCTCGCACCCACTGCTCACCTCTCCGCGCGCACGCCTGCGCCTCTACCCAGTGCCCCGCGCGCATGCCCCTGCACGGTGCTCAGCGCCCAGCGCCCAGCACCCTCGCCCAGCACCCAGCATTCGCTACCCAGCGGCCAGCGCCTAGCACCCGGGACCCTCACCCAGCGCCCATGTGCACGCTCGGCAACGCGCGCCTAGCGCGCCTGCCAGCCTGCCCGCGTTGCCTGCCTGCGCGCATCACCGAGTGGCCTGAGTACCCCTCGCCTGCTGCCCGAGCACTGCCCGCCTACCCAGCGCGCCCAGCATGCCCCCTGCACCCCCGAGCGCAAGCCCGCGCGCACCCGCTCGTGCGCCCGGCCACCTGATGCGCTGCCTGCTGCGCCCGCTGCCAACCTGCCCGGGACAGACCACCAACCAGTCCGAGCACCTCTACCACCAACTACCAGCCACCAATGGCCTCCGACCGCCCCCCAACCAGCACCAACAGCCACCCACAGCCGCCGACCACCACCCAACCTCAAAACCACCCTCCTAACAAGCATCTAAGCCAAAAAAAGGAAGGAAAAAGAGCTTACCAAGGGAAGGAAGGGAAGTTCGGTTGCTCTCCGCGCACCGAAACACCTCTCCAAAGGTCTCCACCACCAAGACCTCTTCCCACCTCCGAAAGGGCTCAGATCTGAGGAGAAGAGAGGGCGGGAGAAAGGGCAAGACACGCTGGAATTCGAATCCGAAGACACCGGGGTGTAGATCGGGACCGGATCTATCCTTCCTATGATTTGAGTTTTAAGCTTCAAGCACCCTAGGTGGATCAAAAGCTTGAAAAAGAGAGAGGGGGAGAGAGAAAATGTGTTGGAGAAGATAATGAATAGTGAAGAACACTTTTTGCCACCCACTTAAATAAGTCAAACCCCATTTAGATTAGGCTAAGCTAGGTTAATTAGGGTTTAAGCTAGCTTAGGGAGGCTTAAGTGTGGTTTGACCCTAGTCAACCCAACCACACTAAAATCCAAAATCATTTGACCAAGTCAAGGGTCCACATTGACCAAGTCAAAGTCTCCCTATGACTTCTCGCCCGGTCAAAACCCGGATACTCCTCGGAACTACGAAATTCTGAAACGTTACCGGAATTCGACAAAATTTTCGTGAGCGGATTGGAATGGCACCAGGACACATGATAAGCAGTTAGATTTTCAATCGGAGCCCTCCATCTCAGGGTGATAGCTAAAAGCCCGAAATTTTAGCGGTTCTGACCGAAAAACGAAAAAAATAAAAAAACTGTCAGAATGGTCCAACGGTTACCAGAAGGTTAAAAGTGACACATATATAACATCCCCCGCCCTCTCCCCTTGAATGAACTGAGTAAGTAGATGCGATTTTCTACTCGACTTAGGTTCGTTTGGAATATTGGCATGCACCTGTTAGTGCGTGAGATCGCGCTTGCCCTTTTTTTTTTAAGTTGGTGATATCCAACGGATGTTAGAGTATATTTTGTATGTTTATGTGATTAATGACCATGTATGCATGTTGTATGAATTATTATGATGTAATCCATGTTAGGGAGTGTCCCTATAATTATTAGATGATGGTGCATATGGTTCATGCACATAACTAAGATTAAATTCTCCTATAAAATATATGCGCATGTTAAAAACTGATAGGCCTAGCTGGAATAGGCGTGGGTATGACCCGCTATCGGGTTGTACCTTATTAGTTAGAGCGCTAGCGATGAAATCGCCCGTGCATCCGAGCGATGCCCTCGTTTGGAATTCAGGAGGATTCATTATCTTATCAGTTTGTTAAGCCGGTAGTTGGGGCGTGTCACCCCTTTGTGTCTGAGCGACGCAACCGCGTGGGAGTACAATAGTGTTCGCTATCATCGATATGTGATTATCGAGTGTAGTGTTTTTCCATTGGGTACGCTTTGCGAACATGGAATGTTCACTCCCAATGTCGTCTGTGTTGAAGAGGCCCGGGATGTAGTTGTCCTGACAGCAGACTCCCATCCGTAGGTACCACCGATGGAGCGTACTGATCGTGGGAGTGTACCAGGTAGAGGCTATCCGTTAGAGGGCTAACGAATGATATTGCGAGCGTGGAATCGTTCTCCCCTTCGTTGGATCCGATGTAGGAACTTCTCGAGTTGGGAAAAGCTGTCCTGACAGAGGGCTCCCATCTGTAGGTACTACCGATGCATTCATGAACGTACTGACCAAGGGAGTATACCAGGTAGAGGCTACCCGGGGAAAGGGCTACCGATGGACCAAGGGTGTAGAGCAGTCTAAGTCTCTTCCAAAAGAACCAAGAGTCTCCTTCCGGGAGTGAGGGTGAGGATGAGGTGAAGACACGTCGCCTCGTGACCCATTCATTGTTCGTCCATTCCCATAGTTGTTGGGTCCGGTCTCGTATCGATGTTTAAAGACATCGTTGGGCAGTTATCTCGATGTAGATGATCCAGTAGTGTTGCGTAGACCAGTAAGCCCGGGTCTCCTCGACCAACGGTATGGTCTCTCCCCAAAAGTCCCAAGAGTCTCCCTCCGGGAGTGAGGGTGAGGGTGAGGTTGGTGATCCAGTAGTGTTGTGTGGACCAGTAATCCCGGGTCTCCTCGACCAACGGTATGGTCTCTCCCCAAAAGTCCCAAGAGTCTCCCTCCGGGAGTGAGGGTGAGGGTGAGGTTGGTCGCGCCGCCGCGTGACCCTGTTATCCATGGGTTTCCACCCATGTTTATCTTGAAAGGGAATTGTTTATGTATTGAACTGTTGTATGGTGATTGGTTTCTAGCCACTCACTGAGCTTGTAGCTCACCCCTCGCATACTGTTTCTTTTCAGGGGCAGTGTTGGGCGTGGAGTTGGAGCTTCCCTGTGGCGTGGTCTTATGGACGTGGAGCATTCTTCCGGTGGGTGGCGAGTGCGAGGCTGTCAGCAGTCCTAGAGTCATTGTATGTATTGTAAATCGTGCATGTGGCACAGGTTGTATTTTCTTTGGTCTAGACTTGGCTCTCACAGGACAGTGATTGGGTATTCGAGTCTGTAATAATGTTTTTGGTTTACAGACATTGTTTATATATTATGCTTCCGCTTTTCAGTTAGTTATCATTATCCTTGCTTTGCCACCTTGTGTGTTGTTTTTGGAGTCTTTATTGACCTCAGGTATTGATAGCTGATATTTTATTATTGCCACGTCTCAGGGACGGCCGCTCTGGGGCGTGACATTATATGCCTTGGGCTTATTTCTACGTGAGAGCAGAGGTAAACCCTCGCGTCCGAGCGACTCACCCGTGTGGGAGTAAAAGAGTATTCGATATCATCGATATGTGATTATCGAGTGTAGCCCATAGGGTTCGCCTTGCGAACATGGGGTTCTTCCTCGTGACATCATCGTGCATCGAACACCCTAGTGTCGAAGCTGTCCTATTTGGGTGCCACAACTTGTAGGTACTACTGATGCGTATCGTGGTACGCATCTGGCTGATGTACCGATCGGGGAAGGCCGACAGGTAGAGGTATGCAGGAGAGCGCTACCGGATGATTTTTGCGAGCGTGGAACCGTTCTCCCCTTCTTTGGATCCGTGTTGAAGCTACCCGACGTTAAAGCTGTCCTGACAGAGGGCTCCCACCTGTAGGTACTACCGATGTGTTTGGCAGATGTACTGATCATGGGAGTATACCAGGTAGAGGCTACTCGGGAGAGGGCTATCGGATGATGAAGGGTGTAGAACAAAAGGTTTTCTTCCAACAGTCCTGTGTCACCCTTAGGGGTGAGGGTGAGGATGAAGTGAAGTCACGTCACCGCGTGACCCATTCGTTTTTTGTCCGTTCCCATAGTTTTTGGGTCCGGTTACGTATCGATGTTCAGAGACATCGTTGGGCAGTTATCTCGATGTAGATGATCCAGTAGTGTTGTGTAGACCAGTAATTCCGCGTCTCTTCGACCAACGGTATGGTCTCTCCCCAAAAGTCCCAAGAGTCATCCTCCGGGAGTGAGGGTGAGGGTGAGGTTGGTCGCGCCGCCGCGTGACCTTGTTATCCATTGGGTTTCCACCCATGTTTTCCTTAAAAGGATATTGCCTTAACATTAAACTATTGTAATGGTGATTGGTTTTCAGCCACTCACTGAGCTTGTAGCTCACCCCTCGCATATTGTTTCTTTTCAGGGGCAGTGTTTGGCGTGGAGCTGGAGCTTCCTTGTGATGTGGTCTTATGTGCATGGAGCGTTCTGTTTGGCGGGTGGCGAGTGCGAGGCTGCCAGCAGTCCTAGAGTCATTATTTGTGTATTGTAAATCATGCATGTGGCATAGGTTGTATTTTATTTTGACTGGACTTAGCTCTCATAGGACAGTGATTGTGTATTCGAGTCTGTAATAATGTTTTTGGTTTACAGACATTGTTGATATCTTATGCTTCCGCTTTTCAGTCAGTTATCATTTATCTTTGCTTTGCCACCTTGTGTGTTGTTGTTGGAGTCTTTGTTGACCTCAGGTATTGATAGCTGATACTTTATATATTGCCGCGTCTCGGGGACGGCCGCCCTGGGGCGTGACAACCTACAGGTGGGAGCCCTCTGTCAGGAGAGCTTTAACGTCGGGTAGCTTCAACGCGGATCCGAAGAAGGGGAGAACGATTCCACGCTCGCAATATCATTTGGTAGCCCTCTCTCGCGTAGCCTCTACCTGTCGGCCTTCCAACGATCGGTACATCAACCAAATTTGTACCGTGATATGCATCTGTAGCACCTACAAGTAGTGGCACCCAAACAGGACAGCTTTGACGCTGGGGTGTTTCAACACACGACGATGTCGGGAGGAAGCACCCCACGTTCGCAAAGCAAACCCTATGGGAAAGTCAACTACGCTCGATAATCACATATCGATGATAACGAATACTTTTGGACTCCTACACGAGTGCATCGCTAAGACGCAATGTTGTGCCTGTGTCATTTGGAGTGCTCTGATTTAAAATTTGGGCTACATAATTGTTTTTCTAAGTTATGTATTTCCAATTTGATATTTGGATTTGATTTTGTTAAAATCCAAGATGAAGAGGTTTAAATATGATTTTATTATGAGATGTCCAGTTTTGAGTTAGCTTTCGTACAAAAGTGGAATTAGGTCAACTGGATTCTTGTAGTAAAAGTTATGGGTATTTTTCCAAGTATACCCCGGGGATGGAAATTCTGGCAGCAGCCCTGTTCAATGTTTAGCTCTAATTTCGGAATAGCTAGAGAGATTATTTGATCTTGGCATAAACATGAAAGTTGTAGATAATCTTCTTAGCTTTCCAACGGACTTGGAATTGTGCAATTCGGAGCTATATTGAGGAAGTTATGGCTGTTCCAGTGAAGCTTGCGCAGAATTTCTAGTCAAAGGGCGACTAGGTCATTTCCATCCTATTTAGATATTTGTGTGCAACAAATATCTCCTCTCTCTCTCTCTCCCTCTCACTTCCACACCTAGCTCATTCAAGCTCTCTCTCTTCCTCTCTATCAAGCCCACTAGGTGTTTGTTTAAATGCCCCAATGAGAAGAAGAGAAGGAGGAGGTGAAGGAAGAAGAGAAGGTTTGTGCATATGTGTTGTTGTTGATCTCCTCTCTCTCAAGTTCCCTTGCATGATCTTTCCCCCCCCCCCTGATTTGCAGCCATGGGAGGGCTGAGGAGGCTGAAGAGGTGGTGGTGGTGGTTGAGGTGGCCGTGGGCGCGTCGAGAGCCCCACACCTCCCCCTTTCCGTTTCCCTCTTTTGGTAAGTCCTCTTCCCCTTCTTTTTGATTTTAAGGGTTGTTGGGATGCTTGGGGAAGTCATGCATGCTATGCATAGGGGTTAGGGTGTGTGTGAGGGGTTGGGAAGGGTTAAAATGGGGTTAGGAGGGGCTGGGCGCGAGCTGGGCGTAGTCTGCTCACGTGCGCGCGGGTGCTAGCGCGAGTTGGGGTGCGCGCGGGCGCGCGCGGGGGTGCGCGCGAGCGTGCGCGCATGCGGAGCAGTGCACCTGAGCATGCGCCTGGGCGCGGGGCTGGGGACCAGTGCGCGTGCGTGCGCGTGCTGGGGCGTGCGTTGGGGTTCTGCGAGGGCGCACTGGGCTGGACGCGCGGTGCGCACGGGCACGCGTGAGCGTGCGCTTGCACGCGGCAGTGCGCCGAGAATGCTAGGGTGCGTGTGTGCATGCGCATTCATGCGTGCGCGTGCGGGGGGCCATGCGTGTGGCTGCCCGAGGGTTCGGGTAGGTGTCAGGGCACTCGGACTCGCGTGCGTACGTGCGTGCTCGCATGCGTGCGAGCCCGCATGCATGCTTGTCCGAGTATTGGGTATTTCTAATGATTTCTATGTGTAAATTGTGTTGTTACTCACCAAATTCGATGCCCCTACCTTGCAGATCTTGTCGGATGGGATGCGCGATGTCACGCCCCAGGGCCGGCCGACCCCGGGACGCGGCAAGTGTATATATGATATCAGAATCTACACAGGTGGTCAATAATATATTATACACAAACAACCAGAATGACACACAGATAACATTGGGGCTGACATGATATATACACCAAATGCGGAAGCAAAAGACTAAATCTGTAAATAAACATTCTACAGACTCGATACTCAATCATCTGTCCTGTGAGAGCCAATATACACAAATACAACCGAATATATACAAACGCGTGCCAAGCACGGAGATAAAATACATACAGTCAAGAAGGGATGCTGATAGCCTCTGGCACTCGCGGACGTAGCGCTGCTCCGCTACTGAAGGAATCCCTCGGAAAGCTCCAACTGCTGCTCCGGCTCCAGCTCAGGCTCAGTGGCAACTGGGGAAAAACATATGCGAGGGGTGAGCCACACGCTCAGTGAACAGCATAACCCATGCATCACAGACAATATCGACCACAATTCAGATCTTAACAATCCACCATCTCTTATTAGCAACCATAAAATGATAACAAATACCCAAACTCGTGGGTCGCCCAAACGCCAACCCACTACACCCTCACCCTCACCCTTCAATGGGTGACATAGGATTTTTGGGACTGATAATCATCCAATCACAACTCCAGTGGGTCGCTCATCGCCAACCCACTACACCCTCACCCTCACCCTACCACGGGTGACATAGGATTTTGGGACTGACTAGGCTGTTGGTCACTCTTGGTCCACCGATAGTCTCTCCTCCACTCCGTAGGCCGCTTGGCTATCACCCACAACTTCAGCACAGTCCGTCACAAATATCGGGAGGCGCCTACTGATGGGAACCCTTGGAAGGGACGGCCTTTCTAACGCTGGGGCAGCCTCTACCGGATCCAACGAAGGGGACAGAACAGCCTATCCATACGCATATGATCCACTCGGATCCGCCGACAACGCATCTCTACAACTCTAATGTCCTGAATTCCTCAGAATTCCTCCAGGGCGCATAACCAAGATGCGGGGAACATACACAATAATTAGCAAGGGTGGAATATCATTGGGGGAAAGAAACTTGGGAGGGCAGCGTGAGTTCCCGATATAGGACACCCCGACAACCAAACAAGGAACACGAAGTACCCTAACCCGGGTCTCACCGCTGTCCTCGCGAGGCCCTTCCCCTATAATTCACTAAATATGCTAATAATCATATAATTTGGTATAACATTTCTTATAATATTATTGGGACAAGAAACCTTGGGAGGGCATCATGAGTTCCCGATACAGGACACCCCGACAACCAAACAAGGAACACGGAGTACCCTAACCCAGGTCTCAGTGTTGACCTCGCAAGGCTCCTCCCTATAATATTATCTAAGGCATGCAATTTATCATACACTAGCATTTAATTTAATAAATAAACTAGTAGGACACATGCATAGGCCAAGGCTTCCTAGCATGAGAACAGGGGGACATGATGCATGGCTCATACACATATCCTAAGGGTGCAAGTCCTTAACATGCAAAGTCTAGGGTAGCATGCATTCTACATTTAAATCATGCTCGCATGGAATACATATTACAATAGGTTAATATAAATCCATGGTGCCCCAGGAGAGGTCGGTATACGCCCAAATGCGTGTAGCGCCTCTCTATTGGGTTGGATTGTCCCACTCACCGAAGATCGGGTCATCGCGCGACCGCCCGTCAAGATCTGCAAGACAGACATTTATATGGTGAGTTAAATACACAAATACATCAACTATTCACAAAATACACCAAAAGAACCCAAAACTCGGGCAAACGTACATACGGCCCGTACGCACGTTAGCCCTAGCACTCCGACTCGCTCCCGCACTCCCGGCTACCACCCGCACGGCCACCCGCCCTCTGATGCGCCGCCGTGCCTCAGCCCGCGAGCCCGGTCGCACCGCCGGGCCCCTGCCTGCACGCCTGGACCCGCAGCCGAGCCACCCAGTGCGCCGCGCGCCCACTACGCCTCGCCGCAGCAGCCCGCGCGCACACTGCACGTCCCCGCGCGCGCCACGTGAGCACACCGCACGCCCCGCGCGCACCCCGTGCGCACCACCGATGCCTCTCCGCGCCCCACGCGCCCTCGCCTCGCTCCGCGCGCACCATCCGCTCGTACAGCCTCTTGCACCAGCCGCTCGCACAACTCCCTGCACCAGCCGCTCGCACAACTCCTCCCGGGTGCACCCGCGCGCAGCACGCCCAGCACCCGCATGCCCAGCACCCGCACGCCCAGCACGCCCGCGCACGTACGCCCTGCACGCCCGCGCACAGCACGCCCAGCACGCACGCCCTGCTGGCCACCAGCTCCCCTCGAGTGCACGCCCGCGCACACGCACGCGCGCACGCCCGCGCGCGCCCAGCCTGCTGCGCTGCTGTGCTGCTGCCGGTGCTGCCTGCTGCCCGAGACCACCTCCCACCATACCCGAGCACCTCTACCACCACCCACCGACCTCCGACCACCACCCCAGCCCTCCGACGGCCACCCACAGCCGCCGACCTCCACCCAACCCCAAACCCCCCCCCCCCCCTATCAAGCATCTAAGCATGAAAAAGAGGGAAAGAAGGCTTACCGAGGGGAGGAAAGGATGTCCGGTAGCTCTCCGCGCACCGAAACTCCTCTCCAAGGGTTTCCACCACCGAGGTCAACTCCCACCTCCGAAATGGCTCCGATCAGAGGAGAAGAAAGGGTGGATGAAGGGGCTAGGTTGGTCGAAATCGGGATTTGAAAGCACCGGGGTGTAGATCGGGACCCGATCTACACTTCTTGTGCTTTAGGTTTTTGGGTTTGAGGGGTCTAAGGGCTTCAAAAGGGAGAAAAATGAGAGAGAGGAGAGAGGGAAACTTTGGTAGGGATGATGAATAGTGCATCTCACTTTTTAGATCTCACATATATATAGCGAGTCACTTAAAATACCCGGATACGCCCCGGAACTGTGAAATTTCGGAAACGTTACCGGAATTCAACGAAACTTTCGTGAGAGGCCTAAAATGGCACCAGGACACCAAATATGCAGTTAGATTTCCAATCGGAGTTCTCTAACTCAGGACGATATCTAACAGTCCAAAAATTAGCGGTTTCGATCGAAAACCGAAAAAAACAAAAAACGCCAGAACGCTCCAACGGTTACTAGCAGGTTAAAAGTGACACATATATAACACGCGAGGTCCCGGGTCATATGGTGAGTGGTTCGATTCCAATGCCCCCCCCCTCCTCTAGGGATGCGCTCGACCTACATAGACGCGCGTCGCGCATCGATGGGGCCCCCTAGCTATAATATGTAAATACTATGTAATGCATGCATGATTAATATGATATATCCATGCCACCTTAGACTTTGTATGCTAGGGATATGCACCCTTATATCATGTATAGCAGCCAATGCATGCTTAGTCACCTTGTTCCTTTAATTGGAAAGCCCCGAACTATGAATGTTTTCCATTTTGTTTAAATTTATTTTAAATCAAATGTGATTTTATAGTTGCAAGCATGCCATAGTTAATATTATAACGTTGTTGTTATAATATATGTCTCCTCGCATCTGAGTTATGCGCCCTGGAGGAATTCTTCAGAATTCATGACATTAGTAGAGTTACAATCGGTGTTGACGGATCCAAGAGGATCGTATCCGTGTGAGTAGGCTGTCTTCTCCTTATGGTTGGATCCGAGGTAGGTAATCCCCGACGTTGGCTGTACCTGACAGAGGGCTCCCATCCGTAGGTACCTCCGATGTGTCGGACAGTACTGATAGCAGGAGTGGACTAGGTGGAGGCCCGAGGGTGGGAGAGGCTATCGGGTGGACCAGGGTGGAGAGCGGTCTAGTATGCCCCAAGAGGCCCATGTCAGCCCCCGGAAAGGGTGAGGGTGAGGGGGGAGGTGGGTTGGCGATGAAACGACCCACTAGAATGTGTAGTTTCTCCCGTTTAGTGACTATAATTATTTTAAGGTTAATAGGTGTTGCGTTGCATAGTTTGTGCCATTCACTGAGTGTGTGGCACACCCCTCGCATATTCTTCTCCTCCAGAGTGGTAGTTGTTTCCATGGGGTTCGCTTTGCGAACATGGAATGTTCACTCCCAAGGTTGTCCGAGTTGAAGAGGCCGGGTTGTAGCGATCCTGACAGAGAGCTCCCATCCGTAGGTACCACCGATGCAGTTGGAGGGGTACTGATCGTGGGAGTATACCAGGTAGAGGCTACCCGGGAGAGGGCTAACGAATGATATCGCGAGCGTGGAATCGTTCTCCCCTTCGTTGGATCCGATGTAGGAACTCCCCGGTGTTGGCTATACCTGTCAGAGGACTAGGCGGAGGCCACAAGGGTGGGAGAGGCTACCGGGTGGACCAGGGGTGTAGAGCAGTCTAAGTCTCTTCCCAAAGTCCCAAGATGTCTCCTTTCAGGAGTGAGGGTGTGGATGAGGCGAAGACATGTCGCCTCGTGACCCATTCGTTGTTCGACCGTTCCCATAGTTGTTGGGTCCGGTCTCGTGATCGATGTTGAAGGACATCGATGGGCGATTATCTAGATGTAGATGATCTAGTAGTGTTGAGTAGACCAGTAAATCCGGGTCTCTTCGACCGACGGTATGGTCTCTCCCCATAAGTCCCAAAAGACTCCCTCCGGGAGTGAGGGTGGGGGTGAGGTTGGTCGCGCCGCCGCGTGACCCAGTTATCCATGGGTTTCTACCCATGTTTTTGAACTGTAGAATGGTGATTGGTTTCTAGCCACTCACTGAGCTTGTAGCTCACCCCTCGCATACTGTTTCTTTTCAGGGGCAGTGTTGGGCGTGGAGCTGGAGCTTCCTGTGGCGTGGTCTTATGGGCGTGGAGCGTTCTGCCGGTGGGTGGCGTGTGCGAGGCTGTCAGCATTCCTAGAGTCATTTTATGCTTTGTAAATCGTGCATGTGGCACAGGTTGTATTTTCTTTGGTCTAGACTTGGCTTTCACAGGATATTGAATGTGTATTCGAGTCTGTAATAATGTTTTAATTTACAGACATTGTTATATATTATGCTTCCGCTTTTCAGTCAGTTATCATTATCTTGCTTTGCCACCTTGTGTATTGTTGGTTGTGTCCTTATTGACCTTAGGTATTGATAGCTGATATTTTATTATTGCCACATCTCCGGAACGGCCGCCCTGGGGTGTGACACGCGAGGGGTTACCTCTGCTCTCACGCAGAAATAAGCCCAAGGCATATAACCCAACAGGCGGTTCATACACAAGCCTAGCACGGGCAGGCTTAGCTTAATGTCATAACTACCGGCTTAACAAAACCGATAAGATAATGAATTCTCCTGAATTCCAAATGTGTGCATCACTCGGATGCACGGGGCGATTACATCGCTAGTGCTCTAACTAATAAGGTACAACCCGACAACGGGTCATACCCACGCCTATTTTAGATAGGCCTAATCAGTTTTTAACATGCGCATATATATCAGGGAGAATTATATCTTAGTTATGTACATGAACTACATGCACAATAACCTAATAATTATAGGGATACTCCCTAACATGGATAAACAATATATATACCATGCATGGGCTAAATAATATGCATACAAGCCTACAAGCATACCTCATGTAAGCATACCTCATACAACCATACTAGCATTCAAGGATATACCCTAAAATGCGTTGGGTATTACCAACTTCAAAGGGAAGGGTCAAGCGCGATCTCGCGCACTTATAGGTGCATGCCAATATTCCCAAATGAACCTGAGTCGAGTAGGAAATCGCATCTACTTACTCAGTTCCCGCAAAGAGGGAGGGCGAGAGAGAGGGAAAGTCTCATCCTCTTCGGAAGCTGGTCATAGCTGTTATATATGTGTCACTTTTAGCCTTCTGGTAACCATTGGAGCATTCTGGCAGTTTTTCAACTTTTTCGTTTTTCGATCGGAACCGCTAAAATTTTAGACTTTTAGCTATCATCCTGAGCTTGAGGACTCTGATTGAAAATCTAACTGCATATTATGTGTCCTGGTGCCATTTCAAACCACTCACGAAAATTTCATCGAATTCCGGTAACGTTTCAGAATTTTGCAGTTCTGAATCGTATCCGGGTTTTGACCGAGCGAAAGGTCATTGGGAGACTTGACTTGGTCAATGTGGGCCCATGACTTGGTCAATTGATTTTGGATTTTAGTGTGGTTGGGTTGACTAGGGTCAAATCTCACCTAAGTGCACCTAAACCTCCCCTAAACCTAGTTTAACCTAATCTAATTTCAAGTGAGTGTGTGAGGTGTGTGTGTGGTCCCCTTTAAACCCCACGACCAAGAATAGTTCCCCCACTATTCATCATCTCTTCCAACTCTCTCAAGCTCTCTCTCCCTCTATTTAAAACCCCCTATGGACCTAGCTAAGGTGGTTGAAATCAAAAACCCTAGACGGAGAAAAGAAAGGTGAGGACCCGATCTATCCATCCATGGTCTCGGATTCGAGTTCCGTCATGTGTGACCCCCTCTCATAGCCTCTTTTCTCCTCTGTTTTCAGCCCCTCTTTGGCTGAGTGGAGATCTAGGTGGTGGTGGTCTTGGAGGTGGCAAATCGGTGCGCGAAGAGCACCCGATCTCCTCCCCTTCCTTTCCTCTCCTTGGGTGAGTTTTCTTCCTTTCCTTTCTTGCTTAGATGCATGTTTAGGAGGTGTTTTTGGGTGTGCTTGGGGAGCTTGGTGGTTTGGGGGTGGTTGGGGGGCTGTTGGTGGCTGTTGGAGGTGGTTGGGTTCGGCTCGGGCAGTGCGGGCTCCCTTGCGCGTGCGCCCAGGCAGGCGGCGCAGGCAGGCAGGCTGGCAGGCGCGCTGTCGGGAGAGCTGGCAGGGCACGCGCGCGTGCGCGCGGGCATGTGCGCGGGTGCTGCGCAGGGGGTGCAGTACGCGGAGCGAGAGGGTGGTGTGCGGTTGCTGCGCAGGGGGCGCAGTGAGCGCAGGGCGAGCGGGGAGTGCGTGCGGGCGCTGCGCTGGGGCGCAGTGCGCGCGGGTGCATCTGGGGCTGGACGCGCGGTGCGCACGGGTGAGCGCGTGCGTGCGCCCGAGCGTGCGGTGTGTCTGGGCGCGCTGGCTGGGCGCAGCAGCGTGTCCGGGCATGCGGGCAGGGGGCTCGGCAATGTGTCTAGGCGTGCGGGCTGGGGCGCGGATGTGTGCTCGGGGCGGGTGGCTGTGCGTATGGCTGCCCGGGAGGGTCGGGAGTGAGTCGGGGTGCTCGGACTCGCGTGCGTACGGGCCGTATGTACGCTTGTCCGAGTGTTGGGTATTTTTAGTGTATTTTTGTATGTATTGTGTATTTTTACTCACCATGTTTAATACCCTGTCTTGCAGATCTTGACGGACGGTCACGCGACGACCCGGGTATTGGTGAGTGAGACAACCCAACCCAGTTGGGAGGCGTTCGATGCACGTAGGCGTGCATTGCCCTCCCCTGGGGCACCATAGTTGCATATTAGCTAGTATAAATTGTAAACTATGCCTTGCATGAATATTTTGTTGTATCCATGCCACCTTAGCTATGCATGCATGATAAATATGATATATCCATGCCACCTTAGATTTGTATGCTAGGGATATGCACCCTTACATCATATTAGAGGCCTATGCATGCCTGACACCTTACCCCGACCTGTGCATGTTCCCACCTAGTTTAATTCAGCTAAATTAAATGTGAGCATGCCTTAGAAAATATTATCACTTGTTGTTATAATATGTGGTTCCCCGCATCTTAGTTATGCGCCCTGGAGGAATTCTGAAGAATTCAGGACATTAGTAGAGTTGAGATCGGTGTCGGCGGATCCAAGTGGATCGTATCCGTGTGGGTAGGCTGTTTCTTTTCCCTTCGTTGGATCCGTATAGAGACTGCCCCAGCGTTAGACAGGCCTTCCTGACAGAGGACTCCCATCAGTAGGCACCTCCTGATTTGGGTTCGGACTGTGCTGAATTGTGGGAGTGGACCAGGCGGCCTACGGAGTGGAGGAGAGACTATCGGTGGACCAAGGGTGATTAACAGCCTAGTCAGTCCCAATAGCCGTGTCACCTATTTAGAAGGTGAGGGTGAGGGTGTGGTGGGTCGGCGATGTAGCGACCCACTGGATTGTGTAGTTCCTGCCACTTTGAGGCTTTTAATAATTTTGTGGTTAATATGAATTGTGATGCATGGGTTGTGCTATTCACTGAGCGTGTGGCTCACCCCTCGCATATATATTTTTCTCCAGTGTTATCTGAGTCGAATCAGCAGGAGGAGCTCCCCGAGGGACTTCAGCAGTAGCGGAGCAGCGCCACATTCCGCGAGTGTTAGAGGCTATCAGCATCCCTTTTTTATTGTATGTATTGTATTCTGTGCTTGGGCACACGTTTGTATTATATTTGGATGTCGTTGTATATATTGGCTCTCACAGGACAGTTGATTATGTATCAAGTCTATAATATGTTTTTAAATTATGGACTCAGTCTTTTAGCTTCCGCTATTTGTGTATATATCATGTCAGCCTCATTGTTGTCTGTGTTGTCATTGTTGATGTTGTTTAGGGTATATTATTGAACTCTTGTTTAGACTGCTGATATAATATATACCATTTGCCACGTCCCAGGGACGGCCGCCCTGGGGCGTGACAAGAGCTTTGCCCCCAACAAGATGGGTGCAACAACCATACCACGTCCTCCAGTCTTATGACTGGGGAATATTAAGTATGCACCCAGTTATTAACCCAAGTTTAATCATGCTAGATATTACTAACATAGGGAGTTAGTACTATAAATACAGACTACCTAAGGCATGCATATTCTATGCATTCATATTTGTTGTGTCTGTGTCATTTGGAGCGCTCTGTTTGAAAATTTGGGTACATAATTTTTTTCGTAGTTATGTATTCCTGATTTGGTATTTGGATTTGATATAGTTAAAATCCAAGATGAAGAGGTTTAAATATGAGTTTACTATGAGATGTCCAGTTTTGAGTTAGCTTTCACACAGAGTGGAATTAGATCAACTGGATTCCTGTAGTAAAAGTTATGGGTATTTTTCCAAGTATACCGCGGGGATGGAAATTCTGGCAGCAGCCCTGCTCGATGTTTAGGTCTAATTTCGGAATAGCTGGAGGGATTATGTGATCTTGTCATAAGCATGAAAGTTGTAGATAATCTTCTTAGCTTTCCATCGGTCTTGGAATAAAGCAATTCGGAGATGTATCGGGGAAGTTATGGCTGTTCCAGTGAAGCTTGCGCAGAATTTCTAGTCGAGGGGCGACTTAGTAATTCCCCCTTAAGATATTTTGATAAATATCTTCTCCTCTCTCTCTCCCCTCCCAAATCCCACGTCGACCAGCATTTCTGGTCTCTCTTTCTCTTTCATTTCCCCCACCAAGTGTTTGTAAATTTGTGTCAAAGAGAAGGAGATGGTGGTGGAGGAAGTGTTGGTGAGGGTTGTGTTGTGTTGTTGTGTTGGTTGTTTCCCCTCTCTCTCAAGCTCTCTTTGCATGTTCCCACCCCCCCTGTTTTGCTGCCATGGAGGGCTGAGGAGGTCGAGGAGAGGTTGTGGTGGTCCCGGTGGCGGCGTTTCGGTGCGCGAAGGGCCCCCGAACCTCCCCCTTTCGTTCCCCTTCCAAGGTGAGCTCCTCCCCTTCTTTCTTGGTTTTCTTGGCTTAAGGGGTTGGTTGGGAGGTTATGCATGCTAGGTAGTGGGGTTAGGGTGTGTGTGAGGGGTTGGGAAGGGTGAAAAAGGGGTTAGGATGGCTTGGGCGCTCGCTGGGTGCGGTCTGCGCGCGTGCGCGAGCAGGCGCGCGGGCAGGCGGGCGCTGGCGGGCGCAGTCGGGCGCGCAGTCGCGCGCGGGTGCGAGCAGGAGTGCGCGCAGGTGCGCGCGAGCCTGCGCACGCGCGGGCAGGGCGCCTGGGCACTACGCCTGGGCGCGGGGCAGGGCGCCTGGGCATGCGCCTGGGCGCGGAGCTGGGGACCAGTGCGCACACGTGCATGTGCTGGGGCGTGCGCAGGGTGCTGCGCGGGGGGGGGGGGGCAATGCGCGCGGGGGACCGCTAGGCTGGACGCGCAGTGCGTGCGTGCGGCAGAGCGTCTAGGCGCGCGGGTAGGCGCGTGGCAGTGCGCCGATGGTGCCGGGGTGTGTGCGTGCGTGCGCATTCGTGCGTGCGTGTGCGGGGGGCCATGCGAGTAGCTGCCCGAGGGTTCGGGTAGGTGTCGGGGCACTCGGACTCGCGTGCGTACGTGCGTGCTCGCATCCGTGCGAGCCCGTATGCATGCTTGTCCGAGTATGGGGTATTTCTAATCATTTCTTTGTATAAATTGTGTTGTTTCTCACCAGTTGGATGCCCCTACCTTGCAGATCTCGTCGGATGGGATGCGCGAGGTCCCGGGTCGTAAGGTGAGTGGTTCGATTCCAATCCCCCCCCCTCTCTAGGGATGCGCTCGACCTACGTAGACGCGTGTCGCGCATCGATGGGGTCCCCTAGCTATTATATGTAGATGCTATGCATGCACCCTTATATGATCAATATGATGCTATGCATGCCACCCTAGACTTGTATGCTAGGGATATGCACCCATACATCATTTATAGAGGCCTGTACATGCCTGGACACCATGTCCTGTATTTAAAGGCCTTGATCTATGGATGCATGATCATTATGTAGTATCCATGCCACCGTAGACCCTGTATGCTAGGGATACTTGCCCCTAATGATATGTGTAAGAGCCATGCATTCTGTCACTATGTTTTCATGCTAGGAAAGCCTCGACCTATGCATGTGTCCTATTAGTTTAATTTATTAAATTAAATGCGAACTTATGGTATTTTAGCATGCCTTAGGGAATATTATAAGGGGCCTTGCGAGGTCAGCATTGAGACCCGGGCTAGGGTACTCCGTGTTCCTTGTTTGATTGTCGGGATATCCTATATCGGGACCTCATGGTGCCCTCCCAAGGTTTCTTCTCCCGATAATATTATAACCTCGTTATTATTATATATGTGTCTCCCCGCATCTTAGTTATGCGCCCTGGAGGAATTCTGAAGAATTCATGACATTTATAGAGTTGAGATCGGTGTTGGCAGATCCAAGTGGATCGTATGCTTGTGGATAGGCTGTTTCTTTCCCTTCGTTGGATCCGTATAGAGACTGCCCCAGCGTTAGACAGGCCTTCCTGACAGAGGGCTCCCATCAGTAGGCACCTCCTGATTTGGGTTCGGACTGTGCTGAATTGTGGGAGCGGACCAGGCGGCCTACGGAGTGGAGGAGAGACTATCGGTGGACCAAGGGTGATTAACAGCCTAGTCAGTCCCAAAAGCCCATGTTACCCTGGAAGGGTGAGGGTGAGGGTGTGGTGGGTCGGCGATGTAGCGACCCATTGGATTGTGTAGTTATTGCCACTTAGAGATTATAAATGATTTGAGGTTAATTTGATTTGTGATGCATAGTTGGTGCCATTCACTGAGTGTGTGGCCAGGTAGAGGCTACCCGGAAGAGGGTTAACGAATGATGTCGCGAGCGTGGAATCGCTCTCCCCTTCGTTGGATCCGTGTAGTGACATCCCCGACGTTAGAGGCCAGGGAGAGGCTACCGGTGGACCAGGGGTGTAGAGCAGTCTAAGTCTCTCCCAAAGTCCCAAGATGTCTCCTTTCAGGAGTGAGGGTGTGGATGAGGCGAAGACGCGTCCATCGTGACCCATTCGTCGTTCGACCGTTCCCATAGATGTTGGGTTAGGTCTTGTGATCGATGTTGAGGGACATCGATGGGCGTTTATCTAGATGTAGATGATCCAGTAGTGTTGAGTGGACCAGTAAATCCGGGTCTCTTCGACCGACGGCATGGTCCTAGACCAGTAAATCCGGGTCTCATCGACCGACGGTATGGTCTCTCCCCAAAAGTCCCAAAAGACTCCTCGGGAGTGAGGGTGGGGGTGAGGTTGGTCGCGCCGCCGCGTGACCCAGTGATCATTGGGTTTCTACCCATGTTTTTCCTTGAAAAGGGAACTGATTTATGTATTGAACTGTAGATGGTGATTGGTTTCCAGCCACTCACTGAGCTTGTAGCTCACCCCTCGCATACTGTTTCTTTTCAGGGGCAGTGTTGGGCGTGGAGCTGGAGCTTTCCTGTGGCGTGGTCTTATGGGCGTGGAGCGTTCTGCCGACGGGTGGCGAGTGCGAGGCTGTCAGCATTCCTAGAGTCTTTTATGCTTTGTAAATCGTGCATGTGGCACAGGTTGTATTTTCTTTGGTCTAGACTTGGCTTCCACAGGACATTGATTGTGTATTCGGGTCTGTAATAATGTTTTTGATTTACAGACATTGTTATATATTATGCTTCCGCTTTTCAGTCAGTTATCTTTATCTTGCTTTGACGCCTTGTGTATTGTTGTTGATGTCCTTATTGACCTCAGGTATTGATAGCTGATATTACTATTATTATTGCCACGTCTCGGGGACGCCTGGGGCGTGACAATAAAGGTGGTATCAGAGCCTGGTCCTGTCAGAGCCTAAGTCTAGTCGTATAGGTGATGAGTCGTAGGATTGTCATCCGAGTACTCTTGTGTTAGAAGTTATCTTAGGTTGCTGACATGCCTCCTCGCATCCGTTGACGTGGACGTTCCCCCTGGACCCACCCTTAAGTTGTCGACTGGGTCGACTGGGTAGGGTCAGTTGTTAGATCTCTTGTGCGGGATTAAGGTTTGGGTAGGAGATTTATGCCCAGCAGTGTGATAGTGATGAATTGGTTGCAATTTCTAAGGTATGGATTGCGTCTCGATAATGGAGCTCTTTCCCGTGTATCGGTATCGCTGGTAACCATGGAGTTCGCGTGCGGCGCCTGTGTAAAGTGTTGAGGATGTGGCGTATTGCTCATTAAGGGATGATGTCTTCTTCTAGACTTCCTACTCTGGATAAGGGGCCTTGCAGGGTCAGCGTTGAGACCCGGGCTAGGGTACTCCGTGTTCCTTGTTTGGTTGTCGGGATATCCTATATCGGGACCTCATGGTGCCCTGCCAAGGTTTCTTTTCCCAGTCAAGGACTACCTTAGAAGCATCAAATTGATGGTGGATTTTTCCCTCTCACTTGGAAGGTGCTGTAGCGAGTGGTGATGCGTACGATCGGGATTGGGTGCGTCCTATTGCAGCTCAGTGGGCGATCGCTAGTGGACAGGGTTCCATAGTGGCATCTGGAGTCGCTTCGATATATCATTGTGCGTTGTAGCTGCCCGGTTGAGGCCAGAGCCCTGTGAGGTGCTCCCAGATGCTATGCTTGTTGGTGCGCCCATATGGCAGAGATAGCGGGCTTGGGAGGCTACCAGGTAGAGGCCACACCGGGAGAGTGCTGCTAAATGATGTCGAGAGCGTGGACTCCCCGTGATGAATCTGCCCATGGAGTGCAGGATGCTGGAGTTCCAATGGTTATAGATGAGCGACCTATCTCTGGCGGCATGTGAAGCACAGTTGTGGATACTGTCGCGTTTTGCCCCACATTGGTCGCGAATAAGGAGACGCGATGCTAGCGTTCGTGATGGGACTCAACCGCCCTATCAGATAGATGACGTCGCATAGGCATTGTCGAGGTTCGACGACCCCTTATTGCGTGTCTTGTGGATTAAGTGCGGTTGAGCGGCTTACCAAGCGTGTAAGTGTCATCATGAGCGCCAGCCATGCTCGAGGAGCAGAATCCGGACTTAATCGTTCGAGGTGTTGTTTTGATCTCCCCGTGGAGGTTGAAGATCAATTACCTTTGCCGCGAATCGATGATCTATTTGACCAGCTCTGGGAGCGAGTGTCTGCTGTTAGATCGATCTTCGCACAAGGGTACCACAAGTTAGAGATCCGAGAGTTGGACATCCCGTAGATGGCCTTTCGTGACCGTTCAGGCACTACGAGTTTTAAGTACTGCCGTCGGGGTTGACGAATGCGCCGGATGCCTTTGTGGATCTCAAAAGTTTTTATTGGGCTTCCGTGGACTACTTTGGAGTAGTCTTCATTGAGATTGCTGTGGTGTGATGAAAAGGTGATGTGGGTGACCTTGTTTCCCCAGGTTTGCATGCCCTCAGGCAAGTTCGAGAATCATCATCGCGTGGAAAGCGTCAGTCCATCGAGATTCCTCAGTGGACGTGGGAGTGGGTTATCAGGGATTGTTGCGGACTCGCTAATGTCACGTTCGGGTCACGACGCCGTCTAGGTGATCATTGACCGACTGACTAAGTCCGCGCTTCCCTCCCTATCCGACTGATTGAGTCTCTGGACGCCTTGACGTGGGTTTTCACCTTCGCGATTGTTCGTCTTCATGGCACTCCAGTCGGCGCTATTTTCGGTTGAGACGCGAGGGTTACTTTGAGGTTGTGGCGCAGCCTTTGGCGCGAGCCTCCATTTAAGTATAGCGTTTCATCGCCGATGGACAGCCAGACAAAGAGGACGATTCAGACCTTGGAGGACATGCTAAGTGCCTGCGTGCTCGATGATGAGGGCAGTTGGGTGAGGCACCACCCATTATTGGGGTATGCGTGCAAGCGATGCCATTCGAGCACCTAGATGGATCTGTGAAAGGCACTCTATAGGCGCTATTTATACCTCCCTTGTGTTGGGACGGTTGAGGAGCGCCAGTTGGAGGGGCCATAAGTTAGTTGTTTGACCTTGCGGTGGCCAGGTTGGTTCGTGTGTACATCTGCACCTCCCAGAACCGACAGAAGGGCTACCCAGGTCATCGTCGCCAGGGGCTTACCTTTGGGTTTGGCGACCATATTTTCAAGAAGGTGTCCTGGTTAAAGGGCACCCTCTGTTTCGACGTTCGGGGCAAGCTGAGTTTGCTCTTTAATGGGACCATTTCTCGTCATTGAGTGGATTGGGGAGGTGGCTTATCATGTAGCCTTTCCCCCACAGCTGGCTCATGCCCACGACGTCGTCCTTGTCTCATGACCGAGGCGTTATGTCCACGATCCTGCTCATGTCATTCTGTTCGACCGCCTCATCCTCGAGGTGGATTTGTCGTTCGTGGAGCAGTGGATCGAGGTCAAGGACAAGCATGAGAAGAGGCTCCACGCTAAGACCGTTCCTTGATTATAGTGTGTTGGTAGCGCCAGTCCGGTGCGAAGACCACTTGGGAGCAAAAGGTCTATGCATGATACTTTCGGTCTTCCCTTTGGGTTTCCTTAAATTTCGAGGACTAAATTTCCTAAGGGGGGAAGGATGTTGTGCCTGTGTCATTTGGAGCGCTCTGTTTGAAAATTTGGGTACATAATTTTTTTCGAAGTTATGTATTCCTGATTTGGTATTTGGATTTGATTTGTTAAAATCTAAGATGATGAGGTTTAGTTATGAGTTTACTATGAGATGTCCAGTTTTGAGTTAGCTTTCGCACAGAAGTGGAATTAGATCAACTGGATTCCTGTAGTAAAAGTTATGGGTATTTTTCCAAGTATACCCCGGGGATGGAAATTCTGGCAGCAGCCCTGCTCGATGTTTAGCTCTAATTTCGGAATAGCTGGACGGATTATCTGATCTTGTCATAAACATGAAAGTTGTAGATAATCTTCTTAGCTTTCCATCGGTCTTGGAATCAAGCAATTCGGAGCTGTATCGGGAAGTTATGGCTGTTCCAGTGAAGCTTGCGCAGAATTTCTAGTCGAAGGGCGACTTAGTAATTCCCCCTTAAGATATTTTGATAAATATCTTCTCCTCTCTCTCTCCCCTCCCAAATCCCACGTCGACCAGCATTTCTGGTCTCTCTTTCTCTTTCATTTCCCCCACCAAGTGTTTGTAAATTGTCAAAGAGAAGGAGATGGTGGTGGAGGAAGTGTTGGTGAGGGTTGTGTTGTGTTGTTGTGTTGGTTGTTCCCCTCTCTCTCAAGCTCCCTTTGCATGTTCCCCCCCCCCCTGTTTTGCTGCCATGGAGGGCTGAGGAGGCCGAGGAGAGGTGGTGGTGGTGGTGGTGGTCCCGGTGGCGGCGTTTCGGTGCGCGAAGGGCCCCCGAACCTCCCCCTTTCGTTCCCCTTCCAAGGTGAGCTCCTCCCCTTCTTTTCTTGGTTTTATTGGCTCAAGGGTTGGTTGGGAGGTCATGCATGCTAGGTAGTTGGGTTAGGGTGTGTGTGAGGGGTTGGGAAGGGTGAAAAAGGGGTTAGGATGGCTTGGGCGCGCGCTGGGCGCGGTCTGCGCGCGTGCGCGCGCAGGCGGGCGCTGGCGGGCGCGCGGTCGCACGCGGGTACGCGGGTGCGCGCGGGAGTGCACGCGGGTGTGCGCGGGCGCAGGCGCGAGCGGGGGTGCGAGCAGGGGTGCGCGCGCGCAGGCAGGGCGCCTGGGCACTGTGCCTGGGTGCGGGGCAGGGGCCTGGGCATGCGCCTGGGCGCAGAGCTGGGGACCAGTGCGCGCGCGTGGTGCGCGTGCTGGGGCGTGCGCGGGGTGCTGCGCGTGCGTGCGACAGCGCGTCTGGGCGCGCGGGCAGGTGCGCGGCAGTGCGCCGATGGTGCCGGGGTGTGTGCGTGCGTGCGCGTGCGGGGGGCCATGCGTATGGCTGCCCGAGGGTTCGGGTAGGTGTCAGGGCACTCGGACTCGCGTGCGTACGTGCGTGCTCGCATCCGTGCGAGCCCATATGCATGCTTGTCCGAGTATGGGGTATTTCTAAGCATTTCTCTGTATGAATTGTGTTGTTTCTCACCAGTTGGATGCCCCTACCTTGCAGATCTCGTCGGATGGGATGCGCGAGGTCCCGGGTCGTAAGGTGAGTGGTTCGATTCCAATCCCCCCCCCCCCTCTCTAGGGATGCGCTCGACCCGCATAGACGCGCGTCGCGCATCGATGGGGTCCCCTAGCTATTATATGTAGAAGCTATGCATGCACCCTTATATGATCAATATGATGCTATGCATGCCACCTTAGACTTGCATGCTAGGGATATTCACCCATACATCATGTATAGAGGCCTGTACATGCCTGAACACCATGTCCTGTACTTAAAGGCCTTGATCTATGTATGCATGATCATTATGTAGTATCCATGCCACCGTAGACCCTGTATGCTAGGGATACTTGCCCCTGATGATATGTGTCACGCCCCAGGGCGGCCGTCCCCGGGACGCGGCAGGTGTATATATCATATCAGAAGCCTACACATGAGGTCAAATACATATACTCTAAACCACAGATAAAAATGACAACATAGATCAAACAAGGCTGACATAATATATACACAATATAGCGGAAGCAAAAGACTGAGTCTGTAAATAAAACATATTACAGACTCGATACACAATCATACGTCCTGTGAGAGCCAATATACATGGAAACAACTGAATATATACAGACGCGTGCCAAGCACGGAAATAAAATACATACAGCCAAGAAAAGGGATGCTGATAGCCTCTGGCACTCGCGGAACGTGGCGCTGCTCCGCTACTGAAGGAATCCCTCGGAAAGCTCCAACTGCTGCTCTGGCTCTAGCTCAGGCTCAGTGACCACTGGGGAAAAACATATGCGAGGGGTGAGCCACACGCTCAGTGAACGGCACAACCCATGCATCACAGACAATATTGACCATAACATATTAATCCAGCTATTCGTCCCGCCTCTAAGGGGCAGGAACAACATAAACATTAATCCATCTTAAACCACAATTTCCATAACCCATATCATACCCTCACCTTCACCCCTCAACAGGGGACTCAGGATGTTGGGACTAACAATCAACCATAAACAAAACCAGCGGGTCGCTCATCGCCAACCCACCACACCCTCACCCTCACCTTTCCAAAGGTGACATAGGATTTTGGGACTGACTAGGCTGTTGGTCACCCTTAGTCCACCGATAGTCTCTCCTCCACTCCGTAGGCCGCTTGGTCTCCACCCACAACTTCAGCACAGTCCGTCACAAATATCGGGAGGCGCCTACTGATGTGGGTCCTCCGAAGGACGACCTTTCTAACGCTGGAGGTAGCCTCTACCGGATCCAACGCAGGGAACAGAACAGCCTATCCATACGCATATGATCCACTCGGATCCGCCGACAACACATCTCTACCACTCAAATGTCATGAACTCTTCAGAGTTCCTCCAAGGTGCATATCCAAGATGCGGGGAAAATAGTACAATCAAAAGCAGTGTTGGAATATCATTGGGGGAAAGAAACTCGGGAGGGCGGCGTGAGTTCCTGATACAGGATACCCCGACAACCAAACAAGGAACACGGAGTACCCTAACACGGGTCTCACCGCTGTCCTCGCAAGGCCCCTCCCCTATAATATTCACTACTCATGCTAATAATCATACCAAACATATAACATTTCTTATAATATTATTGGGACTAGAAACCTTGGGAGAGCAGCATGAGGTCCCGATACAGGACATCCCGACAACCAAACAAGGAACACGGAGTACCCTAACACGGGTCTCACCGCTGTCCTCGCAAGGCTCCTCCCGATAATATTACCTAAGGCATGCGATTTAACATACACTAGCATTTAATTTAATAAATAAACTAGTAGGACGCATACATAGGTCGAGGTTTCCTAACATGAAACAGGGGACATGGTGCATGGCTCATACACATATCCTAAGGGTGCAAGTCCCTAACATGCAAAGTCTAGGGTAGCATGCATTCTACATTTAAATCATACAAGCATGGATTACATATTATTGCAGGTTAATATACATCCACGGTGCCCCAGGAGAGGTCGGTATACGCCCAAGTGCGTATAACGCCTCTCTACTGGGTTGGATTGTCCCACTCACCGGTATCTGGGTCGTCGCGCGACCGTCCGTCTAGATCTGCAAGACAGACATTCAAAATGGTGAGTTAAAATCCATAAATACTCTAAAATACCCCAAACACACAAAACCCACAACTAAACACCTAACACTCGGGCAAACGTGCACACGACCCGCACGCACGCTAACCCGAGCACTCCGGCTACCACCCGCACGGCCGGCAACCACCCGCACGGCCGCTCGACCGCCCGGGTGCACCGCCGCGCCTCGGCCCGCGCACTCCGCGCACCGCCGCGCCTCGGCCCGCGCACTCCGCGCACCGCCGGGCCCCTGCCCGCCGCCGAGACACGCCGCCGAGCTTCCCGTGTGCACCGCGCGCCCCCTGCGCCCCAGCGCAGCCGCTCGCGCACACCCCGCACGCCATCGCTGGCCCGCGAGCACCCCGCACGCCCCGCGCGCAGCGTCTCGCCCCGCGCGCACCCCGCGCGCATCTCCAGCCCCCCATCCGCACGCACTCCGCGCGCACCTACCACCCTCTAACCGCACGCACCACCCCGCGCGCCACCCGCTCGCATCCACTGCACCCCCCGAGCGCACGCCCTCGCGCGATCGGCAAACTGGTGCCCTGCTGCCCGCCGCACGCCCGAGTGCCCTGCGCCCCATGCGCAGCACCCGCGTGCGCCCTGCCCTCACGGCCATCACCTCCAGCACCCGGTACCCGCGGCCCAGCGCCTGGTGCTCAGCGCCCAGCACCCGGGACCCTCACCCAGCGTCCACGCGCACGCCCGCACAGCACGCACCCAGCGCGCCTGGCAGCACGCGCTCAGCGCGCCTGCCAGTCTGCGCGCGCCGCTGCCCGCACTGCCTGCCTGCGCGTCGCCGAGTGGCCCGAGCCCTGTTCGCCTACCCACCCGAGCCCTGTCCGCCTGGCACTCGAGCACCACCTACCAGCCGCCCGAGCATGGCCTGCCCAGCCGGCCTGCCCGCAGCCACTCGAGCCCAGCACTCCCTGCTGCACGCCTCCCCCTGCACCCCCCGAGCGCACGCCCGCCCAGCAAACTGGTGCACCAACTCCCAGCCTACCCGAGCTAGCCAGCGCTCAGCACCCCCGCTCGCCCAGCATGCCCAACGCCTGCAGCACCACCCGAGCGCACGCCGCGCGCACGCACCCGCGCGCCCGGCCACCTGGTGCCCCACGCTGCTGCGCCTGCTGCCAGCGCTCCCGGGACAGCCACCCCACTGCCCGAGACCATCCCCCACCCATACCCGAGCACCTCTACCACCACCCACCGACCTCCGCCCTCCGACGGCCACCCACAGCCGCCGACCTCCACCCAACCCCAAAATCCACCTCCTAACATCCATCTAAACAAGAAAAGAGGGGAAAATAGGGCTTACCAAGGGGAGGGAGCGAAGTCCGGACGCTCTCCACGCGCCGAAACCCTTCTCAACGGCTCTCTTATGCCCCGATCTACCACGGCCCTTGAAATGGCCCGAATCAGAGGACAAAGAGAGGGGGACGGAGTGGCTAGAGTCGTCGGAATCGGGATTTGAAGACACCGGTGTGTAGATCGGGACCCGATCTACACTTCCCGTGCTTTGGGTTTTAGGGTTTGAGGGGTCTAAGGGCCTCTAATGGAAGAAAAAGAGAGAGGGAGGAGAGAGAGGGATTTGGTAGGGATGATGAATAGTGCATGGGATATTTTCTCACCCACTATTTATACCAAGTCACTTAAAAACCCAGATACGCCCCGGAACTGCGAAATTTCGGGAACGTTACCGGAATTCGATGAAATTTTCGTGAGAGGCATAAAATGGCACCAGGACACCAAATATGCAGTTAGATTTTCAATCGGAGTCCTCTAACTCAGACGATAGCTAACAGTCCAAAAATTAGCGGTTCCGATCGAAAACCCTAAAAATTTTAAAAACTGCCAGGACGCTCCAACGGTTACCAGTAGGCTAAAAGTGACACATATATAACATTCTTCCCCCCTTAGGAAATTTTGTCCTCAAAATATGCAAAAACATCTAGGAGGGGAAAAGACGCGTCACACCTGGCATCCCTTGAGCTCCTAAGTGTCCTTAACACCGGAACGGTGCTGCCATCGCACCTCGACCAACTGGACGGTCTTGGTGCAGAACCTCCTCACGCGGCGGTCCATGATCTCAATCGACTGCTCCACGAATGACTATCCGGCTCAGAGACGAGCGGCTCGAACGGGATGACATGGGCAGGATCGCGGACACCTTTACCCAACTGCGAACCCACCACTCCAAGACGGAGAGGTAAGAATTGGCGCTGAGGTGAGCCTCCGATAAACTCCAGGAAGCTCTCCTCGCAAGAAGGGGACCACTCGAACCGGACATCCTTCCGAGTAAGGCGGTTAAGAGGAACAGCTATCTTCGAGAGTCCCTCGTCAAGCTTCCTGCAATAACCCTCCAACTCGGGAAGCTCCGAATCCTTGCGGGGTTCGACGGCCTACGCCAATTCGACATAGCAAGCGTCTTACCCGGGTCCACAGATATCCTTTTCCAGAAACCACTCAGCCCAAAAGGCCTTAACCTCTAACCAAACTCGCACTTGATCACTCATCCATCTGATGCTTCCATGGTATCCCTTGCCTGGGAAAAGAAACCTCGGGAGGGCACCATGAAATCCCGATATAGGATACCCCGACAACCAAACAAGGAACACGAAGTACCCTAGCCCGGGTTCCAACGCCGACCTCACAAGGCCCCTTAATCCAGAAAGGAACACTAGAAGAAGACATCATTTAAATAACACCACTAACCCCTCCGGATCACCTACCTCTAGATGATAACTCAACGATGTCCTTCAACATCAACAACAAGACCGGACCCAACATCATTGGGAACGGTCCAACAGAAACTGGGTCACGAGCGACCCGCCTTCGCCTCATCCACACCCTCACTCCCGAAAGGAGACATTTTGGGACTTTGGGAGAGACTTAGACTGCTCTCTACCCCTGGTCCACCGGTAGCCTCTCCCCGCTCCGTAGCTCGCCTGGTCCTCTGACCGGGAGCCTGTCTAACGCCGGGGCTGTACTACGCGGATCCGACGAAGGGGAGAGCGATTCCACGCTCGCGACACCATTCAATAACCTCTTACCGGGTAGCCCCTACCTAGCATACTCCCAAATTCAGTACCCCTCCGACTGCATCGGTGGTACCTACTGATGGGAACTCTCTGCCAGGACGGCAAAACCCGGCTTCCTTAACCCAAACAACCACTCTTGATTCTCACTCATCCAGATACCACACACACTTGCATAATAACCATCAAACACACACCCACACATATATCCTATCACTAGAGAGCTAGGAACACAAGATGATACCTCGAACCATGACACCCGAAGGCTGCGCCTCCTCGGCCGTAAGCGCTGCAACTCTGCCTTGAACCAACCGCGGCTGAGGAGCAGGGGCACGCCTCGCCGGCTGCACTGGCTGCTGCTGTGCTGCTGGCCCGGAAGCTGCTGCTGCAAGAACTGCGGCTGCTGAGGTGGCACTCGGGGTCGGCCAGCATCTGGGCAATTGTATCTGATATGCCCGATGCGCTGACAATGGAAGCAGCGCCGCTTCTCCGGCCGTACGGACTGGATGGGCACTGCCGCAATGGGTGCTGGATCCCACACTGGCACCGCATCTGCTGGAGGAGAGGCAGCCGCTGACTGATCGAAGCGGGGCCTCTTCCTCTTGCGCTGCCTCTGGTCCTGACTCCCGGAAGGACCCTGATCTGCAGAAGGGGTCGGAACCGTCACCATGATCCCGAGATCTCGCTCGACTGTCTTCGCTCGAGACACTAAGTCGGAGAACCTCGAGAATGCATGGGAGGTGACGTGCACCCTGATAGCGCTGCTGAGACCCAACTCAAAACGACGACACCGCGTCTCCTGGTCTGCCACCAAGGCTGGAGCGAACCTGGAAAGGCTCGTGAAGCGCAGAGTAGTCAGCAACCGACATGGAACCCTGCGTCAGCTGCTCAAACTCCCGCTCCACTAGCTGTCGCGTCGAGAATGGGAAATACTCCTCCAAGAAATGCCCCTGGAAACCCGCCCATGTGAGCCGCGCCACTCCCTCTGGGATGTCCACCACTCGGGTAGCCCACCAGTCGGCGGCGTCACCCTTCAGCATGAAAGTGGCCAGGGCGACTCGCTGGCGATCGGTGCAAAGCATGGCCGCGAAAATGGTATCCACCTCCCTCAACCAACGCTCTGGCGCAAGAGGATCTGCCGACTGCCCATGAAACTCGGGAGGATGGAGCTTTAGAAAGGCGTTGAGGCCGCTCTGCTGCACTCGCGCTGCCGCCTCTAGCTCCTCCTCCCTCTGCAGGGGATCCTCAACTCTCACTGCCGGAACTGCCACAGGAACTGGGGGTACATCGGGTACCACAGGCGGATCTGCCACCAAGGGGACCGGCGGAACTGCCTCGCGGGTCACCCTCAGCTCCTGAATCTCCCTAGCCTGCTCTGCCAACATCCGCGTCTGTGTCTCCACCAAATCAGCCAACCGAGCGAAAGCACGCTCCCAAGCAGGAGGCTCCTGCGTCAAGGGCTCTCCGGTAGCATCCTCGTCTCTGGTAGGTCCGGAAACCTCCAAAGACCGAGAGGGACCTCGTCCGCGCCGTCCTCTGCGAGGAGGCATATCAGCACCCTAAGAAAACCAGACACTAGGATCAGAATACTCATATCGAAATCCTAGGACTCATCTCTACGAAAGGAAGACTATTGGCTCTGACAGGACCAGGCTCTGATACCAACTTTTGTCACGCCCCAGGGCGGCCGTCCCCGGGACGCGGCAGGTGTATATATCATATCAGAGGCCTACACATGAGGTCAAATACATATACTCTAAACCACAGATAAAAATGACAACATAGATCAACAAGGCTGACATAATATATACACAATATAGCGGAAGCAAAAGACTGAGTCTGTAAATAAAACATACTACAGACTCGATACACAATCATACGTCCTGTGAGAGCCAATATACATAGAAACAACTGAATATATACAGACGCGTGCCAAGCACGGAAATAAAATACATACAGCCAAGAAAAGGGATGCTGATAGCCTCTGGCACTCGCGGAACGTGGCGCTGCTCCGCTACTGAAGGAATCCCTCGGAAAGCTCCAACTGCTGCTCTGGCTCTAGCTCAGGCTCAGTGACCACTGGGGAAAAACATATGCGAGGGGTGAGCCACACGCTCAGTGAACGGCACAACCCATGCATCACAGACAATATTGACCATAACATATTAATCCAGCTATTCGTCCCGCCTCTAAGGGGCAGGAACAACATAAACATTAATCCATCCTAAACCACAATTTCCATAACCCAGATCATACCCTCACCTTCACCCCTCAACAGGGGACTCAGGATGTTGGGACTAACAATCAACCATAAACAAAACCAGCGGGTCGCTCATCGCCAACCCACCACACCCTCACCCTCACCTTTCCAAAGGTGACATAGGATTTTGGGACTGACTAGGCTGTTGGTCACCCTTAGTCCACCGATAGTCTCTCCCTCCACTCCGTAGGCCGCTTGGTCTCCACCCACAACTTCAGCACAGTCCGTCACAAATATCGGGAGGCGCCTACTGATGTGGGTCCTCCGAAGGACGACCTTTCTAACGCTGGAGGTAGCCTCTACCGGATCCAACGCAGGGAACAGAACAGCCTATCCATACGCATATGATCCACTCGGATCCGCCGACAACACATCTCTACCACTCAAATGTCATGAACTCTTCAGAGTTCCTCCAGGGCGCATATCCAAGATGCGGGGAAAATAGTACAATCAAAAGCAGTGTTGGAATATCATTGGGGGAAAGAAACTCGGGAGGGCGGCGTGAGTTCCCGATACAGGGTACCCCGACAACCAAACAAGGAACACGGAGTACCCTAACACGGGTCTCACCGCTGTCCTCGCAAGGTCCCTCCCCTATAATATTCACTACTCATGCTAATAATCATACTAATCATACAACATTACTTATAATATTATTGGGACTAGAAACCTTGGGAGAGCAGCATGAGGTCCCGATACAGGACATCCCGACAACCAAACAAGGAACACGGAGTACCCTAACCCGGGTCTCACCGCTGTCCTCGCAAGGCTCCTCCCTATAATATTATCTAAGGCATGCGATTTAACATACACTAGCATTTAATTTAATAAATAAACTAGTAGGACGCATACATAGGTCGAGGTTTCCTAACATGAAACAGGGGACATGGTGCATGGCTCATACACATATCCTAAGGGTACAAGTCCCTAATATACAGAGACTAGGGGTAGCATGCATTCTACATTTCAATCATACAAGCATGGATTACATATTATTGCAGGTTAATATACATCCACGGTGCCCCAGGAGAGGTCGGTATACGCCCAAGTGCGTATAACGCCTCTCTACTGGGTTGGATTGTCCCACTCACCGGTATCTGGGTCGTCGCGCGACCGTCCGTCTAGATCTGCAAGACAGGCATTCAAAATGGTGAGTTAAAATCCATAAATACTCTAAAATACCCCAAACACACAAAACCCACAACTAAACACCTAACACTCGGGCAAACGTGCATGACCCGCACGCACGCTAACCCGAGCACTCCGGCTACCACCCGCACGGCCGGCAACCACCCGCACGGCCGCTCGACGCCCGGGTGCACCGCCGGCCTCGGCCCGCGCACTCCGCGCACCGCCGCGCCTCGGCCCGCGCACCCCGCGCACCGCCGGACCCCTACCCACCGCCGAGACACACCGCCGAGCTTCCCGGGTGTACCGCGCGCCCCCTGCGCCCCAGCGCAGCCGCTCGCGCACACCCCGCACGCCATCGCTGGCCCGCGAGCACCCCGCACGCCCCGCGCGCAGCGTCTCGCCCCGCGCGCACCCCGCGCGCATCTCCAGCCCCCCATCCGCACGCACTCCGCGCGCACCTACCACCCTCTAACCGCACGCACCACCCCGCGCGCCACCCGCTCGCATCCACTGCACCCCCCGAGCGCACGCCCTCGCGCGATCGGCAAACTGGTGCCCTGCTGCCCGCCGCACGCCCGAGTGCCCTGCGCCCCATGCGCAGCACCCGCGTGCGCCCTGCCCTCACGGCCATCACCTCCAGCACCCGGTACCCGCGGCCCAGCGCCTGGTGCTCAGCGCCCAGCACCCGGGACCCTCACCCAGCGTCCACGCGCACGCCCGCACAGCACGCACCCAGCGCGCCTGCCAGTCTGCGCGTCGCCGAGTGGCCCGAGCCCTGTTCGCCTACCCACCCGAGCACTGTCCGCCTGGCGCCCGAGCACCACCTACCAGCCGCCCGAGCATGGCCTGCCCAGCCGGCCTACCCGCAGCCACTCGAGCCCAGCACACCCTGCTGCACGTCTCCCCCTGCACCCCCCGAGCGCACGCCCGCGCGCGCACCCGCGCGCACGCGCCCGCGCGCCCAGCAAACTGGTGCACCAACTCCCAGCTTACCTGAGCTAGCCAGCGCTCAGCACCCCCGCTCGCCCAGCACGCCCAACGCCTGCAGCACCACCCGAGCGCACGCCGCGCGCAGGCCGCGCGCAGGCACCCGCGCGCCCGGCCACCTGGTGCCCCACGCTGCTGCGCCTGCTGCCAGCGCTTCCGGGACAGCCACCCCACTGCCCGAGACCATCCCCCACCCATACCCGAGCACCTCTACCACCACCCACCGACCTCCGGCCACCTCCACAGCCCTCCGACGGCCACCCACAGCCGCCGACCCCCACCCAACCCCAAAATCCACCTCCTAACATCCATCTAAACAAGAAAAGAGGGGAAATAGGGCTTACCAAGGGGAGGGAGCGAAGTCCGGTTGCTCTCCGCGCGCCGAAACCTTTCTCAAAGGCTCTCTTATGCCCCGATCTATCACGGCCCTTGAAATGGCCCGAATCAGAGGACAAAGAGAGGGGGACGGAGTGGCTAGAGTCGTCGGAATCGGGATTTGAAGACACCGGTGTGTAGATCGGGACCCGATCTACACTTCCTATGCTTTAGGTTTTTGGGTTTGAGGGGTCTAAGGGCCTCTAATGGAAGAAAAAGAGAGAGGGAGGAGAGAGAGGGATTTGGTAGGGATGATGAATGGTGCATGGGATATTTTCTCACCCACTATTTATACCAAGTCACTTAAAAACCTAGATACGCCCCGGAACTGCGAAATTTCGGGTACTTTACCGGAATTCGATGAAATTTTCGTGAGAGGCATAAAATGGCACCAGGACACCAAATATGCAGTTAGATTTTCAATCGGAGTCCTCTAACTCAGACGATAGCTAATAGTCCAAAAATTAGCGGTTCCGATCGAAAACCCTAAAATTTTTAAAAACTGACAGGACGCTCCAACGGTTACCAGTAGGCTAAAAGTGACACATATATAACAATATGTGTAAAGGCCAATGCATCCTGTCACCTTGTTATCATGCTAGGAAAGCCTCGACCTATGTATGCGTCCGATTAGTTTAATTTATTAAATTAAATGCGAACTTATGGTATTTTAGCATGCCTTAGGGAATATTATAAGGGGCCTTGCGAGGTCAGCATTGAGACCCGGGCTAGGGTACTCCGTGTTCCTTGTTTGGTTGTCGGGATATCCTATATCGGGACCTCATGGTGCCCTCCCAAGGTTTCTTTTCCTGATAATATTATAACCTCGTTATTATAATATGTGTTTCCCCGCATCTTAGTTATGCGCCCTGGAGGAATTCTGAAGAATTCATGACATTTATAAGTTGAGATCGGTGTTGGCGGATCCGAGTGGATTGTATGCATGTGGATAGGCTGTTTATTTTCCCTTCGTTGGATCCGTATAGAGACTGCCCCAGCGTTAGACAGGCCTTCCTGATAGAGGGCTCCCATCAGTAGGCACCTCCTGATTTGGGTTCGGACTGTGCTGAATTGTGGGAGTAGACCAGGCGGCCTACGAAGTGGAGGAGAGACTATCGGTGGACCAAGCGTGATTAACAGCCTAGTCAGTCCTAAAAGCCCAAGTTACCCTGGAAGGGTGAGGGTGAGGGTGTGGTGGGTCGGCGATGTAGTGACCCACTGGTTTGTGTAGTTGTTGCCACTTAGAGGCTATAAATGATTTAAGGTTGATATGATTTGTGATGTATAGTTGGTGCCATTCACTGAGTGTGTGGCCAGGTAGAGGCTGCCCGGAAGAGGGTTAACGAATGATGTCGCGAGCGTGGAATCGTTCTCCCCTTCGTTGGATCCGTGTAGTGACATCCCCGACGTTAGAGGCCAGGGAGAGGCTACCGGTGGACCAGGGGTGTTGTGCAGTCTAAGTCTCTCCCAAAGTCCCAAGATGTTTCCTTTCAGGAGTGAGAATGTGGATGAGACGAAGATGCGTCCATCGTGACCCATTCGTCGTTCGACCGTTCCCATAGATGTTGGGTTAGGTCTTGTGATCGATGTTGAGGGACATCGATTGTTATATATGTGTCACTTTTAACCTGCTGGTAACCGTTGGAGCGTTCTGGCAGTTTTTCATTTTTTTCGGTTTTCGATCGGAATCGCTAATTTTTGGACTGTTAGCTATCGTCCTGAGTTAGAGGACTCCGATTGGAAATCTAACTGCATATTTTGGTGTCTTGGAGCCATTTTAAGCCTCTCACAAAAATTTTGTCAAATTCCGGTAACGTTTCCAAAATTTCACAGTTCCGGGGCTTATCCGGGTATTTTAAGTCGCTCGCTATATAAATGGAATCTAAAATTAGATGGGCACTATTCATCATCTCCCTCCTTGAGCTCCCTCTCTCCCCTTCTCCATTTTTCTCACTTTTGAGCCCCCTAGAGCCCTCAAAGCTTAAAACCTAAAGCATAGGAAGTGTAGATCGGGTCCCGATCTACACCCCGGTGCTTTCAAATCCCGATTCCGGCGAGTTTTGCCCCTCCATCCCCCCTCTCTTCTCCTCTGTTTTGGCCCATCTCGGAGGTGGGAGTAGATCCGGGCGTTGGAAGCCTTTTGGGAGAGGTTTCGGTGCGCGGAGAGCAACCGGACTTCCCTTCCTCCCCTTGGTAAGCCTCTTTTCCTCTTTTTCTTGTATAGATGTATGTTAGGAGGTTGGTTTTGGGGTTGGGAGGCGGTCGGCGGCGGTGGGTGGCCGTCGGAGGGCTGTGGGAGGTGGTCGGAGGCCATTGGTGGCCGGAGGTGGGAGCTAGGCAGTCCGGGCATGGTGGTTGCTGTCTCGGGCAGGGCAGCAGCAGCAGGCGCAGCAGGCAGGGCCACTGGCAGGGCGCGCGCGTGCGTGCGCGCGGGCGTGCGCGCGGGCGTGCGCTCGGGGGGAGCTGGTGGCCACCAAGGCGCACGTACTGGGCGTGCTGTGCGCAGGCGGGCTAGGCGCGCCGGGTGGGGGCTAGCCGGGTAGGCTGGGAGCAGGCGCACCAGTTTGCCGGGCGCGCGCGCGGGCATGCGCTCGGGGGGTGCAGGGGGAGGCATGCGGGTAGGCTAGCTGCGGGCTGTGCGAGCAGGGCAGGCCATGCTCGGGCAGTTGGCAGGGGGTGCTCGGGCATCAGGCGGGCAGTGGCTGGGCGTGCAAGGCGAACGGTGCTCGGGCCACTCGGTGACGCGCGCAGGCAGGCAGCGCGGGCATGCTGGCAGGCGCGTTGGGCGCGTGCTGCCAGGCGCGCTGGGCGCGTGTTGCGCGGGCGTGCGCGTGGGCGCTGGGTGAGGGTCCCGGGTGCTGGGCCACGGATACCGGGCGCTGGGCTGAGGCGCAGGCGTGCGCGCGGTGCAGTGGGTGCGAGCGGGTGGTGCGCGCGGGTAGAGGCTGGTAGGTGCGTGCGGAGTGCGAGCGGATAGGGGCTGGAGGTGCGCGCGGGGCGAGGCGCGGGGCGAGACGCGGGGCGAGACGCTGCGCGCGGGGCGTGCGGGGTGCTCGCGGGCCGGCGCGAGGCGTGCGGGGTGTGCGCGGGGGGCTGCGCTGGGGCGCAGGGGGCGCGCGGTGCACCCGGGAGGCTCGGCGGCGTGTCCAGGCGACGGGCAGGGGCCCGGCGGTGCACGGGGTGCGTGGGCTGAGGCGCGGCGGTGCTCCCGGGCGGTCGGGTGGCCGTGCGGGTGGTTGCCGGCCGTGCGGGTGGTTGCCGGAGTGCTCGGGCTAGCGTGCGTGCGGGTCGTATGCACGTTTGCCCGAGTGTTGGGTGTTTGATTTTGGGTTTTGTGTATTTTTGAGTGTTTAGCAGTATTTGAGGATTTTACTCAACGCATTGATTGCCCTGTCTTGCAGATCTCGACGGACGGTCGCGCGTCGACCCGATCTTCGGTGAGTGGGACGATCCAACCCAGTAGGGAGGCGTTACATGCACTTGAGCGTGTACCGTCCTCCCCTGGGGCACCATAGTAAATATTAACCTGTTTAATATGAAAATCATGATAATCTGTAGTATGCATGCCACCCTAGATTTGTGTGCTAGGGACTTATACCCTTAGGACCCGTATAAGATCCATGCACCCTGTTATCATGTTTCCATGCTAGGAAAGCCCCGACTGATGCATGTTCCCATTTAGTTTATTTATTTAAATAAAATGCGAGCATGTGAGTATTAGCCTGTTTTAGTGAATATCATAGGGGAGGGGCCTCGCGAGGACAGCGGTGAGACCCGGGCTAGGGTACTCCGTACTCCTTGTTTGGTTGTCGGGATGTCCTATATCGGGACCTCACGCTGCCCTCCCAAGGATTCTTTCCCCATTAATATTCCAACCTTGTTATAAATTTTATGCATGTTCCCCGCATCTTGGTTATGCGCCCTGGAGGAATTCTGAGGAATTCAGGACATTAGAGTTGATAGGAGGTGATGTCTGCGGATCCGAGTGGATCATATGCGATGGATAGGCTGTTCTGTTCCCTTCAATGGATCCTTTAGAGACTACCCTGGCGTTAGAAAGGTTTGTCCCGTGCAGGGGCTCCCATCAGTAGGCGCCTCCTGATTTGGTAGAAGGACTGTGCTGAAAGTGGGAGTGGCCAAACGACCTACGGAGTGGGGAGAGACTATCGGTGGACCAAGGGTGACCAACAGCCTAGTCAGTCCCAAGAGCCTAGGTCACCTATTGAGGGTGAGGGTGAGGGTATGGTGGGCCGGCGATGTGACGACCCACTGGATTGTCAGTCCCAATATCCTATGTCACTCCTGTTGAGGGGTGAGGGTGAGGGTGTAGTAGGTTGGCGATAGCGACCTGCTGGATTGGTGTGGTTAGTCCCAATATCCTTTGTCACCCAGTGAGGGTGAGGGTGATGGTGAAGTGGGTTGGCGGTAGCGACCCACTGGTTTGCGGAGTTGTTGCCATTTTGTGGCTTGTGCATGTGTTTGTGGATTAATGATAACTGGTTTTGGTTAATATAAATTGTGATGCATGGGTCGTGCTGTTCACTGAGCGTGTGGCTCACCCCTCACATAATATTTTTCTCCAGTGTCATCTGAGTCGGATCTGGAGGAGGAGCTCCCCGAGGGATTTCATCAGTAGCGAAGTAGCACCACGTCCCGCGAGTATCAGAGGCTATCAGCATCCCTTGTCCTTGTATGTATTATATTCCGTGCTTGGACACGTGGTTGTGTATTATTTGGATGTCTTTGTATATATTGGCTCTCACAGGACATATGATTATGTATCGAGTCTGTAGTATGTTTTGATTACAGATTCAGTCTTTTAGCTTCCGCATTTGGTGTGTATATCATGTCAGCCCTGCTTTTGTCTGTGTTGTCATTTTAGTTGTTGTGTGAGTATGTTATTGAACTCTTGTTACTGATATCATATATACACCTGTCGCGTCCCGGGGTCGGCCGACCCTGGGGCGTGACAAACGATGGGCGTTTATCTAGATGTAGATGATCCAGCAGTGTTGAGTAGACCAGTAAATCCGGGTCTCTTCAACCGACGGTATGGTCCCTAGACCAGTAAATCCGGGTCTCTTCGATTGACGGTATGATCTCTCCCCATAAGTCCCAAAAGACTCCCGCCGGGAGTGAGGGTGGGGGGGGGGGGGTGGGTTAGGTTGGTCGCGCCGCCGCGTGACCCAGTGATCATTGGGTTTCTACCCATGTTTTTCCTTGAAAAAGTGAACTGATTTATGTATTGAACTGTAGATGGTGATTGGTTTCCAGCCACTCACTGAGCTTGTAGCTCACCCCTCGCATACTGTTTCTTTTCAGGGGCAGTGTTGGGCGTGGAGCTGGAGCTTTCCTGTGGCGTGGTCTTATGGGCGTGGAGCGTTCTTTCGGCGGGTGGCGAGTGTGAGGCTGTCAGCATTCCTAGAGTCATTTTATGCTTTGTAAATCATGCATGTGGCACAGGTTGTATTTTCCTTGGTCTAGACATGGCTTCCACAGGACATTGATTGTGTATTCGGGTCTATAATAATGTTATTGATTTACATACATTGTTGTATATTATGCTTCCGTTTTTCAGTCAGTTATCATTATCTTGCTTTGCCGCCTTGTGTATTGTTGTTGGTGTTCTTATTGACCCCAGGTATTGATAGCTGATATTAGTATTATTATTGCCACGTCTCGGGGAAGCCTGGGGCGTGACAATATTAACACACATCACGCATGTCCATGCACGAAGGGCACATGCAAACATAATAATTCACACATGAATATGATACATATGCAAGTATTTGGTAGAAAGGTGGGGGTTCTACACAATATACAAGCTATACTAACCTAGCATGCAAATACTTAGCATATTATGGGTTAGACATGACCATACTACTTATCTAATTAAGTAGTATAGTCAGGGTGCCCAACGGATGCGCGACGCACGACTACGTGCATCCAACGCTTCCCGAAGGGTTGGATCAAACCACTCACCGCGCGTCCGGTCTATGAGATCTACAAACCACAACCAATCATCCACAATTAAATACGGAACCTCCTATCACACCTATAAGACTACTTCATGAAGACCCTAACTCCTAATACTTCCATATTATCACACAAGACACATAATATCAACCGAGCAAAACTGCAAAACCTGCTGCAACCAGCCCTACTAATTGATCTCCATAGCACCCAATACGCTTCCAAACATTATGAAATAAATCATGCACATTCTCTGATATGCTGGAATCATAATCCATGAAGACATTAGAACCTAATTTTTCCTCTACAAGCCCGAAATAAATTATTTCCAGAAGCAGGTCAATTCCTACGCGAATCTGGACAGGCCATGCAAAACAGGTTCTAACTTACACCACAGATATCATAATGACCCCAAATTTCATATATAACAACTAGACACATAGATTATCATATCATATGCAGACATAATCCTACAAATGTACCTGTAAATACTAGATTTACTGAGATCTTTAAAATACAGAGTCCTGCCTTAGCAAAATAGGGGAAGGGAAATGGGGAGATGCCGGGTTCTCGACACACCCACGACCACCTCAACCACCGCCACCACTACCACCACCTCATCAGCGTCGCCTCAAGCCCTTCATGGAAGAAAACAGGGGTGCAAAGGGGGCATGAGAAGGGGATAGAGAGAAGAGAAACAACAACAACAACAATAACAACAACAACACATACTCACCCTTTCTGACTCTTTCTTGTGCTTCTTCTTCATCTTTTCCTCCATTAACAACACACACACAAAAAAAACAGAGAGGGAGAGGGAGACGAGAGTGAGAGAGAGTGTGAGATTTCCACACAAAGGGGGCTTTAAATGGAATTAAAGTGAGTTGGTGGGGGGGGGGGGGGGACAAGACCAAATCATCCCTGACCAGAATTTCTGAACAGGCTTCACTAGAACCGCCATACCTCCTACAATATAGCTCCGAATTGTACAATTCAAAATCTATTGGAAAGCAAAGAAGATTATCTACAACTTTCATGTTTATGCCAAGATCAAATAATCCCTCCAGCTATTCCGAAATGTGAGCTAAACATTGAACAGGGCTGCTGCCAGAATTTTCTCATCCCCGGAGTATACTTGGAAAAATACCCATAACTTTTGCTACATGAATCCAGTTGATCTAATTCCACTTTTGTATGAAAGCTAACTCAAAAATTAACATCTCATGATAAAATCATATTTAAACCTCTTCATCTTGGATTTTAACAAAATTAAATCCAAATACCAAACCGGAAATGCATAACTTCTAGGAGAAAAAATTATGTAGCCAAATTTTCAATCAGAGCACTCCAACTCTTGTAGGTAGCTAAAACCCAAAATTTTAGCGACTCCAATCGAAAAATAAGACTCCAAATGACACAAGCATAACAATTACAACAATTCAATACTAAGGCAATTTCCTTTGAAGAAAAAAAAGCATGGGTAGAAACCCAAAGGATAAAAAGGTCACGTGACGGTGTGATCGAACCTCGACCTCACTCTCTGGAGGGAGGCTTTTGGGACACTCGGGGAAGAAAATAACTGTTAACCATATCACTTGGTATTACTGGATAACAGTTACAACGAGTCCATCCGCTATGAGGTAGAGATATACTTCGATACCTCAAGCGTTAGGAGGAACATACCCAGAGTATACTCGATGGGTATAAGAGTCACGTGACGACGTGACTTCAACTCTTCCACACCCTAGCACCTGGAGGGGTGACCCTAGGGACTTTTGGGATAAATCCGATTGCTCTACACCCTTCGTCATCCGATAACCCTCTCTCAGGTAGCTTCTACCTGGTATACTCCCACGTTCGATACATCTTGCCGCACGCATCAATAGTACCTACAGGTGGGGGCCCTCTGTCAGGACAGCTACAATGCCGGGCAGCATCGACATGGATCCGACGAAGAGGAGAACGATTCCACGCTCGCAATATCATTCGTTAGCCCTCTCCCGGGTAGCCTCTACCTGGTATACTCCCATGATCAATACATATTGCCGCATGCATAAATAGTACCTACAGGTGGGGCCCCTTGTCAGGACAACTACAACCTGGGCCGCTTCAACACGGATGATATTGGGAGGAAAATACTCCATGTTCGCAAAGCGAACCCAATGGAAAAGTCAACTACTCTCGATAATCACATACCGATGATATCAAATACTCTTGAACTCCCACACAGATGCGTCGCTCGGACGCGAGGAGTTACCTCTACTCTCGCGCAGACATAAGCCCTAAGACACAACCCCACAGGCGGTTCATACACTCGCCTAACATGGGTAGGCCTAGCTTAATGCCACAACTGCCATCTTAACAAAACCGATAAGATATCGAATTCTCCTGAATTTCAATCGAGTGCATCGCTTGGATGCATAGGGGCGATTACATTGCTAGCGCTCCAAATAATGAGGTACAACCCGACAGCCGGGTCATACCCACGCCAATTTCAGATAGGCCTAATCAGTTTTAAAATGTGCATATACATTACAAGAGAATTATATCATAGTTATGTACATGAACTTACATGCACAAGAACATAACAATTAATTATAGGGATACTCCCTAACATGGATAAACAATATATATACCATGCATGGGCTAAATAATATGCATACAAGCCTACAAGCATACCTCATGTAAGCATACAAGCATACCTCATACAAGCATACTATCATTCAAGCATATACCCTAAAGTGCATTGGATATCACCAACTTAAAAGGGAAGGGTCAAGACGCGCACTTACAGGTGCATGCCAATATTCCCAAACGAACCTGAGTCGAGTAGGAAATCGCATCTACTTACTCAGTTCCCACAAAGAGGGAGGGCGAGAGAGAGGGAAAGTCTCATCCTCTTCGGAAGCTGGTCATAGCTTTGCCCTAACAAGATGGGTGCAACAACCATACCACGTCCTCCCGTCTTATGACCAGGGAATATTAAGTATGCACCCGGTTATTAACCCAAGTTTAATCATGCTAGATACTACTAACATAGGGAGGTAGTACTATAAATAGAGACTACCTAAGGCATGCATATTCTATACATTCATATTAACACACATCATGCATGCCCATGCACGAAGGGCGCATGCAAACATAATAATTCACACATGAATATGATACATATGCAAGTATTTTGTCACGCCCCAGGGCGGCCAACCCAGGGACGCGGCAAGTGTATGTATCATATCAGAAGCCTACACAGGAGGTCAATAATATATATCATACACAGACAACTAGAATGACACACATGGAACAAAAGGGGCTGACATGATATATACACCAAATGCGGAAGCAAAAGACTGAATCTGTGAATAAACATTCTACAGACTCGATACTCAATCATCTGTCCTGTGAGAGCCAATATACACAAATACAACTGAATATATACAACACGTGCTCAGCACGGAAATACAATACATACAGTCAAGAAGGGATGCTGATAACCTCTGGCACTCGCGGAACGTGGCGCTGCTCCGCTACTGAAGAAATCCCTCGGAAAGCTCCAACTGCTGCTCCGGCTCTAGCTCAGGCTCAGTGACCACTGGGGAAAAACATGTGCGAGGGGTGAGCCACACGCTCAGTGAACAGCACAACCCACGCATCACAGACAATATTTACCAATATTCCATTATTTTATCCAGCCATCAATACATAACAACATAATCCAGTGGTTCGTACTTCGCCGAACCACCACACCCTCACCCTCACCCATCCATGGGTGACATAGGCTATTGGGACTGATAATCATCTATTCACAAATCCAGTAGGTCGCTCATCGCCAACCCACTACACCCTCACCCTCACCCTACCACGGGTGACATAGGATTTTGGGACTGACTAGGCTGTTGGTCACCCTTGGTCCACCGATAGTCTCTCCCTCCACTCCGTAGGCCGCTTGGTCTCCACCCACAACTTCAGCACAGTCCGAAACCAAATCAGGAGGTGCCTACTTATGTGGGTCCTCCGAAGGACGGCCTTTCTAACGCTGGGGGTAGCCTCTACCGAATCCAACGCAGGGAACAGAACAGCCTATCCATACGCATATGATCCACTCGGATCCGCCAACTACATATCATCACAACTCAAATGTCATGAATTCCTCTGAATTCAACCAGGTGCATCATCAAGATGCGGGAACATGTACAAAAATCTGCAAGGCTGGAATATCATTGGGGGAAAGAAACTCGGAAGGGCGGCGTGAGTTCCCGTTATAGGATACCCCGACAACCAAATAAGGAACACATAGTACCCTAACCCGGGTCTCACCGCTGTCCTTGCAAGGCCCCTCCCCTATAATATCTACCAACTATGCTAATAATTATACCAATCATACAATCATTACATATAATATTATTAGGACTAGAACCTTGGGAGGGCAGCCCGAGGTCCCGATACAGGACATCCCGACAACCAAACAAGGAACACGGAGTACCCTAACACGGGTCTCAGCGTTGACCTCGCAAGGCTCCTCCCTATAATATTATCTTAAGGCATGCGATCTAACAGATACCAGCATTTAATTTAATAAATAAACTAGTAGAACGCAGCATAGGCCGGGGTTTCCTAGCATGAAAACCAGGGGACATGCTGCATGGCTCATACGCATATCCTAAGGGTGCAAGTCCCTAACATGCAAAGACTAGGGGAGCATGCATTCTACACATAAATCATACAAGCATGGATTACATATTATTGCAGGTAATATTTATCCATGGCGCCCCAGGAGAGGTCGGTATACGCCCCAAGTGCGTACAACGCCTCTCTACTGGGTTGGATTGTCCCACTCACCAGAGATCGGGGTCATCGCGCGACCGCCCGTCTAGATCTGCAAGACAGACATTCAATATGGTGAGTTAGAATCCACTAATACTACAAAATACACAAGATCATATATATAAACCCACAACTGAACACCCCACACTCGGGCAAACGTGCATACGACCCGCACGCACGCTAGCCCGAGTACTCCGGCAACCCCCCCCGCACGGCCGGCACCCACCCGCACGGCCACCCGACCGCCCGGGCGCACCGCCGCGCCTCAGCCCGCGCGCCCCGACGCACTGCCGCACGCACGCGCACGCTCGCGCGCGCCCGCGCGCACCGCGCGTCCGGCCCAGCGCGCCCCCGCGCGCACTGCACGCACGCCCCAGCACGCGCGCGCACTGGTCCCCAGCACCGCGCACACTGGTCCCCAGCACCGCGCCCAGGCGCATGCCCAGGCGCTCTGCCCAGCACCCAGGCACAGTGCCCAGGCGCCCTGCCCGCGCGCGCGCACGCTTGCGCGCACGCCCGCGCGCGCCCGCGCGCACCCGCGCACACTCCCGCGCACACCCCCGCTCGCGCCAGCACCCGCGCGCACGCTCGCGACCACTCCGCGCGCACCCGGGCACCCGCGCGCGCGACTGCGCGCCCGACTGCGCCCAGCTCCACCCGCGCGCACTCCCGCGCGCACGTCTGCGCGCACGCGCGCGCGCGCCCCTGCCAGCTGCTGCGCCTGCTGCCTGTGCTGCTGCCACCAGCCACCTCAACCACCACTCCTCCGGCCACCAATGGCCTCCGACCACCTCCACAGCCCTCCGACGACCGCCCACCGCCGCCAACCACCTCCCAACCCCAAATCCCACCTCCTAACATCCATCTAAGCATGAAAAAGAGAGGAAAGAGGCTTACCGAGGGGAGGAAGAGGCGTCCGGTGGCTCTCCACGCGCCGAAACCTTTCCCAACGGTTCTCTCACGCCCCGATCTACCTTGGCCTTCAAAACGGGCCAAATCAGAGGACAAAGAGGGGAGGTCGGGGAGGCTAGGATCGCCGAAAACGGGATTTGAAGACACCGGTGTGTAGATCGGGACCCGATCTACACTTCCCGTGCCTTAGGTTTTTAGGTTTGAGGGGTCTAGGGGGCTTGAAAGTGAGAAAAAGAGAGAGGGGAGAGAGAAAATCACTTTGGGGAAGACAATGAACAGTAACTGGGGTTTTAGATCCCACTTATTTATAGTGCGCGACTTAAAAACCCGGATACGCCCCGGAACTGTGAAATTTTTGTAAACGATGCCGGAATTCGATGAAATTTTCGTGAGAGGTCTAAAATGGCACCAGGACACCAAATATGCAGTCAGATTTCCAATCGGAGTCCTCTAACTCAGGACGATAGCTAACAGTCCAAAAATACGCGGTTCCGACCAAAAACCCTAAAAATTTTTAAAACTGCCAGGACGCTCTAACGGTTACCAGCAGGCTAAAAGTGACACAAGTATAACATATTTGGTAGAAAGGTGGGGGTTCTACACAATATACAAGCTATACTAACCTAGCATGCAAATACATAGCATATTATGGGTTAGACATGACCATACTACTTATCTAATTAAGTAGTATAGTCAGGGTGCCCAACGGATGCGCGACGCACGACTACGTGCATCCAACACTTCCCGAAGGGTTGGATCAAACCACTCACCGCAACCCGGATCGTCGCGTGTCCGGTCTACGAGATCTACAAAACACAACCAATGATCCACAATTAAATATGGAACCTCCTATCAGACATATAAGCCTACTTCATGAAGACCCTAACTCCTGATACTTCCATATTATCACACAAGACACATGCAAACAACTCCTTGACACACAACCGAGCAAAACTGTAAAACCTCCTGCAACCAGCCCTACTAATTGATCTCCATAGCACCCAATACGCTTTGAAACATTATGCAATAAATCATGCACATTCTGTAATATTCTGGAATGATAATCTATGAAGACATTAGAACCTAATTTGGCCTCTACAAGCCCGAAATAAATTATTTCCAGAAGCAGGTCAATTCCTACGCGAATCTGGACAGGCCATGCAAAACAGGTTTTAACTTACACCACAGATATCATAATGACCCCAAATTTCATATATAACAACTAGACACATAGCTGATCATATCATATGCAGACATAATCCTAAAAATGTGCCTCTAAATACTAGATTTACTGAGATCTTTAAAATATAGAGTGCTGCCTTACCAAAACAGAGGAAGGGAAATGGGGAGATGCGGGGTTCTCGAAACACCCACGACCACCTCAATCACCACCACCACTACCAGCACCTCATCAGCATCTGCTCAAACCCTTCATGGAAGAAAACAGGGGTGCGAAGGGGGCATGAGAAGGGGATAGAGAGAAGACAAACAACAACAACAACAATAACAACAACAACACATACTCACCCTTTTCTCACTCTTTCTTGTGCTTCTTCTTCATCTTTTCCTCCATTAACAACACACACACAAAAAAAACAGAGAGGGAGAGGGAGACGAGAGTGAGAGAGAGTGAGAGATTTCCACACAAAGGGGGCTTTAAATGGAATTAAAGTGAGTTGGTGGGGGGGGGGGGGGGGGACAAGACCAAATCATCCCTGACCAGAATTTCTGAACAGGCTTCACTAGAACAGCCATACCTCCTACAATATAGCTCTGAATTGTACAATTCAAAATCTATTGGAAAGCAAAGAAGATTATCTACAACTTTAATGTTTATGCCAAGATCAAATAATCCCTCCAGCTATTCCGAAATGTGAGCTAAACATTGAACAGGGCTGCTGCCAGAATTTTCTCATCCCCGGGGTATACTTGGAAAAATACCCATAACTTTTGCTACATGAATCCAGTTGATCTAATTCCACTTTTGTATGAAAGCTAACTCAAAAATTAACATCTCATGATAAAATCATATTTAAACCTCTTCATCTTGGATATTAACAAAATTAAATCCAAATACCAAATCGAAAATGCATAACTTCTAGGAGAAAAAATTATGTAGCCAAATTTTCAATCAGAGCACTCCAACTCCTATAGGTAGCTAAAATCCAAAATTTTAGCGACTCCTATAAAAAAATAAGGCTCCAAATGACACAAGCATAACAATTACAACAATTCAATACTAAGGCAATTTCCTTTCAAGTAAAAAAAACATGGGTAGAAACCCAAAGGATAAAAAGGTCACGCGACGGCGTGATCGAACCTCGCCCTCACTCTCCGGAGGGAGGCTTTTGGGACACTCGGGGAGGAAAATAACTGTTAACCATAACACTTGGTATTACTGGATAACAATTACAACGAGTCCATCCGCTACGAGGTAGAGATATACATGAACTTACATGCACGAGAACATAACAATTAATTATAGGGATACTCCCTAACATGGATAAACAATATATATACCATGCATGGGCTAAATAATATGCATACAAGCCTACAAGCATACCTCATGTAAGCATACAAGCATACCTCATACAAGCATACTATCATTCAAGCATATACCCTAAAATGCGTTGGATATCACCAACTTAAAAGGGAAGGGTCAAGTGCAATCTCACGCACTTACAGGTGCATGCCAATATTCCCAAATGAACCTGAGTCGAGTAGGAAATCGCATCTACTTACTCAGTTCCCGCAAAGAGGGAGGGCGAGAGAGAGGGAAAGTCTCATCCTCTTCGGAAGCTGGTCATAGCTTTGCCCCAACAAGATGGGTACAACAACCATACCACGTCCTCCAGTCTTATGACCAGGGAATATTAAGTATGCACCCGGTTATTAACCCAAGTTTAATCATGCTAGATATTACTAACATAGGGAGGTAGTACTATAAATAGAGACTACCTAAGGCATGCATATTCTATGCATTCATATTAACACACATCACGCATGCCATGCATGAAGTGTCACGCCCTAGGGCGGCCATCCCCGAGACGTGGCAATAATGAAATATCAGCTATCAATACCTGAGGTCAATAAAGACTCGAACAACAACACACAAGGTGGCAAAGCAAGGATAATGATAACTGACTAAAAAGCGGAAGCATAATATATAAACAATGTCTGTAAACCAAAAACATTATTACAGACTCGAATACACAATCACTGTCCTGTGAGAGCCAAGTCTAGACAAAAAAAATACAACCTGTGCCACATGCACGATTTACAATACATAAAATGTCTCTAGGACTGCTGACAGCCTCGCACTCGCCACCCGCCGGAAGAACGCTCCACGCCCATATGACCACGCCACAGGGAAGCTCCAGCTCGACGCCCAACACTGCCCCTGAAAAGAAACAGTATGCGAGGGGTGAGCTACAAGCTCAGTGAGTGGCTAGAAACCAATCACCATAACAACAATTCAATGCTAACACAATTTCCTTTCAAGGAAAAACATGGGTAGAAACCCAATGAATAACAGGGTCACGCGGCGGCGCGACCAACCTCACCCTCACCCTCACTCCCGGAGGAAGACTCTTGGGACTTTTGGGGAGAGACCATACCGTTGGTCGAAGAGACGCGGAATTACTAGTCCACACAACACTACTGGATCACCAACCTCACCCTCACCCTCACTCCCGGAGGGAGACTCTTGGGTCTCTTGGGGAGAGACCATACCGTTGGTCGACGAGACCCAGAATTACTGGTCTACACAACACTACTGGATCATCTACATCGAGATAACTGCCCAACGATGTCTTTGAGCATCGATACGCAACAGGACCCAACAACTATGGGAACAGACGAACCACAAATGGGTCACGTGGCGACGTGTCTTCACCTCATCCTCACCCTCTGTTATACTTGTGTCACTTTTAGCCTGCTGGTAACCGTTGGAGCGTTCTGGCAGTTTTTAAAATTTTTAGGGTTTTTCGATCGGAACCGCTAATTTTTGGACTGTTAGTTATCGTCCTGAGTTAAAGGACTCCGATTGAAAATATAACTGCATATTTGGTGTCCTGGTGCCGTTTTAGACCTCTCACGAAAATTTCGTTGAATTCCGGTAACGTTTCCAAAATTTCACAGTTCCGGGGCGTATCTGGGTTTTTAAGTCGCTCACTATATAAGGATGGGATCTAATTTTCGAGGTACTGTTCATCATCCCTACCAAATGAGTTTTTCTCTCTCCCCTCTCTCTTTTTCTCACTTTTGACCCCCCTAGAGCCCTCAAAGCTTAAAACCTAAAGCATAGGAAGTGTAGATCGGGTCCCGATTTACACCCCGGTGCTTTCAAATTCGAATTCCGGCGAGATTTGCCCCTCTGTCCCCCCTCTCTTCTTCCCTGATTTGAGCCATTTCGGTGGTGGAGGTAGATCCGGGCGTTAGAAGCCTTTTGAGGGAGGTTTCGGTGCGTGGAGAGCAACCGGACTTCGCTTCCTCCCCTTGGAAAGCCTCTTTTCCTCTCTTTTCTTGCATAGATGTATGTTAGGGGGATGGATTTGGGGTTGGGTGGCTGTGGGTGGCTGTGGGTGGCCGTCGGAGTGGTGGTCGGACGCCACTGGTGGCCGGAGGTGGGTGGTAAGGGAGCTCGGGCTGGCAGGCAGGCAGCAGCAGCAGGCGAAGTAGGCAGGGCCATTGGCAGGGCGCGCGCGTGCGTGCGCGCGGGCGTGCGTGCGGGCGTGCGCGCGGGTGGCGCTGGGCGCTGGGTGCTGGGCACTAGGCGCGGGCGTTGGGCGCTAGGTGCTGGGCGCTGGGCGCGGGTGCTGGGCGCTGGGCGCTGGCGGGCGCAGTCGAGCGCGCAGTCGCGCGCGGGTGCGCGCGGAGTGGTCGCGCGGGTGCGCGCGGGTGCTAGTGCGAGCGGGGGTGTGCGCGGGCGTGCGCGCGAGCGTGCGCGCGCGCGGGCAGGGCGCCTGGGCACTGTGCCTGGGTGCTGGGCAGGGCGCCTGGGCATGCGCCTGGGCGCAGTGCTGGGGGCCAGTGCGCGCGGTGCTGGGGGCCAGTGCGTGCGCGTGCTGGGGCGTGCGTGCAGTGCGCGCGGGGGCGCGCTGGGCTGGACGCGCGGTGCGCGCGGGCGCGCACGAGCGTGCGCGTGCGTGCGGCGGTGCGTCGGGGCGCGCGGGCCGGCGTGCGACAGTGCGCCGGTGGTGTCCGGGTGTGCGGGCTGGGCTCGGCAGTGCGCCTTGGCGCGCGGGCCGAGGCTCGGCTGTGCGCTCGGGGCGGGTGGCCGTGCGTGCGGCTGCCCGGTGGGTTCGGGAGTGAGTCGGGATGCTCGGATACACGTGCGTACGGGCCGTATGTACGTTTATCCGAGTGTTGGGTATTTTAGATGTATTTTTGGGTATTTTATGCATTGTTCTCACCATATTGAATGTCTGTCTTGCAGATCTAGACGGACGGTCGCGCGATGACCCAGATACTGGTGAGTGGGACAATCCAACCCAGTAGAGAGGTGTTATACGCACTTGGGCGTATACCGACCTCTCCTGGGGCACCATGGATAAATATTGACATATTGTAATGTGTATATCATGCGAGCATGATTAAATTGTAGAATGCATGTTACCCTAGACTTTGCATGTTAGGGACTTGCACCCTTAGGATATGTGTATGAGCCATGCAGCATGTCCCCTGGTTCCATGTTAGGAAGCCCGGCCGATGCATGTGCCCTACTAGTTTATTTATTAAATTAAATGCTAGTACTTGTTAAATTGCATGTTATAGTGAATATTATAGGGGTGGGGCCTTGCGAGGACAGCGGTGAGACCCGGGTTAGGGTACACCGTGTTCCTTGTTTGGTTGTCGGGGTGTCCTATAACGGGAACTCGCGCTGCCCTCCCGAGTTTCTTTCCCCAACGATATTCCACCTTGTTATAACCTTATGCATGTTCCCCGCATCGTAGTTATGCGCCCTGGTGGGTTCTGAGGAATTCAGAACATTAGTGTTGTTATGATGTGTTGTCTGCGGATCCGAGTGGATCATATGCGATGGATAGGCTGTTCTGTTCCCTTCGTTGGATCCTTTAGAGACTACCTCAGCGTTAGACAGGTTGTCCCGTGCAGGGGCTCCCAGTAGTAGGCCTCCTGATTTGGTGAAGGACTGTGCTGAACGTGGGAGTGGCCAAACGACCTACGGAGTGAGGAGAGACTATCGGTGGACCAAGGGTGACCAACAGCCTAGTCAGTCCCAAGAGCCTATGTCACCCGTTGTAGGGTGAGGGTGAGGGTGTAGTGGGTTGATGATGAGCGACCCGCTGGATTTGTCAATGGATGATTGTCAGTCCCAATATCCTATGTCACTCCTGTTGAGGGGTCAGGGTGAGGGTGTAGTAGGTTGGCGATAGCGACCTGCTGGATTGGTGTAGTAAGTCCCAATATCCTTGGTCACCCATTGAGGGTGAGGGTGAGGGTGTAGCGGGTTGGCGGAAGCGACCCGTTGGTTTTGTGTTGATTAGTCCCAGTATCCTTGGTCACCCATTGAGGGTGAGGGTGAGGGTGTAGTGGGTTGGCATTAGCGACCCACTAGTTGAGGAATTGTTGTTAATTGTGGCTAAGGTAGTGTGGTTGTGGATGTTAAGAATTATCTGGTTGTGGTCAATATTGTCTGTGATGCATGGGTTGTGCCGTTCACTGAGCGTGTGGCTCACCCCTCGCACAATATTTTTCTTCAGTGTAATCTGAGTCGGATCTGGAGGAGGAGCTCCCCGAGGGACTTCATCAGTAGCGGAGTAGCGCCACGTCCCGCGAGTATCAGAGACTATCAGCATCCCTTGTGCCAGTATATATTATTTTCCGTGCTTGGGCACGTGTTTGTGTTGTATTTGGATGTCTTTGTATGTATATTGGCTCTCACAGGACATGTGATTATGTATGGAATCTGTAGTGTGTTTTGATTACAGATTCAGTCTTAGCTTCCGCATTTGGTGTATATATCATGTCAACCCTGCTTTTATTGTCTGTGAGTCATGACTGCTTGTGTATGATATATTATTGACCTCCTGTGTAGATTCTGATATTTTATATACACTTGCCGCGTCTCGGGGACGCCCGGGGCGTGACACCCTCACCCTTTACAGGTGACATAGGACTTTTGGAGAGATTAGACTCCTCTACACCCTTGGTCCACCGGTAGCCCTTTCCCCAGGTAGTCACTACCTGGTATACTCCCACAATCAATACGCTTCCGAACGCCTCGGTGGTACCTACGGATGGGAGCCCTCTGTCAGGACAGCTTTTCCAACGCTGGGAAGTTCCTACATTGGATCCAACGAAGGGAGAACGATTCCACGCTCGCAATATCATTCGTTAGCCCTCTCCTGGGTAGCCTCTACCTGGTATACCCCCACGATCAGTACATCTTGCCGCATGCATCGATAGTACCTACAGGTGGGGGCCCTCTGTCAGGACAGCTACAACCTGGGCCGCTTCAACACGGACGACATTGGGAGGAAACACTCCATGTTCGCAAAGCGAACCCAATGGAAAAACAACTACTCTCGATAATCACATATCGATGATAGCGAACACTATTGTACTCCCACACGGTTGCGTCACTCGGACACAAGGGGGGTTGCCTCTGTTCTCACGCAGAAATAATCCCAAGGCACATAACCCAACAGGCGGTTCATATACACGCCTAGCACGGGTAGGCCTAGCTTAATGCCCCAACTACCGGCTTAACAAAACCGATAAGATAATGAATTCTCCTGAATTCCAAACGAGTGCATCGCTCGGATGCACGGGGTGATTACATCGCTAGCGCTCTAACTAATAAGGTACAACCCGACAGCGGGTCATACCCACGCCTATTTCAGATAGGCCTATCAGTTTTTAACATGCGCATATAAATATATCCAGGAGAATTATATCTAGCTATGTGCATGAACCATATGCACAATCATCTAATAATTGACCATAAGGGTGACCCCTAACATGGATTTACATCATAAACAACAAATCATACAACATGCATACATGGTATGGCCCACTTGAACATGCATACGTGGCCATTAATCATATAAGCACACAAGGCATAACTTAAGCATGCGTTGGATATCACCAACTTAAAAGAAAGGGTCAAGCGCGATCTCGCGCACTAACAGGTGCATGCTAATATTCCAAACGAACCTGAGTCGAGTAGGAAATCACATCTACTTACTCAGTTCGTTCAGAGGGAGAGGGCGAGAGAGATCATCATCTCATGAAGCTGGTCATAGCTTTGCCTCATTAGCATGGGCGCAACAACTACACCACGCCCTCGAGTCTTATCGCAAGGGAATATTAGGCAGGTGCCCGTTATTAACCCAGACTTAATCATGTTGGATATTCCAATTAATATGGTGGGAGTAGTATTGTCTACCTAAGGCATGTCATATTCTATACATCCATAAACACTACAGAAATACATGCCCATACTAGAGGGGCGCATGCAACACAATCATTCATACATGGATACAATACATGTAATATAAGCCTAGCATGCAAGATATCTAACATATTATTGTTTAAGCATGGCCATACTACTTATCTACCCAAGTAGTATAGCTAGGGGGCCCATCGATGCGCGACGCGTGACTACGCGCGTCGAGCGCATCCCAAGGGGGGGGGGGATTGGATCAAACCACTCACCGCAACCCGGGACCTCACGCATCCCTTTCGACGAGATCTGCATGGTAAGGGCATCAAATTTGGTGAGTAACATCATAATATAACACTTAGAAATTACTAGAAATACCAAAGACTTAGACATGCACGCATACGGGCTCGCACGCATGCGAGCACGCGCGTACGCATGCATGCCCGAGTGCCCCAGCACCTACCCGAGCCCCTGGGCAGCCCCACGCGTGCCCCTGCACGCGCACGCATGCGCGCGCGCGCACTGGCGCCCAGCCGCGCGCCCAGACGCACGCCCAGACGGATTACCCCGCGCGCGCGCGCCTGCCTACGCGCCCGCTTGCGCCTGCCAATGCCTCTCTGCGTGCGCGTCTGCGCACGCACGTGCGCGGACAGACCGGCGCGCGCCCTGCACTATTTTAACCCCTTTAACCCCTCCCCCACACTTCTCACTCACCCTAAACCAACTACCTAGCATGCATGACTTCCCAACAACCCCCTAAGCCATGAAAAACCAAGAAAAGAAGGGGAAGAGCTCACCTAGGGAGGGGGAATGAAAGGGGGAGATTCGGGGGCCCTCGATGCACCCGCGACCACCTCAACCACCACCACCACTACCACCACCTCCACAGCCCTCCTCAGCCTTCTTTGGCTGCAAATCAGGGGGGGAGGGGAAAGACATGAGAGGGTGCTTGAGAGAGGAGAAACCACAACAACAACAACACATACACAAACCTTGCTCTTCCTCCTTCACCTTCTCCTTCCTTTGCTTCTTCCTCCTCCTTCTCCACACACACAAAGAGGGGGAAAAGAGACCAAGAGAGGGAGAGAAAGGGAGATCCACGAGTTGGGAGAGAGGGGGGGAGAGAGAGAGGGCAAAATGGTCATTTCCATGCCCAAATAGTGTTTTGGGGTGACCATAAGGGGGTGGTGAGGTTAGGGTTAGGCTCACCCTCACTCAACCACTTATTTTTGCTTTATTGGGAAGCGTGCGGAGAAGCACCACACACGAAAATATCTCACCCACCGAAACTCAGTAATGGCCAAACCCGGATGCGATTCGAAACTGCATATTTTTTAAAACGTTACCAGAATTCGGTGAAATTTTTATGGGTAGTACTAAACGGTACTAGGACCCATAATATGTAGTTAGATTTTCAATCAGAGTACTCTAACTCCCGCAGGTGGCTAAAAGCTAAAATTTTAGCGACTCCGATCGAAAAAAGAAAAGGCCCTGAATGACCCAGATGTGACCAAGGCTTAACCGAAATGGCTCCAAATGACACAGGCATAACACAAAGGGTGCATGCAAACATAATAATTCACACATGAATATGATACATATGCAAGTATTTGGTAGACAAGGGGGGGTTCTACACAATATACAAGCTATACTAACCTAGCATGCAAATACTTAGCATATTACGGATTAGACATGACCATACTGCTTATCTAATTAAGTAGTATAGTCAGGGTGCCCAACGGATGCGCGACGCACGACTACGTGCATCCAACGCTTTCTGAAGGGTTGGATCAAACCACTCACCGCAACCCGGATCGCCGCGCGTCCGGTCTACGAGATCTACAAAACACAACCAATGATCCACAATTAAATATGGAACCTCCTATAACATATATAAGCCTACTTCATGAAGACCCTAACTCCTGATACTTCCATATTATCACACAAGACACATGCAAATAACTCCTTGACACACAACCGAGCAAAACTGCAAAACTTCCTGCAACCAGCCCTACTAATTGATCTCCATAGCACCCAATACGCTTTGAAACATTATGAAATAAATCATGCACATTCTCTGATATTCTGGAATCATAATCCATATGGACATTAGGACCTAATTTTGCCTCTACAAGCCCGAAATAAATTATTTCAAGAAGCAGGTCAATTCCTACGCGAATTTGGATAAGCCATGCTAAATAGGTTTTAACTTACACCACAGATATCATAATGACCCCAAATTTCATATATAACAACTAGACACATAGATGATCATATCATATGAGACATAATCCTAAAAATGTGCCTCTAAATACTAGATTTACGGAGATCTTTAAAAGACAGAGAGCTGCATAACCAAAACAGGGGGAGGGAAATTGGGAGATGCGGGGTTCTCGACGCACCCACGACCACCTCAACCACCACCACCACTACCACCACCTCATCAGCATCTCCTCAAGCCCTTCATGGAAGAAAACAGGGGTGCAAAGGGGGCATGAGAAGGGGATAGAGAGAAGAGAAACAACAACAACAACAACAACAACAACAACACATACTCACCCTTTCTCACTCTTTCTTGTGCTTCTTCTTCATCTTTTCCTCCATTAACAACACACACACAAAAAAAACAGAGAGGGAGAGGGAGACGAGAGTGAGAGAGAGTGTGAGATTTCCACACAAAGGGGGCTTTAAATGGAATTAAAGTGAGTTGGTGGGGGGGGGGGGGGGGGACAAGACCAAATCATCCCTGACCAGAAATTCTGAACAGGCTTCACTAGAACAGCCATACCTCCTACAATATAGCTCTGAATTGCACAATTCAAAATCTATTGGAAAGCCAAGAAGATTATCTACAACTTTCATGTTTATGCCAAGATCAAATAATCCCTCCAGATATTCTGAAATGTGAGCTAAACATTGAACAGGCTGCTGCCAGAATTTTCTCATCCCCGGGGTATACTTGGAAAAATACCCATAACTTTTACTACATGAATCCAGTTGATCTAATTCCACTTTTGTATGAAAGCTACATCAAAACTGAGCATCTCATGGTAAAATCATATTTAAACCTTTTCATCTTTGATATTAACAAAATTAAATCCAAATACCAAATCGGAAATGCATAACTTCTAGGAGAAAAAATTATGTAGCCTAATTTTCAATCAGAGCACTTCAACTCTTGTAGGTAGCTAAAACCCAAAATTTTAGCGACTCCAATCGAAAAATAAGACTCCAAATGACACAAGCATAACAATTACAACAATTCAATACTAAGGCAATTTACTTTGAAGAAAAAAAACATGGGTTGAAACCCAAAGGATAAAAAGGTCACGCGACGGCGTGATCGAACCTCGCCCTCACTCTCTGGAGGGAGGCTTTTGGGACACTCGGGGAGGAAAATAACTGTTAACCATAACACTTGGTGTAACTGAATAACAATTACAACGAGTCCATCCGCTACGAGGTAGAGATATACTTCGATACCTCAAGCATTAGGAGTAACATACCCAGAGTATACTCAATTGGTATAAGAGTCACGTGACGACGTGACTTCAACTCTTCCACAACCTAGCACCTGGAGGGGTGACCCTAGGGGCTTTTGGGATAAATCCAATTGCTCTACACCCTTCGTCATCCGGTAACCCTCTCTCGGGTAGCCTCTACCTGGTATACTCCCATGTTCGATACATCTTGCCGCATGCATCGATAGTACCTACAGGTGGGGGCCCTCTGTCAGGACAGGTACAACACCGGGCAGCATTGACATGTATCCGACGAAGAGGAGAACGATTCCACGCTCGCAATATCATTTGTTAGCCCTCTCCCGGGTAGCCTCTACCTGGTATACTCCCATGATCAATACATATTGCCGCATGCATAAATAGTACCTACAGGTGGGGCCCCTTGTCAGGACAACTACAACCTGGGCCGCTTCAACACGGACGATATTGGGAGGAAAATACTCCATGTTCGCAAAGTGAACCCAATGGAAAAGTCAACTACTCTCGATAATCACATACCGATGATATCGAATACTCTTGAACTCCCACACAGATGCGTCGCTCGGACGCGAGGAGTTACCTCTGCTCTCGCGCAGACATAAGCCCTAAGGCACAACCCCACAGGCGGTTCATACACTCGCCTAACATGGGTAGGCCTAGCTTAATGCCATAACTACCATCTTAACAAAACCGATAAGATATCGAATTCTTCTGAATTTCAATCGAGTGCATCGCTTGGATGCATAGGGGCGATTACATTGCTAGCGCTCTAAATAATAAGGTACAACCCGATAGGCGGGTCATACCCACACCTATTTTAGATAGGCCTAATCAATTTTAACATGCGCATATACATATCAAGAGAATTATATCATAGTTATCTACATGAACTTACATGCACGATAACATAATAATTAATTATAGGGATACTCCCTAATATGGATAAAACATAAACAATATATATATATACAACATACATACCAGGCATGGCCTAACTAATATGCATACAAGCACACAAGCATTACCCTAATATACGTTGGGTATCACCAACTTAAGAGGGAAGGGTTAAGCGTGATCTCGCGCACCAACCGATGCATGCCAATAATCCCAAGCGGACCTGAGTCAAGTAGGAGCCACATCTACTTACTCAGTTTACGCAAAGAGGGAGGGTGAGAGAGAGGGAGAGTCTCATCCTCTTTGGAAGCTGGTCATAGCTTTGCCCCAACAAGATGGGTGCAACAACCATACCACGTCCTTCAGTCTTATGACCAAGGAATATTAAGTATGCTCCAGATTATGAACCCAGGTTTAATCATGTTAGATATTACTAACATAGGAAGGTAGTACTATAAATAGGGACTACCTAAGGCATGCATATTCTATACATTAATATAAACACGCATCACACATTCCCATACATGAAGGGCGCATACAAACATAATAATTCACACATGAATATGATACATAGGCAAGTATATGGTAGAATTAGGGGTTCTACACAATATACGAGATATACTAACCTAGCATGCAAATATCTAGCATATTATGGGTTAGACATGACCATACTACTTATCTAAATAAGTAGTATAGTCAGGGTGCCCAACGGATGCGCGACGCATGACTACGTGCATCCAACACTTCCCGAAGGGTTGGATCAAACCACTCACCGATACCTGGATCGCGGCGCATCCGGTCTACGAGATCTGCAAAACACAACCAATAATTCACAATTAAAATATGGAACCTCCTGACCCACATATAAGCCTACTTCATGAAGACCCTAACTCCTGATACTTTCCACAACATGCATAACAACTCCTTGACACACAATCGAGCAAAACTGCTAAACTTGCTGCAACCAGCCATACTATTTGATCTCCACATCACCAAATAAACATCCTAAAATTATGAAATAAATCAATCACATTTTTTGACATGCTGGGATCATAATCCCTGAAGACATTATAACCTAATTGTGCCTCTACAAGCCCGAAATAAATTATTTCCAGAAGCAGGTCAATTCCTACGCGAATCTGGACAGGCCATGCAAAATAGGTTCTAACATACAACACAGATATCATAATGACCCCAAATTTCATATATAACAACTAGACACATAGATGATCATATCACATGGGGACAGAATCCCACAAATATACCTCTAAATACTAGTTGCACAGAAATCTTTACAAGACAGAGATCTGCCTTACCAAAAGAGGGGGAGGGAAATGGGGAGATGCGGGGCTCTCGACACACCCACGACCACCTCAACCACCACCACCACTACCACCACCTGATCAACATCTCCTCAAGCCTTTCATGGCTGAAAACAGGGGATAAAGGGGGGGGTATGAGAGGGAGCTAAGGAGAGGAGAATCAACAACAACAACAACATGAATGCACACACACACACCTTAATCATCTTCTCTACTTGATCCACCTCCTTCATGTTCCTTCTTCACCATCTTCTTTTCCAACACAAAGGGAAGCAAAAGAGGGGAAAGGAAGAGAAGTGGTCGGATGGGTTGGGTTGGAAGAGAGAGAGAGAGAGAGAGAGAGAGAGAGAGAGAGAGAGAGAGAGAGAGGGTTTTTTCACTTAAGAAGGGCATTTATCATGAATAAAGGGGGTTGGTGGGGTGGGTTGACAAGTCAACCTAACCAAGAAAGAAAACAAAACATCAAGACTTGGTCAATACCCTCATTTAGACGTGCACATGAAATCCCACCTCCCAAACCAGTAACGATCAAACCGGGATGCGATTCAGAACTGCATATTTTTCCAAAACGATACCGGAATTCGATAAAAAAATTTGGGTAGTACAAAACGGTACCAAGACCCATAATAAGCAATTATATTTTCAATCAGAGTACTCCAACTCCCCCAGGTGGCTAAAAGCCAAAATTTTAGAGACTCCGATCGAAAAATAAGGCTCCAAATGACACAGGCATAACACTAAGTGTTTGAAAAAGAAAAAATACAAGCTTATGCTTAAGCTTGAGTGACATAATGGAGCATTTTAATTCTTCAATTGATTTTTTTTTTGAGAGGGCATTGTTCTCAATTTCCTAAAGATACCATTAAGTCCTTGAGGAGGAGCCCTTGTGGTCACCTATGTTTAGACCAGGATTGTATTTGAAAGGCATTGGCTTTAGGTGTCAATTTCTCAAGTTCATGGTTCTCAAATGCTTGATCATATTATTCTAAACATGCTGGAAAATCCGTGAATGTACCATGAATCAAGTCAAACAAGCTTCTTTTAGATGGGCAAGACTTTAAATGAACTCATGTGAGTGTGTGCTGTTATAAATATAGGAAAAGGTCTACCTTTGGCTGAAATTTTGCCTTTCCAAGTAGACATAGTCCAATTCCAACTCCATTGCATTGGGGGGGGGGGGGGGGGTTTGAATGGGGTAAGAGTAATATCTCCCTTGGGGCAATATTTAGAATTCTCCCGGTCTGCATCTTACTTTCTAGGTCCCTCTTGCTTTCTTCTTTTTACCACTTCTTTATTTGGGTGGAGAGTACAGCCCGTAGGACGTATACCCCTATTTTGGGTGGAGAGTATAGTCCGTTTGTTCGGATGTGTACTAGTATAGCCTTTTGTTCAGCATATACTATGCGTAAAGGCTTTTGCGCCTGCTAAAATAGAGAGCTTAACCCGTTTGTTTGGGCGTTTTTGATTTCTGGCCTCTCATTGCCTTTCTTCTTTTTTTTTATTGAGGGGGGGGGGGGGCTTTCTATTTTTTGCCCCTCTCTTTTCTGCTTCCCCTCTAGAAGTGTTTATATAGTGCTAGAGCTAGTTTTTGGACATATGCCAGGTCCAGGTAATTCTTATTTTGACTTTGGGTTGATACGAGTAAGAGCGAGAATAAAGGGGAGATGCTTTGGGTTTAAAAAATTGTCCCAATCTATAGGGTAGGCAATTTTTCCTTTTATCAGATAAACTGATTCCTAAGTCATACTGGTGTGATGAAGGTGGCATGAGTGGTGAATATATGAGCTCAAGTAAAATACAAGTTATCTTTGAGTCTTATTGTCACACCCCAGGGCGGCCGTCCCCAAGACGCGGCAATATATAAAGTATCAGCTATCAAGTACAAGAGGTCAATAATGACTCCAATAAATAACACACAAGCTGGCAAACCAATGATAACTGATAACTCAACTGAAAAGCGGAAGCATAAATGTTGTGCTTGTGTCATTTGGAGCACTCTAATTTTAAGATTTGGGCTACATAATTTTTTTTTCTAAGTTATGTATTTCCAATTTGGTATTTGGATTTGATTTTGTTAAAATCCAAGATGAAGAGGTTTAAATATGAGTTTACTATGAGATGTCCAGTTTTGAGTTAGCTTTCGCACAGAAGTGGAATTAGATCAACTGGATTCTTGTAGTAAAAGTTATGGGTATTTTTCCAAGTATACCCCGGGGATGGAAATTCTGGCAGCAGCCCTGCTTGATGTTTAGCTCTAATTTCGGAATAGCTGGAGAGATTATTTGATCATGGCATAAACATGAAAGTTGTAGATAATCTTCTTAGATTTCCATCGGTCTTGGAATTGAGCAATTCGGAGCTGTATCGAGGAAGTTATGGCTGTTCCAGTGAAGCTTGCGCAGAATTTCTAGTCAAAGGGTTACTTAGTCATTCCCCCTTAAGATATTTTGATAAATATATCCTCTCTCTCTCTTCCCCTCTCACTCCCTCGTCTGCGACCAGCACATCTGGTCTCTCCTTCTCTTTTCCTTTGCCCCCCAAGTGTTTGTGTTTTTGTTTCAATGAGAAGGAGAAGGTGGTGGAGGAAGTGGTGGTAGATCTTTGTGTTCATGTGTTGTTGTTTGTTCCCCTCTCTCTCAAGCTCCCCCTTGCATGATATCCCCCCCCCCCCTGTTTTTGCTGCCATGAGAAGGCTGAGGAGAGGTGGTGGTGGTGGTGGTCTCGGTGGCGGCGTTTCGGTGCGCGAAGGGCCCCCGAACCTCCCCCTTTCGTTCCCCCTCCAAGGTGAGCTCCTCCCCTTCTTTTTTTGGATTTTTAGGGCTTAAGGGGTTGTGGGAAAGTCATGCATGCTAGGTAGATGTGTTAGGGTGTGTGGGAGGGGTTGGGAAGGGTTAAAAAGGGTTAAGGATGGGCTGGGCGCGGTCTGCGCGCGTTCGCGCGCAGGCAGGCGCAGGCAGGCGCAGGCAGGCCCAGTCGGCCTCGCAGGCGCGCGCGGGAGCGTGCGCGCGGGAGTTCGCGCGGGTGCGCGCTGCAGGCGTGAGGGGGGTGCGCGCAGTAGTGCGCGGGAGTGCGCGCGGGCGCGCGCGGGCGTGCGCACGAGCGTGAACGCACGCGGCAGGGCGCCTGGGCATGCGCCTGGGCGCTGGGCAGGTGACCAGTGCACGCACGTGCGTGCGTGCGCGTGCTGGGGCGTGTGCGGGGTGCTGTGCGGGGGCGCGGGCTGGGCATGCAGTGCATGCGGGCGCGCGCGAGCATGCGCGTGCGTGCGGCAGCGCGTCTGGGCGCGCAGCAGTGCGCCGATGGTGCGTGCGTGTGTGCGTGCGTGCGCATTCGTGCGTGCGCGTGCGGGGGGGCATGCGTGTGGCTGCCCAAGGGTTGGGGTAGGTGTCGGGGCACTCAGACTCGTGTGCGTACGTGCGTGCTCACATGCGTGCGAGCCCATATGCATGCTTGTCCGAGTAAGGGGTATTTCTAATTATTTCTGTGTATAAATTGAGTTGTTTCTCATCAATTCGATGCCCCTACCTTGCAGATCTCGTCGGATGGGATGCGCGAGGTCCCGGGTCGTAAGGTGAGTGGTTCGATTTCAATCCCCCCCCCCTCTCTGGGATGCGCTCGACCCGCATAGACGCGCGTTGCGCATCGATGGGGGCCCCTAGCTAAATTATGTAGCCACCTGTGCTTGCCTGAATATTGTGATGTATCCATGTCACCTTAGACCTTGCATGCTAGGGATATGCACCCATACATCATGTATAGAGGCCCGTACATGCCTGGACACCATGTCCTGTACTTAAAAGCCTTGATCTATGCATGTTTTGCTATGATATAACCATGCCACCTTAGACTTTGTATGCTAGGGATATGCACCCTTATATCATGTATAGCGGCCTATGCATGCTTAGATACCAAGCCCCGAGCTATGCATGTTCGCATCTAGTTTAATCTAATTAAATCAGAATGTGAGATATATCTTAGTGAATATTGTAACCTTGTGGTTATGATATATGTCTCCCCGCATCTTATGGGATTATGTGAGCATTTAGTTGCAGGCATGCCTTAGAGAATATTATAACCCAGTTGTTATAATATATGTTTCCCCGCATCTTAGTTATGCGCCCTGGGGGAATTCTAAAGAATTCATGTCATTTGTAGAGTTGAGATCGGTGTCGGCGGATCCAAGTGGATCGTATCCGTGTGGGTAGGCTGTTTCTCTTCCCTTCGTTGGATCCGTGTAGGGACTCCTCAGCGTTAGACAGGCCGTCCTGACAGAGGGCTCCCATCAGTAGGCACCTCCTGATTTGGTTTCGAACTGTGCTGAATCGTGGGAGTAGACCAGGCGAGCTACGGTGTGGAGGAGAGGCTATCGGTGGACCAAGGGTGATTAACAACCTAGTCAGTCCCAAAAGACCATGTCACCAGCTTGAGGGTGAGGGTGAGGGTGTGGTGGGTCGGCGATGTAGCGACCCACTAGCTTGTGTAGTTACTCCCGTTTAGGGACTATGACTACTGTGTTGGTTGCTGTTATGCATGTGTGTGATATCTCGATGAGCGAGTATCGGTAGTGGTTGTTTTCCATTGGGTTTCGCTTTGCGAACATGGGATCGTTCTCCCCCTTCATTTGGATCCGATGTAGTGACATCCCCGGCGTTAGACAGGCCGCCCTGACAGAGGGCTCCCATCAGTAGGTACCTCCTGATTGTGTTTCGGACTGTGCTGAATCGTGGGAGTAGACCAGGCGAGCTACGAAGCGGGGAGAGGCTACCGGTGGACCAGGGGTGAGGAGCAGTCTAAGTCTCTCCCAAAGTCCCAAAATGCCTCCTTTCAGGAGTGAGGGTGTGGATGAGGCGAAGACGCGTCACCTCGTGTCACGTTGTTCGACCGTTCCCATAGATGTTGGGTCCGGTCTCGTGATCGATGTTGAAGGACATCGATGGGCGATTATCTAGATGTAGATGATCCAGTAGTGTTGAGTGGACCAGTAAATCCGGGTCTCTTCGACCGACAGCATGGTCCCTAGACCAGTAAATCCGGGTCTCTTCGACCGACGGTATGGTCTCTCCCCATAAGTCCCAAAAGACTCCCGCCGGGAATGAGGGTGGGGGTGAGGTTGGTCGCGCCGCCGCGTGACCCAGTGATCCTTGGGTTTCTACCCATGTTTTTCCTTGAAAAAGGGAACTGATTTATGTATTGATCTGTAGAATGGTGATTGGTTTCCAGCCACTCACTGAGCTTGTAGCTCACCTCTCACATATTGTTTCTTTTCAGGGGCAGTGTTGGGCGTGGAGCTGGAGCTTTCCTGTGGCGTGGTCTATTGGACGTGGAGCGTTCTTTCGGCGGGTGGCGAGTGCGAGGCTGTCAGCATTCCTAGAGTCTTTTTATGCTTTGTAAATCGTGCATGTGGCACAAGTTGTATTTTCTTTGGTCTATACTTGGCTTTCACAGGACAATGATTGTGTATTCGGGTCTGTAATAATGTTTTTGATTTACAGACATTGTTATATATTATGCTTCCGCTTTTCAGTCAGTTATCTTTATCTTGCTTTGTCGCCTTGTGTATTGTTGTTGGTGTCCTTATTGACCTCAGGTATTGATAACTGATATTACTATTATTATTGCCACGTCTCAGGGACGCCTGGGGCGTGACAATAAAGGTGGTATTAGAGCATGGTCCTGTCAGAGCCTAAGTCTAGTCGTATAGATGATGAGTCGTAGGATTGTCATCCGAGTCCTCTTGTGTTAGAGGTTATCTTAGGTTGCTGACATGCCTCCTCGCATCCGTTGACGTGGACGTGACCCCCTGGACCCACCCTTAAGTTGTCGACTGGGTCGACTGGTTAGGGTCAGTTGTTAGATCTCTTGTGTGGGATTAAGGTTTGGGTAGGAGATTTATGCCCAGTAGTGTGATGGTGATGAATTGGTTGCAATTCTAAGGTATGGATTGCGTCTTGATAATGGAGCTCTTTACCGTGTATCGGTATCGCTGGTAACCATTGAGTTCACGTGTGGCGCCAGTGTAAAGTGTTGATGATGTGGCATATTGCTCATTAAGGAATGATGTCGCCTTGGTCACATCTGGGTCATTCAGGGCCTTTCTTTTTTTTCGATTGGAGTCGCTAAAATTTTAACTTTTAGCCACCTGCGGGAGTTAGAGCACTCTGATTGGAAATCTAACTGCATATTATGGGTCTTGGTACCGTTTAGTATTACCCATAAAAATTTCATCGAATTCCGGTAACGTTTTGAAAAATATGTAGTTCCGAATCGCATCCGGGTTTGGCCGTTACTGGGTTTTGGTGGGCGAGATATTTTTGAGTGTGTGGTGCTTCTCCGCACGCTTCCCAATAAAGCAAAAATGAGTGGTTGAGTGAGGGTGAGCCTAACCCTAACCTCACCACCCCCTTATGGTCACCCCAAAACACTATTTGAGCATGGAAATGACCATTTTGCCCTCTCTCTCTCCCCCTCTCTCCCAACTCGTGGATCTCATCTTCTCTCCCTCTCTTGGTCTCCTTTTTTCCTCTCTTTGTGTGTGGAGAAGGAGGAGGAAGAATCAATTGAAGGTGAAGGTGAAGAAGGAAGCAAGAGGTGAGTTTTGTGTATGTGTTGTTGTTGTTGTGGTTTCTCCTCTCTCAAGCCCCCTCTCATGTCTTCCCCCCCCCCCCTGATTTGCAGCCAAAGAAGGCTGAGGAGGGCTGAGGAGGTGGTGGTAGTGGTGGTGGTGGTTGAGGTGGTTGTGGGTGCATCGAGGGCCCCCAAATCTCCCTCTTCATTCCCCCTCCCTAGGTGAGCTCTTCCCCTTCTTTTCTTGGTTTTTTCATGGCTTAGGGGTTGTGGGGAAGTCATGCATGCTAGGTAGTTGGTTTAGGGTGAGTGAGAAGTGTGGGGGAGGGGTTAAAAGGGGTTAAGAATGGCTGGGCGCGCGCAGGGGTCTGTCCGCGCGCTTGTGCGCGCATGCGCGCACACAGAGGGGTGCTGGCAGACGCAGGCGGGCGCGCAGGTGGGCGCGTGCGCGTGCGCGCGGGTTCGCGCGGAGTGGGCGTACGGGTGCGCGCGGACGCTGGTAGCGAGCAGGGTGTGCGCAGGACGTGCGGGCGAGTGCGCGCGGGCGCGCGAGCGTGCGCGCACACGGGGCAGTGCGTCTAGGCCCGCGGCTGGGTGCCAGTGCGCACTCGCGCGCGTGCGTGCGCGTGTCGGGGCATGCTTCGGGCTGCCCAGGGGCTCGGGTAGGTGCTGGGGCACTTGGGCATGCGTGCGTACGCGCGTGCTCGCATGCGTGCGAGCCCGTATGCGTGCATGTCTAAGTCTTTGGTATTTCTAGTAATTTCTATGTGTTATATTATGATGTTACTCACCAAATTTGATGCCCTTACCATGCAGATCTCGTCGAAAGGGATGCGCGAGGTCTCGGGTTGCGGTGAGTGGTTTGGCCAAATCCCCCCCCCCTCACGAGATGCGCTCGACGCGCGTAGTCGTGCGTCGCCATCGATGGGGCATCTTAGCTATACTACTTGTGTAGATAAGTAGTATGGCCATGCTTAAGCTATAATATGTTAGATATCTTGCATGCTAGGCTTATATACATGTATTGTATCCATGTATGAATTATTGTGTTGCATGCGCCCCTCTAGTATGGGCATGTATTTTTTGTAATGTGTATGGATGTATAGAATATGGCATGCCTTAGGTAGTATTGTAATACTACTCCCACCATATTAATTGGAATATCCAGTATGATTAAGTCTGGGTTAATAACGGGCACCTGCCTAATATTCCCTTGTGATAAGACTCGAGGGCGTGATGTAGTTGTTGCGCCCATGCTAATGGGGCAAAGCTATGACCAACTTCATGAGATGATGATCTCTCTCGCCCTCTCCCTCTGAACGAACTGAGTAAGTAGATGCGATTTCCTACTCGACTCAGGTTCGTTTGGAATATTGGCATGCACCTGTTAGTGCGCGAGATCGCGCTTGACCCTTTCTTTTAAGTTGGTGATATCCAACGCATGCTTAAGTTATGCCTTGTGTGCTTATGATTAATGGCCACGTATGCAGGATTAAGTGGGCCATACCTTGTATGCATGTTGTATGATTGCTGTTTATGATGTAAATCCATGATTAGGGAGTATCCCTATGATTAATTGATATGTGATCGTGCATATGGTTCATGCACGTAGCTAAGATTTAATTCTTCTATAAAATATATGCGCATGTTAAAACTAATCAGGCCTATCAGAAATAGGCGTGGGTATGACCCGTTGTCGGGTTGTACCTTATTAGTTAGAGCGCTAGCGATGTAATCGCCCCCATGCATCCGAGCGATGCACTCGTTTGGAATTCAGGAGAATTCATTATCTTATCGGTTTTGTTAAGCTGGTAGTTGTGGCATTAAGCTAGGCCTACCCGTGCTAGGCATGTATATGAATCGCCTGTTGGGTTATGTGCCTTGGGATTATTTCTGCGTGAGAGCAGAGGTAACCCTCTTGTGTCCGAGCGACACAACCGTGTGGGAGTACAATAGTATTCGATATGATCGATATGTGATTATCGAGAGTAGTTGTTTATCCATTGGGTTCGCTTTGTGAACATAGAGTGTTTCCTCCCAATGTCGTCCGTGTTGAAGCGGCCTGGGTTGTAGTGTCACGCCCCAGGCGTCACCGAGACGTGGCAATAATATAATATCAGCTATCAATACCTGAGGTCAATAAAGACACCAACAACAATACACAAGGCGGCAAAGCAAGATAATGATAACTGACTGAAAAGCGGAAGCATAATATATAACAATGTCTGTAAATCAAAAACATTAATACAGACCCGAATACACAATCAATGTCCTGTGAAAGCCAAGTCTAGACCAAAGAAATACGACCTGTGCCACATGCACAATTTACAAAGCAGTCAATGACTCTAGGAATGCTGACAGCCTCGCACACACCACCCGCCGGCAGAACGCTCCACGCCCATAAGACCACGCCACAGGAAGCTCCAGCTCCACGCCCAACACTGCCCCTGAAAAGAAACAGTATGCGAGGGGTGAGCTACAAGCTCAGTGAGTGGCTGAAAACCAATCACCATTCTACAGTTCAATACATAATCAATTTCCTTTCAAGGAAAACATGGGTGGAAACCCATGGATAACTGGGTCACGCGGTAGCGCGACCAACCTCACCCCCACCCTCACTCCCGGAGGGAGTCTTTTGGGACTTATGGGGAGAGACCATACCGTCGGTCGAAGAGACCCGGATTTACTGGTCTAGAGACCATACCGTCGGTCGAAGAGACCCAGATTTACTGGTCTACACAACACTACTGGATCATCTACATCTAGATAATCGCCCAACGATGTCCTTCAACATCGATCACGAGACCGGACCCAACAACTATGGGAACGGTCGAACAACGAATGGGTCACGAGGCGACGTGTCTTCGCCTCATCCACACCCTCACTCCTGAAAGGAGACATCTTGGGACTTTGGGAGAGACTTAGACTGCTCTACACCCCTGGTCCACCGGTAGCCTCTCCCACCCTCGTGGCCTCCGCCTAGTCCTCTGACAGGTATAGCCAACGCCGGAGAGTTCCTACATCGGATCCAACGAAGGGGAGAACGATTCCCACGCCCGTAACATCATTCGTTAATCCTCTCCCGGGTAGTATCTACAACCCGATCTCCTCAACTCACCGCTCTACTCCCTTGGTCCGCCAGTAGCCTCTCCCACCCTCGTGGCCTCCGCCTAGTCCTCTGACAGGTATAGCCAACGCCGGGGAGTTCCTACATCGGATCCAACGAAGGGGAGAACGATCCCATGTTCGCAAAGCGAAACCCAATGGAAAACAACCACTCTCGATACTCGCTTATCAAGATATCACACACATGCATAACAACAACCAACACACTCATATTAACCTTAAAGTAGTCATAGTCCCTATACGGGAGTAACTACACAAGTTAGAGGGTCGTAACATCGCCGATCCACCCCACGCTCACCCTTTAGGGGTGTCATGGGTCTTTTGGGACAGACTAGACCGCTCTCCACCCCTGGTCCACCCGGTAGCCTCTCCCACCCTCGGGCCTCCGCCTGGTATACTCCCACGATCAGCACAGTCCGACGCATCGGAGGTACCTACGGATGGGAGCCCTCTGTCAGGTATGGCCAACGCCGGGGAGTTCCTACATCGGATCCAACCAAAAGGAGAAGACAGCCTACTCACACGCGTACGATCCTGTTGGATCCGTCGACAACGATTTCTAACACTACTAATGTCATGAATTCTCAAGAATTCCTCCAGGGCGCATAACTAAGATGCGGGGAAACATATATTATAACAACAAGGTTATAATATTCTCTAAGGCATGCTTGTAACTATATAATCACATAATCCCATCTTGATTTAAATAAATTAAACTAAATGGGAACATGCATAGGTCGAGGCTTTCCTAGCATGAAACATGGTGACTAAACATGCATAGGCCGCTATACATGATATAAGGGTGCATATCCCTAGCATACAAAGTCTAAGGTGGCATGGATATATCATATTAATCATGCATGCATAGCATTTACATATTATAGCTAGGGGGCCCCATCGATGCGCGACGCGCGTCTATGCGGGTCGAGCGCATCCCTAGAGAGGGGGGGGGATTGGAATCAAACCACTCACCTTACAACCCGGGACCTCGCGCATCCCATCCGACGAGATCTGCAAGGTAGGGGCATCGAATTTGGTGAGTAACAACACAATTTACACATAGAAATCATTAGAAATACCCAATACTCGGACAAGCATGCATACGGACTCGCACGCATGCGAGCACGCACGTACGCACGCGAGTCCGAGTGCCCCGACACCTACCCGAACCCTTGGGCAGCCACACGCATGCCCCCCCGCACGTGCACGCACGAATGCGCATGCACGCACGCTCCCCAGCACCCTCGACGCACTGCCGCGCGCCTGCCCGCGCGCACTGCGCGTCCAACCCACGCGCCCTCGCGCAGCACCCCGCGCATGCCCCAGCACGCGCACGCACGCGCGCGCACTGGTCCCCAGCCCCGCGCCTAGGCGCATGCCCAGGCGCACTGCTCTGCGCGCGCGCACTCCGCGCGCACCCGCGCTGTCACGCCCCAGGGCGGCCGTCCCTGGGACGCGGCAAGGGTATATATGATATCAGCAGTCTATACAAGAGGTCAATAATATATCATAAACAAATATCAACAATGACAACACAGACAACAAAGAGGCTGACATGATATATACACAAATAGCGGAAGCTAAAAGACTGAATCTGTAATTCAAAGACATATTACAGACTCGATACATAATCAACTGTCCTGTGAGAGCCAATATATACAACGACATCCAAATATAATACAAATGCGTGCTCAAGCACGGAATATAATACATACAAGCAAAGGGGGGATGCTGAACGACCTCTCACACGAAGAACGTGACGTTGCTCCGCTACTGCTGACGTGCCTCGGGGAGCTCCTCCTGCTGATCTGACTCAGATATCACTGGAGAAAAATATATGCGAGGGGTGAGCCACATGCTCAGTGAATAGCACAACCCATGCATCACAATTCATATTAACCTCAAATCATGCATAGCCTCTAAGTGGCAACAACTACACAAAGCAGTGGGTCACTCATCGCCTACCCACTACACCCTCACCCTCACCCTCAAACTGGTGACATGGTCTTTTGGGACTGACTAGGCTGTTAATCACCCTTGGTCCACCGATAGCCTCTCCTCGACACTGTAGCTCGCCTGGTCTACTCCCACGATTCAGCATAGTCCGAAACAAAATCAGGAGGTGCCTACTGATGGGAGCCCTCTGTCAGGACGGCCTGTCTAACGCTGAGGAGTCCCTACACGGATCCAACGAAGGGAAGAGGAACAGCCTACCCACACGGATACGATCCACTTGGATCCGCCGACACCGATTTCAACTCTACAAATGTCATGAATTCTTCAGAATTCCTCCAGGGCGCATAACTAAGATGCGGGGAAGTCTATATTATAACCACAAGGTTATAATATTCACTAAGCATGCTAATTATCAATAACTCGCATTTGATTTAAATAAATTAAACTAAATGGGACGCATGCGTAGGTCGAGGCTTCCTAGCATGAAAACATAGTATCAGGATGCATGGGCCTTTATACATATCATAAGGGCAGGTATCCCTAACATACAGGGTCTAGGGTGGCATGGATACTATATTATAATCATGAATGCATAGTATACTTAATACAGGTTAATATGCAACTATGGTGCCCCAAGGGAGGGCAATACACTCGTAAGTGTATAGAACGCCTCCCTACTGGGTTGGATTGTCCCACTCACCAATACCCGGGTCGTCGCGTGACCGTCCGTCAAGATCTGCAAGACAAGGCATTCAACATGGTGAGTAAAATACACAAATACATACAAAATACATACAAAATACACTAGGAATACCCAACACTCAGACAAGCATGCATACGGGCCCGTACGCACGCGAGTCCGAGTGCCCCGACACACTCCCGCACCCCCGGGCAGCCATGCGCACGGCCACCCGCACCACGCACGCACACCCGCGCCCCGGGCGCACTGCCGCGCCCCAGCCCGCGCCCCCAAACGCGCTGGCGAGCCCCTGCCCGCACGCCCAGACACGCTACACGCTCGCGCGCACACCCGCGCGTGCCCGCACGCACCGCGCATCCAGCCCCGGGTGCACCCGCGCGCACTGCGCCCCAGCGCAGCACCTCACGCGCACACCCGCACGCACTGCGCCCCAGCGCAGTACCCCCTGCGCAGCACCCACACGCACGCCCGCGCGCACGCGCCAGCTCACCGACTGCGCGCCTGCCTTGCCTGCGCTTGCCTGCGCGCACAGGCCCGTGAGCACGCGCAGGGATGATCCCGCACGCGCACCCGAGCCACTCCACCACCCCCACAGCCCCCCCCCCCCCAACCCCCTAACCACCATGCATGCCATGCATACCCGTATGGAACCCTAAACAAGCATCTACACAAGAAAAAGGAAGGAAGAAAGCTTACCCAAAGGAGGACGGGAAAGGAGAGATCTTCGGGTGCTCTTCGCGCACCGATTTGCCACCACCAAGACCACCTCTACCAAGCCCTCTTCTCAGCCAAAGAGGGGCTGAAAACAGAGGAGAAAAGGAGGTAAGGGAGGAGGAAAAACAAAGGGGAATGAAGATCCGAGACCATGGAACGATAGATCGGGTCCATACCTTTCCTTTTCTCCTTTATGGCTTTTCTTTTTAACCACCCTAGCTAGATCATATGGAGGAAATAAAGAGAGGGAGAGAGAGAGAGAGAGAGCTTGAAATGGAGAAGATGATGAATAGTGCAACTATTCTTGGGCGTGGACATCACTTAAGCACACACACACTCACACACTCACCACTCACACTTAGAAAAAAAAAAATTAGGTTAAGCTAGGTTAGGTTAGGTTTAAGTGAGCTTTGACCTTAGTCAACCCAACCACACTAGAAAACAAACCCAATTGACCAAGTCAAGGGTCAACATTGACCAAGTTAAGTCTCCCAATGACTTTTCGCTTGGTCAAAACCCGGATAAGATTTGGAACTGTGAAATTCTGAAACGTTATCGGAATTCAATGAAATTTTCGTGAGTGGCTTGAAATGGCACCAGGACACATAATATGCAGTTAGATTTTCAATCGGAGTCCTCAAGCTCAGGATGATAGCTAAAAGTCTGAAATTTTAGCGGTTCCGATCGAAAAAAGAAAAGGTTGAAAAACTGCCAGAATGCTCCAACGGTGACCAGAAGGATAAAAGTGACACATATATAACACGTGCACTCGCGCGCACGAGCCCGCGCGCGTCTGCGCGCCCGACTGCGCCTGCCTGCGCACGCACGCGAGCAGATGACCCGAAACGCGCGCCCAGCCAACCCTTACCCCTTTTTAACCCTCCCCAACCCCTCACACACACCCTAACACATCTACCCAACATGCATGACCTTCCCAACCAACCCTAAGCCATAAAAATCAAGAAAAGGAGGGGAAAAGCTCACCTTTGGAGGGGAAATGAAAGGGGGAGGCTCGGGGGCCCTCGACGCACCCACGACCACCTCAACCGCCACCACCACTACCACCACCTCCTCAGCCTCTCCTCAGCCTCCTCTTTGGCTGAAAAACAGGGGGGAAGGATCATGAGGGGGAGCTTGAGAGGAGAGAAGACAAGCAACAACAACACAAAAACTCACCAACACTTCCTCCTCCACCATCTCTTTGAGGACATTAAATCAAACACTTGGTGGGGGTGGTTTGAAAGAGAAGGAGAACCAAGAAGTGTTAGACGTGGAAGTGAGAGGGAGAGAGAGAGAGAGGAGATATTTGTTGCACACAAATATCTTAAAGAGGGGGAAATGACCTAGTCGCCCTTTGACTAGAAATTCTGCGCATGCTTCACTGGAACAGCCATAACTTCCTCAATATAGCTCCGAATTGTACAATTCCATAACCGTTGGAAAGCCAAGAAGATTATCTACAACTTTCATGTTTATGCCAAGATCAAATAATCCCTCTAGCTATTCCGAAATTAGAGCTAAACATAAAACAGGGCTGCTGCCAGAATTTCCCTCCCCGGGGTATACTTGGAAAAATACCCATAACTTTTACTACAAGAATCCAGTTGATCTAATTCCACTTCTGTACGAAAGCTAACTCAAAACTGGACATCTCATAGTAAACACATATTTAAACCTCTTCATCTTGGATTTTAACAAAAACAAATCAAAATACCAAATCGGGAATACATACTTCTAGGAAAAAATTTATGTACCCAAATTTTCGAACAGAGCGCTCCAAATGTCACAGGCACTACAGTAGCTGTCATGACAGAGGGCCCCCACCGGTAGGTACTATCGATGCATGCGGCAAGATGTATTGATCATGGGGGGTATACCAGGTAGAGGCTACCCGGGAGAGGGCTAACGAATGATATTGCGAGCGTGGAATCGTTCTCCCCTTCGTTGGATCCGTGTAGGAACTCCCCGGCGTTGGAAAAGATTTCCTGACAGAGGGCTCCCATCTGTAGGTACTACCGATGCGTTCAGAAGTGTACTGATTGTGGGAGTATGCCAGGAAGAGACTACCCGGGGAAAGGGCTACCGGTGGACCAAGGGTGTAGAGCAGTCTAAGTCTCTTCCAAAAGTCCTATATCACCTCTAAAGGGTGAGGGTGAGGATGATGTTGGTCGCGCCACCACGTGAATCGGTTATCCATGGGTTTCCACCCATGTTTTCCTTGAAAGGAAATTGCTTTAGTATTGAACTGTTGTATGGTGATTGGTTTCCAGCCACTCACTGAGCTTGTAGCTCACCCCTCGCATACTGTTTCCTTTCAGGGGCAGTGTTGGGTGTGGAGCTGGAGTTTTCCTGTAGCGTGGTCTTATGGGTTTGGAGCGTTCTTCCGGCGGGTGGCGAGTGTGAGGCTGTTAACAGTCCTAGAGTCATTTTATGTATTGTAAATCGTGCATGTGGCACAGGTTGTATTTTATTTGGACTAGACTTGGCTCTCACAGGACAGTGATTGTGTATTCGAGTCTGTAATAATGTTTTTGGTTTACAGACATTGTTTATATATTATGCTTCCGCTTTTCAGTCAGTTTCATTATCTTTGCTTTGCCACCTTGTGTGTTGTTGTTGGAGTCTTTGTTGACCTCAGGTATTGATAGCTGATATTTCATTATTGCCACGTCTCGGGGATGGCCGCCCTGGGGCGTGACAAAAGTTGGTATCAGAGCCTGGTCCTGTCAGAGCCTAAGTCTAGTCGTATAGATGATGAGTCGTAGGATTTCCATCCGAGTACTCTTGTTTTAGAAGTATATCTTAGGTTGCTGACATGCCTCCTCGCATCCGTTGACGTGGACGTGACCCCCGTGGACCCACCCTTAAGTTGTCGACTGGGTCGACTGAATAGGGTCAGTTGTTGGATCCCTTGTTGTGGGATTAAGGCTTGGGTAGGAGATTCCAGCCAGTACTATGATAGTGATGAATTGGTTGCAATTTCTAAGGTATGGATTGCATCTCGAAAATGGAGCTTCTTTCCCATGCATCGGTATTGCTGGTAACCATGGAGTTCGCGTGCGGCGCCAGTTTCAAGTTTTGAGGATGTGGCATATTGCTCATTAAAGGGTGATGTCTTCTTCCAGCCTTCCTACTCAGGATTAAGGGGCCTTGCGGGGTCATCGTTGAGACCCGGGCTAGGGTACTCCGTGTTCCTTGTTTGGTTGTCGGGATATCCTATATCGGGACCTCATGGTGCCCTCCCAAGGTTTCTTTTCCCAGTCAAGGAATACCTTTGAAGCATCTATTAGATGATTGATTTTTCCTCTCACTTGGAAGGTGCTGTAGCGAGTGGTGATGCGTACGATCAGGATTGGGTACATCCTATTGCAGCTTGGTGGGTGATTGCTTGTGGACTGGGTTCCATAGTGGCATCTGGAGTCACTTCGATATATCATTGTGCGTTGTAGCTGCCCGGTTGAGGCCAGAGCCCTGTGAGGTGCTCCCAGATACTATGCTTGTTGGTGCGCCCATATGGCAGAGATAGTGGGCTTGGGAGGCTACCAGGTAGAGGCCACACCGGAAGAGTGCTACTGGATGATGTCGAGAGCGTGGACTCCCTGTGATGAATCTGCCCATGGAGTGCAGGATGTTGGAGTTCCAATGGTTATAGTTGAGCGACCTATCTCTGGCGGCATGTGAAGCACAGTTGTGGATACTGTCGCGTTTTGCCCCACATTGGTCGCAAATAAGGAGACGCGATGCTAGCGTTCGTGATGGGACTCAACCGCCCTATCGGATAGATGACGTCGCATAGGCATTGTCGAGGTTCAACGACCCCTTATTGCGTGTCTTGTGGATTAAGTGTGGTTGAGCGGCTTACCAAGCGTGTAAGTGTCATCATGAGCGCCAGCCATGCTCGAGGAGCAGAATCTGGACTTAATTGTTCGTGGTGTTGTTTTGATCTCCCCGTGGAGGTTGAAGATCAATTACCCTTGCCACGAATCGATGATCTGTTTGACCAGCTCTGGGAGCCAGTGTCTTCTCTTAGATCGATCTTCGCACAAGGGTACCACAAGTCGGAGATCCGGGAGTTGGACATCCCGTAGATGGCCTTTCGTGACCGTTCAGGCACTACGAGTTTTAAGTACTGCCATCGGGGTTGACGTGTTATGCCTGTGTCATTTGGAGCCATTTTGGTTAAGCCTTGGTCGCATCTGGGTCATTTAGGGCATTTTTCTTTTTCGATCGGAGTCGCTAAAATTTTGGCTTTTAGCCACCTACGGGAGTTGGAGTACTCTGATTGAAAATCTAACTACATATTATGGGTCCTGGTACTGTTTCGTACTACCCATAAAAATTTCATCGAATTCTGGTAACGTTTTGAAAAATATGCAGTTCTGAACCGTATCCGGGTTTTGAGAGTTCCTGGTTGGTCGAATAGTGTGAGATATTTTGGGGATGTGGTGACCCTTGGTAACCTTACCTCCACCTTGCTTGGGGATGAAGAAACCATTGGTTATTTGATATGTGAGTGGGTGAGCCTAACCCTAACCTCACCCCCCTTAAGGTCACCCCTAGGCACTATTTGGGCATGAAAATGACTTTTTTGCCCTCTCTCTCTCTCCCCCTCTCTCCCATTTCGTGGAACACCTCTCCCTCTCTTGGTCTCTTTTTTTCTCCTCTTTGTGTGTGAAGAAGGAGGAGGAAGAAGCAATTGAAGGAAAAGATGAAGAAGAAGCACAAGAAAGAGTGAGAAAGGGTGAGTATGTGTTGTTGTTGTTTCTCTTCTCTCTATCCCCTTCTCATGCCCCTTTGCACCCCTGTTTTCTGCCATGAAGGGCTTGAGGAGATGCTGATGAGGTGGTGGTAGTTGTGGTGGTGGTTGAGGTGGTCGTGGGTGTGTCGAGAACCCCGCATCTCCCCATTTGCCTCCCCCTGTTTTGGTAAGGCAGCACTCTGTATTTTAAAGATCTCAGTGCATCTAGTATTTAGAGACACATTTTTAGGATTATGTCTGCATATGATATGATCATCTATGTGTCTAGTTGTTATATATGAAATTTGGGCTCATTATGATATCTGTGGTGTATGTTAGAACCTGTTTTGCATGGCCTGTCCAGATTCGCGTAGGAATTGACCTGCTTCTGGAAATAATTTATTTCGGGCTTGTAGAGGCAAAATTAGGTTCTAATGTCTTCATGAATTATGATCCCAGCATATCAGAGAATGTGCATGTTTGGCAGCAGGTTTGGCAGTTTTGTTTGGTTGAGTGTCAAGGAGTTGTTTGCATGTGTCTTGTGTGATAATATGGAAGTATTAGGGGTTAGGGTCTTCATGAAGTAGGCTTATATGTGTGATAGGAGGTTCCATAATTTAATTATGGATCATTGGTTGTGTTTTGCAGATCTCGTAGACTGGACGCGCGGTGATCCGGGTATCGGTGAGTGGTTTGATCCAACCCTTCGGGAAAGCGTTGGATGCACGTAGTCGTGCGTCGCGCATCCGTTGGGCACCCTGACTATACTTGTCACGCCCCAGGGCGGCCGTCCCCGGGATGCGGCAAGGGTATACATGATATCAGCAGTCAATAAAAGAGATCAATAATATACCATAAACAATAGCTAAAAGACAACACAGACAAGAAAAGGCTGACATGATGTATACACAGAAATGCGGAAGCTAAAAAGACTGAATCTGTAAATCAACAACACTTTACAGACTCGATACATAATCATATGTCCTGTGAGAGCCAATATATCTACAATACATCCAAATATAATCCAAACTGGGTGCCCAAGCACAGAAATATATACATACAACAAAGAGAAGGATGCTGATGGCCTCAAAACTCGAGGGACGTGGCGCTACTCCGCTACTGGTGTAGTCGCTCGGGAAGCTCCTCCTACAAGTCCGCCTCGGTAATCACTAGGAAAAACAATTATGCGAGGGGTGAGCCACACGCTCAGTGAATAGCACAACCCATGCATAGAGTTTATATTAACCACATTTATCAAGTCAGTAGCCTCAAAGTGGCATAAACAACACAAATCCGGGGGTTCGTTACATCGCCGAACCACCATACCCTCACCCTCACCCCTCAATAGGTGACAAAGGATGTTGGGACTTAATAGGCTGATAATCATCCTTACACAATCCAGTGGGTCGTCACATCGCCGGCCCACCATACCCTCACCCTCACCCCTCAATAGGTGACATAGGCTCTTGGGACTGACTAGGCTGTTGGTCACCCTTGGTCCACCGATAGTCTCTCCCCACTCCATATGTCGTTTGGCCACTCCCACATTCGGCACAGTCCATCTACCAAATCAGGAGGTGCCTGCTGATGGGAGCCCCTGCACGGGACAACCTTTCTAACGCTGAGGTAGTCTCTACATGGATCCAACGAAGGGAACAGAACAACCTATCCATCGCATATGATCCACTTGGATCCGCTGACAGCACATCTCTACTACTCTAATGTCTTGAATTCTTCAGAATTCCACCAGCGCGCATAACCAAGATGCGGGGAGTACATAAGACAGAAAAGGAGGAAAAGAGACCTTGGGAGGGCAACCTGAGGTCCCGATGTAGGACATCCCGCCAACCAAACAAGGAACACGGAGTACCCTAACCCGGGTCTCAATGTTAACCTCGCAAGGCCCCCTTATATTCCCCAAGGCATGCTAATAATATAACGAGCTTGCATTTAATTAAATAAATCAAACTAATAGGACGAATGCATAGGTCGGGGCTTTCCTAACATGATAACGAGGTGACAGGATGCACGGCTTATGCATAAATCCTAAGGGTGCAAGTCCCTAACATACAAGTCTAGGGTGGCATGCATTCTACACATCAATCATACTTACATGGATTTCAATAGAACAGTTAATATTAACTATGTGCCCCAGGGGAGGACGGTACACGCCGAAGTGCATGTAGCGCCTCCCAACTGGGTTGGGTTGTCCCACTCACCGAAAGTCAGGTCGTCGCACGACCGTCCGTCAAGATCTGCAGGACAGGGTATCAACTTGGTGAGTAAAATCCACAAATACCACAAAATACACAACAACATACAAATAAACACCCAACACTCGGGCAAACGTGCATACGCCCCGTACGCACGCTAGCCCGAGCACCCCGACTCACTCCCGCACCCCCGGCAACCACCCGCATGGCCACCCGCCCCCAGATGCGCCGCCGCGTCAGCCCGCGCACCCAGGCGCACCACCGGGCCGCTGCCCGCCGCCTGGACAAGCCGCTGAGCCTCCCGGGTGCATCGCGCGCCCAGTGCGCCCCATCGCAGCAGCCCGCGTGCACCAGCACGCCCCGCGCTGGCCCGCGAGCACCCCGCACGCCCCGCGCGCCCAGCGCCTCGCCCTGCGCGTACCCCGCGCGCACCTCCGCTGCCTCGCCGCGCTCCGCGCGCACCACCGGCTCGCCCAGCACTCCACCGACTCGCCGCGCGCGTGCACAGCGTGCCTGCGCCCCTGCGCAGCGCTCCGCGCGCACCCCGCACGACGCCCTGCACGCAGCGCCTACTCGACCAGCACCCAGCATCGCCCAGCGCCCAGCACGCCCAGCGCCCGCACGCCCAGCGCCCGCACCCGCATGCCCAGCGCCCGCACGCCCAGCGCCCGCATGCCCAGCACCTGCACGCCCAGCACCCGCATGCCCAGCACGCCCAGCGCCCAGCACCCGCATGCCCAGCACGCCCAGCGCCCAGCACGCGCACCCTGCTGACCTCCAGCTCCACCCGTGGGCACGCCCGCGCGCACGCACGCGCGCGCCCTGCCAACTGCACCGCCTGCTGCGCCTGTGCTACTGCCTGCTGCCCGAGACCACCATCCACCTTGCCCGAGCACCTCCACCACTAACCACCGGCCACCAACGGCCTCCGACCGCCCCCAACCACCTCCGACAGCCTCCCACAGCCACCGACCACCATCCAACCCCAAAACCCCCCTCCTAACATACATCTAAGCCAAAAGAAGAGGAAAAAGAGCTTACCAAGGGGAGGAAGGGATGTCCGGTTGCTCTCCGCGCACCGAAACGCTTCCCCAAAGGTCTCTACCACCAAGACCTACTCCCACCTCCGAAATGGCTCGGATCTGAGGAGAAGAGAGGGCGGATGGAAGGGCTAGGTAGGCCGGAATCCGGATTTGAAAGCACCTACACTTTCTATGCTTTAGGTTTTAAGGTTTGAGGAACCTAGGGGGCTCAAATGCTTGAAAAAGAGAGAGGGGAGAGAGAAAAAGCAAAAGAGGAAGATGATAAATAGTGCCAAGTAACTTTTTAGATTCCATTATATAAGTCAAACCTAACTTAACTTAGGGCTAATCAAGTTTAAGTGAGGATTAAGGCTTTAAGTGGGATTTGACTTGGGTCAACCCAACCACACAAAAAGACAAAAAGGGTTGACCAAGTCATGGGCCCACTTTGACCGAGTCAACTCTCCCAATGACTTCTCGCTCGGTCAAAACCCGGATACGCCCCGGAACTGTGAAATTTCAGAAACGTTGCTGGAATTCGATGAAATTTTCATGAGTGGCTTAGAATGGCACCAGGACACATAATATGCAGTTATATTTCCAATCGGAGTCCTCTAGCTCAGGACGATAGCTAACAGTCCAAAATTTGCGGTTCCGATCGAAAAACGAAAAATTTTCAAAAACTGCCAAAATGCTCCAATGGTTACCAGCAGGCCAAAAAGTGACACATATATAACACTACTTAATTAGATAAGTATTATGGTCATGTCTAACTCATAATATGTTAGATATCTTGCATGCTAGGCTTATATTGCATGTATTGTATCCATGTATGAATGACTGTATCGCATGCGCCCCTCTAGTATGGGCATGTATTCTGTAATGTGTATAGATGTATAGAATATGGCATGCCTTAGGTAGTATTGTAATACTACTCCCACCATATTAATTGGAATATCCAGCATGATTAAGTCTGGGTTAATAACGGGCACCTGCCTAATATTCCCTTGCGATAAGAATCCAGGGCGTGGTGTACTTGTTGCGCCCATGCTAATGGGGCAAGGCTATGATCAACTTCATGAGATGATGATCTCTCTCGCCCTCTCCCTCTGCACGACCTGAGTAAGTAGATGCGATTTCCTACTCGACTCAGGTTCGTTTGGAATATTGGCATGCACCTGTTAAGTGCGTGAGATTTGCACTTGACCCTTACCTTTTAAGTTGGTGATATCCAACGCATGCTTAAGTTAGGCCTTGTGTGCTTATGTGATTAATGGCCATGTATGCATGTTGTATGATTTATTATGATGTAAATCCATGTTAGGGAGTATCCCTATAATTATTTGATAGGTTATCGTGCATGTAGTTCATGTACATAACTAAGATATAATTCTCCTGGATATATATGCGCATGTTAAAACTGATTAGGCCTATCTGAAATAGGTGTGGGCATGACCCGTTGTTGGGTTGTACCTTATTAGTTAGAGCGCTAGCGATGTAATCGCCCCCGTGCATCCGAGCGATGCACTCATTTGGAATTCAGGAGAATTCTTTATCTTATCGGTTTTGTTAAGCCGGTAGTTGTGGCATTAAGCTAGGCATACCGGTGTTAGGCGTGTATATGAACCGCCTGTTGGGTTACGTGCCTTGGGATTATTTCTGCGTGAGAGTAGAGGCAACCCCCCTTGTGTTCGAGCAACGCAACCGTGTGGGAGTCCAATAGTATTTGATATCATCGATATGTGATTATTGAGAGTAGTTGTATTTCCATTGGGTTCGCTTTGCGGACATGGAATGTTTACTCCCAATGTCGTCCGTGTTGAAGAGGCCCGGGTTGTAGCTGTCCTGATAGAGGGCTCCCATCCGTAGGTACCACCGATGCGTTCGGGGGTGTACTAATCGTGGGAGTGTACCAGGTAGAGGCTACCCGGGAGAGGGCTAACGAATGATATTGCGAGAGTGGAATTGTTCTCCCCTTCGTTGGATCCGATGTAGGAACTTCCCAGTGTTGGAAAAGCTGTCCTGACAGAGGGCTCCCATCCGTAGGTACCACCGATGCGTTCGGAAGTGTACTGATCGTGGGAGTATACCAGGTAGAGGCTAACCGGGGAAAGGGCTGCCGGTGGACCAAGGGTGTAGAGGTGTCTAATCTCTCCAAAAGTCCTATGTCACCTCTAAAGGGTGAGGGTGAGGATGAGGTGAAGACACGTCGTCGCGAGACCCATTCGTTGTTCGTCCGTTCCCATAGTTGTTGGGTCCGGTCTCGTATCGATGTTCAAAGACATCGTTGGGCAGTTATCTCGATGTAGATGATCCAGTAGTGTTGTGTAGACCAGTAATTCCGGGTCTCTTCGACTAACGGTATGGTCTCTCCCCAAAAGTCCCAAGAGTCTTCCTCCGGGAGTGAGGGGGGTGAGGGAGAGGTTGGTGATCCAGTAAAGTTGTGTAGACCAGTAATTCCGCGTCTCTTCGACCAACGGTATGGTCTCTCCCCAAAAGTCCCAAGAGTCCTCCTCCGGGGGCGGGAGTGAGGGTGAGGGCGAGGTTGGTCGCGCCGCCGCGTGACCTTGTTATCCATTGGGTTTCCACCCATGTTTTTCCTTGAAAGGAAATTGTTTTAGTGTTGAACTGTTGTATGGTGATTGGTTTCCAGCCACTCACTGAGCTTGTAGCTCACCCCTCGCATACTGTTTCTTTTCAGGGGCAGTGTTGGGCGTGGAGCTGGAGCTTTCCTGTGGCGTGATCTTATGGGCATGGAGCGTTCTTCCGGCGGGTGGTGAGTGTGAGGCTGTCAGCAGTCCTAGAGTCATTTTATGTATTGTAAATCGTGCATGTGGCACAGGTTGTATTTTATTTGGACTAGACTTGGCTCTCACAGGACAGTGATTTTGTATTCGAGTATGTAATAATGTTTTTGGTTTGCAGACATTGTTGATATCTTATGCTTTCGCTTTTCAGTCAGTTATTATTATCATTGCTTTGCCACCTTGTGAGTTGTTGTTGGAGTCTTTGTTGACCTTAGGTATTAATAGCTGATATTTCATTATTGCCACGTCTCGGGGACGGCCGCCCTGGGGCGTGACAAAAGTTGGTATCAGAGCCTGGTCCTGTCAGAGCCTAAGTCTAGTCGTATAGATGATGACTCGTAGGATTGCCATCCGAGTACTCTTGTTATAGAAGTATATCTTAGGTTGTTGACATGCCTCCTCGCATCCGTTGACGTGGACGTGACCCCCCTGGACCCACCCTTAAGTGGTCGACTGGGGCGACTGAATAGGGTCAGTTGTTGGATCCCTTGTGGAGGGATTAAGGGTTGGGTCGGAGATTCCAGCCCATTAGTATGATAGTTATGAATTGGTCACAATTTCTAAGGTATGAATTGTGTCTCGGTAATGGAGCTTCTTTCCCATGCATCGGTATTGCTGGTAACCATTTAGTTCGCGTGCAGCGCCAGTTTCAAGTTTTGAGGATGTGGCATATTGTTCATTAAGGGGTGATGTCTTCTTCCAGCCTTCCTACTCAGGATTAAGGGCCTTGCGGGGTCATCGTTGAGATCCGGGCTAGGGTACTCCGTGTTCCTTGTTTGGTGTTCGAGATATCCTATATCAGGACCTCATGGTGCCCTCCCAAGGTTTCTTTTCCCAGTCAAGGAATACCTTTGAAGCATCTATTAGATGATTGATTTTTCCTCTCACTTGGAATGTGCTGTAGTGAGTGGTGATGCGTACGATCGGGATTGGGTACATCCTATTGCAGCTTGGTGGGTGATTGCTTGTGGACTGGGTTCCATAGTGGCATCTGGAGTCGCTTCGATATATCATTGTGCGTTGTAGCTGCCCGGTTGAGGCCAGAGCCCTGTGAGGTGCTCCCAGATACTATGCTTGTTGGTGCGCCCATATGGCAGAGATAGTGGGCTTGGGAGGCTACCAGGTAGAGGCCACACCGGGAGAGTGCTACTGGATGATGTCGAGAGCGTGGACTCCCTGTGATGAATCTGCCCATTGAGTGCAGATGCTGGAGTTCCAATGGTTATAGTTGAGCGACCTATCTCTGGCGGCATGTGAAGCACAGTTGTGGATACTGTCGCGTTTTGCCCCCCACATGGGTCGTAAACGAGGAGACGCGATGCTAGCGTTCGTGATGGGACTCAACCGCCCTATCAGATAGATGACGTCGCATAGGCATTGTCGAGGTTCGACGACCCCTTATTGCGTGTCTTGTGGATTAAGTGCGTTGAGCGGCTTACCAAGCGTGTAAGTGTCATCATGAGCGCCAGCCATGCTCGAGGAGCAGAATCTGGACTTAATTGTTCGAGGTGTTGTTTTGATCTTCCTGTGAGGGTTGAAGATCAGGTACCCCTTGCTGTGAATTGATGATCTATTTGACCAGCTCTGGGAGAGGGTGTCTGCTGTTAGATCGATCTTTGCACAAGGGTACCACAAGTTGGAGATCCGGGAGTTGGACATCCTGTAGATGGTCTTTCATGACCATTTCGGGCACTACGAGTTTTAAGTACTGCTGTCGGGGTTGACGAATGCGCCGGATGCCTTCGTGGATCTCAAAAGTTTTATTGGGCCTCCATGGACTACTTTGAGGTAGTCTTCGTTGAAATTGCTAGTAGCGAGATGTGAAAGCGATGGGTAACCTTGTTTCTCCTGGTTGGCATGCCCTCAGGCAAAGTTTGAGAATCATCATCGCGTTGGAAAGCGTCAGTCCATGGAGATTCCTCAGTGGACGTGGGAGTGGGTTATCTGGGATTGTTGCGGACTCGCTAATGTCACGTTCGGGTCACGACGCCGTCTAGGTGATCATTGACCGACTGACTAAGTCCGTGCTTCCCTCCCTAATCCGACTGATTGAGTCTCTCGACTCCTTGACGTGGGTTTCCACCTTCGCAATTGTTCATCTTCATGGCACTCCGGTCGGCGCTATTTCAGGTTGAGACGCGAGGGTTACTTTGAGGTTGTGGCGCAGCCTTGGCAGGCTTTGGCGCGAGCCTCCATCTAAGCAGTTTCATCGCCGAGGAATGGCCAAGCAAGAGGATGATTCAGACCTTGGAGGACATGCTAAGTGCCTGCGTGCTCGATGGTAAGGGCAGTTGGGTAAGGCACCACCCATTTGTTGGGGTATGCCTGCAAGACGACTGCCATTCAAACATCCAGATGGACCTGAAAAGGCACTCTACAGGCGCAGTTTTATACCTCCCTTGTGTTGGGACGGTTGAGGAGCGCCAGTTGGAGGGGCCACAAGTTATTTATTTGACCTTGCAGTGGCCAGGTTGGTTCATGTGTGCATCTGCACCTCCCAGAACCGATAGAAGGGCTACGCAGGTCATCGTCGCCAGGAGCTTACCTTCGGGTTTGGCGACCATGTTTTCCTGAAGGTGTCCCAGTTTAAGGGTATTCGATGTTTCGACGTTCGGGGCAAGCTGAGTTGGCCCTTCATCGGACCGTTTCTCGTCATTGAGTGGATTGGGGAGGTGGCTCGTCATGTAGCCTTTCCCCCACAGCTGGCTCATGCCCACGACGTCGTCCTTGTCTCATGGCTGAGGCATTATATCCACGATCCTGCTCAGTCATTCCGTTTGACCGTCTCATTCTCGAGCTGGATTTGTCGTACGTGGAGCAGTGGATCTAGGACAAGAACCAACATGAGAAGAGGCTCCACGCTAAGACCGTTCATTTGATTACAGTGTGTCAGTAGCGCCAGTCTGGTGCATAGATCACTTGGGAGCAAAAGGTCTATGCATGATACTTACTATATTCGGTCTTCCCTTTGGGTTTCCTTAAATTTCAAGGACTAAATTTCCTAAGGGGTGAGAATGTTATGCCTGTGTCATTTGGAGCCATTTTGGTTAAGCCTTGGTCGCATCTGGGTCATTCAGGGCCTTTTTCTTTTTCGATCGGAGTCGCTAAAATTTTGGCTTTTAGCCACCTACAGGAGTTGGAGAACTCTGATTGGAAATCTAACTACATATTATGGGTCCTGGTACTGTTTCGTACTACCCATAAAAATTTCATTGAATTCCGGTAACGTTTTGAAAAATATGTAGTTCCGAACCGTATCCGGGTTTTGAGAGTTCCTGGTTGGTCGAATAGTGTGAGATATTTTGGGGATGTGGTGACCCTTGGTAACCTTACCCCCACCTTGCTTGGGGATGAAGAAACCATTGGTTATTTGATATGTGAGTGGGTGAGCCTAACCCTAACCTCACCCCCCCTTAAGGTCACCCCTAGGCACTATTTGGGCATGAAAATGACTTTTTTGCCCTCTCTCTCTCTCTCCCCCTCTCTCCCATTTCGTGGAACACCTTCTCTCCCTCTCTTGGTCTCTTTTTTTCTCCTCTTTGTGTGTGAAGAAGGATGAGGAAGAAGCAATTGAAGGAAAAGATGAAGAAGAAGCACAAGAAAGAGTGAGAAAGGGTGAGTATGTGTTGTTGTTGTTTTTGTTTCTCTTCTCTCTATCCCCTTCTCATGCCCCTTTGAGGAGATTCTGATGAGGTGGTGGTAGTGGTGGTGGTGGTTGAGGTGGTTGTGGGTGTGTCGAGAACCCCGCATCTCCCCATTTGCCCCCCCCCTGTTTTGGTAAGGCAGCACTCTGTATTTTAAAGCTCTCAGTGAATCTAGTATTTAGAGACACATGTTTAGGATTATGTCTTCATATGATATGATCATCTATGTGTCTAGTTGTTATATATGAAATGTGGAGTCATTATGATATTTGTGGTGTAAGTTAGAACCTGTTTTGCATGGCCTGTCCAGATTCGGGTAGGAATTGACCTGCTTCTGGAAATAATTTATTTCGGACATGTAGAGGAAACATTAGGTTCTAATGTCTTTATGGATTATGATCCCAGCATATCAGATAATGTGCATGATTTATTTCATAATTTGTGGAAGTGTATTGGGTGCTGTGGAGATCAATTAGTAGGGTTGATTGCAGCAGGTTTGGCAGTTTTGTTTGGTTGAGTGTCAAGGAGTTGTTTGCATGTGTCTTGTGTGATAATATGGAAGTATCATGGGTTAGGGTCTTCATGAAGTAGGCTTATATGTGTGATAGGAGGTTCCACAATTTAATTATGGATCATTGGTTGTGTTTTGCAGATCTCATAGACTGGACGCGCGGCGATCCGGGTATCGGTGAGTGGTTTGATCCAACCCTTCGGGAAGCGTTGGATGCACGTAGCTGTGCGTCGCGCATCCGTTGGGCACCCTGACTATACTACTTAATTAGATAAGTAGTATGGTCATGTCTAACTCATAATATGTTAGATATCTTGCATGCTAGGCTTATATTGCATGTATTGTATCCATGTATGAATGACTGTATCTCATGCGCCCCTCTAGTATGGGCATGTATTCTGTAATGTGTATAGATGTATAGAATATGGCATGCCTTAGGTAGTATTGTAATACTACTCCCACCATATTAATTGGAATATCCAGCATGATTAAGTCTGGTTAATAACGGGCATCTGCCTAATATTCCCTTGCGATAAGACTCGAGGGCGTGGTGAAGTTGTTACGCCCATGATAATGGGGCAAGGCTATGATCAACTTCATGAGATGATGATCTCTCTCGCCCTCTCCCTCTGCACGAACTGAGTAAGTAGATGCGATTTCCTACTCGACTCAGGTTCGTTTGGAATATTGGCATGCACCTGTTAAGTGCGCGAGATTTGCACTTGACCCTTACCTTTTAAGTTGGTGATATCCAACGCATGCTTAAGTTAGGCCTTGTGTGCTTATGTGATTAATGGCCATGTATGCATGTTGCATGATTTATTATAATGTAAATCCATGTTAGGGAGTATCCCTATAATTATTTCATAGGTTATCGTGCATGTAGTTCGTGTACATAACTAAGATATAATTCTCCTAGATATATATGCGCATGTTAAAATTGATTAGGCCTATCTGAAATAGGCGTGGGCATGACCCGTTGTTGGGTTGTACCTTATTAGTTAGAGCGCTAGCGATGTAATCGCCCCCGTGCATCCGAGCGATGCACTCGTTTGGAATTCAGGAGAATTCATTATCTTATCGGTTTTGTTAAGCCGGTAGTTGTTGCATTAAGCTAGGCCTACCCGTGTTAGGCGTGTATATGAACCGCCTGTTGGGTTATATGCCTTGGGATTATTTCTGCGTGAGAGCAGAGGCAACCCCCCTTGTGTTCGAGCGACGCAACCGTGTGGGAGTACAATAGTATTTGATATCATCGATATGTGATTATTGAGAGTAGTTGTATTTCCATTGGGTTCGCTTTGCGGACATGGAATGTTTACTCCCAATGTCGTCCGTGTTGAAGAGGCCCAGGTTGTAGCTGTCCTGACAAAGGGCTCCCCTCCATAGGTACCGCCGGTGCGTTCGGGAGCGTACTGATCGTGGGAGTGTACCAGGTAGAGGCTACCCGGGAGAGGGCTAACGAATGATATTGCGAGCGTGGAATTGTTCTCCCCTTCGTTGGATCCGATGTAGGAACTTCCCGGTGTTGGAAAAGCTGTCCTGACAGAGGGCTCCCATCCGTAGGTACCACCGATGCGTTCGGAAGCGTACTGATCGTGGGAGTATACCAGGTAGAGGCTAACCAAGGAAAGGGCTACCGGTGGCCAAGGGTGTAGAGGAGACTAATCTCTCCAAAATTCCTATGTCACCTCTAAAGGGTGAGGGTGAGGATGAGGTGAAGACACGTCGCCGCGAGACCCATTCGTTGTTCGTCCGTTCCCATAGTTGTTGGGTCCGGTCTCGTATCGATGTTCAAAGACATCGTTGGGCAGATATCTCGATGTAGATGATCCAGTAGTGTTGTGTAGACCAGTAATTCCGGGTCTCTTTGACCAACGGTATGGTCTCTCCCCAAAATTCCCAAGAGTCTTCCTCCGGGAGTGAGGGGGGGGGGGGTGAGGGAGAGGTTGGCGATCAAGTAGAGTTGTGTAGACCAGTAATGCCGCGTCTCTTCGACCAACGGTATGGTCTCTACCCAAAAGTCCCAAGAGTCTTCCTTCGGGAGTGAGGGTGAGGGCAAGGTTGGTCGCGCCGCCGCGTGACCTTGTTATCCATTGGGTATCCACCCATGTTTTTCCTTGAAAGGAAATTGTTTTAGTATTGAACTATTGTATGGTGATTGGTTCCAGCCACTCACTGAGCTTGTAGCTCACCTCTCGCATACTGTTTCTTTTCAAGGGCAGTGCTGGGCGTGGAGCTGGAGCTTTCCTGTGGCGTTGTCTTATGGGCGTGGAGCGTTCTTCCGGTGGGTGGCGAGTGTGAGGCTGTCAGCAGTCCTAGAGTCATTTTATGTATTGTAAATCGTGCATGTGGCACAGGTTATATTTTATTTGGACTAGGCTTGGCTCTCACAGGACAGTGATTGTGTATTTGAGTCTGTAATAATGTTTTTGGTTTACAGACATTGTTGATATCTTATGCTTCCACTTTTCAGTCAGTTATCATTATCATTGCTTTGCCACCTTGTGTGTTGTTGTTGGAGTCTTTGTTGACCTCAGGTATTGATAGCTGATATTTCATTATTGCCATGTCTCTGGGACGGCCTCCCTGGGGCGTGACATGATGAATGCGCCGGATGCCTTCATGGATCTCAAAAGTTTTATTGGGCTTCCGTGGACTACTTTGGGGTAGTCTTCATTGAGATTGCTAGTGGTGCGATGAAAAAAAAAAGGCGATATGGGTGACCTTGTTTCCCCAGGTTGGCATGCCCTCAGGCAAAGTTCGAGAATCATCATCGCGTTGGAAAGCGTGAGTCCATGGAAATTCCTCAATGGACGTGGGAGTGGGTTATCAAGAATTGTTGCGGACTCGCTAATGTCACGTTCAGATCACGACGCCGTCTAGGTGATCATTGACTGACTAACTAAGTCCGCGCTTCCCTCCCAAATCCGACTGATTGAGTCTCTAGGCGCTTTGACGTGGGTTTTCACCTTCGCGATTGTTCGTCTTCTTGGCACTCCAGTAGGCGCTATTTTTGATTGAGATGCGAGGGTTACTTTGAGGTTGTCGTAGCCTTGGCAGGCTTTGGCGCGAGCCTCCATTTAAGTATAGCGTTTCATCGCCGATGGACAGCCAGACAAAGGGGATGATTCGGACCTTGGAGGACATGCTAAGTGCCTGCGTGCTCGATGATGAGGGCAGTTGGGTGAGGCACCACCCATTTGTTGGGGTATGCCTGCAAGACGACTGCCATTCGAGCATCCAGATGGATCTGTGAAAGGCACTCTACAGGCGCAGTTTTATACCTCCCTTGTGTTGGGACGGTTGAGGAGCGCCAGTTGGAGGGGCCACAAGTTATTTATTTGACCTTGCAGTGGCCAGGTTGGTTCATGTGTGCATCTGCACCTCCTAGAATCGATGGAAGGGCTACGCAGGTCATCGTCGCTAGGAGCTTACCTTCGGGTATGGTGACCATGTTTTCCTGAAGGTGTCCCAGTTTAAGGGTATCCTCTGTTTCGACGTTCGGGGCAAGCTGAGTTGGCTCTTCAATGGGATTGTTTCTCCTCATTGAGTGGATTGGGGAGGTGGCTTGTCATCTAGCCTTTCCCCCACAGCTGGCTCATGCCAACGACATTGTCCTTGTCTCATGGCCGAGGCGTTATGTGCACGATCCTGCTCATGTCATTCCGTTTGACCGTCTCATCCTTGAGTTGGATTTGTCGTTCGTAGAGCAGTGGATCGAGGTCAAGGACCAGCATGAGAAGAGGCTCCATGCTAAGACCGTTCCTTTGATTACAGTGTGTCGGTAGCGCCAGTCTGGTGCATGTACCACTTGGGAGCAAAAGGTCTATGCGTGATATTTGCTATATTCGGTCTTCCCTTTGGGTTTCCTTAAATTTTGAGGACTAAATTTCCTAAGGGGGGGAGAATGTTATGCTTGTGTCATTTGGAGCCATTTCGGTTAAGCCTTGGTAACATCTGGGTCATTCAAGGCCTTTCTTTTTTTCGATCGGGGGTCGCTAAAATTTTGGCTTTTAGCCACCTGCGGGAGTTAGAGCACTCTGATTGGAAATCTAACTGCATATTATGGGTCCTGGTACTGTTTAGTACTACCCATAAAAATTTCATCGAATTCCGGTAATGTTTTGAAAAATATGCAGTTCTGAATCGCATCCGGGTTTGGCCGTTACTGGGTTTCGGTGGGCGAGATATTTTCGAGTGTGTGGTGCTTCTCCGCACGCTTCCCAATAAAGGAAAAATGAGTGGTTGAGTGAGGGTGAGCCTAACCCTAACCTCACCACCCCCTTATGGTCACCCCAAAACACTATTTGGGCATGGAAATGACCATTTTGCCCTCTCTCTCTCCCCCTCTCTCCCAACTCAGGGATCTCATCTTCTCTCCCTCTCTTGGTCTCCTTTTTTCCTCTCTTTGTGTGTGGAGAAGGAGGAGGAAGAATCAATTGAAGGTGAAGGTGAAGAAGGAAGCAAGAGGTGAGTTTTGTGTATGTGTTGTTGTTGTTGTGGTTTCTCCTCTCTCAAGCCCCCTCTCATGTCTTCCTCCCCCCCTGATTTGCAGCCAAAGAAGGCTGAGGAGGGCTGAGGAGGTGGTGGTAGTGGTGGTGGTGGTTGAGGTGGTTGCGGGTGCATCGAGGGCCCCCGAATCTCTGCCCTTCATTCCCCCTCCCTAGGTGAGCTCTTCCCCTTCTTTTCTTGGTTTTTTTATGGCTTAGGGGTTGTGGGGAAGTCATGCATGCTAGGTAGTTTAGGGTGAGTGAGAAGTGTGGGGGAGGGGTTAAAAGGGGTTAAGAGTGGCTGGGCGCGCGCAGGGGTCTGTCAGCAAGGGGCGCAGGCGGGCGCGTGTGCGTGCGCGCGGGCATGCGGGTGCACGCGGAGCGGGCACGCGGGTGCGCGCCGACGCTGCCCGCGTGCACCCGCGTGTGCGCCGACTCTGGCAGCGAGCAGGGTGCGCGCAGGACGTGCGCGCGGGTGCACGCGAGCGTGCGCGCGCACGGGGCAGTGCGTCTAGGCCCGCGGCTGGGTGTCAGCTTCGGGCTGCCCAGGGGCTCGGGTAGGTGCTGGGGCACTTGGGCATGCGTGCATACGCGCGTGCTCGCATGCGTGCGAGCCCGTATGCGTGCATGTCTAAGTCTTTGGTATTTCTAGTAATTTCTATGTGTTATATTATGATGTTACTCACCAAATTTGATGCCCTTACCATGCAGATCTCGTCGAAAGGGATGCGCGAGGTCCCGGGCTGCGGTGAGTTGTTTGGTGAAATCCCCCCCCCCCCTCTCGAGATGCGATTGACGCGCGTAGTTGTGCGTCGCGCATCGATGGGGCATCTTAACTATACTGCTTGTGTAGATAAGTAGTATGGCCATGCTTAAGCTATAATATGTTAAATATCTTGCATGCTAGGCTTATATACATGTATTGTATCCATGTATGAATGATTGTGTTGCATGCGCCCCTCTAGTATGGGCATGTATTTTTTGTAATGTGTATGGATGTATAGAATATGGCATGCCTTAGGTAGTATTGTAATACTACTCCCACCAGATTAATTGGAATATCCAGTATGATTAAGTCTTGGTTAATAACGGGCACCTGCCTAATATTCCCTTGCGATAAGACTCGAGGGCGTGGTGTAGTTGTTGCGCCCATGCTAATGGGACAAAGCTATGACCAACTTCATGAGATGATGATCTCTCTCGCCCTCTCCCTCTGAACGAACTGAGTAAGTAGATGCGATTTCCTACTCGACTCAGGTTCGTTTGGAATATTGGCATGCACCTGTTGGTGCGCGAGATCGCGCTTGACCCTTTCTTTTAAGTTGGTGATATCCAACGCATGCTTAAGTTATGCCTTGTGTGCTTATGATTGATGGCCATGTATGCAGGATTAAGTGGGCCATACCTAGTATGCATGTTGTATGATTGCTATTTATGATGTAAATCCATGATTAGGGAGAATCCCTATGATTAATTGATATGTGATTGTGCATATGGTTCATGCACGTACCTAAGATTTAATTCTCCTATAAAATATATGCGCATGTTAAAACTAATCAGGCCTATCTGAAATAGGCGTGGGTATGACCCGTTGTCGGGTTGTACCTTATTAGTTAGAGCGCTAGCGATGTAATCGCCCCCATGCATCCGAGCGATGAACTCGTTTGGAATTCAGGAGAATTCATTATCTTATCGGTTTTGTTAAGCCGGTAGTTGTGGCATTAAGCTAGGCCTACCCGTGCTAGGCGTGTATATGAACCGCCTGTTGGGTTATGTGCCTTGGGATTATTTCTGCGTGAGAGCAGAGGCAACCCCCTTGTGTCCGAGCGACGCAACCGTGTGGGAGTACAATAGTATTCGATATCATCGATATGTGATTATCGAAAGTAGTTGTTTATCCATTGGGTTCGCTTTGTGAACATAGAGTGTTTCCTCCCAATGTCATCCGTGTTGAAGCGGCCCGGGTTGTAGCTGTCCTGACAGAGGGCCCCCACCTGTAGGTACTATCGATGCATGCGGCAAGATGTACTAATCATGGGGGGTATACCAAGTAGAGGCTACCCGGGAGAGGGCTAACGAATGATATTGCGAGCGTGGAATCGTTCTCCCCTTCATTGGATCCGTGTAGGAACTCCTCGGTGTTGGAAAAGATTTCCTGACAGAGGGCTCCCATTTGTAGGTACTACCGATGCGTTCGGAAGCGTACTGGTCGTGGGAGTATACCAGGAAGAGACTACCCGAGGAAAGGGCTACCAGTGGACCAAGGGTATAGGGCAGTCTAAGTCTCTTCCAAAAGTCCTATATCACCTCTAAAGGGTGAGGGTGAGGATGAGGTTGGACGCGCCGCCGCGTGACCCGGTTATCCATGGGTTTCCACCCATGTTTTCCTTTAAAGGAAATTGATTTAGTACTGAACTGTTGTATGGTGATTGGTTTCCAGCCACTCACTGAGCTTGTAGCTTACCCCTCGCATACTGTTTCTTTTCAGGGGCAGTGTTGGGCGTGGAGCTTTCCTGTGGCATGGTCTTATGGGCGTGGAGCGTTCTTCCGACGGGTGGCGAGTGTGAGGCTGTCAGCAGTCTTGGAGTCATTTTATGTATTGTAAATCGTGCATGTGGCACCGGTTGTATTTTATTTGGACAAGACTTGGCTCTCACAGGACAGTGATTGTATATTCGAGTCTGTAATAATGTTTTTGGTTTTGCAGACATTGTTTATATATTATGTTTCCGCTTCTCAGTCAGTTATCATTATCTTTGCTTTGCCACCTTGTGTGCTGTTGTTGGAGTCTTTATTGACCTCAGGTATTGATAGCTGATATTTCATTTTTGCCACGTCTCGGTTACGACCGCCCTGGGGCGTGACAGGAAACCCAATGGATAACAAGGTCACGCGACGGCACGACCAACCTCACCCTCACCCTCACCCTCACTCCCGGAGGGAGACTCTTGGGACTCTTGGGGAGAGACAATATTGTTGGTCGAAGAGACGCGGAATTACTGGTCTATGCAACACTACTAGATCATCTACATCGAGATAACTGCCCAACGATGTCTCTGAAAATCAATATGTAACCGGACCCAACAACTATGGGAACGGACGAAAAACGAATGGGTCACGTGGCGACGTGACTTCACCTCATCCTCACCCTCACCCCTAAGGGTGACACAGGACTGTTGGAAGAAAACATTTTGTTCTACACTCTTCGTCATCCGGTAGCCCTCTCCCGAGTAGCCTCTACTTGGTATACCCCCATGATCAGTATATCTTGCCGCATGCATCAATAGTACCTATAGGTGGGGGCCCTCTGTCAAGATAGCTACAACACCGGGCAGCATCGACACGGATCCGACGAAGAGGAGAACGATTCCACGCTCACAATATCATTCGTTAGCCCTCTCCCATGTAGCCTCTACATGGTATACTCCCATGATCAATACATCTTGCCGAATGCATTGACAGTACCTACAGGTGGGGGCCCTCTATCAAGACAGCTACAACCCGGGGCGCTTCAACACAGACGATATTGGGAGGAAATACTCCATGTTCGCAAAGCGAACCCAATGGATGTTGTGCCTGTGTCATTTGGAGCACTCGGATTGAAAATTTGGCTACATAATTTTTTTCCTCAAAGTTATGTATTTCCAATTTGGTATTTGGATTTGATTTTGTTAAAATCCAAGATGAAGAGGTTTAAATTTGAGTTTATTATGAGATGTCCAGTTTTGAGTTAGCTTTCGCACAAAAGTGGAATTAGGTCAACTGGACTCCTGTAGTAAAAGTTATGAGTATTTTTCCAAATATACCCCGGGGATGAAAATTCTGGCAGCAGCCCTGTTCAATGTTTAGCTCAGATTTCAGAATAGCTGGAGAGACTATCTAATCTTAAAATAAACATGAAAGTTGTAGATACTCTTCTTGGCTTTCCAACGGAATTGGAATTGTGCAATTCGGAGCTATATTGAGGAAGTTATGGCTGTTCTAGTGAAGCATGCGCAGAATTTCTAAGTCAGGGATGAATAGGTCATTTACACCGCTCTTTAGATATTTATGTGTGCAACAACTATCTTCTCTTTCTCTCTCTCTCCCCTCCCATTCCCCACGTCTACACATCTTGCCCTCTCTTCCTCTCTCTCGAGCCCCCCAAGTGTTTGTTATATCTCCTCAATGAGATGGAGAAGGAGATGGTGCAAGTGCAAGAGAAGCTTGTGTAGGTTTTGTTGTTGTTGTTGATCTCCCCTCTCTCAAGCTCCCTTTTCTTGATCCTTCCCCCCCTGATTTGTTGCCAAGAAGGAGGCTAAGGAGAGGCTGAAGGTGGTGGTGTTGGTGGTGGCGGTTGAGGTGGTCGCGGGTGCGTCGAGGGTCCCCCGAACCTCCCCCTTTCTTTTCCCCTCCCAAGGTGAGCCTTTCCCCTTCTTTTCTTGGTTTTTATGGCTTAGGGATGGTTGGGAAGGTCATGCATGTTGGGTAGATGTGTTAGAGTGTGTGTGAGGGGTTGGGGAGGGTTAAAAAGGGGTTAGGGTTGGCTGGGCGCGCGTTGGGGGCAGTCTGCGCGCGTGCGCGCATAGGCGCTGGTGGGCACGCAGACGCTCACGGGCACGTGCGTGCGAGTGCGCGGGTGCGCGCGGAGTGGGCGCGCGGGTGCGAGCGTGTGCTAGCGCGTGCGGGGGTGCGCCGAGCGTGCGCGCGCGCGGGGCAGTGCGCCTAGGCATGCGCCTGGGCGCGGGGCTGGGGACCAGTGCGCGCCCGCGCGTGCGTGCGCGTGCGCACGGCAGCGCTTCTGGGCGCGCAGGTAGGCGCGCGGCAGTGCGCCAAGGGTGCTGGGGCGCGTGCGTGCGTGCGTATGCGTGCGTGCGCGTGCGTGGGGCCATGCGTGTGGCTGCCCAGGGGTTTGGGTAGGTGTCGGGGCACTCGGACTCGCGTGCGTACGTGCGTGCTCGCATGCGTGCGAGTTCGTATGCATGCTTGTCCGAGTATAGGATATTTCTAATGATTCCTATGTGTAAATTGTGTTGTTACTCACCAAGTTGGATGCCCCTACCTTGCAGATCTCGTCGGATGGGATGCGCGAGGTCCCGGGTTGTAAGGTGAGTGGTTCGATTCCAATCCCCCCCCCCCTCTCTAGGGATGCGCTCGACCCGCATAGATGCGCGTCGCTCATCGATGGGGCCCCCTAGCTATAGTATGAAAAACTGTGCAATGCATGATTTATATGATGTAACCATGCCACATTAGACCTTGTATGCTAGGGATATGCACTCATATATCATGTATAGAGGCCCATACATGCCTAGACACCATGTCCCTTGATTGGAAAGCCCTATCTATGCTTGTTTCCCATTTAGTTTAATTTATTTAAATCAAAATGAGAGCATATTGTTATAAGTATGGCTTAGAGAATATTATAACCTTGTTGTTATAATATATGTTTCCCCGCATCTTAGTTATGCGCCCCGGAGGAATTCATGACAATTCATGACATTATTAGTGTTACAAATCGTTGTCGACGGATCCAAGAGGATCATATCCGTGTGAGTAGGCTGTCTTCTCCTTTTGGTTGGATCCGATGTAGGGACTCCCCGGCGTTGGAAAGCTGACTTGACATAGGGCTCCCATCTGTAGGTACCTCCGATGCGTCGGACAGTGCTGATCGTGGGAGTATACCAGGTAGAGGCTACGGAGTGTGGGAGAGGCTACCGGGTGGACCAGGGGTGGAGAGCGGTCTAGTCTGAATAGGCCCATATCCCCCAGCTAAAAGGGGTGAGGGTGGGATGGGTCGGCGATGTTACGACCCACTAACTTGTGTAGTTACTCCCGTATAGGGACTATGACTATTTTAAGGTTAACATGAGTGTGTTGAGTATTGTTATGCCTGTGTTTTGATATCTTGAAAAGTGAGTATTGAGAGTAGTTGTTTTCCATTGGGTTCGCTTTGCGAACATGGGATCGTTCTCCCCTTCGTTGGATCCGACGTAGGAACTTCTCGGGTTTAGTTGTCCTGACAGAGGGCTCCCATCCGTAGGTACCACCGATGCATTCGGAAGAGTACTGATCGTGGGAGTATACCAGGTAGAGGCTACCGAGGAAAGGGCTACCGGCGGACCAAGGGTGTAGAGCGGTGAGTTGAGGAGATCGGGTTGTAGATACTACCCGGGAGAGGGTTAACGAATGATGTTACGGGCGTGGGAATCGTTCTCCCCTTCATTGGATCCGAGTAGGGACTCCCCGGCTTTTGAAAGCTGTCCTGATGGCTACGGAGTGTGGGAGAGGCTACCGGGTGGACCAAGGGTGTAGAGCAGTCTAAATCTCTTCCAAAAGTCCCAAGAGTCTCCCTCCAGGAGTGAGGGTAAGGATGAGGTGAAGAATATCGCCGCGTGACCCATTCGTTGTTCGACCGTTCCCATAGTTGTTGGGTCCGGTCCTGTATCGATGTTTAAAGGCATCGTTTGAGCAATTATCTAGATGTAGATGATCCAGTAGTGTTGTGTAGACCAGTAAATCCGGGTCTCTTCGACCGACGGTATGGTCTCTCCCCAGACTAGTAAATCCGGGTCTCTTCGACCGATGGTATGGTCTCTCCCCCACAGTCCCAAGAGACTCCCTTCGAGAGTGAGGGTGGGGGTGAGGTTGGTCGCGCCGCCGCGTGACCCAGTTATCCATGGGTTTCCACCCATGTTTTCCCTTGAAAGTAAATTGTTTATGTATTGAACTGTAGTATGGTGATTGGTTTCCAGCCACTCACTGAGCTTGCAGCTCACCCCTCGCATACTGTTTCTTTTCAGGGGTAGTGTTGGGCGTGGAGCTGGAGCTTTCCTGTGGCGTGGTCTTATGGGCGTGGAGCGTTCTTCCTGCGGGTGGCGAGTGCGAGGCTGTCAGCATTCCTATAGTCATTTTATGCTTTGTAAATCGTGCATGTGACACAGGTTGTATTTTCTTTGGTCTAGACTTGGCTCTCACGGGACAGTGATTGTGTATTCGGGTCTGTAATAATGTTTTTGATTTACAGACATTGTTTATATATTATGCTTCCGCTTTTCAGTCAGTTATCATTATCTTGCTTTGCCGCCTTGTGTATTGTTGTTGGAGTCTTTATTGACCTCAGGTATTGATAGCTGATATTTTATTATTTTGCCACGTCTCGGGGACGCCTGGGGCGTGACAAAAAGTTGGTATCAGAGCCTGGTCCTGTCAGAGCCTAAGTCTAGTCGTATAGATGATGAGTCATAGGATTGTCATCCGAGTACTCTTGTTTTAGAAGTTATCTTAGGTTGCTGACATGCCTCCTCGCATCCGTTGACGTGGACGTGACCCCCTGGACCCACCCTTAAGTTGTCGACTGGGTCGACTGGTTAGGGTCAGTTGTTGGATCCCTTGTTGCGGGATTAAGGCTTGGGTAGGAGATTCCAGCCCAGTAGTGTGATAGTGATGAATTGGTTGCAATTTCTAAGGTATGGATTGCGTCTCGATAATGGAGCTCTTTCCCGTGTATCGGTATCGCTGGTAACCCTAGAGTTCGCGTGTGGCTGTGTAAAGTGTTGAGGATGTGGCGTATTGCTCATTAAGGGATGATGTCTTCTTCTAGTCTTCCTACTCAGGATAAGGGGCCTTGCAGGGTCAGCGTTGAGACCCGGGCTAGGGTACTCCGTGTTCCTTGTTTGGTTGTCGGGATATCCTATATCGGGACCTCATGGTGCCCTTCCGAGGTTTCTTTTCCCAGTTAAGGAATACCTTAGAAGCATCAAATTGATGATGGATTTTTCCCCTCACTTGGAAGGTGCTGTAGCGAGTGGTGATGCGTACGATCGGGATTAGGTGCATCCTACTGCAGCTTAGTGGGCGATTGCTTGTGGACTGGGTTCCATAGTGGCATCTGGAGTCGCTTCGATATATCATTGTGCGTTGTAGCTGCCCGATTGAGGCCAGAGCCCTGTGAGGTGCTCCCAGATACTATGCTTGTTGGTGCGCCCATATGGCAGAGATAGTAGGCTTGGGAGGCTACCAGGTAGGGGCCACACCGGGAGAGTGCTACTGGATGATGTCGAGAGCGTGGACTCCCCGTGATGAATCTGCCCATGGAGTGCAGGATGCTTGTTGTGCCTGTGTCATTTGGAGCGCTCTGTTTGAAAATTTGGGCTACATAATTTTCTTTCTAAGTTATGTATTCCTGATTTGGTATTTGGATTTGATTTTGTTAAAATCCAAGATGAAGAGGTTTAAATATGAGTTTACTATGAGATGTCCAGTTTTGAGTTAGCTTTCGTACAGAAGTGGAATTAGATCAACTAGATTCCTGTAGTAAAAGTTATGGGTATTTTACCAAGTATACCCCGGGGATGGAAATTCTGGCAGCAGCCCTGCTAGATGTTTGGCTCTAATTTCGGAATAGCTGGAGGGATTATCTGATCTTGTCATGAACATGAAAGTTGTAGATAATCTTCTTAGCTTTCCATCGGCCTTGGAATTGAGCAATTCGGAGCTGTATCGGGGAAGTTATGGCTGTTCCAGTGAAGCTTGCGCAGAATTTCTAGTCGAGCGGCGACTTAGTAATTCCCTCTTAAGATATTTTTGATAAATATATATCTCTCTCTCTCCCCTCCCAAATCCCACGTCGAATACCAATTTCTGGTCCCTCTTCCTCTCCTTCAAAGGCCCCCCATGTGTTTGTTGAAAATCCTAAATGAGAAGGAGAAGGTGGAGGAGGAAGTGGTGGTGGATCTTTGTGTAAGTGTTGTTGTGTTGTTGTCTTCTCCTCTCTCTCAAGCTCCCCTCATGATCCTCCCCCCCCCCCCCCTGTTTTTGCTCCCATGAGAAGGCTGAGGAGAGGTAGTGGTGATGGTGGTCTCGGTGGCGGCGTTTCGGTGCGCGAAGGGCCCCGAACCTCCCCCTTTTGTTCCCCCTCCAAGGTGAGCTCCTCCCCTTCTTTTCTTGGATTTTTAGGGCTTAAGGGGTTGTGGGAAAGTCATGCATGCTAGGTAGATGGGTTAGGGTGTGTGTGAGGGGTTGGGAAGGGTTAAAATGAGGTTGGGATGGCTTGGGCGCTCGCTGGGCGCAGCCTGCGCGCATTGTGTTGTTGTCTTCTCCTCTCTCTCAAGCTCCCCTCATGATCCTTCCCCCCCCCCCCGCCCGTTTTTCAGCCAAGGAGAAGGCTGAGGAGAGGTGGTGGTGATGGTGGTCTCGGTGGCGGCGTTTCGGTGCGCGAAGGACCCCCGAACCTCCCCCTTTCGTTCCCCCTCCAAGGTGAGCTCCTCCCCTTCTTTTCTTGGATTTTTAGGGCTTAAGGGGTTGTGGGAAGGTCATGCATGTTGGGTAGATGTGTCAGGGTGTGTGTGAGTAGTTGGGAAGGTTTAAAATGAGGTTGGGATGGCTTGGGCACGCGCTGGGCGCAATTTGTGCGCGTGCGCGCGCAGGCGTGCGCTGGTAGGCTCTGGCGGGCGCATGCGCGCAGGTGCGCCGGTGCGCACGGGTGCGCGTGGGTACAGGCGCGAGCGGGGGTGCGCGTAGTACTGCGCGCGAGTGCGTGCGGGCGAGCGCGCGAGCGTGCGCGCGCTCAGCAGGGCGCCTGGGCATGCGCCTGGGCGCTGGGCAGGTGACCAGTGCATGCGCGTGCGTGCGTGCGTGTGCTGGGGCGTGCGCGGGTGCTGGGGCGTGCGCGGGCTGGGCGTGCAGTGTGCGCGGGGGCGCGCGAGCGTGCGCGTACGCGTGGCAGCGCGTTTGGGCTCGCGGGCAGGCGCGCGGCAGTGCGCCGATGGTGCTGGGGTGCGTGCGTGCGTGCACATTCATGCGTGCGCGTGCGGGGGGCCATGCGTGTGGCTGCCCAAGTGTTCGAGTAGGTGTCGAGGCACTCGGACTCGCATGCGTGCGAGCCCGTATGCATGCTTGTCCAAGTATTGGGTATTTCTAATGATTTCTATGTATAAATTGTGTTGTTTCTCACCAGTTGGATGCCCCTACCTTGCAGATCTCGTCAGATGGGATGCGCGAGGTCCCGGGTTGTAAGGTGAGTGGTTCGATTCCAATCCCCCCCCTCTCTAGGGATGCGCTCGACCCGCTTAGACGCGCGTCGCGCATCGATGGGGGCCCCTAGCTAAATTATGTAGCCACCTGTCCATGCCTGATTATTATGATGTATCCATGCCACCATAGACCTTGCATGCTAGGGATATTCACCCATACATCATGTATAGAGGCCCGTACATACCTGGACACCATGTCCTGTACTTAAGAGCCTTGATCTATGCATGTTTTGCTATGATGTATCCATGCCACCTTAGACTTTGTATGCTAGGGATATGCACCCTTATATCATGTATAGTGGCCTATGCATGCTTAGACACCAAGCCCCGGACTATGCATGTTCCCATCTAGTTTAATCTAATTAAATCAAAATGTAAGCATGTCTTAGAGAATATTATAACCATGTTGTTATAATATATGTTTCCCCGCATCTTGGTTATGCGCCCTGGAGGAATTCTGAAGAATTCATGTCATTTGTAGAGTTGAGATCGGTGTCGGCGGATCCAAGTGGATCGTATCCGTGTGGGTAGGCTATTTCTGTTCCCTTCGTTGGATCCATGTAGGGACTCCTCAGCGTTAGACAGGCCGTCCTGACAGAGGGCTCCCATCAGTAGGCACCTCCTGATTTGGTTTCGGACTGTGCTGAATCGTGGGAGTAGACCAGGCGAGCTACGGTGTGGAGGAGAGGCTATCGGTGGACCAAGGGTGATTAACAGCCTAGTCAGTCCCAAAAGCCCATGTCACCCCCTTGAGGGTGAGGGTGAGGGTGTGGTGGGTCGGTGATGTAACGACCCACTAGCTTGTGTAGTTATTCCCGTCTAGGGACTATGACTACTTTGAGATTAATATGAGTGTATTGGTTGCTGTTATGCATGTGTGTGATATCGCAGTGAGCGAGTATCGGGAGTGGTTGTTTTCCATTGGGTTTCGCTTTGCGAACATGGGATCGTTCTCCCCCTTCATTTGGATCCGATGTAGTGACATCCCCGGCGTTAGACAGGCCGTCCTGACAGAGGGCTCCCATCAGTAGGCACCTCCTGATTTGGTTTCGGACTGTGCTGAATCGTGGGAGCAGACCAGGCGAGCTACGGAGCGGGGAGAGGCTACCGGTGGACCAGGGGTGTAGAGCAGTCTAAGTCTCTCCCAAAGTCCCAAAATGTCTCCTTTCGAGAGTGAGGGTGTGGATGAGGCGAAGACGCGTCGCCTCGTGACACGTTGTTCGACCGTTCCCATAGATGTTGGGTCCGGTCTCGTGATCGATGTTGAAGGACATCGATGGGCGATTATCTAGATGTAGATGATCCAGTAGTGTTGAGTGGACCAGTAAATCCGGGTCTCTTCGACTGACGGCATGGTCCCTAGACCAGTAAATCCGGGTCTCTTCGACCGACGGTATGGTCTCTCCCCATAAGTCCCAAAAGACTCCTGCCGGGAGTGAGGGTGGGGGTGAGGTTGGTCGCGCCGCCGCGTGACCCAGTGATCCTTGGGTTTCTACCCATGTTTTTCCTGGAAAAAGGGAACTGATTTATGTATTGATCTGTAGAATGGTGATTGGTTTCCAGCCACTCATTGAGCTTGTAGCTCACCCCTCGCATACTGTTTCTTTTCAGGGGCAGTGTTGGGCGTGGAGCGTTCTTCCGGCAGGTGGCGAGTTCGAGGCTGTCAGCAATCCTAGAGTCATTGTATGCTTTGTAAATCGTGCATGTGGCACAGGTTGTATTTTCTTTGGTCTAGACTTGGCTTCCACAGGACATTGATTGTGTATTCGGGTCTGTAATAATGTTTTTGATTTACAGACATTGTTATATATTAAGCTTTCGCTTTTCAGTCAGTTATCTTTATCTTGCTTTGACGCCTTGTGTATTGTTGTTGGTGTCCTTATTGGCCTCAGGTATTGATAACTGATATTACTATTATTATTGCCACGTCTCGGGGACGCCTGGGGCGTGACAAAAAAGATGGTATCAGAGCCTGGTCCTGTCAGAGCCTAAGTCAAGTCGTATAGAAGATGAGTCGTAGGATTGTCATCCGAGTACTCCTGTGTTAGAGGTTATCTTAGGTTGCTGACATGCCTCCTCGCATCCGTTGACGTGGACGTGACCCCTGGACCCACCCTTAAGTTGTCGACTGGGTTGACTGGTTAGGGTCAGTTGTTAGATCTCTTGTGCGGGATTTAGGTTTGGGTAGGAGATTTATGCCCAGTGGTGTGATAGTCATGAATTGGTTGCAATTTCTAAGGTGTGGATTGCGTCTCGATAATGGAGCTCTTTCCCGTGTATCGGTATCGCTGGTAACCAAGGAGTTCGTGTGCGGCGCCAGTGTAAAGTGTTGAGGATGTGGCGTATTGCTCGTTAAGGAATGATGTCTTCTTCTAGACTTCCTACTCTGGATAAGGGGCCTTGCAAGGTCAGCGTTGAGACCCGGGCTAGGGTACTCCGTGTTCCTTGTTTGGTTGTCGGGATATCCTATATCGGCTCATGGTGCCCTGCCAAGGTTTCTTTTCCCAGTCAAGGACTACCTTAGAAGCATCAAATTGATGGTGGATTTTTCCCTCTCACTTGGAAGGTGCTGTAGCGAGTGGTGATGCGTACGATCTGGATTGGGTGCGTCCTTCTGCAGCTCAGTGGGCGATCACTAGTGGACAGGGTTCCATAGTTGCATCTGGAGTCGCTTCGATATATCATTGTGCATTGTAGCTGCCCAGTTGAGGGCAGAGCCCTGTGAGGTGCTCCCAGATACTATGCTTGTGGTGCGCCCATATGGCAGAGATAGTAGGCTTGGGAGGCTACCAGGTAGAGGCCACACCGGGAGAGTGCTCCTAAATAATGTCGAGAGCGTGGACTCCCCGTGATGAATCTGCCCATGGAGTGCAGGATGATGGAGTTCCTATGGTTGTAGATCAATTACCTTTGCCGCGAATCGAAGATCGAATTGATCAGCTCTGAGAGCGAGTGTCTGCTGTTAGATTGATCTTCGCACAAGGGTACCACAAGTTAGAGATCCGAGAGTTGGACATCCCGTAGATGGCCTTTCGTGACCGTTCAGGCACTACGAGTTTTAAGTACTGCCGTCGGGGTTGAAGAATACGCTGGGTGCCTTCGTGGATCTCAAAAGTTTATTGGGTTTCATGGACTACTTTGAGGTAGTCTTCATAGAGTTTGCTGTGGTTCGATGAAAAGGGCGATATAGGTGACATTGTTTCCCCAGGTTGGCATGCCCTCAGGCAAAGTTCGAGAATCATCATTGAGTGGAAAGCGTCAGTCCATCGAGATTCCTCAGTGGACGTGGGAGTGTGTTATCGGGGATTGTTGCGGACTCGCTAATGTCACGTTCTGTTATATATGTGTCACTTTTAACCTGCTGGTAACCGTTGGAGCGTTCTGGCAGTTTTTCATTTTTTTCGGTTTTCGATCGGAACCGCTTATTTCTGGACTATTAGCTATCGTCCTGAGTTAGAGGACTCCGATTGGAAATCTAACTACATATTTGGTGTCCTTGTGTCATTTTAGTCACGAAAATTTCATCGAATTCCGGTAACGTTTCCAAAATTTCACAGTTTCAGGGCGTATCTGGGTTTTTAAGTGACCCGGCTATATAAGGTGGGTGAGAAAATATCTTGGGCACTATTCATCATCCCTACCATTTGGATTTTCTCTCTCCCCTCTCTCCATTTCAAGCTTTTGAGCCCCCTAGAGCCCTCAAACCCAAAAACCTAAAGCATAGGAAGTGTAGATCGGGTCCCGATCTACACCCCAGTGCTTTCAAATCCCGATTCCGGTGAGATTAGCCCCTCCGTCCCCCCTCTCTTCTCCTCTGTTTTGGGCTGTTTCGAAGGCCGAGTGAGATCCGGGCGTTGGAAGCCCTTGGGAAAGGTTTCGGTGCGCGGAGAGCATCCGGACTTCCCTTCCTCCCCTTGGTAAGCCCTTTTCCCTCTCTTTTCATGCTTAGATGTATGTTAGGAGGGTAGATTTGAGGTTGGGAGGCCGTCGGCGGTGGTGGGTGGCCGTCGGAGGTCTGTGGAGGTGGTCGGAAGCCGGGGGTGGCGGGTGGTGGAGGTTGGGTGGCTCGGTCTAGGAGTTGGGCTGTCCGGGTAGGCTGGGCGGCTGTTTCGAGAGAGTAGGCAGCGGGCGCAGCAGGCTGGGGCACTAGGTGCCGGGCGCGCATGCGCGTGCGCGCAGGCGTGCGCGCGGGTGGTGCTGCAGGCGTGCTGGGCGTGCTGGGCGAGCAGGGGTGCTGAGCGCTGGGGCGCTGGGGCGTTGGGCACTGGGCACCGCAGGCGGGCGTGTGCGCGGCGTGCGCTCGGGGCAGGTAGGCAGGCTGGGCGCGCAGGCGTGCTGGGTAGGTGGTGCTCGGGCGCCAGGCGGACAGTGCTCGGGTGGGTAGGCGAACAGGGCTCGGGCCATTCGGCGACGCGCGCAGGCAGGCAGCGCGGGCAGCAGCGCGCGCAGGCTGGCAGGCACGCTGGGCGCATGCTGCCAGGCGCGCTGGGTGCGTGCTGCGCGGGCGTGCGCGTGGGCGCTGGGTGAGGGTCCCGGGTGCTGGGCGCTGAGCACCAGGCGCTGGGCCGCGGGTACCGGGTGCTGGGGGTGATGGCCGAGGGCAGTGCGTGCAGGGAGGTCGTGCAGGGTGCGCGTGGGGTGCGCGCGGGGGCGCGGCGAGGCAGTGGTGGTGCGCGCGGGGTGTGCGCGGGGCGAGACGCTGCGCGCGGGGCGTGCGGGGTGCTCGCGGGCCAGTGCAAGGCGTGCGGGGTGTGCGCGGGCGACTGCGCTGGGGCGCAGGGGGTGCGCGGTGCACCCGGGAGGCTCGGCGGCGTGTCCAGGCGGCGGGCAGGGGCCGGCGGTGCGCTGGGTGCGTGGGCTGTGGCGCGGCGGTGCACCCGGGCGGTCGGGTGGCCGTGCGGGGGATTGCCGGCCGTGCGGGTGGTTGCCCGAGTGTTGGGTGTTTAGTTGTGGGTTTTGTATGTTTTTGGTATTTTAGAGTATTTATGTATTGTTCTCACCATATTGAATGTCTGTCTTGCAGATCTGGACAGACGGTCGCGCGATGACCCAGATAACCGGTGAGTGGGACAATCCAACCCAGTAGAGAGGCGTTATACGCGTTTGGGCGTATACCGACCTCTCCTGGGGCACCATGGATGTATATTAACCTGCAATAATATGTAATCCATGCTTGCATGATTTAAATGTAGAATGCATGCTACCCTAGTCCTTGTATGTTTGGGACTTGCACCCATAGAATAGGTGTAAGAGCCATGCACCATGCCCCCTGCTTTCATGCTAGGAAACCTCGGCCTATGCATGTGTCCTACTAGTTTATTTATTAAATTAAATGCTAGTGTATGTTAAATCGCATGCCTTAGATAATATTATAGGGAGGAGCCTTGCGAGGTCAACATTGAGACCCATGTTAGGGTACTCCGTGTTCCTTGTTTGGTTGTCGGGATGTCCTGTATCGGGACCTCATGCTGCCCTCCCAAGGTTTCTAGTCCCAGTAATATTATAAGTAATGTTATATAACTGGTATGATTATTAGCATATTTAGTGAATATTATAGGGGAGGGGCCTTGCGAGGACAGCGGTGAGACCCGGGTTAGGGTACTCCGTGTTCCTTGTTTGGTTGTCGGGGTATCCTATATCGGGAACTCACGCCGCCCTCCCGAGTTCTTTCCCCCAATGATATTACAACCTTGCTTTTATTGTACGTGTTCCCCGCATCTTGGTTATGCGCCCTGGAGGAACTCTGAAGAGTTCATGGCATTAGAGTTGTAGAGATGTGTTGTCGGCGGATCCGAGTGGATCATATGCGTATGGATAGGCTGTTCTGTTCCCTTCGTTGGATCCGGTAGAGGCTGCCCCAGCGTTAGAAAGGCCGTCCCTTCTAAGGGCTCCCATCAGTAGGCGCCTCCCGATATTTGTGACGGACTGTGCTGAAGTTGTGGGGGTGATAGCCCAGCGGCCTACGGAGTGGAGGAGAGACTATCGGTGGACCAAATGTGACCAACAGCCTAGTCAGTCCCAAAATCCTATGTCACCCGTGGAAGGGTGAGGGTGAGGGTGTAGTGGGTTGGAGATGAGCGACCCACTAGAGTTGTGATTGGATGATTATCAGTCCCAAAATCCTATGTCACCCATTGAAGGGTGAGGGTGAGGGTGTAGTGGGTTGGCGATTGAGCGACCCACTAGTTGAGTATTTGTTGATTGAGCGACCCACTAGTTGTGTATTTGTTACCATTTTGTTGTTGTTAATAAGAGATTGTGGATTATTAAGATCTGGATAGTGGTCAATATTGTCTGTGATGCATGGGTTGTGCCGTTCACTGAGCGTGTGGCTCACCCCTCGCATATGTTTTTCCCCAGTTGCCATTGAGCCTGAGTTGGAGCCGGAGCAGTGGTAGGAGCTTTCCGAGGGATTTCTTCAGTAGCGGAGCAGCGCCACGTCCCGCGAGTGCCAGAGGTTATCAGCATCCCTTCTTGACAGTATGTATTGTATTATCGTGCTTGGCACGCGTCTGTATGTATTCAGTCGTATTGGTGTATATTGGCTCTCACAGGACAGATGATTGAGTATCGAGTCTGTAGTATGATTATTTACAGATTCAGTCTTTTGCTTCCGCATTTGGTGTATATATCATGTCAGCCCTTTTGTTGCCTGTGTGTCATTCTGATTGTTTGTGTATGATATATTATTGACCTCCTGTGTAGATTCTGATATTATATATACACTTGCCGCGTACCGGGGACGGCCGCCCTGGGGCGAGACACGTTCGGGTAACGATGCCGTCTAGGTGATCATTGACCGACTGACTAAGTCCGCGCTACCCTCCCTATCTGACTGATTGAGTCTCTGGACGCCTTGACGTGGGTTTTCACCTTCGCGATTGTTCGTCTTCATGGCACTCCGGTCGGCGCTATTTTCGGTTGAGATGCGAGGGTTACTTTGAGGTTGTGGCGCAGCCTTGGAAGGCTTTGGCGCGAGCCTCCATTTAAGTATAGCGTTTCATCGCCGATGGACAGCCAGACAAAGAGGACGATTCAGACCTTGGAGGACATGCTAAGTGCCTGCATGCTCGATGATGAGGGCAGTTGGGTGAGGCACCACCCATTTGTTGGGGTATGCCTGCAAGACGACTGCCATTCGAGCACCCAGATGGATCTGTGAAAGGCACTCTACAGGCGCAGTTTTATACCTCCCTTGTGTTGGGACGGTTGAGGAGCGCTAGTTGGAGGGGCCACAAGTTAGTTGTTTGACTTTGCGGTGGCCAGGTTGGTTCGTGTGTACATCTGCACCTCCCAGAACCGATAGAAGGGCTACCCAGGTCATCGTCGCCAGGGGCTTACCTTTGGGTTTGGCGAGCATATTTTCAAGAAGGTGTCCTGGTTTAAGGGCACCCTCTGTTTCGACGTCGGGGCAAGCTGAGTTTGCTCTTTAATGGGACCATTTCTCGTCATTGAGTGGACTGGGGAGGTGGCTTATCATCTAGCCTTTCCCCCACAGCTAGCTCATGCCCACGACGTTGTCCTTGTCTCATGGCCGTCGCGTTATGTCCACGATCCTGCTCGTGTCAGTCTGTTGGACCGCCTCATCCTGGAGGTGGATTTGTCGGTTGTGGAGCAGTGGATCGAGGTCAGAGACCAGCATGAGAAGAGGCTCCACGCTAAGACCGTTCCTTTGATTATAGTGTGTTGGTAGCGCCAGTCCGGTGCGAAGACCACTTGGGGCAAAAGGTCTATGCATGATACTTTCGGTCTTCCCTTGGGTTTCCTTAAATTTCGAGGACTAAATTTCCTAAGGGGGGAAGAATGTTGAGTCTGTGTCATTTGGAGCACTCTGATTGAAAATTTGGCTACATAATTTTTTTCCTCGAAGTCATGTATTTCCAATTTGGTATTTGGATTTGATTTTGTTAAAATCCAAGATGAAGAGGTTTAAATATGAGTTTATTATGAGATGCCCAGTTTTTAGTTAGCTTTCGCACAAAATTCGAATTAGGTCAACTGGATTCCTGTAGTAAAAGTTATGGGTATTTTTCCAAGTATACCCCGGGAATGAAAATTCTGGCAGCAGCCCTGTTCAATGTTTAGCTCAGATTTCAGAATAGCTGGAGAGACTATCTAATCTTAAAATAAACATGAAAGTTGTAGATACTCTTCTTGGCTTTCCAACGGAATTGGAATTGTACAATTCAGAGCTATATTGAGGAAGTTATGGCTGTTCCAGTGAAGCATGCGCAGAATTTCTAAGTCAGGGATGAATAGGTCATTTCCACCCCTCTTTAGATATTTATGTGTGCAACAAAATATCTTCTCTTTCTCTCTCTCTCCCCTCCCATTCCCCACGTCTACACATCTTGCCCTCTCTTCCTCTCTCTCGAGCCCCCCAAGTGTTTGTTATATCTCCTCAATGAGATGGAGAAGGAGATGGTGCAAGTGCAAGAGAAGCTTGTGTAGGTTTTGTTGTTGTTGTTGATCTCCCCTCTCTCAAGCTCCCTTTTCTTGATCCTTCCCCCCCTGATGTTATATATGTGTCACTTTTTTAGCCTTCTGGTAATCATTGGAGCATTCTGACAGTTTTTTAACTTTTTCTTTTTTCGATTGAAACCGCTAAAACTCTGGACTTTTAGCTATCATCCTGAGCTGGAGGACTCCGATTAAAAATCTAACTGCATATTATGTGTCCTGGTGCCATTTCAAGCCACTCACAAAAATTTCGTCGAATTCCGGTAACGTTTCAGAATTTCACAGTTCCGAATCGTATCCGGCTTTTGACCAATCGAAAAGTCATTGGGAGACTTGACTTGGTCAAGGTTGACCCTTGACTTGGTCAAATGGTTTTGGTTTTTAGTGTGGTTGGGTTGACTAGGGTCAAATCTCACCTAAACCTAGCTAAACCTAATTAGTGCTAAGTGTAAGTGGTGAGTGTGTGAGGTGTGTGTGTGTGGTGACTTAATGTCCACGACTACACTAGTGCCCCTCCTATTCATCTTCTCTCTCAAGCTCTCACATCTCCTCTCTTTATTTCCCCTTTATGACCTAGTTAGAGAGTTCAAAAGAAGAAGCCCTAGAAGGAGAAAAGTTTGGTAAGGACCTGATCTACCTTTCCATGGTTTCATTTTCGATTTCCCTCATGTGTGACCCCCTCTCATGGTCCCTTTTCTCCTCAGTTTTCGGCCTTGCTAGGGCTGAGTGGGGATCTTGGTGGTGGTGGTCTTAGAGGTGGCAAATCGGTGCGCGAAGAGCACCCGATCTCCTCCCCTTCCCTTCCTCCCCTTGGGTGAGCTTTCTTTCCTTCCTTTTCTTGTGTAGATGCTTGATTAGGAGGTGTTTTTGGGTATGCATGGCTGTTGGGGAGTCGGGGGGGGGGGGCTGTTGGGGGCTGTTGGAGGTTTGGAGCGGCTCGGGCGTGCGTGTGGGATCACCCCTGCGTGTGCACACGGGCCTGTGAGCGCAGGCAGGGCAGGCGTGCTACCGGGCACGCTGGGCGTGAGCTGTCGAGTGCGCTGGGGGTAGTGCGCGGGCGTGCGCACAGAGCGCTGCGCAGGGGCGCAGTGCGTACGGTGCGTGCGGGGGAGGCGAGCGGGCGTGCGCGTGGGGTACTGCGCTGGGGCGCAGTGCATGCGGGTGTGTGCGCGAGGTGCTGCGCTGGGGCGCAGTGCGCGCGGGTGCACCCGGGGCTGGACGCGCGGTGCGCGTGGGCACGCGTGGGCGTGCGCGCGAGCGTGCGGCGTGTCTAGGCGTGCAGGCTGAGGCGCAGCAGCGCACTCGGGCGCGAGGGATGGGGCGCGGCAGTGCGCCCTTGGCTCGGGTGTGCGTGCGTGCTTGCGCACCCGTGCGTGCGCGTGCGGGTGGCTGTGCGCATGGCTACCCGGGGGTGCGAGAGTGTGTCGGGGCACTCGGACTCGCGTGCGTACGGGCCCGTATGCATGCTTGTCCGAGTGTTGGGTATTTCTAGCGTATTTTTGTATGTATTTATGTATTTTACTCACCATTTTGGTTTCCCATGTCTTGCAGATCTCGACGGGCGATCACGCGATGACCCGGGTATTGGTGAGTGGGACAATCCAACCCAGTAGGGAGGCGTTCTATACACTTAGGAGTGTATTGCCCTCCCTTGGGGCACCATAGTTGCATATTAACCTGTATTAAGCATAACTATGCATGCATGATTATTATATAGTATCCATGCCACCCTAGACCCTGTATGTTAGGGATACTTGCCCCTTATGATATGTATAAAGGCCCATGCATCCTGATACTATGTTTTCATGCTAGGAAAGCCTCGACCTACACATGTGTCCCATTTAGTTTAATTTATTTAAATCAAATGCGAGTTATTGATAATTAGCATGCTTAGTGAATATTATAACTTTGAGGTTATAATATAGACTTCCCCGCATCTTAGTTATGCGCCCTGGAGGAATTTTGAAGAATTCATGACATTTTGTAGAGTTGAGATCGGTGTCGGCGGATCCAAGTGGATCGTATCCGTGTGGTTAGGCTGTTTCTTTTCCCTTCGTTGGATCTGTGTAGGGACTTCTCAGCGTTAGACAGGCCGTCCTGATAGAGGGCTCCCATCAGTAGGCACCACCTGATTTGGTTTCAAACTGTGCTGAATCGTGGGAGTAGACCAGGCGAGCTACGGTGTGGAGGAGAGGCTATCGGTGGACCAAAGGTGATTAACAGCCTAGTCAGTCCCAAAAGACCATGTCACCAGTTTGAGGGTGAGGGTGAGGGTGTAGTGGGTTGGCGATGAGCAACCCACTAGTTTGTGTAGTTGTTGCCACTTAGAGGCTATGAATGATTTGAGGTTAATATGAATTGTGATGCATGGGCTGTGCTATTCTCTGAGCGTGTGGCTCACCCCTCGCATATATTTTTCTCCAGTGATATCTGAATCGGATCAGTAGGAGGAGCTCCCCGAGGCACGTCAGCAGTAGCGGAGCAGCGTCACGTTCTTCGTGTGAGAGGCCGTTCAGCATCCCCCCTTTGCTTGTATGTATTGTATTCCGTGCTTGAGCACGCGTTTGTATTATATTTGGATGTCGTGTATATATATTGGCTCTCACAGGACAGTTGATTATGTATCGAGTCTGTAATATGTCTTTGAATTACAGATTCAGTCTTTTAGCTTTCGCTTTTTGTGTATATACCATGTCAGCCTCTTTGTTGTCTGTGTTGTCATTGTTGATATTGTTTGAGTATATTATTGACCTCTTGTATAGACTGCTGATATCATATATACCCTTGCCGCGTCACGGGGACGGCCGCCCTGGGGCGTGACAAAAGTTGGTATTAGAGCCTGGTTCTGTCAGAGCCAATGGTCTCTTTTCGTAGAGATGAGTCCTAGAATTTCTATATGAGTATTCTGATCCTAGTGTCTGGTTTTCTTAGGTTGCTGATATGCCTCCTCGCAGAAGAATGAGTGGACGTGGTCCCTCTCGACCTTTGGAGGTTCCCGGACCTACCAGAGGTGAGGATGCTACTGGAGAGTCCTCGATTATGGGGCCAGGATTGGCGCAGGAGCCTCCTGCATGAGAGCGTGTTACGCTCGGATAGCAGATTTGGTGGAGACTCAGATGAGAGCATTAGAGGCCCAGACGAGGGCGTTAGCTAAGCAGGCTAGAGAGATTCAGGAGCTGAGGGCGGCCCGTGATGCAGTTCCACAGGTCCCCTTGGTGGCATATCCACCCATGGTACCCAATGTACCTCCTGTTCCCGTGGTGATTCTAGCGACGGAGGTTCAGGATCCCCTGGTGAGGGAGGTGGAGCTAGAGGCTGTAGCGCGAGTGCACCAGAGTGGCCTCACAGCCTTTCTGAAGCTCCACCCTCCCGAGTTCCATGGACAGACGGCGGACCCCCCTTGCCCCTGAGTGATGGTTGATGGAGGTGGACAAGATCTTCTCGACCATGCACTGCACCGATCGCCAGTGTGTCTCCCTGGCCACCTTCATGCTGAAGGGTAGCGCCGCAGATTGGTGGGCTACTCGATCGGTGGACATTCCCGAGGGTGTACCGTGGCGATTGCGGAGCATGAGTTTCCAGTAGAGTTAGTAGTGTTCATTAAGGGTGATGTCTTCTTCTAGTCTTCCTTCTCTGGATTAAGGGGCCTTGCGAGGTCAGCGTTGAGACCCGGGCTAGGGTACTCCGTGTTCCTTGTTTGGTTGTCGGGATATCCTATATCGGGACCTCATGGTGCCCTCCCAAGGTTTCTTTTCCCAGTCAAGGAATACCTTTGAAGCATCAAATTGATGGTGGATTAAGTGCGAGTTTTGGTTGGAGCGTGTGGCCTTTCTAGGCCACGTGATTTCCGGTGAGGGCATATCTGTGGACCAGGACAAGACGCTCGCCGTGTCGAATTGGCGTCGACTGTCGAACCCCACAGAGATTCGGAGCTTCCTGGGCTTGGCGGGTTATTACAGGAGGTTTGTCGAGGGTTTCTCGAAGATAGCTGTACCTCTTACCCGCCTCACTCGGAAGGATGTCCGGTTCGAGTGGTCCCCGTCTTGCGAGGAGAGCTTCCTGGAGTTGAAGCGAAGGCTCACCTCAGCGCCAGTTCTTACCCTTCCGTCTGGGAGTGGTGGGTTCGCAGTATACTCCGAGGCATCGCGCGTGGGTGTGGGTTGCGTCCTGATGCAGCACGGTAAGGTTGTGGCTTACGCGTCGCGTTAGTTGAAGCTCCATGAGCAGAATTACCCCACCCATGACCTCGAGTTAGCAGCGATCATCTTTGCGCTGAAGATGTGGAGGCACTACCTTTATGGCGAGGAGTTCAAGCTCTTTACTGATCATAAGAGCTTGACATATTTGCAGTCCCAGCCGGAGCTCAACATGCGTCAGAGACGTTGGGTCGAGTTCCTGAAGGACTATGGTTGTGACATTGCTTACCATCCTGGTAAGGCGAATGTCGTGGCGGATGATCTCAGTAGGCAGCCCTTGGGCATGGCCGCCCACATGGCTGTACGTCGTTGGAGGCTTCTGGAGGAGGCCGCTTGCTGGATCAGCATTCGAGACACTCCTGCGGGTGGCTTTTTGGCCAGGCTAGTGGTGCAGCCCGTTCTTCTCGACGAGATCCGCACGGCTCAGGGGCAGGATCCTCACTTTCTAGTCCTCTCTGAAGGCGTCTCCCAGGGCGAGCTCCGGACTACTAGATTCGCGAGGACGGGATCCTACGGTTTAGAGGCCGAGTATGCATTCCTGACGACGCAGAGCTGAAGCAGAAGATCTTGGACGAGGCCCATCGTTCGAGGTACACAGTGCATCCTGGTGGCAAGAAGATGTACAGGGGCCTTCGTCGTGGCTACTAGTGGCGCGGGATGAAGACGGATATTGCCCGTTTCGTTGCCCGTTGCTTGGTATGCCAGCAGGTGAAGTCGGAGCATCAGCGCCCTGTGAGGAAGCTGCAGTCCATTGAGATTCCTCAGTGGAAGTGGGAGCAGATCACCATGGACTTCGTTTCGGGTTTGCCGAGGTCACGTTCGGGTCGCGATGCCATCTGGGTAATCGTCGACCGACTGACGAAGTCCGCTCATTTCCTCCACATCCGACTCACCGATTCTCTGGACACCCTGGCGCAGTTATTTGTCTCTGAGATTGTTCGCCTCCATGGCACTCCCGTCAGCATCATTTCTGATCGAGACGCGCGATTTACTTCGAGGTTCTGGCATATCCTCCAGCACGCCCTTGGTACGAACCTCCACTTCAGTACAGCGTTTCATCCACAGACGGACGGCCAGTCGGAGAGGACGATTCAGACCCTGGAGGACATGCTGCGAGCTTGCGTTCTTGATTTTGGGGGCAGTTGGGAGAGGCATCTTCCGTTGGTGGAGTTTGCCTACAACAACAGCTACCACTCGAGTATCAAAATGGCTCCATACGAGGCACTCTATGGCCGCAGCTGCAGATCCCCCTTGTGTTGGGACGAGGTCGGAGAGCGCCAGTTGGAGGGACCAGAGATCATCCACCAGACCTCAGAGATGGTCAAGACGATTCACGAGCGTATCCGAGTCGCTCAGAGTCGTCAAAAGAGCTACGCCGATTATCATCGCCGTGAGCTCGTTTTCGAGGTTGGTGACCATGTCTTCCTGAAAGTGTCCCCGATAAAGGGCATCTTCCGTTTCGGCGTGCGGGGCAAGCTGAGTCCGCGTTTCATTGGGCCGTTCCTCATCCTCGAGCGAGTTGGGGAGGTGGCCTATCGCATAGCTCTGCCCCCACAACTGGCTTAGGCCCATGACGTCTTCCATGTCTCGCAGCTGAGGCGTTATGTCCACGATCCTGCTCACGTCATCCCGTTCGAGCCGCTCGTCTTCGAGCCGGACTTGTCATTCTTCGAGCAGCTAATCGAGATCCTGGACCGTCGCGAGAAGAGGCTCCGCACCAAGACCGTCCAGTTGGTCAAGGTGCGATAGCAGCACCGTTCCGGTGCCGAGGCTACTTGGGAGCTCGAGGACGCCATGCGTGACGTGTATCCACATCTTTTCCCTTGCTAGATGTTCTTGTATTTATTTTGAGGACAAAATTTCCTAAGGGGGGAAGAATGTTATATATGTGTCACTTTTACCTTTTTGGTCACCATTGGAGCATTCTGGCAGTTTTTTAATTTTTTCTTTTTTCGATCGAAACCGCTAAAATTCTAGACTTTTAGCTATCATCCTGAGCTTGAGGACTCCGATTGAAAATCTAACTGCATATTATGTGTCTTGGTGCCATTTCAAGCCACTCACGAAAATTTCGTCGAATTCCGGTAACGTTTCAGAATTTCACAGTTCCGAATCGTATCCGGCTTTTGACCAATCGAAAAGTCATTGGGAGACTTGACTTGGTCAAGGTTGACGCTTGACTTGGTCAAAAGGTATTGGTTTTTAGTGTGGTTGGGTTGACTAGGGTCAAATCCCACCTAAACCTAACCTAAACCTAGCTAAACCTAATTAGTGCTAAGTGTAAGTGGTGAGTGTGTGAGGTGTGTGTGTGTGGGGACTTAAAGTCCACGACTACCCTAGTGCCCCTCCTATTCATTTTCTCTCTCAAGCTCTCTCAAGCTCTCACATCTCCTCTCTTTATTTCCCCTGTATGACCTAGTTAGAGAGTTCAAAAGAAGAAGCCCTAGAAGGAGAAAAGTTTGGTAAGGACCTGATCTACCTTTCCATGGTTTCATTTTCGATTTCCCTCATGTGTGACCCCCTCTCATGGTCCCTTTTCTCCTCAGTTTTCGGCCTTGCTAGGGCTGAGTGGGGATCTTGGTGGTGGTGGTCTTAGAGGTGGCAAATCGCTGCGCGAAGAGCACCCGATCTCCTCCCCTTCCCTTCCTCCCCTTGGGTGAGTTTTCTTTCCTTCCTTTTCTTGTGTAGATTCTTGATTAGGAGGTGTTTTTGGGTATGCATGGCTGTTGGGGAGTCGGGGGGGGGGGGCTGTTGGGGGCTGTTGGAGGTTTGGAGCGGCTCGGGCGTGCGTGCGTGCGTGCGGGATCACCCCTGTGCGTGCGCGCGGGCCTGTGAGCGCAGGCAGGGCAGGCGTGCTGTCGGGCACGCTGGGCGCGATCTGTCGAGCGCGCTGGGGGGAGTGCGCGGGCGTGCGCGCGGAGCGCTGCGCGGGGGAGGCGAGCGGGCGTGCACGCGGGGTGCGCGTGGGGTACTGCTGTCACGCCCCAGGGCAGCCGTCCCCGGGACGCGGCAATGGTATATATGATATCAGCAGTCCATACAAGAGGTCAATAATATACTCAAACAATATCAACAATGACAACAGCGACAACAAAGAGGCTGACATGATATATACACAAATAGCGGAAGCTAAAAGACTGAATTTGTAATTCAAAGACATATTACAGACTCGATACATAATCAACTATCCTGTGAGAGCCAATATATACACGACGTCCAAATATAATACAAACGCGTGCTCAAGCACAGAATAGAATATATACAAGCACAGGGGGGGATGCTGAATGGCCTCTCACACGAAGAACGTGACGCTGCTCCGCTACTGCTGACGTGCCTTAGGGAGCTCCTCCTTCTGATCCGACTCAGATATCACTGGAGAAAAATATATGCGAGGGGTGAGCCACACGCTCAGTGAATAGCACAACCCATGCATCACAATTCATATTAACCTAACACAATTCATAGCCTCTAAGTGGCAACAACTACACAAACCAGTGGGTCGCTCATCGCCAACCCACTACACCCTCAACCTCACCCTCAAACTGGTGACATGGTCTTTTGGGACTGACTAGGCTGTTAATAACCCTTGGTCCACCCATAGCCTCTCCTCCACACCGTAGCTCGCCTGGTCTACTCCCACGAATCAGCGCAGTCTGAAACCAAATCAAGAGGTGCCTACTGATGGGAGCCCTCTGTCAGGACGGCTTGTCTAACGCTGAGAAGTCCCTACACGGATCCAACGAAGGGAAGAGAAACAGCCTACCCACTCGGATACGATCCACTTGGATCTGCCGACACCGATCTCAACTCTATAAATGTCATGAATTCTTCAGAATTCCTCCAAGGCGCATAACTAAGATGCGGGGAAGTCTATATTATAACCACAAGGTTATGATATTCACTAAGCATGCTAATTATCAATAACTCGCGTTTGATTTAAATAAATTAAACTAAATGGGACACATGCGTAGGTCGAGGCTTTCCTAACATGAAAACATAGTATCAGGATGCATTGGCCTTTATACGTATCATAAGGGGCAAGTATCCCTAACATACAGGGTCTAGGGTGGCATGGATACTATATAATAATCATGCAGGCATAGTATACTTAATACAGGTTAATATGCAACTATGGTGCCCCAAGGGAGGGCAATACACTCCTAAGTGTATAGAACGCCTCCCTACTGGGTTGGATTGTCCCACTCACCAATACCCGGGTCCTCGCGTGACCGCCCGTCGAGATCTACAAGACATGGGAATCAAAATGGTGAGTAAAATACACAAATACACAAAAATACGCTAGAAATACCCAACACTCGGACAAACATGCATACGACCCGTACGCACGCTAGTCCGAGTGCCCCGACACACTCCGCACCCCCTGGCAGCACTGCGCACGGCCACCCGCACGCACACGCACGGTGCGCACGCACGCACTCACATCCGCGCCCCGGGCGCACTGCCGCACCCCAGCCCACGCGCCCAGGCTTGCCGCCGCGCCTCAGCCTGCACGCCCAAACACGCCGCACGCTCGCGCGCACGCCCGCGCGTGCCCTGCGCACCGCGCGTCCAGCCCGGGGGGCACCCGCGCGTACTGCGCCCCAGCGCAGCACCTCGCGCGCACACCCGCACGCACTGCGCCCCAGCGCAGTACCCCCGCGCGCACCCCGCGCACACGCTAGCTCGCCCCGCGCGCACTGCGCCCCATGCGCAGTACCGTACGCACGCCCGCGCTCACGCGCCAGCTCACCCGACTGCGCGCCTGCCTTGCCTGCGCACACAGGCCCGCGCGCACGCGCAGGGATGGTCCCGCACTCGCACTCGAGCCACTCCACCACCCCCACAGCCCCCAACAGCCCCCCCTCCAACACCCCAACCACCATGCATGCCATGCATACCCAAAAACACATCCTAATCAAGCATCTACACAAGAAAAGGAAGGAAAGAAAGCTCACCCAAGGAGAGGAAGGGAAGGGGAGGAAATCGGGTGCTCTTCGCGCACTGATTCGCCACCTCCAAGACCACCACCACCAAAGCCTTCTTCTCAGCCAAAGGGGAGAAAGGAGGTAAGATAGGAGGAAAACCAAGGGGAAATGGAGATCCAAGACCATAGAAAGATTGATCGGGTCCTCACCTATCTTTTCTCCTTCAATGGTTCAATGGCTTCTTCTTTTGAACACTCTAACTAGATCATATGGAGGAAATAAAGAGAGGGGTGGGAGTGCTTTTGAGAGAGCTTGAGAGAGAAGATGATAAATAGTGGGGGGACACTATTCTTGGGCGTGGACATCACTGAAGCACACACACACACCACACACACACTCACACACTCACCACTCACTTACACTTAAGGAAAAATTAGGTTAAGCTAGGTTTAGGTGCACTTTGACCCTAGTCAACCCAACCACACTAGAAAACAAACCCAATTGACCAAGTCAATGGTCAACATTGACCAAGTCAAGTCTCCCAATGACTTTTCGCTTGGTCAAAACCCGGATACGATGCGGAACTGTGAAATTATGAAACGTTATCGGAATTCGACGAAATTTTCGTGAGTGGCTTGAAATGGCACCAGGACACATAATATAAAGTTAGATTTTCATTTGGAGTCCTCAAGCTCAGGATGATAGCTAAAAGTCTAGAATTTTAGCGGTTTCGATCGAAAAAAGAAAAAGTTGAAAAACTGCCAGAATGCTCCAACGGTGACCAGAAGGATAAAAGTGACACATATATAAAATTCTTCCCCCCTTAGGAAATTTTGTCCTCAAAATAAATACAAGAACATCTAGGAAGGGAAAAGATGCGGATACGCGTCACGCATGGCGTCCTCGAGCTCCCAAGTGGCCTCGGCACCGGAACGGTGCTGCCATCGCACCTTGACCAACTGGATGGTCTTGGTGCGGAGCCTCTTCTCGCGACGGTCCAGGATCTCGATCGGCTGCTCGACGAATGACAAGTCCGGCTCGAAGACGAGCGGCTCGAACGGGATGACGTGAGCAGGATCGTGGACATAACGCCTCAGCTGCGAGACATGGAAGACGTCATGGGCCTGAGCCAACTGTGGGGGCAGAGCTATGCGATAGGCCACCTCCCCAACTCGCTCGAGGATGAGGAACGGCCCAATGAAACGCGGACTCAGCTTGCCCTGCACGCCAAAACGGAAGATGCCCTTTATCGGGGACACCTTCAGGAAGACATGGTCACCAACCTCGAAAACGAGCTCACGGCGACGATGATCGGCGTAGCTCTTCTGACGGCTCTGAGCGACTTGGATACGCTCGCGAATCGTCTTGACCATCTCTGAGGTCTGGTGGATGATCTCTGGTCCCTCCAACTGGCGCTATCTGACCCCGTCCCAACACAAGGGGGACCTGCAGCTGCCGCCATAGAGCCCCTCGTATGGAGCCATCCTGATGCTCGAGTGGTAGCTGTTGTTGTAGGCAAACTCCACCAACGGAAGGTGCCTCTCCCAACTGCCCCCAAAATCGAGAACGCAAGCTCGCAGCATGTCCTCCAGGGTCTGAATCGTCCTCTCCGACTGGCCGTCCGTCTGCGGATGAAACGCTGTACTGAAGTGGAGGTTCGTACCAAGGGCGTGCTGGAGGCTAAGCCAGAACCTCGAAGTAAAACGCGCGTCTCGATCAGAAATGATGCTGACGGGAGTGCCATGGAGACGAACAATCTCGGAGACAAACAACTGCGCCAGGGTGTCCAGAGAATCGGTGAGTCGGATGGGGAGGAAATGAGCGGACTTCGTCAGTCGGTCGACGATTACCCAGATGGCATCGCGACCCGAACGTGACCTCGGCAAACCCGAAACGAAGTCCATGGTGATCTGCTCCCACTTCCACTGAGGAATCTCAATGGACTGCAGCTTCCCCGCAGGGCGGTGATGCTCCGACTTCACCTGCTGGCATACCAAGCAACGGGCAATATCCGTCTTCATCCCGCGCCACCAGTAGCCACGACGAAGGCCCCTGTACATCTTCGTGCCACCAGGATGCACTGTGTACCTCGAACGATGGGCCTCGTCCAAGATCTTCTGCTTCAGCTCTGCGTCGTCAGGAATGCATACTCGGCCTCTGAACCGCAGGATCCCGTCCTCGTGAATCTGGTAGCCCGGACGCTCGCCTCGGGCGGCGCCTTCAGAGAGGACTAGAATGTGAGGATCCTGCCCCTGGGCCGTGCGGATCTGGTCGAGAAGTAAGGTCTGCACCACTAGCCTGGCCAAAAAGCCACCCGCAGGAGTCTCTCGAACGCTGATCCAGCAAGCGGCCTCCTCCCAAAGCCTCCAACGACGTACAGCCAGATGGGTGGCCATGCCCAAGGGCGGCCTGCTGAGAGCATCCGCCATGATGTTCGCCTTACCAGGATGGTAAGCGATGTCACAACCATAGTCCTTCAGGAACTCGACCCAACGTCTCTGACGCATGTTGAGCTCCGGCTGGGACTACAAATATGTCAAGCTCTTATGATCAGTGAAGAGCTCGAACTCCTTGCCATAGAGGTAATGCCTCCACATCTTCAGCGCAAAGATGATCGCTGCCAACTCGAGATAGTGGGTGGGGTAATTCTGCTCGTGGGGCTTCAACTGACGCGACGCGTAAGCCACCACCTTACCGTGCTGCATCAGGACGCAACCCACACCCAACCGCGATGCATCAGAGTAAACTGCGAACCCACCACTCCCAGATGGAAGGGTAAGAACTGGCGCTGAGGTGAGCCTTCGCTTCAACTCCAGGAAGCTCTCCTCGCAAGACGGGGACCACTCGAATCGGACATCCTTCCGAGTGAGGCGGGTAAGAGGTACACCTATCTTCGAGAAACCCTCGACAAACCTCCTATAATAAAACCCGCCAAGTCCAGGAAGCTCCGAATCTCAGTGGGGTTCGACGGTCGACGCCAATTCGACATGGCGAGCGTCTTGTCCGGGTCCACAGATATGCCCTCGCCGGAAATCACGTGGCCCAGAAAGGCCACATGCTCCAACCAAAACTCGCACTTAATCCACCATCAATTTGATGCTTCAAAGGTATTCCTTAACTGGGAAAAGAAACCTTGGGAGGGCACCATGAGGTCCCCATATAGGATATCCTGACAACCGAACGAGGAACACGGAGTACCCTAGCCCGGGTCTCAAGACTGACCTCGCAAGGCCCCTTAATCCAGGGAAGGAAGACTAGAAGAAGACATCACCCTTAATGAACACTACTAACTCTACTGGAAACTCATGCACCGCAATCACCACGGTACACCCTCGGGAATGTCCACCGATCGGGTAGCCCACCAAGCTGCGGCGCTACCCTTCAGCATGAAGGTGGCCAGGGAGACACGCTGGCGATCAGTGCAATGCATGGTCGAGAAGATCTAGTCCACCTCCATCAACCATCTCTCAGGGGCAAGGGGATCCGCCGTCTGTCCATGGAACTCGGGAGGGTGGAGCTTCAGAAAGGCAGTGAGGCCACTCTGGTGCACTCGCGCTGCAGCCTCTAGCTCCACCTCCCTCACCAGGGGATCCTGAACCTCCACCGCTGGAATCACCAGGGGAACAGGAGGTACATCGGGTACCACGGGCGGATCTGCTACCAAGGGGACCTGTGGAGCTGCATCACTGGCCGCCCTCAGCTCCTGAATCTCTCTAGCCTGCTCAGCTAACGCCCTCGTCTGGGCCTCTAATGCTCTCGTCTGAGTCTCCACCAAATCTGCTATCCGAGCGTAAGCACGCTCCCATGCAGGAGGCTCCTACGCCAATCCTGGCCCCATAGCCGAGGACTCTCCAGTAGCATCCTCACCTCTAGTAGGTCCGGGAACCTCCAAAGGTCGAGAGGGACCACGTCCATGCATTCTTCTGCGAGGAGGCATATCAGCAACCTAAGAAAAGCAGACACTAGGATCAGAATACTCGTATAGAAATCCTAGGACTCATCTCTACGAAAAAAAGACCATTGGCTCTGACAGGACCAAAGCTCTGATACCAACTTTTGTCACGCCCCAGGGCGGCCGTCCCCGGGACGCTGCAATGGTATATATGATATCAGCAGTCTATACAAGAGGTTAATAATATACTCAAACAATATCAACAATGACAACAGCGACAACAAAGAGGCTGACATGATATATACACAAATAGCGGAAGCTAAAAGACTGAATTTGTAATTCAAAGACATATTACAGACTCGATACATAATCAACTGTCCTGTGAGAGCCAATATATACACGACATCCAAATATAATACAAACGCGTGCTCAAGCACGAAATACAATATATACAAGCAAAGGGGGGATGCTGAATGGCCTCTCACACGAAGAACGAGACGCTGCACCGCTACTGCTGACGTGCCTCGGGGAGCTCCTCCTTCTGATCTGACTCAGATATCACTGGAGAAAAATATATGCGAGGGGTGAGCCACACGCTCAGTGAATAGCACAACCCATGCATCACAATTCATATTAACCTTACACAATTCATAGCCTCTAAGTGGCAACAACTACACAAACAAGTGGGTCGCTCATCGCCAACCCACTACACCCTCAACCTCACCCTCAAACTGGTGACATGGTCTTTTGGGACTGACTAGGCTGTTAATCACCCTTGGTCCACCGATAGCCTCTCCTCCACACCGTAGCTCGCCTGGTCTACTCCCACGAATCAGCGCAGTCTGAAACCAAATCAGGCGGTGCCTACTGATGGGAGCCCTCTGTCAGGACGGCCTGTCTAACGCTGAGAAGTCCCTACACGGATCCAATGAAGGAAAGAGAACAGCCTACCCACACGGATACGATCCACTTGGATCTGCCGACACCGATCTCAACTCTACAAATGTCATGAATTCTTCAGAATTCCTCCAGGGCGCATAACTAAGATGCGGGGAAGTCTATATTATAACCACAAGGTTATGATATTCACTAAGCATGCTAATTATCAATAACTTGCGTTTGATTTAAATAAATTAAACTAAATGGGACACATGCGTAGGTCAAGGATTTCCTAGCACGAAAACATAGTATCAGGATGCATGGGCCTTTATACATATCATAAGGGGCAAGTATCCCTAACATATAGGGTCTAGGGTGGCATGGATACAATATAATAATCATGCATGCATAGTATACTTAATACAGGTTAATATGCACCTATGGTGCCCCAAGGGAGGGCAATACACTCCTAAGTGTATAGAACGCCTCCCTACTGGGTTGGATTGTCCCACTCACCAATACCCGGGTCCTGGCGTGACCGCCCGTCGAGATCTACAAGACATGGGAATCAAAATGGTGACTAAAATACACAAATACACAAAAAATACGCTAGAAATACCCAACACTCGGACAAACATGCATACGGCCCGTACGCACGCGAGTCCAAGTGCCCCGACACACTCCACACCTTCGGGCAGCCTTGCGCACGGCCACCTGCATGCACACGCACGGGTGCGCACGCATGCACGCACACCAGCGCCCCGGGCGCACTGCCGCGCCCCATCCCGCGCGCCCAGGCGTGTTGCCCGCCTTAGCCCGCACGCCCAGACACGCCACACGCTCGCGCGCACGCCCGCGCGTGCCCGCACGCACCGCGCGTCCAGCCCCGGGTGCACCCGCGCGCACTGCGCCCTAGCACAGCACCTCGCGCGCACACCCGCACGCACTGCGCCCCAGCGCAGTACCCCGCACGCACTCTCGCTGGCCTCGCGCGCACTGCGCCCCAATGCGCAGCACCCGCACGCACGCCCGCGTGCACGCGCCAGCTCACCCTACTGTGCGCCTGCCTTGCCTGCACGCCTGCGCACACGCGCAGGGATGATCCCGCACGCGCACCCGAGCAACTCCACCACCCCCACAGCCCCCAACAGCCCCCCCTCCAACACCCCAACCACCATGCATGCCATGCATACCCAAAAACACATCCTAATCAAGCATCTACACAAGAAAAGGAAGGAAAGAAAGCTCACCCAAGGAGAGGAAGGGAAGGGGAGGAAATCGGGTGCTCTTCGCGCACCGATTCGCCACCTCCAAGACCACCACCACCAAGCCTTCTTCTCAGCCAAAGAAGGGCTGAAAACAGGGGAGAAAAGGAGGTAAGAGAGGAGGAAAACCAAGGGGAAATGGAGATCCAAGACCATAGAAAGATAGATCGGGTCCTCACCTATCTTTTCTCCTTCAATGGCTTCTTCATTTGAACACTCTAACAAGATCATATGGAGGAAATAAAGAGAGGGGTGGGAGAGATTTTGAGAGAGCTTGAGAGAGAAGATGATAAATAGTGGGGGGACACTATTTGTGGGCGTGGACATCACTTAAGCACACACACACACCACACACACACTCACACACTCACCACTCACTTACACTTAAGGAAAAATTAGGTTAAGCTAGGTTTAGGTGCACTTTGACCCTAGTCAACCCAACCACACTAGAAAACAAACCCAATTGACCAAGTCAAGGGTCAACATTGACCAAGTCAAGTCTCCCAATGACTTTTTGCTTGGTCAAAACCCGGATACGATTCAGAACTGTGAAATTCTGAAACGTTACCGAAATTCGACGAAATTTTCGTGAGTGGCTTGAAATGACACCAGGACACATAATATGCAGTTAAATTTTCAATCGGAGTCCTCAAGCTCAGGATGATAGCTAAAAGTCCAGAATTTTAGCGATTCCGATCGAAAAAAGAAAAAGTTGAAAAACTGCCAGAATGCTCCAACGGTGACCAGAAGGATAAAAGTGACACATATATAACAACTGCGCTGGGGCGCAGTGCATGCGGGGGTGCTGCGTTGGGGCGCAGTGCGCGCGGGTGCACCCGGGGCTAGACGCGCGGTGCGCGTGGCCATGCGCGGGCGTGTGCGCGAGCGTGCGGCTTGTCTGGGCGTGCGGGCTGAGGCGTGGCAGCGCGCCTGGGCGCGCGGGCTGGGGCGCGGGTGTGCGTGCGTGCGTGCGCACCCGTGCGTGCGCGTGCGGGTGGCCGTGCGGATGGCTACCCGGGGGTGCGAGAGTGTGTCGGGGCACTCGGACTCGCGTGCGTACGGGCCCGTATGCATGCATGTCCGAGTGTTGGGTATTTCTAGCGTATTTTTGTATGTATTTATGTATTTTACTCACCATTTTGGTGTCCCATGTCTTGTAGATCTTGACGGGCGATCACGCGGCGACCCGGGTATTGGTGAGTGGGACAATCCAACCCAGTAGGGAGGCGTTCTATACACTTAGGAGTGTATTGCCCTCCCTTGGGGCACCATAGTTGCATATTAACCTGTATTAAGCATAACTATGCATGCATGATTATTATATAGTATCCTTGCCACCCTAGACCCTGTATGTTAGGGATACTTGCCCCTTATGATATGTATAAAGGCCCATGCATCCTGATACTATGTTTTCATGCTAGGAAAGCCTCGACCTACGCATGTGTCCCATTTAGTTTAATTTATTTAAATCAAATGCGAGTTATTGATAATTAGCATGCTTAGTGAATATTATAACCTTGAGGTTATAATATAGACTTCCCCGCATCTTAGTTATGCGCCCTGGAGGAGTTCAGAAGAATTCATGACATTTTGTAGAGTTGAGATCGGTGTCGGCGAATCCAAGTGGATCGTATCCATGTGGTTAGGCTGTTTCTCTCTTCGTTGGATCCGTGTAGGGACTTCTCAGCGTTAGACAGGCCGTCCTGACAGAGGGCTCCCATCAGTAGGCACCTCCTGATTTGGTTTCGGACTGTGTTGAATCGTGGGAGTAGACTAGGCGAGCTACAGTGTGGAGGAGAGGCTATCGGTGGACCAAGAGTGATTAACAGCCTAGTCAGTCCCAAAAGACCATGTCACCAGTTTGAGGGTGAGGGTGAGGGTGTAGTGGGTTGGCGATGAGCAACCCACTGGTTTGTGTAGTTGTTGCCACTTAGAGGCTATGAATGATTTGAGGTTAATATGAATTGTGATGCATGGGTTGTGCTATTCACTGAGCGTGTGGCTCACCCCTCGCATATATTTTTCTCCTGTGATATCTGAGTCGGATCAGCAGGAGGAGCTCCCCGAGGCACGTCAGCAGTAGCGGAGCAGTGTCACGTTATTCGTGTGAGAGGCCGTTCAACATCCCCCCATTGCTTGTATGTATTGTATTCCGTGCTTGAGCACGCGTTTGTATTATATTTGGATGTCGTGTATATATATTGGCTCTCACAGGACAGTTGATTATGTATCAAGTCTGTAATATGTTTTTGAATTACAGATTCAGTCTTTTAGCTTCCGCTTTTTGTGTATATACCATGTCAGCCTCTTTGTTGTCTGTGTTGTCATTGTTGATATTGTTTGAGTATATTATTGACCTCTTGTATAGACTGCTGATATCATATATACCCTTGCCGCGTCACGGGGACTGCCGCCCTGGGGCGTGACACCTGATTTGTTGCCAAGAAGGAGGCTGAGGAGAGGCTTAAGGTGGTGGTGTTGGTGGTGGCGGTTGTTGTGGTCGCGGGTGCATCGAGGGCCCCCGAACCTCCCCCTTTCTTTTCCCCTCCCAAGGTGAGCCTTTCCCCTTCTTTTCTTGGTTTTTATGGCTTAGGGATGGTTGGGAAGGTCATGCATGCTGGGTAGATGTGTTAGAGTGTGTGTGAGGGGTTGGGGAGGGTTAAAAAGGGGGTTACGGTTGGCTGGGCACGCGTTGGGGGCGGTCTGGCGAGTGCTGGCGGGCGCGTGCACGCTAGTGCGCGGGTGCGCGCGGAGTGGACGCCCAGGTGCGCGCAGGTGCTGGCGCGAGCGGGCGCGCGCAAGCGTGCGCGCGCGCGGGGCAGTGCGCCTGGGCGCGAGGCTGGGGCGTGCGCGTGGCAGCGCGTCTGGGTGGGCGGGCAGGCGCGCGGTAGTGCGCCGTGGGTGCTGGGGCACGTGCGTGTGTGCGTATGCGTGCGTGGGGCCATGCGTGTGGCTGCCCAGGGGTTCGGGTAGGTGTCAGGGCACTCGGACTCGCGTGCGTACGTGCGTGCTCGCATGCGTGCGAGTCCGTATGCATGCTTGTCCGAGTATTGGATATTTCTAATGATTCCTATGTGTAAATTGTGTTGTTACTCACCAAGTTGGACGCCCCTACCTTGCAGATCTCGTCGGATGGGATGCGCGAGGTCCCAGGTTGTAAGGAGAGTGGTTCGATTCCAATCCCCCCCCCCTCTCTAGGGATGCGCTTGACCCGCATAGACGCGCGTCGCGCATCGATGGGGCCCCCTAGCTATAGTATGAAAAACTATGCAATGCATGATTTATATGATGTAACCATGCCACATTAGACCTTGTATGCTAGGGATATGCACTCATATATCATGTATAGAGGCCCATACATGCCTAGACACCATGTCCCTTGATTGGAAAGCCCTATCTATGCATGTTTCCCATTTAGTTTAATTTATTTAAATCAAAATGAGAGCATATTGTTATAAGTATGCCTTAGAGAATATTATAACCTTGTTGTTATAATATATGTTTCCCCGCCCCCCGGAGGAATTCATGAGAATTCATGACATTATTAGTGTTACAAATCGTTGTCGACGGATCCAAGAGGATCGTATCCGTGTGAGTAGGTTGTCTTCTCCTTTTGGTTGGATCCGATGTAGGGACTCCCCGGCGTTGGAAAGCTGACCTGACAGAGGGCTCCCATTTGTAGGTACCTCCGATGCATCGGACAGTGCTGATCGTGGGAGTATACCAGGTAGAGGCTACGGAGTGTGGGAGAGGCTACCGGATGGACCAGGGGTGGAGAGCGGTCTAGTCTGAAAAGGCCCATGTCCCCCAGCTAAAAGGGGTGAGGGTGGGATGGGTCGGCGATGTTACGACCCACTAACTTGTGTAGTTACTCCCGTATAGGGACTATGACTATTTTAAGGTTAACATGAGTGTGTTGAGTATTGTTATGCCTGTGTTTTGATATCTCGATAAGTGAGTATCAAGAGTAGTTGTTTTCTATTGGGTTCGCTTTGCGAACATGGGATCGTTCTCCCCTTCGTTGGATCCGACGTAGGAACTTCTCGGGTTTAGTTGTCCTAACAGAGGGCTCCCATCCGTTGGCACCACTGATGCATTCGGAAGAGTACTGATCGTTGGAGTATACCAGGTAGAGGCTACCGAGGAAAGGGCTACCGGCAGACCAAGGGTGTAGAGCGGTGAGTTGAGGAGATCGGGTTGTAGATACTACCCGGGAGAGGGTTAACGAATGATGTTACGGGCGTGGGAATCGTTCTCCCCTTCGTTGGATCCGAGTAGGGACTCCCCGGCGTTGGAAAGCTGTCCTGACGGCTACGGAGTGTGGGAGAGGCTACCGGGTGGACCAACGGTGTAGAGCAGTCTAAATCTCTTCCAAAAGTCCCAAGAGTCTCCCTCCAGGAGTGAGGGTAAGGATGAGGTGAAGAATATTACCACGTGACCCATTCTTTGTTCGACCGTTCCCATAGTTGTTGGGTCCGGTCCTGTATCGATGTTTAAAGGCATCGTTTGAGCAATTATCTAGATGTAGATGATCCAGTAGTGTTGTGTAGACCAGTAAATCCGGGTCTCTTCGACCGACGGTATGGTCTCTCCCCAGACCAGTAAATCCGGGTCTCTTCGACCGACGGTATGGTCTCTCCCCAAAAGTCCCAAGAGACTCCCTCCGGGAGTGAGGGTGGGGGTGAGGTTGGTCGCACTGCCGCGTGACCCAGTTATCCATGGGTTTCCACCCATGTTTTTCCTTGAAAGGAAATTGTTTATGTATTGAACTGTAGTATGGTGATTGGTTTCCAGCCACTCACTGAGCTTGTAGCTCAACCCTCGCATACTGTTTCTTTTCAAGGGCAGTGTTGGGCGTGGAGCTGGAGCTTTCCTGTGGCGTGGTCTTATGGGCGTGGAGCGTTCTGCCGGCGGGTGGGAGTGCGAGGCTCTCAGCGTTCCTAGAGTCATTTTATGCTTTGTAAATCGTGCATGTGGCACAGGTTGTATTTTCTTTTGTCTAGACTTGGCTCTCACGGAACAGTGATTGTGTATTCGAGTCTGTAATAATGTTTTTGATTTACATACATTGTTTATATATTGTGCTTCCGCTTCTCAGTCAGTTATCATTATCTTGCTTTGCCGCCTTGTGTATTGTTGTTGGAGTATTTATTGACCTCAGGTATTGATAACTGATATTTTATTATCTTTGCCACGTCTCGGGGACGCCTGGGGCATGACAATGGAAAGTCAACTACGCTCGATAATCACATATCGATGATATCGAATACTATTGTACTCCCACACGGTTGCGTCGCTCGGACACAAGGGGTTGCCTCTGCTCTCACGCAGAAATAAGCCCAAGGCACATAACCCAACAGGCGGTTCATACACACGCCTAGCACGAGTACGCCTAGCTTAATGCCATAACTACCGGCTTAACAAAACCGATAAGATAATGAATTCTCCTGAATTCCAAACGAGTACATCGTTCGGATGCACGGGGGCGATTACATCGCTAGCGCTCTAACTAATAAGGTACAACCCGACAACAGGTCATACCCACGCCTATTCCTAATAGGCCTAATCAGTTTTAACATGCGCATATATATCCAGGAGAATTATATCTTAGTTATGTAAATGAAATACATGCATGATAACCTATCAAATAATTATAGGGATACTCCCTAACATGGATAAACAATATATATACCATGCATGGGCTAAATACAAGCCTACAAGCATACCTCATGTAAGCATACAAGCATACCTCATACAACCATACTAGTATTCAAGCATATACCCTAAAATGCGTTGGATATCACCAACTTAAAAGAGAAGGGTCAAGCGCAATCTCGCGCACTTACAGGTGCATGCCAATATTCCCAAACGAACCTGAGTCTAGTAGGAAATCGCATCTACTTACTCAGTTCCCGCAAAGAGGGAGGCGAGAGAGAGGGAAAGTCTCATCCTCTTCGAAAGCTGGTCATAGCTTTGCCCCAACTAGATGGGTGCAACAACCATACCACGTCCTCCAGTCTTATGACCAGGGAATATTAAGTATGCACCCGGTTATTAACCCAAGTTTAATCATGCTAGATATTACTAACATAGGGAGGTAGTACTATTAATAGAGACTACCTAAGACATGCATATTCCATACATTCATATTAACACACATCACGCATGCCCGTGTACGAAGGGCGCATGGAAACATAATAATTCACACATGAATATGATACCTATGCAAGTATATGGTAGAAAAGGGAGGTTCTACACAATATACAAGCTATACTAACCTAGCATGCAAATACTTAGCATATTATGGGTTAGACATGACCATACTACTTATCTAATTAAGTAGTATAGTCAGGGTGCCCAACGGATGCGCGACGCACGACTACGTGTATCCAACGCTTCCCGAAGGGTTGGATCAAACCACTCACCGCAACCCGGATCGCCGCGCATCCGGTCTACGAGATCTGCAAAACACAACCAATGATCCACAATTAAATATGGAACCTCCTATCACAAATATAAGCCTACTTCATGAAGACCCTAACTCCTGATACTTCCATATTATCACACAAGACACATGCAAACAACTCCTTGACACACAACCGAGCAAAACTGCCAAACCTGCTGCAACCAGCCCTACTAATTGATCTCCACAGCACCCAATACACTTCCAAAAATTATGAAATAAATCATGCACATTCTCTGATATGCTGGGATCATAATCCATAAAGACATTAGAACCTAATGTTTCCTCTACATGTCCGAAATAAATTATTTCCAGAAGCAGGTCAATTCCTACCCGAATCTGGACAGGCCATGCAAAACTGGTTCTAACTTACACCACAGATATCATAATGACTCCACATTTCATATATAACAACTAGACACATAGATGATCATATCATATGAAGACATAATCCTAAAAATGTGTCTCTAAATACTAGATTCACTGAGAGCTTTAAAATACAGAGTGCTGCCTTACCGAAACAAGGAGAGGGAAATGGGGAGATGCGGGGTTCTCGACACACCCACGACCACCTCAACCACCACCACCACTACCACCACCTCAACAGCATCTCCTCAAGCCCTTCATGGAAGAAAAACAGGGGTCCAAAGGGGGCATGAGAAGGGGATAGAGAGAAGAGAAACAACAACAACAACAACACATACTCACCCTTTGTCTCTCTTTCTCGTGCTTCTTCTTCATCTTTTCCTCCATTAACAACACACACACAAAAAAAAAAACAGAGAGGGAGAGGGAGACGAGAGTGAGAGAGAGTGAGAGATTTCCACACAAAGGGGGCTTTAAATTAAAATAAAAGAGAGTTGGTGGGGCGGGGGGACAAGACCAAATCGTCCCTAACAAGAAATTCATGACGAGCTTCACTAGAACAGCCATAACTTCCACGATATAGCTCTGAATTGCACAATTCAAAATCCTTTGGAAAGCCAAGAAGATGATATACAACTTTCATGTTTATGCCAAGATCAAATAATCCTTCCAGCTATTCCGAAATGTGAGCTAAACATTGAACAGGGCTGCTACCAGAATTTTCTCATCCCCGGGGTATACTTGGAAAGATACCCATAACTTTTACTACATGAATCCAGTTGATCTAATTCCACTTTTTTATGAAAGCTAACTCAAAACTGAGCATCTCATGATAAAATCAGATTTAAATCTCTTCATCTTGGATATTAACAAAATTAAATCCAAATACCAAATCGGAAATGCATAACTTCTAGGAGAAAAAATTATATAGCCAAATTTTCAATCGGAGCACTCGAACTCCTATAGGTAGCTAAAAGCCAAAATTTTAGCGATTCCGATCGAAAAATAAGGCTCCAAATGATACAGGCATAACACTTATAATTCTATCATCAGGTTCTAAACACTGAAAATCGTAGGAAGGAAGAATAATATTTCTCAAGCATTGAGAGTTTCATGATGGAATTTCTTCAGATAAAGTGCGTTCCACGAACCTGAGACTTCGACTCTTTCGGCATCCACCAAGCGGTAGGCATTCCCGGAGTAGGCATAGGTGATCACATAGGGTCCCTTCCATGTGGGTTGCAACTTGCCTTTGGGGTGGGGCTGTCTTGATGGCATGATTTGCTTAAGTACTAGCTCCCCATTTTTAAATTTTCTCTCTATTACTTTCTTTTCAAATGCACTTGCCACCCTCCTCTGGTAGGCATGGGAATGGTTTGCAGCCTTTAATCTTTTTTTCGTCTAATAGTTTGAGGCATAGTAGGAGCGCTTCTCTTCTCTCTTCAATTTGCAGGTTCTCTTCTAATACTATTCTTAAGGATGGGATACGAATCTCGTAGGGTACTACTGCTTCTACCCCGAATGTGAGTGAATATGGGATGGGTTTGCCCGATGGGTGTTCGGATGGAGGTTCGGTAAGCCCAGAGAGCATCAACTAACTTGTCTGGCCAGTCAGTAGCTTTTTGGGTTTCTACTATCTTTTTTATAATTCTAACCAAGGTTTTGTTGGTAGCCTCTGCTTGTCCATTTCCCTGGGGGTAATATGGCTGGAGTGATGGAGTTCTATGTGATGTTTATCACACACGTCTCGGAATTCTTGGGAAATGAATTGTGGGCCATTATCTGTTATGATCATCTTGGGGGTGCCGAACCGTGCGAGGATATGGGTGCGGACGAAACGGGCCAAGGTGGAGCTTTTGATCAACACATAGGACTCGTCTTCGGCCCATTTGGTAAAATATTCTGTGGTAGTGAGGATAAAAGCCTTCTGAGTGATATTTTCTACGGTGTCTCGGAATGGTCCTACCACATCTAGTGCCCACATAGAAAACGGCCATGGTGAGGTCATGGGGTGCAAGGAAGATGCTGGTGGATGTATTTTGTTGGCATGAGTTTGACACTAAATACAGCGTTGAAGGTATTTGTTGCAGTCTCCTTCGAGCGTGGGCCAGTAGTAACCCATCCTTTGCACCTTCTTTGCCAGCATTTGAGCGTTGACATGACCCCCGCATACTCTGGAGTGAGCTTCTTCTACGATAGTGTATGCTTCTCCATCGTCCAGGCATCTGAGTAATTCTCCATTGAAGGATGCTCGAAAGAGTATTCCTCCTTGGAGGCAGTATTTGGTTGCTATCCTTTTAACTATCCTTTGATCGCTGTTGGTGGCGTATTATGGAAATGAACCGTCTTCGAGATAGTTTTTGATATCAAAATACCATGGATTTCCATCATCCATATCTTCTAGATCGAGAGCTAGGATCTTTGTGGTACTAATGTTTCTTTCTGCTTGGTTTTGTTGGTTTAGGAGGTCTTGAGTCCTACAGTCTCGAAGTTCGGTGGCAGGCACTTCTAGTCTCTGGATAGTAACTGTTTAGATTTTTTGGATATGGGAAATGTGAGTGATGAACCTAATGAGGCTAAAGAGTCTGCGAGAATATTGCCTATTCGAGGTATAAAGATGTGGGTGACTTTACAGAATTGTTTCAATAGGACTATAGCCAGCTCTCTAGATGGCTTTAATTTTGGGTCCCTAGTCTGATATTTCCTTGGAGTATGGCGAATCACTAAAAGTGAGTCTCCGATAATAGCTAGATATTTAACTCCTAAGGCTAGAGCTGCCTTTAAACCTGCTATCAAAGCTTCATATTCATCAATGTTATTGGTCGCGTTAAATGTGAGTTGAAATGCTCGTGGGATAATGACGCTTTCGGGGGAGATTAACGCTATTCCTATCCATCTCGCTTGTTGATTAATTGTTCCATCGAAGTACAACGTCCAGGTCTTCCTATCTTTTTCTTCAATGAATGCAAATATTTCTTCATCCGGGAAGTCAGTCTTTACTGGTTCATAATCGGGGAGAGCGAGCTGAGCGAGATGATCAGTGATGGCTTGACCTTTGACAGATTTTTGAGTGGCATAGGTGATGTCAAACTCGTTTAACTAGACTTGCCATCGGGCTAAGCGACCAGTTAATATAGCTTTCTCGCACAGGAACCTTACTGGGTCCATTTTTGCAAAGTACTTGACTTTGTGGGTAAGGAAAAAACGGCATAGTTTTTGGGATGCCCATAGTAAAGCTAAGCAGGTCTTTTCTGTGGGAGGGTAGGCCCGCTCATATTTGATTAGTGTCCTACTCAGGTAGGCATTCTCAGAGTAGGCATGGGTGATCACATAGGGTCCCTCCCATGTGGGTTGCAGGTTGCGTTTGGGGTAGGGCTGTCTTGATGGCATGATTTGCTTGATGGCATGATTTGCTTATGTACTAGTTCCCCAATTTTAAATTTACTCTTTATTACTTTCTTTTCAAATGCCCTTGCCACCCTCCTCTGGTAGGCCTGAGCATGGTCTGCAACTTTTAACCTCTTTTTGTCTAATAGTTTTGCTTTGTTTTTTTTTTGTTTTTTTGTTGTTTGTGGTCCTTTTCTCCTTCCTTTTTTGTTTTAAGAAAGCAGGTAAACAAATATTTATAGAAGTTTGAAAGCATAAGCTGATAAACAAATCTTTTATTTTTTTTGTTTAGGAAAGAATAAAACAAATATTTACAGGAGTTCGGAATGAAAGCTGATTAACAAATCTTTTTTGTGTTGTTTTTTTGTTGTTTTTTTTTGTTTTTGTTTTTATTTGTTTAAGAAACCATGAAAACAAATATGTACATGAGTTCGGAATGAAAGCTGATTAGCAAATCTTTTTTTTGTTTTTTTGTGTTGTTTTTTTTTGGATTTTTTTGTTTAGGAAAGCATGGAAACAAATATTTACAAGAGTTTGGAATGAAGGCTCACTTGGGTGGATCAGTCCCAGGCTTGTGGATTTGAACCACTTCTTCGAGTCGGCTAGCCTTTATAGGCTGACTCATTTCTGGTGGAGGTTTTGCAGGTTCAGCTCCTTCTTCTTCTCTTGCCCTCTTGGGTTTCCTCCCTTGACCGAGCATATCTTCGGGTGAGTAATTCTTCATTTTGTACGAGTACATCTCCCACTTAATGTGCATGGCGCAGATGGTCCAGTTGCGGACTCGTGCTCCATTGAAGCGTGCCTCCCCCAAATAGATACCACTTCTCCGTGATAGGGGAAGCGAAGGCATTGGTGCCGGGTTGATGAGACAGCTTTGATGCTATCGAGCCACGTCCTTCTGACAATTAGGGATGAGGGGATCGGATGTCCATTACCATGCAGTTGACGATAGTGGCTACTGGGCCGATCTTGAGCGTGAGAGTGACCAGCCCGCAGGTGTTTTTGCGTGTGCTATCAAAAGCGTAGATGAACTCATCTGACGGTTCCAGCTTGGGGACCTTGCCTTCATGCTTTTGGTAGGTAGAATAGGTTAGGACGTTAGTTTCTGCTCTCGTATTGATGAGAAAGTGCTTGAATTCCCTCCCCCTGAGACTTGTAGTGATCGTGAGAGGCGCTGAGCGAGCCTTGGTTCTGGCGACTTCATGGGGGAGGAAGGCGATTAGACTTGACTGTACATTGTTTCTTATTGAGTTCATGGTTTCGGCAGACCCTTCAGGGAGGTATCGAGTGCCGTAGGGCGATCCGGGTGGGCTGTTGTCTTCAGACTCAATACCTGGGTGCATGGTTAATGCAAACATATTGTGTAAGACCCAATTATTTTCGTTTTCATACCTGAGGCGTGCTTGTCACGCCCCAGGGCGGCCGTCCCAGGGACGCGGCAGGTGTATATATCATATCAGAAGCCTACACATGAGGTCAAATACATATACTCTAAACCACAAATAAAAATGACAACATAGATAAAACAAGGCTGACATAATATATACACAATATAGCGGAAGCTAAAAACTGAGTCTGTAATCAAAACATATTACAGACTCGATACACAATCATACGTCCTGTGAGAGCCAATATACATAGCAACAACTGAATATATACAGACGCGTGCCAAGCACGGAAATAAAATACATACAGCCAAGAAAAGGGATGCTGATAGCCTCTGGCACTCGCGGAACGTGGCGCTGCTCCGCTACTGAAGGAATCCCTCGGAAAGCTCCTGCTGCTGCTCCGGCTCTAGCTCAGGCTCAGTGACCACTGGGGAAAAACATATGCGAGGGGTGAGCCACACGCTCAGTGAACAGCACAACCCATGCATCACAGACAATATTTACCACAATTCCATTATTTATCCAATCTCCAAGACATAACAACATAATCTAGTGGTTCGTACTTCGCCGAACCACCGCACCCTCACCCTCACCCATCCATGGGTGACATAGGCTATTGGGACTGATAATCATCCATTCACAAATCCAGTAGGTCGCTCATCACCAACCCACTACACCCTCACCCTCACCCTACCACGGGTGACATAGGATTTTGGGACTGACTAGGCTGTTGGTCACCCTTGGTCCACCGATAGTCTCTCCTCCACTCCGTAGGCCGCTTGGTCTCCACCCACAACTTCAGCACAGTCCGAAACCAAATCAGGAGGTGCCTACTGATGTGGGTCCTCCGAAGGACAGCCTTTCTAACGCTGGGGGTAGTCTCTACCGGATCCAACGCAGGGAACAGAACAGCCTATCCATACGCATATGATCCACTCGGATCCGCCGACTACACATCTCTACAACTCAAATGTCATGAACTCTTCAGAGTTCCTCCAGGGCGCATATCCAAGATGCGGGGATCAAGTACAATCAAAAGCAGTGTTGGAATATCATTGGGGAAAAGAAACTCGGGAGGGCGGCGTGAGTTCCCGATATAGGATACCCCGACAACCAAACAAGGAACACGGAGTACCCTAACCCGGGTCTCACCGCTGTCCTCGCAAGGCCCCTCCCCTATAATATTCACTACTCATGCTAATAATCATACCAAACATACAACATTACTTATAATATTATTGGGACTAGAAACCTTGGGAGAGCAGCATGAGGTCCCGATACAGGACATCCCGACAACCAAACAAGGAACACGGAGTACCCTAACACGGGTCTCACCGCTGTCCTCGCAAGGCTCCTCCCGATAATATTACCTAAGGCATGCGATTTAACATACACTAGCATTTAATTGAATAAATAAACTAGTAGGACGCATACACAGGTCGAGGTTTCCTAACATGAAACAGGAGACATGGTGCATGGCTCATACACATATCCTAAGGGTGCAAGTCCCTAACATACAAGTCTAGGGTAGCATGCATTCTACATTTAAATCATGCAAGCATGGAATACATATTACAACAGGTTAATATAATCCATGACGCCCCAGGAGAGGTCGGTATACGCCCAAGTGCGTATAACACCTCTCTACTGGGTTGGATTGTCCCACTCACCAATATCTGGGTCGTCGCGCGACCGCCCGTCTAGATCTGCAAGATAGACATTCAATATGGTGAGTTAAAATCCACAAATACTACAAAATACACAAGAACTTACAGAAACCCACAACTAAACTCCCAACACTCGGGCAAACGTGCATACGACCCGCACGCACGCTAGCCCGAGCATCCCGGCAAACACCCGCACGGCCGGCAACCACCCGCACGGCCACCCGACCGCCCGGGCGCACCGCCGCGCCTCGGCCCGCGCACTCCGCGCACCGCCGCGCCTCGGCCTGCCGCCGAGACACGCCGCCGAGCCTCCCGTGTGCACCGCGCGCCCCCTGCGCCCCAGCGCAGCCGCCCGCGCACACCCCGCACGCCATCGCTGGCCCGCGAGCACCCCGCACGCCCCGCGCGCAGCGCCTCGCCCCGCGCGCACCACCTGCCTCTACCCGAACGCACCACGCGTGCACCGCCAGCTCCGCCTCGCAGCGGTGCCCAGCGCCCAGCGCCCAGCGCCCAGTACCCTCGGCCAGCACCCGGTACCCGCGACCCAGCGCCCATCGCTCAGCGCCCAGCACCCGGGACCCTCACCCAGCGTCCACGCGCACGCACGCGCAACACGCGCCCAGCGCGCCTGCCAGCCTGCCCGCGCTGCTGCCCGCGTTGCCTGCCTGCGCGCGTCGCCGAGTGGCTCGAGCACCGCTCGCCTGCACGCCCGGGGCACTGCCCGCCTGATACCCGAGCGCCCCTGCCCTGCTCGCCTGCGCGCCCAGCCTGCTCGCCCGGCCTGCCAGCGCGCACAGCCCAGCTAGCCTACCCGAATGCATCTCCCTGCACCCCCCGAGCGCACGCCCTCGCGCGCCCGGCAAACTGGTGCGCCTGCCGCCTGCCGCACGCCCGAGTGCCCTGCGCCCCATGCGCAGCACCCGCGCGAGCCCCGCCCTCACGGCCATCACCCCCAGCACCGCCGCCCAGCTCCAGCCGCTCGACCAGCACGCCCAGCGCCTGCAGCACCACCCGAGCGCACGCCGCGCGCACGCCTGCGCGCACGCACCCGCACGCCCGACCACCTGGTGCCCCACGCTGCTGCGCCTGCTGCCAGCGCTCCCGGGACAGCCACCTCACCTACCCGAGCAGCCTAGCTCCCCTACCCGAGCACCCACTCACCACCACCGACCACCCACGGCCTCCGACCACCACCCCAGCCCTCCGACGGCCACCCACCGCCTCCGACCTCCACCCAACCTCATTTCTCACCTCCTAACATCCATCTAAACAAGAAAAGAGGGGAAAATAGGGCTTACCAAGGGAGGGAGCGAAGTCCGGACGCTCTCCACGCGCCGAAACCCTTCTCAACGGCTCTCTCACGCCCCGATCTACCTTGGCCTTCAAGACGGGCCAAATCAGAGGACAAAGAGGGGAGGTCGGGGAGGCTAGGATCGCCGGAAACGGGATTTGAAGACACCGGTGTGTAGATCGGGACCCGATCTACACTTCCCGTGCTTTGGGTTTTTAGTTTTGAGGGGTGTAGGGGGTTGAAAGTGAGAAAAAGAGAGAGGGAGGAGAGAGAGGGATTTGGTAGGGATGATGAATAGTGACATAAGATATTTTCTCACCCGCTATTTATACCAAGTCACTTAAAAACCCAGATACGCCCCGGAACTGTGAAATTTCGGGAACGTTACCGGAATTCGATGAAATTTTCGTGAGAGGCCTAAAATGGCACCAGGACACCAAATGTGCAGTTAGATTTCCAATCGGAGTCCTCTAACTCAGGACGATAGCTAACAGTCCAAAAATTAGCGGTTCCGATCGAAAACCGGTAAAAACCAAAAAACTGCCAGAATGCTCCAACGGTTACCAGCAGGCTAAAAGTGACACATATATAACAGTGCTTCTCCCCAAATAGTCAGTACGTGGCCCATGAATGGTTATCGGAGACATTGATGTCTTGGGGAGCAGATGGTCTGGATGCTAACCATGGCCATCCCAGCATCAGAGGGTACCTCGTGTCAATGTGTTCCACGAAGCATTCTATTTCACAAGTGAGGAGACCAATGGCCAGCTCAAATAATTCGGGACCATAGATGGTCTTCTCGGAATGGTTGAAAGCTTGGATAGTGGAGTGTACTGGGTGGACAAAGGGGCGGCCTCGCTTGGGCATCTTTTGGTAGGTTGAGCAAGTCACGATGTTCATCCCTGACCCCGGGTCGATAAAAATGTTGTTTAGTGGTATGGCCTGGAGTCACCCGCGAACGTGGAGGGGATACACTCGTAGCCTTGGGTCAGGAAGGTCCTTGTCGGTGAAGGAGATGGTCATCGGATAGCATAGGCCATCTACTGTCATGCCCCAGGGCGGCCGTCCCCGAGACATGGCAATAATGAAATATCAGCTATCAATACCTGAGGTCAATAAAGACTCCAACAACAACACACAAGGTGGCAAAGCAAAGATAATGATAACTGACTGAAAAGCGGAAGCATAATATATAAACAATGTCTGTAAACCAAAAACATTATTACAGACTCGAATACACAATCACTGTCCTGTGAGAGCCAAGTCTAGACCAAAGAAAATACAACCTGTGCCACATGCACGATTTACAATACATACAATGACTCTAGGACTGCTGACAGCCTCGCACTCGCCACCCGCCGGAAGAACGCTCCACGCCCATAAGACCACGCCACAGGGAAGCTCCAACTCCATGCCCAACACTGCCCCTGAAAAGAAATAGTATGCGAGGGGTGAGCTACAAGCTCAGTGAGTGGCTGGAAACCAATCACCATACAACAGTTCAATACTAACGCAATTTCCTTTCAAGGAAAACATGGGTAGAAACCCAATGGATAACAAGGTCACGCGGCGGCGCGACCAACCTCACCCTCACCCTCACTCCCGGAGGGAGACTCTTGGGACTTTTAGGGAGAGACCATACCGTTGGTCGAGGAGACCCGGGATTACTGGTCCACACAACACTACTGGATCACCAACCTCACCCTCACCCTCACTCCCGGAGGGAGGCTCTTGGGACTTTTGGGGAGTGACCATACCGTTGGTCGAGGAGACCCAGGATTACTGGTCTACACAACACTACTGGATCATCTACATCGAGATAACTGCCCAACGATGTCTTTGAACATCGATACGAGACCGGACCCAACAACTATGGGAACGGACGAACAACGAATGGGTCACGAGGCGACGTGTCTTCACCCCATCCTCACCCTCACTCCCGGAGGGAGACTCTTGGGACTTTTGGAAGAGACTTAGACTGCTCTACACCCTTGGTCCACCGGTAGCCCTTTCCCCACGTAGCCTCTACCTGGTATACTCCCACGATCAGTACGCTTCTGAACGCATTGGTGGTACCTACGGATGGGAGCCCTCTGTCAGGACAGCTTTTCCAACGCCGGGGAGTTCCTACATCGGATCCAACGAAGGGGAGAACGATTCCACGCTCGCAATATCATTCGTTAGCCCTCTCCCAGGTAGCCTCTACCTGGTATACTCCCATGATCAGTACGCTCCCGAATGCATCGGTGGTACCTACGGATGGGAGCCCTCTGTCAGGACAGCTACAACCTGGGCCTCTTCAACACGGACGACATTGGGAGTAAACATTCCATGTTCGCAAAGCGAACCCAATGGAAAACAACTACTCTCGATAATCACTTATCGAGATATCGAATACTACTGCACTCCCACACCGTTGCGTCGCTCAGACACAAAGGGGGTTGCCTCTGCTCTCACGTAGAAATAATCTCATAAGATAATGAATTCTCCTGAATTCCAAACGAGTGCATCGCTCGGATGCACGGGGCGATTACATCGCTAGCGCTCTAACTAATAAGGTACAACCCGGCAGCGGGTCATACCCACGCCTATTTCAGATAGGCCTATCAGTTTTTAACATGCGCATATAAATATATCCAGGGGAATTATATCTAGCTATGTGCATGAACCATATGCACAATCATCTAATAATTATAGGGACACTCCCTAACATGGATTTACATCATAATAAATCATACAACATGCATACATGGTCATTAATCACAAGGCCTAACTTAAGCATGCGTTGGATATCGCCAACTTAAAAGAAAGGGTCAAGCGCGATCTCGCGCACTAACAGGTGCATGCCAATATTCCAAATGAACCTGAGTCGAGTAGGAAATCACATCTACTTACTCAGTTCGTTCAGAGGGAGAGGGCGAGAGAGATCATCATCTCATGAAGTTGGTCATAGCTTTGCCCCATTAGCATGGGCGCAACAGCTACACCACGCCCTCGAGTCTTATCGCAAGGGAATATTAGGTAGGTGCCCGTTATTAACCCAGACTTAATCATACTGTATATTCCCATTAATATGGTGGGAGTAGTATTACAATACCACCTAAGACATGCCATATTCTATACATCCATACACATTTACAACATACATGCCCATACTAGAGGGGTTCATGCAACACAATCATTCATACATGAATACAATACATGTATATAAGCCTAGCATGCAAGATATCTACATATTACAGCTTATGCATGGCCATACTACTTATCTACACAAGTAGTATAGCTAGGGGGCCCCATCTGTCACACCCCAGGGCGGCCGTCCCCGGGACGCGGCAATGGTATATATGATATCAGCAGTCTATACAAGAGGTTAATAATATACTCAAACAATATCAACAATGACAACAGCGACAAAAAAGAGGCTGACATGATATATACACAAATAGCGGAAGCTAAAAGACTGAATCTGTAATTCAAAGACATATTACAGACTCGATACATAATCAACTGTTCTGTGAGAGCCAATATATACACGACATCCAAATATAATACAAACGCGTGCTCAAGCACGGAATACAATATATACAAGCAAAGGGGGGATGCTGAATGGCCTCTCACACGAAGAACGTGATGCTGCTCCGCTACTGCTGACGTGGCTCGGGGAGCTCCTCCTGCTGATCCGACTCAGATATCACTGGAGAAAAATATATGCGAGGGGTGAGCCACACGCTCAGTGAATAGCACAACCCATGCATCACAATTCATATTAACCTCAAATCATTCATAGCCTCTAAGTGGCAACAACTACACAAACCAGTGGGTCGCTCATCGCCAACCCACTACACCCTCACCCTCACCCTCAAACTGGTGACATGGTCTTTTGGGACTGACTAGGCTGTTAATCACCCTTGGTCCACCGATAGCCTCTCCTCCACACCGTAGCTCGCCTGGTCTACTCCCACGATTCAGCACAGTCCGAAACCAAATCAGGAGGTGCCTACTGATGGGAGCCCTCTGTCAGGACGGCCTGTCTAACGCTGAGGAGTCCCTACACGGATCCAACGAAGGGAAGAGAAACAGCCTACCCACACGGATAAGATCCTCTTGGATCCGCCGACACCGATTGCAACTCTACTAATGTCATGAATTCTTCAGAATTCCTCCAGGGCACATAACTAAGATGCGGGGAGACATATATTATAACAACACGGTTATAATATTCTCTAAGGCATGCTAATAATCATAAGCTCGCATTTGATTTAAATAAATTAAACTAAATGGGAACATGCACAGATCGGGGCAAGGTGTCTAGGCATGCACAGGCCTCTATACGTGATGTAAGGGTGCATATCCCTAGCATACAAATCTAAGGCGGCATGGATACATCACATTAATCAATATAAGGGTGCATATCCCTAGCATGCAAGTCTAGGTGGCATGGATACAACATAATATTCATGCAAAACATAGTTTACATTAATATTAGCTAATATGCAACTATGGTGCCCCAGGGGAGGGCGATGCGCGCCTACGTGCATCGAACGCCTCCCTACTGGGTTGGATTGTCCCACTCACCAATATCCGGTTCGTCGCGTGATCGTCCGTCGAGATCTGCAAGACATGGGAATCAAAATGGTTAGTAAAATACATAAATACGCAATAAATACGCTAGAAATACCCAACACGCGGACAAACATGCATACGGCCCGTACGCATGCGAGTCCGAGTGCCCCGACACACTCCGCACCCCCGTGCAGTCATGCGCACGGCCACACGCACGCACGCGCACGGGTGCGCACGCACGCACGCAGCCCCGAGCCCCGGGCGCACTGCCGCGCCCCAGCCCGAGCACCAAGACACGCTACCGCGCGCGCGCCCGCGCGCACCGCGCGTCCAGCCCCGGTGCACCCGCGCGCACTGCGCCCCAGCGCAGCACCTCGCGCGCACACCCGCACGCACTGCGCCCCAGCGCAGTACCAACGCGCGCACCCCGCGCGCACGCTCGCTCCCCCGGCGCAGCACCCGCGCACACGCGCCAGCTCGCCCGACTGCGCACCTGCCTTGCCTGCGCTTGCCTGCACGCACAGGCCTGGGCGCACGCGCAGGGATGATCTCGCACGCGCACCCGAGCCACTCCACCACCCCCACAGCCCCCAACAGCCCCCCCCCCCAACACCCCCAACCACCATGCATGCCATGCATACCCAAAAACACATCCTAATCAAGCATCTACACAAGAAAAGGAAGGAAAGAAAGCTCACCCAAGGAGAGGAAGGGAAGGGGAGGAAATCGGGTGCTCTTCGCGCACAAATTCGCCACCTCCAAGACCGCCACCACCAAGCCTTCTTCTCAGCCAAAGAAGGGCTGAAAACAGGGGAGAAAAGGAGGTAAGAGAGGAGGAAAACCAAGGGGAAATGGAGATCCAAGACAATAGAAAGATAGATCGGGTCCTCACCTATCTTTTCTCCTTCAATGGCTTCTTCTTTTGAACACTCTAGCAAGGTCAAATGGGGATTTAAAGAGAGGGAGAGAGAGAGAGAGCTTGAAATGGAGAAGATGATGAATATCATTTACTATGCTTGGGCGTGGACATTAAGTCACCACACACACACCTCACACACTCACCACTTACACTTAGCACTAATTAGGTTTAGCTAGGTTTAGGTGCACTTTGACCTTAGTCAACCCAACCACACTAGAAAAAATACCCAATTGACCAAGTCAAGGGTCAACATTGACCAAGTCAAGTCTCCCAATGACTTTTCGCTTGGTCAAAACCCGGATATGATTCGGAACTACGAAATTCTGAAACGTTACCAGAATTCGATGAAATTTTTGTGAGTGGCTTGAAATGGCACCAGGACACATAATATGCAGTTAGATTTTCAATCGGAGTCCTCAAGCTCAGGATGATAGCTAAAAGTCTGAAATTTTAGCGGTTCCGATTGAAAAAAAGAAAAGTTGAAAAACTACAAGAATGCTCCAATGGTGACTAGAAGGATAAAAGTGACACATATATAACATTCTGCCCCAATTAGGAAATTTTGTCCTCAAAATAAATACAAGAACATCTAGGAAGGGAAAAGATGTGGATACGCGTCACGCATGGCGTCCTCGAGCTCCCAAGTGGCCTCGGCACCAGAACGGTGCTGCCATCGCACCTTGACCAACTGGACGGTCTTGGTGCGGAGCCTCTTCTCGCGGCAATCCAGGATCTCAATCGACTGCTCCACGAATGACAAGTCCGGCTTGAAGACGAGCGGCTCGAACGGGATGATGTGAGCAGGATCGTGGACGTAACGCCTCAGCTGCGAGACATGGAAGACGTCATGGGCCTGAGCCAACTGTGGGGGCAGAGCTATGTGATAGGCCACCTCCCCAACTCGCTCGAGGATGAGGAACGGCCCAATGAAACGTGGACTCAGCTTGCCCCGCACGCCGAAACGGAAGATGCCCTTCATCGGGGCCACCTTTAGGAAGACATGGTCACCAACCTCCAAAACGAGCTCACGGCGACGACGGTCGGCGTAGCTCTTCTGACGACTCTGAGCGACTTGGATACGCTCGTGAATCGTCTTGACCATCTCTGAGGTCTGGTGGATGATCTCTGGTCCCTCCAACTGGCGCTCTCCGACCTCGTCCCAACACAAGGGGGACCTGCAGCTGCGGCCATAGAGCGCCTCGTATGGAGCCATCCTGATACTCGAGTGGTAGCTGTTGTTGTAGGCAAACTCCACCAGCGGAAGATGCCTCTCCCAACTGCCGCCAAAATCGAGAACGCATGCTCGCAGCATGTCCTCCAAGGTCTGAATCGTCCTCTCCGACTGGCCATCCGTCTGCGGATGAAACGCGTGCTGGAGGCTACGCCAGAACCTCAAAGTAAATCACGCGTCTCGATCAGAAATGATGCTGACGGGAGTGCCATGGAGACGAACAATCTCGGAGACAAACAACTGCGCCAGGGTGTCCAGAGAATCGGTGAGTCGGATGGGGAGGAAATGAGCGGACTTCGTCAGTCGGTCGACGATTACCCAGATGGCATCGCGACCTGAACGTGACCTCGGCAAACCCGAAACGAAGTCCATGGTGATCTTCTCCCACTTCCACTGAGGGATCTCAATGGACTGCAGCTTCCCCGCAGGACGCTGATGCTCCGACTTCACCTGCTGGCATACCAATCAACGGGCAACGAAACGGGCAATATCCGTCTTCATCCCGCGCCACCAGTAGCCACGACGAAGGCCCCTGTACATCTTCGTGTCACCAGGATGCACCATGTACCTCGAACGATGGGCCTCGTCCAAGATCTTTTGCTTCAACTCTGCGTCACTAGGAATGCATACTCGACCTCTGAACCGAAGGATTCTGTCCTCGCGAATCTAGTAGTCCGGGCGCTCGCCCTGAGCGACGCCTTCAGAGAGGACTAGAAAGTGAGGATCCTGCCCAGGGCCGTGCGGATCTCGTCGAGAAGTACGGGCTGAACCACTAGCCTGGCCAAAAAGCCACCCGCAGGAGTCTCTCGAACGCTGATCCAGCAAGCGGCCCATTCAGAAGCCTCCAACGACGTACAGCCATGTGGGCGGCCATGCCCAAGGGCTTCCTACTAAGAGCGTCAGCCACGACATTCGCCTTACCCGGATGGTAAGCAATGTCACAATAATAGTCCTTCAAAAACTCGACCCAACGTCTTTGACGCATGTTGAGCTCCGGCTGGGACTGCAAATATGTCAAGCTCTTATGATCAGTAAAGAGTTTGAACTCCTCGCCATAGAGGTAGTGCCTCTACATCTTCAGCGCAAAGATGATCGTTGCCAACTCAAGGTCGTGGGTGGGGTAATTTTGCTCATGGGGCTTCAACTGACGCGACGCGTAAGCCACAACCTTACCGTGCTGCATCAGGACGCAACCCACACCCAACCGCGATGCATCGGAGTAAACTGCGAACCCACCACTCCCAGACGGAAGGGTAAGAACTGGCGCTGAGGTGAGCCTTCGCTTCAACTCCAGGAAGCTCTCCTCGCAAGCCGGGGACCACTCGAACCGGACATCCTTCCAAGTGAGGCGGGTAAGAGGTACAACTATTTTCGAGAAACCCTCGACAAACCTCCTATAATAAAACCCGCCAAGCCCAGGAAGCTCCGAATCTACGGTCGATGCCAATTCGACACGGTGAGCGTCTTGTTCGGGTCCACAGATATGCCCTCGCTGGAAATCACGTGGCCCAGAAAGGCCACACGCTCCAACCAAAACTCGCACTTAATCCACCATCAATTTGATGCTTCAAAGGTATTCCTTGACTGGGAAAAGAAACCTTGGGAGGGCACCATGAGGTCCCGATATAGGATATCCCGACAACCGAACGAGGAACACGGAGTACCCTAGCCCGGGTCTCAACGCTGACCTCGCAAGGCCCCTTAATCCAGAGAAGGAAGACTAGAAGAAGACATCACCCTTAATGAACACTACTAACTCTACTTGAAACTCATGCTCCGCAATCGCCACGGTACACCCTCGGGAATGTCCACCGATCGGGTAGCCCACCAAGCTGCGGCGCTACCCTTCAGCATGAAGGTGGCCAGGGAGACACGCTGGCGATCGGTGCAATGCATGGTCGAGAAGATCCTGTCCACCTACATCAACCATCTCTCAGGGGCAAGGGGATCCACCGTCTGTCCGTGGAACTCGGGAGGGTGGAGCTTCAGAAAGGCAGTGAGGCCACTTTGGTGCACTCGCCCTGCAGCCTCTAGCTCCACCTCCCTCACCAGGGGATCCTGAACCTCCACCGCTGGAACCACCGCGGGAGCAGGAGGTACATCGGGTACTATGGGTGGATCTGCCATCAAGGGGACCTGTGGAACTGCATCACGGGCCGCCCTCAGCTCCTGAATCTCTCTAGCCTGCTCAGCTAACGCCCTCGTCTGGGCCTCTAATGCTCTGGTCTGAGTCTCCACCAGATCTGCTATCCGAGCGTAAGCACGCTCCCAAGCAGGAGGCTCCTGTGCCAATCCTGGCCCCATAGCCGAACTCTCCAGTAGCATCCTCATCTCTGGTAGGTCCGGGAACCTCCAAAGGTCGAGAGGGACCACGTCCACGCATTCTTCTACGAGGAGGCATATCAGCAACCTAAGAAAACCAGACACTAGGATCAGAATACTCGTATAGAAATCCTAGGACTCATCTCTATGAAAAAAGACCATTGGCTCTGACAGGACCAGGCTCTGATACCAACTTTTGTCACGCCCCAGGGCGGCCGTCCCCGGGACGCGGCAATGGTATATATGATATCAGCAGTCTATACAAGAGGTCAATAATAAACTCAAACAATATCAACAATGACAACACCGACAACAAAGAGGCTGACATGATATATACACAATATGCGGAAGCTAAAAGACTGAATCTGTAATTCAAAGACATATTACAGACTCGATACATAATCAACTGTCCTGTGAGAGCCAATATATATAACGACATCCAAATATAATACAAACGCGTGCTCAAGCACGGAATACAATATATACAAGCAAAGGGGGGATGCTGAATGGCCTCTCACACGAAGAACGTGACGCTGCTCCGCTACTGCTGACGTGCCTCGGGGAGCTCCTCCAACTGATCCGACTGAGATATCACTGGAGAAAAATATATGCGAGGGGTGAGCCACACGCTCAGTGAATAACACAACCCATGCATCACAATTCATATTAACCTCAATCATTCATAGCCTCTAAGTGGAAACAACTACACAGACCAGTGGGTCGCTCATCGCCAACCCACTACACCCTCACCCTCACCCTCAAACTGGTGACATGGTCTTTTGGGACTGACTAGGCTGTTAATCACCCTTGGTCCACAGATAGCCTCTCCTCCACACCGTAGCTCGCTTGGTCTACTCCCACGATTCAGCACAGTCCGAAACCAAATCAGGAGGTGCCTACTGATGGGAGCCCTCTGTCAGGACGGTCTGTCTAACACTGAGGAGTCCCTACACGGATCCAACGAAGGGAAGAGAAACAGCCTACCCACACGCATGCGATCCTCTTGGATCCGCCGACACCGATTGCAACTCTACTAATGTCATGAATTCTTCAGAATTCCTCCAGGGCGCATAACTAAGATGCGGGGAGACACATATTATAACAACACAATTATAATATTCTCTAAGGCATGCTACTAATCATAAGCTCGCATTTGATTTAAATAAATTAAACTTGGTGGGAACATGCACAGATCGGGGCAAGGTGTCTAGGCATGCACAGGCCTCTATACGTGATGTAAGGGTGCATATCCCTAGCATACAAATCTAAGGCGGCATGGATACATCACATTAATCAATATAAGGGTGCATATCCCTAGCATGCAAGTCTAGGTGGCATGGATACAACATAATATTCATGCAAAGCATAGTTTAGATTTAATACTAGCTAATATGCAACTATGGTGCCCCAGGGGAGGGCAATGCACGCCTACGTGCATCGAACGCCTCCCTACTGGGTTGGATTGTCCCACTCACCAATACCCGGGTCGTCGCGTGATCGTCCGTCGAGATCTGCAAGACATGGGAATCAAAATGGTTAGTAAAATACATAAATACACAATAAATACGCTAGAAAAACCCAACACTCGGACAAACATGCATACGGCCCGTACGCACGCGAGTCCAAGTGCCTCGACACACTCCGCACCCCCGGGCAGCCATGCGCACGGCCACCCGCACGCACGCGCACGGGTGCGCACACACACACGCAGCCCCGCGCCGCCAGCGCACTGTCGTGCCCCAGCCCGAGCACCCAGGCGCGCTGTCGCGCCCTTGGCCGCACGCCCAGACACGCTGCCGCGCGCGCGCAATGCGCCCCAGCGCAGCACCTCACGTGCACACCCGCACGCACTGCGCCCTAGCACAGTACCCCCGCGCGCACTGCGCCCCCTGCGCAGCACCCGCACGCACGCCCGCGCGCACGCGCCAGCTCGCCCGACTGCGCCCCTGCCTTGCCTGCGCACACAGGCCCGCGCGCACGCGCAGGGATGATCCCGCACGCGCACCCGAGCCACTCCACCACCCCCACAGCCAACACCCCCCCCCCCCCCAACACCCCAACCACCATGCATGCCATGCATACCCAAAAACACATCCTAATCAAGCATCTACACAAGAAAAGGAAGGAAAGAAGGAGAGGAAGGGAAGGGGAGGAAATCGGGTGCTCTTCACGCACCGATTTGCCACCTCCAAGACCACCACCACCAAGCCTTCTTCTCAGCCAAAGAAGGGCTGAAAACAGGGGAGAAAAGGAGGTAAGAGAGGAGGAAAACCAAGGGGAAATGGAGATCCAAGACCATAGAAAGATAGATCGGGTCCTCACCTATCTTTTCTCCTTCAGTGGCTTCTTCTTCTGAACACTCTAGCTAGATCATATGGGGGATTTAAAGAGAGGGAGAGAGAGAGAGAGCTTGAAATGGAGAAGATGATGAATAGCATTTACTATACTTGGGCGTGGACATTAAGTCACCAGACACACACACCTCACACACTCACCACTTACACTTAGCACTAATTAGGTTTAACTAGGTTTAGGTGCACTTTGACCTTAGTCAACCCAACCACACTAGAAAACAAACCCAATTGACCAAGTCAAGGGTCAACATTGACCAAGTCAAGTCTCCCAATGACTTTTCGCTTGGTCAAAACCCGGATACAATTCGAAACTGTAAAATTCTGAAACGTTACCGGAATTCGATGAAATTTTCGTGAGTGGCTTGAAATGGCACCAGGACACATAATATGCAGTTAGATTTTCAATCGGAGTCCTCAAGCTCAGGATGATAGCTAAAAGTCCAGAATTTTAGCGGTTCCGATCGAAAAAAGAAAAAGTTGAAAAACTGCCAGAATGCTCTAACGGTGACCAGAATGCCATTTCAAGCCACTCACGAAAATTCCGGTAACGTTTCAGAATTTCACAGTTCCGAAGCATATCCGGGTTTTGACCGAGCGAGAAGTCATTGGGAGACTTGACTTTGTCAAATGTGGGCCCATGACTTGGTCAACTCTTTTGTTTTCTAGTGTGGATGGGTTGACCCAAGTCAAAGTGCACCTAAACCTAGCCTAAACCTAATTAATTAGGGCTAAGTGAGTGGGTGTGAGTGTGTGTGGTGTGGGTGTGAGCATAAATAAATCCCACGAGCACAAATAGGACCTCCCCTATTCATCTTCTTCTCCACTCAAGCTCTCTCTCTCTCCGTCTCTTTAAATCCTCTTTATGACCTAGCTAAGGTGGTTGAAATCAAAAACCCTAGAAGGAGAAAAGGTAGGTATTGTCCCGATCTATCCATCCATGGTCTCGGATTCGAGTTCCCTCAAGTGTGACCCCCTCTTATAGCCCCTTTTTACCTCTGTTTTCAGCCCCTCTTTGGCTGAGAAGAGGGCTTGGTAGTGGTGGCCTTGGAGGTGGTGTTTCGGTGCGCGAAGAGCACCCGATCTCCTCCCCTTCCTTTCCTCTCCTTGGGTGAGTTTTCTTTCTTTCCTTTCTTGCTTAGATGCATGTATAGGAGGTGTTTATGGGTGTGCTAGGGGAGCTTGGTGGTTTGGGGGTTGTTGGGGGGGGGGGCTGTTGGTGGCTGAGGGAGGTGGTTGTGTTTACTCGGGCCGTGCGGGCTCGCTGGCGCGTGCGCACAAGCAGGCAGCGCAGGCAGGCTGGCAGGCGCTGGGCAGGCGCGCTGTCGGGCGAGCTGGCAGGGCAAGCGCACGGGTTGAGTGGGTGGTGTGCGGGTGCTGGGCGCTGGGCGCCGTGCCGGGGCGTGCGCGGGGAGCGCTGCGCAGAGGCGCAGTGCGTGCGGTGTGCACGGGGCCGCGTGTGGGTGCTGCGCGCTGGGCGCCGTGCGGGGGCGTGATTAACAGCCTAGTCAGTCCCAATAGCCCATGTCACCTATTGGAGGGTGAGGGTGAGGGTGTGGTGGGTCGGCGATGTAGCGACCTACTGGATTGTGTAGTTCCTGCCACTTTGAGGCTTGAATAATATAAATTGTGGTTAATATAAATTGTGATGGGTGGGTTGTGCTATTCACTGAGCGTGTGGCTCACCCCTCGCATATATTTTTCTCCAGTGTTATCCGAGTCGGATCAGCAGGAGGAGCTCCCCGAGGGACTTCAGCAGTAGTGGAGCAACGCCACATTCCGCGAGTGTTAGAGGCTATCAGCATCCCTTTTTTATTGTATGTATTATATTTCCATGCTTGGGCACCCGTTTGTATCATATTGGATGTCATTGTATATATTGGCTCTCACAGGACAGTTGATTGTGTATCAAGTTTGTGATATGTTTTTGATTTACAGACTCAGTCTTTTAGCTTCCGCTATTGGTGTATATATCATGTCAGCCCTGCTTTTGTCTGTGTTGTCATTTTAGCATTTTAGTTGTTGTTTAGAGTATTTTATTGATCTCCTGTATAGACTGTTGATATCATATATACACTTGCCGCGTCCCGGGGACGGCCGCCCTAGGGCGTGATAGAGAGACCCAAGTGAGTAGACGTGGGGAGTGGGAGGGAGAGAGAGAGAGAGAGAGAGATATTTTGTTTGGGCAAATAAATATCCAAAAGAGGGATCAAATGACTAAGTCGTCCTTGACTAGAAATTCTGTACATGCTTCACTTGAACAGCCATAACTTCCTCAATATAGCTCTGAATTGCACAATTCAAAGTCCACTGGAAAGCCAAGAAGATTATCTACAACTTTTATGTTTATGCTCAGATTAAATAACCCTCCAGCTATTCCGAAATGAGAGCTAAACATTGAACAGGGCTGCTGCCAGAATTTTTCATCCCCGGGGTATACTTGGTAAAATACCCATAACTTTTACTACATGAATCCAGTTGATCTAATTCCACTTTTGTACGAAAGCTAACTCAAAACTGAGCATCTCATAATAAAATCATATTTAAACCTCTTAATCTTGGATTTTAACAAAATTCAATCCAAATACCAATTCGGAAATGCATAACTTCTAGGAGAAATATTTTGTAGCCAAATTTTCAATCAGAGCTCTCTGACTCCTGAAGGTGGCTAAAACCTAAAATTTTAGCGACTCCCAAAAAAAACAAGGCTCCAAATGACACAGGCATAACATTCTCCCCCCCTTAGGAAATTTAGTCCTCGAAATTTAAGGAAACCCAAAGGGAAGACCGAATGTAGCAAGTATCATGCATAGACCTTTTGCTTCCAAGTGGTCTATGCATCAGACTGGCGCTACCGACACACTGTAATCGAAGGAACGGTCTTAGCGTAGAGCATCTTCCAATGCTGGTCTCTGACCTCGATCCACTGCTCCACGAACGACAAATCCAACTCGAGGATGAGGCGGTCGAACAGAATGACATGAGCAGGATCGTGGACATAACGCCTCGGCCATGAGACAAGGACAACGTCGTGGGCATGAGCCAGCTGTGGGGGAAAGGCTACATGACAAGCCACCTCCCCAATCCACTCAATGATGAGAAACAGTCCCATTGAAGAGCCAACTCAGCTTGCCCCGAACGTCGAAACAGAGGGTGCCCTTAAACTGGGACACCTTCATGAAAACATGGTCGCCAAACCCAAAGGTAAGCTCCTAGCGACGATGACCTGCGTAACCCTTCTGTCGGTTCTGGGAGGTGCAGATGCACACACGAACCAACCTGGCCATCGCAAGGTCAAACAACTAACTTATGGCCTCTCCAACTGGCGCTCCTCAACCTTCCCAACACAAGGGAGATATAAAACGGCGCCTGTAGAGTGCCTTTCACAGTACCATCAGGATGCTCGAATGGCAGTCGCCTTGCAGGCATACCCCAACAAATGGGTGGGGCCTCACCCAACTACCCTCATCATCGAGCATGCAAGTACTTAGCATGTCCTCCAAGGTCTAAATCGTCTCTTTGTCTGGCTGTCCATCGGCGATGAAACGCTATACTTAAATGGAGGCTCGTGCCAAAGCCTGCCAAGGCTGTGCCACAACCTCCAAGTAACCCTCGCGTCTCAACCGAAAATAGCGCCGACCGGAGTGCCATGAAGACGAACAATCGCGAAGGTGAAAACCCACGTCAAGGCGTCCAGAGACTCAATCAGTCGGATTAGGGGAGGAAATGTGGACCTAGCCAGTCGGTCAATGATCACCTAGACGGCGTCGCGACCCGAACGTGACATTAGCGAGTCCGCAACAATTCCTGATAATCCACTCCCACGTCCACTGAGGAATCTCCATGGACTGACGCTTTCCAACGCGATGATGATTCTCGAACTTTGCCTGAGGGCATGCCAACCTGGGGAAACAAGGTCACCCACATCATCCTTTTCATCTCACTACTAGCAATCTCAATGCAGACTACCCCAAAGTAGTCCACGGAACCCAATAAAACTTTTGAGATCCACGAAGGCATCCGGCGCATTCGTCAACCCCGACGGCAGTACTTAAAACTCGTAGTGCCTGAACGGTCACGAAAGGCCATCTACGGGATGTCCAACTCCCGGATCTCCGACTTGAGGTACCCTTGTGCAAAGATCGATCTAACAGCAGACACCCGCTCCCAGAGCTGGTCAAATAGATCATCAATTCACGGCAAGGGGGTACCTGATCTTCAACCCTCACGGGGAGATCAAAACAACACCTCGAACAATTAAGTCCAGATTCTACTCCTCGAGCATGGCTAGCGCTCATGATGACACTTACACGCTTGGTAAGCCGCTCAACCGCACTTAATCCACAAGACACGCAATAAGGGGTCGTCGAACCTCGACAATGCCTATGCGATGTCATCTATCTGATAGGGCGGTTGAGTCCCATCACGAATGCTAGCATCGCGTCTCCTCGTTTACGACCCATGTGGGGGGCAAAACACGACAGTATCCACAACTGTGCTTCACATGCCGCCAGAGATAGGTCGCTCAACTATAACCATTGGAACTCCAGCATCCTGCACTCCATGGACAGATTCATCACAGGGAGTCCACGCTCTCGACATCATCCAGTAGCACTCTCCCGGTGTGGCCTCTACCTGGTAGCCTCCCAAGCCCACTATCTCTGCCATATGGGCGCACCAACAAGCATAGTATCTGGGAGCACCTCACAGGGCTCTGGCCTCAACCGGGCAGCTACAACGCACAATGATATATCGAAGCGACTCCAGATGCCACTATGGAACCCAGTCCACAAGCGATCGCCCACCAAGCTGCAATAGGATGTACCAAATCCCGATCGTACACATCACCACTCGCTACAGCACCTTCCAAGTGAGAGGAAAAATCAATCATCTAATAGATGCTTCAAAGGTATTCCTTGACTGGGAAAAGAAACCTTGGGAGGGCACCCTGAGGTCCCGATATAGGATATCCCGACAACCAAACAAGGAACACGGAGTACCCTAGCCCGGGTCTCAACGATGACCCCGCAAGGCCCCTTAATCCTGAGTAGGAAGGCTGGAAGAAGACATCATCCCTTAATGAGCAATACGCCACATCCTCAACACTTGAAACTGGCGCCGCACGCGAACTCAATGGTTACCAGCAATACCGATGCACGGGAAAGAGCTCCATTATCGAGACGCAATCCATACCTTAGAAATTGCGACCAATTCATCATTATCACACTACTAGGCTAGAATCTCCTACCCAAGCCTTAATCCCGCAACAAGGGATCCAACAACTGACCCTGTTCAGTCGACCCAGTCGACAACTTAAGGGTGGGTCCAGGGGGTCACGTCCACGTCAACGGATGCGAGGAGGCATGTCAGCAACCTAAGATAACTTCTAAAATAAGAGTACTCAGATGACAATCCTACGACTCATCATCTATACGACTAGACTTAGGCTCTGACAGGACCAGGCTCTGATACCAACTTTTGTCACGCCCCAGGGCGGCCGTCCCCGAGACGTGGCAATAATAAAATATCAGCTATCAATACTTGAGGTCAATAAAGACTCCAACAACAACACACAAGGTGGCAAAGCAAGGATAATGATAACTGACTGAAAAGCGGAAGCATAATATATAAACAATGTCTGTAAACCAAAAACATTATTACAGACTCGAATACACAATCACTGTCCTGTGAGAGCCAAGTCTAAACCAAAGAAAATACAACATGTGCCACATGCACGATTTACAATATATACAATGACTCTAGGACTGCTGACAGCCTCGCACTTGCCACCCGTCGGAAGAACGCTCCACGCCCATAAGACCACGCCACAGGAAAGCTCCAGCTCCACGCCCAACACTGCCCCTGAAAAGAAACAATATGCGAGGGCTGAGCTACAAGCTCAGTGAGTGGCTGGAAACCAATCACCATACAACAGTTCAATACATAAACAATTCCCTTTCAAGGTAAACATGGGTGGAAACCCATGGATAACTGGGTCACGCGGCGGCGCGACCAACCTCACCCTCACCCTCACTCCCGGAGGAAGACTCTTGGGACTTTTGGGGAGAGACCATACCGTTGGTCGAGGAGACCCGGGATTACTGGTCCACACAACACTACTGGATCATCTCCATCGAGGTAACTACCCAACGATGTCTTTGAACATCGATACGAGACCGGACCCAACAACTATGGGAACGGACGAACAACGAATGGGTCGCGAGGCGACGTGTCTTCACCTCATCCTCACCCTCACTCCCGGAGGGAGACTCTTGGGACTTTTGGAAGAGACTTAGACTGCTCTACACCCTTGGTCCACCGGTAGCCCTTTCCCCCGTGTAGCCTCTACCTGGTATACTCCCATGATCAGTACCTTCCGAACGCATCGGTGGTACCTACGGATGGGAGCCCTCTGTCAGGACAGCTTTCCCAACGCCGGGGAGTTCCTACATCGGATCCAATGAAGGGGAGAACGATTCCACGCTCGCAATATCATTCGTTAGCCCTCTCCCGGGTAGCCTCTACCTGGTACACTCCCATGATCAGTACGCTCCCGAATGCATCGGTGGTACCTACGGATGGGAGCCCTCTGTCAGGACAGCTACAACCCGGGCCTCTTCAACACAGACGACATTGGGAGTAAACATTCCATGTTCGCAAAGCGAACCCAATGGAAAAACACTACACTCGATAATCACATATCGATGATAGCGAACACTATTGTACTCCCACACGGTTGCGTCGCTCAGACACAAAGGGGTTGCCTCTGCTCTCACGTAGAAATAATCCCATAAGCTAATGAATTCTCCTGAATTTTGAATGAGTGCATCGCTCGGATGCACGGGGCGATTACATCGCTAGCGCTCTAACTAATAAGGTACAACCCGACAGCGGGTCATACCCACGCCTATTTCAGATAGGCCTATCAGTTTTTAACATGCGCATATAAATATATCCAGCTATGTGCATGAACCATATGCACAATCATCTAATAATTATAGGGACACTCCCTAACATGGATTTACATCATAATAAATCATACAACATGCATACATGGTCATTAATCACAAGGCCTAACTTAAGCATGCGTTGGATATCGCCAACTTAAAAGAAAGGGTCAAGCGCGATCTCGCGCACTAACAGGTGCATGCCAATATTCCAAACGAACCTGAGTCGAGTAGGAAATTGCATCTACTTACTCAGTTTGTTCAGAGGGAGAGGGCGAGAGTGATCATCATCTCATGAAGCTGGTCATAGTTTTGCCCCATTAGCATGGGCGCAACAGCTACACCATGCCCTCGAGTCTTATCGCAAGGGAATATTAGGCAGGTGCCCGTTATTAACCAAGACTTAATCATACTGTATATTCCCATTAATATGGTGGGAGTAGTATTACAATACCACCTAAGACATGCTATATTCTATACATCCATACACATTTACAACATGCATGTCCATACTAGAGGGGCTCATGCTACACAATCATTCATACATCAATACAATACATGTATATAAGCCTAGCATGCAAGATATCTACATATTACAGCTTATGATTGGCCATACTACTTATCTACACAAGTAGTATAGCTAGGGGGCGCCATCGGTGTGCGACGCGCGTCTACGCGCGTCGAGCGCATCCCGAGAGGGGAGGGGGGGATTGGATCAAACCACTCACCATTACCTGGGACCTCGCGCATCCCATCTGACGAGATCTGCAAGGTAAGGGCATCAAACTTGGTGAGTAATCATCACAATTTAACACTTAGAAATCATTAGAAATACCAAATACTTAGACATGCACTCATACGGTGCTCGCACGCATGCGAGCACGTGCGTACTCACGCATGCCCGGGTGTCCCAGCATCTACTCGAGACCCTGGGCAGCCCCACGCATGCCCCAGTATGCGCACGCACGGGCACGCACGCGCGTGCGCGCACGGACACCCAGTCCCGCGCCCAGACGCATGCCCCGCACGCACGCAGGCTCGCGCGGGCCCGCGCGTACCCCGGCTCGCGCCAGTGCCCCCGCGCAACCGCGCGCTCGTGCTCCTGCGCGCGTTTGCGCGCTCCCCAGTGCCTGCCAGAGCCCTTCTGCGCGCACTCGCGCAGACAGCCCCCAGCACGCGCCCAGCCAATTTTAACCCCTTTTTAACCCTCCCCAACCCCTCACACACACTCTAACCCATCTACCTAGCATGCATGACCTCCCCAACCATCCCAACAGCCCAAAAAAATCAAGAAGAAGGGGAAGAGGACTTACCAAAAGAGGGAAAGGGAAAGGGGGAGATGCGGGGCTCTCAACGCGCCCACGGCCACCTCAACCACCACCACCACCACGCCTCCTCTTCAGCCTCTCACCAGCCCTCTTTGGCTGCAAATCAGGGGGGGGGGAATGGTCATGAAAAGGTGCTTGAGAGAGGGGAAACAATAACAACAACAACACCTACACAAACCTTTCTCTTCCTCCTTCACCTTCTCCTTCTCTTCTCTTTGAGGAAATAACACAAACACATGGGGAGGGGATGAAAGAGAGAAAGAGAGACCCAAGAGAGTAGACGTGGGGAGAGAGAGAGAGAGAGAGAGAGAGAGAGAGAGAGAGAGAGAGAGAGAGAGAGAGAGAGAGAGAGAGATATTTCTTTGGGCAAATAAATATCCAAAAGAGGGATACAAATGACTAAGTCGTCCTTGACTAGAAATTCTGTACATGCTTCACTAGAACAGCCATAACTTCCTCAATATAGCTCCGAATTGCACAATTCAAAGTCCACTGGAAAGCCAAGAAGATTATCTATAACTTTCATGTTTATGACGAGATCAAATAGTCCCTCCAGCTATTCCGAAATGAGAGCTAAACATTGAACAGGGCTGCTGCCAGAATTTTTCATCCCTGGGGTATACTTGGAAAAATACCCATAACTTTTACTACATGAATCCAGTTGATCTAATTCCACTTTTGTACGAAAGCTAACTCAAAACTGAGCATCTCATAATAAAATCATATTTAAACCTCTTCATCTTGGATTTTAACAAAATTAAATCCAAATACCAATTCGGAAATGCATAACTTCTAGGAGAAATATTTTGTAGCCAAATTTTCAATCAGAGCTCTCTGACTCCTGAAGGTGGCTAAAACCTAAAATTTTAGCGACTCCCAAAAAAATAAGGCTCCAAATTACACAGGCATAACAGGGGCTGCACAACAGGAAATCCTGTTGTGGCGGTCAATTAGAAGCTGGTACGTGGTGCAGTCTCCATACGAAAGACTCGTACGAAGCTCTGGACTCAGGCTCTGTAACATCATGTCAATTTCTTGACATTCCATTAGTTGTAGGCCAATTCTGTGGACTAGGGTGCGCCACCTAGACACGTACTATTCGAATTCCTCCCTAGGCCTCATCCTTTCTACGGTTAGGTCTGAGATAGAGGGGGTTCTAATCCTCTGGTAACCGTAACAGCCTAAAAATTTCTCGCTTATAGCCGAGAAATTTGACAAATGGTCTACAGGGAGTGTGGAGAACCATTGTAGTGCTTCTCCTTCCAATGATTTTTGGAAGAGGAAGACCAACAAAGGTTGATTATCTAGAAAAGGTCAGGCATTTAGTTAAAAAGCAGTTAAATGAATGTCTGGGTCTCCACGACCGTTATACTGGCAAAATTTTGGGATTTTAAATCCCTCTGGTAGGCTAACTGACGGGATTTGTCTCAGGTTGTGTAGAGACATGTGTTTGGGAGCAGAAGGACTAGTCTCGGAGAGGATTCTTCGGATGGTTTCGTCTAATGTTTCCACCTTGGGTGGGTAGTTTAGTGGTCCTGGGTTGAACGTGGTCTGGTAAGGGCCTTGGGCAGAGGCTGCTTGAGAATATTGGATTTGCGGGGGAAGGCAGGGTAAATGAATATGGGCTTGGATTGACTGAGAAATTGGGTGATGGTGGGGTTTTGGGGGTGGGGCAAGCCTTGGGGGTCTTAACAAGAGCTTCTTGCTTCAAGGTCTTGGCCTGGGGATAGCCGGCGAGGTCATTGAACATGTCCTCTACCGATTGGTATCCTAAGGTGGCCATCTTTTCCTCTAGGTGGCTAAGGAATTGGGCGGTTTGGTCTCCTTGGTTGGCTTTCTCCTCTAATGTTTTCTCACGGAGGTGGGTTTCCATGGTGTGGATGAATGCAAGTGTAAGGCAGTAAGGAGTGTGTGATAAAACGGTAAAGGGGTGCGCAACTATATGCAGCTTAAAGAAGTAAAGGGTGAACATCTGTGTGCGGCTTAAAGCAGTAAAAGGATGTGGTTAAAACAGTAAAGGGTGTGCAGCTGTGTGCGGCTTAAAGCAGTAAAGGATGTTGTAATGCAAAGTAGAGGAGGGCCTGACTTGAAGAGTGAAAAAAATTTAGCTTTCCGAAAGGGGTGATGTTAATCTAGTCAAGTTATGGGAGGAAGCAGAAGAGGATTACCTTTTGTTGTTTTTTTTACGAGGGATGTCCCACCGTGATAGCCAGGTTTCTCGGTATTGTTTTTCGGGTTTGCCCGGGAAGCGGGGTGCGTGGGTTCTTCCGAAAAAGATATGGGCCTTCTTTGGCGTGTGTGGGGGTTCTTCAGGGATTCGGATCCGGGGCGTGCCTTGGCAGGCTCGATCGGATCGTCTCTCGGAAGGGGGAAGGGTGTCTTTCGTCCCTTGTTGAGGCGCCCCACAACTCCTCAGGAGGATTCAGGTGGGTTTGTCATCGCCACCTGCTTTCTCCAAAATGCAAAAAAAAGTTGAGGGTGGATTTGATTGCCTTCGTGGGGGAGTTTTTAGGGTCTTTGCTCTGAGATACGGGTATGCCGCACATAGAGGTGAAAAAACAGGAATCCTCTTCTACTTCGGGAATCAGGGTGTAGGTGAGGGCCGGCTAGTGGAAATTAGCCGCCTGGTATGGGACAGCTAGTTAGGGTTAGCCACCTGGTGTCTGGTTCTATTTGGGCTGAACCTAGGTAAATGGGTTAGGGTTTGGCAGGGGTTAAGCTAGGTTTAACCTGGGTTTTGGAGAGATGATTTGGAGAGTGAATTTGGGTAGGGAAATGGGTTTTCTTTCTCTCTCAAGGGTTTTAGGTAATGGGTGTGGGAATGTGTTTGATTTGAATGGGTGATTATTGATTGTTGTGGATTGGGAACTATTTGATGATTGTTGAAATGCTTTGGACACCTCTATTTATAGTAAGAAAGAGGTAGAGGGATATCCAATGGACAATAGATCAAAATGGATAATATGGTGGCTGATTTGACCTTCCATTAGATCTTTGTTCTCTGACAGTGTCCAGGTGAGGGGCAACTAGTTGAAACTAGCCGCCTAGTGAGGGGCGGCTACTCTCAAGTTGCCGCCCCAATGATGGTTTGACAAACATCCCATCTCTGACAAGCGGTGGCTTGAGGTGGTTACTAAGGTTGAACCATCAGAGAAGGGGGCGGCTAAAGGGAACAAACCGCCGCAATCATCAGCATTAAATGCTGCTTTATGTCCCATCTAAGGGAAGTGGTTTGAGGTCGGCTAGGGGGGTGGCTAGTTGAAACTAGTCGCCCAGTATGGGGCTGCTACTCTCAAGTAGCTACCCTTGTCCTGGTTTTAGAATTTTCTAAGTGTTGGACTAGAGTTTCCAGTTTTTGGTTTCTAAGGAATTTTCTATTAGATTTCCAAATGTGGTCATTTCTAAGTATTACTTGAAGTATTTTTGTCTTTTTGGATGGTCAAAATTAGGGTATCTACACGGCTGAGATGGGGCGGCTAAAAGGAACAATCCGCCACAATCATCAGCATTAAATGTTGCTTTATATCCCATCAAAAGGAGGCGATGGGGGCAGTTTAAGGGGTGGCTAGTTGAAACTAGCCGCCCAATGAGGGGCGGCTACTGTCAACTAGCCGCTCCCTCTCTGGTCTTTTATTTTTCTAAGTGTTGTGGCCAGGGTTTCTTTTGTTTCTTTTAAAGATGTTTTCTTTTAGATGTCCAATTGTGGTTATTTCTAAGTATCACTTGAAGTAAATTTCTGATTTTTGGGCTATCAAAATTGGGGTATCTATAGCTGTGACTATCACAAAAGCGTGGGGCACACGACTGATCGATGCCACATTTTCCAAGGTTTCCTGGAAGAACAGGTCCGCAAGGGGCTCCTGAAGGAATATGTACCATCCGAGAAGACCCAAGCCGCAGAGGAGCGGCATGTTACGAACATTGACCCCAATACTTCGGCCGAGGTCATCGATGTCATCTTTGGGTGTGAGCCACACTTCTCCAAGCCGAAGAGTGACAGATGAGATTTGAAGAAGATGCAAATCTCCTTCGAAATTGTGAGATCGATCAGGAGCCGAAGTTGGTCACAAAGAAAGCAAAGAGTGATGACAAAGGGGGGTCATCACCTTCTTTGACGCTGACCTGGAAGGAGTCCATGCTCCACATTCTGATGCTCTGGTAATTACTCTGCGCATCTCTAAATTTGATGTCAAGAGGATTCTTGTTGACGCTGAAAGCTCGGCTGACATCCTCTTCATGCAACCCTTCCTTCGGATGGGGTTGAAGGTGGCTGACCTTGTCCCGACCAGGGATCCCCTGGTCGCCTTCAATGGTGCACGAGTCATCTCAGCCGGAAGCATCACGTTGCCGGTCCGAGCAGGGAACCAGACATCCATGACGGAGTTTACCATCATGGACCTCCCGTCGCCATACAACACGATTATCGGGCGCACATGGTTGGCAGCGATAAAGGTGATCCCGTCCACTTATCATCAATGTCTTTGTTTTTTCACGTCTGAGGGGATAAAGGAGATTCGAGGGGATCATGTAGCCGCGAGACAATGTTACATGGCGGCCCTTGTAGGGAAATCAACCCTGCTTGAGGAACTACCCGAGGAGGGAGAAATCCATCCTAAGAGGTAGCAATTACTTCAGGACCGAGTCAAGGCGGATGAAAGCCGACCCGGTCCCAAAGATAGGGTTCTGGAAGACCTTGAGCAGGTCCCCATAGACCCTACTGACTCTGAGAAATTCTTTCTCGTCAGGAGTTTGCTGTCAGCCGAGGAAAGAAGGGCAATACTCAACCTCCTCATCAGAAACAAGGATGTGTTTGCCTAGGAACCTCGTGATATGCCGGGAATCAACCCTGAGGTCGCAAATCACTGGTTGTTCATTTCGCCTACAATTCGCCCAGTTCGGTAGAAGCAATGACGAATGGGCTCAGTACACGCAGAAGTAGTACGTGACGAGGTGAACAGACTATAGGCCATCAGGTTCATCCGCGAGGTGCGACATCCCGACTGGCTGGCCAACACCGTGGTAGTTCCAAAGAAGAACAAGAAGTGGCGGGTGTGCGTGGACTTCACTGACTTGAATAGTGCGTGCCCAAAAGACAGCTTCCCACCACCAAAAAGCGACTAGCTGGTGGACTCTTCATCGGGTAACGAACTAATGAGTTTTATGGATGCTTATTCAGGCTACCATCAAATCCCGATGTACGAGCCCGACCAGGAGAAAACTACATTCATAACCCCTACTGGCATTTACTGCTACAAAGTAATGCCATTTGGGTTAAAAAATGCCGGGGCCACCTATCAGAGGCTGGTCACAAAGATCTTCCAACACCAGATTGAGCGAACCGTAGAAGTCTATATTGATGACATGATGGTCAAAAGCCAGCGCAGAGATGATCATCTGTCCCATTTGGAAGAGGTCTTCGCTGTGTTGCGCAAATACCGCCTCAAACTAAATGCAATGAAGTGCTCCTTCGGAGACACCTCGGGCAAGTTCTTGGGGTATTTGATGACTCAGCGAGGAATCGAAGCCAACCCCGATTAGATCAAAGCGATCATGGAGATGGAGCCGCCGCGGAACAAGAAAGAGGTGCAGAAGCTTACTGGAAGGTTGGCCGCGCTCAACCGATTCATCTCCAGAGTCACTAACCGATGTCAACCATTCTTCCTCCTGCTTTGAAAAGCGCAAAGGTTCGAATGGACGCCGGAATGTCAGAAGGCGTTTAAGGAAATTAAAAAATACCTTAGTACGCCACCACTCCTGATATGCCCTTCTCCCGGAGATATCCTACTCCTTTACGTCGTAGCTTCCGAGCATGCAATAAGTTCTGCGTTGTTGAAGGACGTAGACTGGGGGCAGCGAGCAATCTACTATGCCAGCAAAGCATTAAATGGGGCATAAACTAGGCATTCCTGCATCGAGAATGCGTTTGCCTTACTCATTTCTGCCCGGAAATTACGCCATTCTTTTCAAGCCCATTCGATCCACGTCATCACCGACTCGCCACTCAAGGCCGTACTTCGAAGGCAGACGTTGCAGGGTGACTGCTGAAATGGGCGGTGGAGCTATCAGCCTTTGATATCCACTATCAGCCCAAAAATGCAATTAAAGGCCAATGGTCGCGGACATCATCGCCGACCTCACGCCTGCTGAGCAGCAGGTCTACACCGTCTCTGATTTCAGGCCAATTTCTTGGACACTCCATGTTGATGGGGCATCCAATCGAAAAGGGGCAGGAGCAGGGATGATCCTGCAAAGTGAAGATGGATTCCTGTTCGAACATGCGATCAAGCTCGGCTTCAAGGCTTCCAACAACGAAGCCGAATATGAGGCCCTGATCGCGAGACTGGAATTCGCTGTAGATCTATCCGTGCGTAAATTGGTGATCTACAGTGATTCCCAGATCGTGGTATGCCACAGTACTGGAGAGTACCAAACAAAGGACGAGCGCATGGCCGCCTACCAGATCTATGCGCAAGCTCTGCTCCCACAAATCGACGACTGGAAGATCCACTCGATCGACCGCGAGCAGAACACCCAAGCTGACGCCCTGGCAAATTTGGCCAGTGCTCTAGAAGGAGAACCATCTCGTGAGATTCTGGTCGAGTTTCTGGGAGAGCCAACATCACTCATCTGGAATCCGTCATGGTGATAGATCCAAAATCTCGAACAGAAACTTGGATGGATCCCATCCTGTTGTACCTGAAGGACGACATCCTCCCACTAGATAAGGTGGAAGCTAGAAAAATTAAATATCGATCTGCTTCTTGATTTCTGATCAAGGCATCCTGTACAAGCAAAGCCTCAGCGGCCAACTCTTGCGGTGTGTCACCCTCGACAAAGCCAAGGAGGTGCTATAGAAGATGCATTCGGGAAAATGTGGAAGCCATACTCCATCACGGTCCTTGGCCCGCCGCGTACTGACTACTGGTTACTTCTGGAGGACCCTCGCTAAAGATTCACTCGATCTCATGAGGAGACGCGACAAATGTCAGCGATTCAGCCGGCTGATCCATCGACCCGCCGGGGATTTGAATACCCTTCAAAGTCCTTGGCCGTTTGCTCAATGGGGGTTCGATATAGTCAGACCCATGCCCATGGCACAATCTCAGAGGCGGTTCCTGCTGGTCGCTACCGATTACTTCACCAAATGGGTGGAAGCTGTGGCCCTGGCCAGGATTCGTGATGTCGAGGTGCGAAGTTTCTTATGAAAGGAGATTGTATGCAGGTTCGGGGTGCCGAATGCTATAATCTCCAACAACGGAACACAGTTCGACAATGCTACCATAAGGGAATTTTGCGAGGAGTTGGGAATAAAACATCTGTTCTCTTCTCCTCGCTATCCCCAAGGTAATGGGCAGGCAGAGATCACCAACTGCACCATCTTGGACGGGCTCAAAAAGCGCCTCGACGCAGGCAAAGGAAACTAAGTGGATGAACTCGCCTCGGTATTATTGGCATACCGCACAATGGCGCGAAGGGCTACAGGCAAAACTCCATTTTCCCTGGCCTTTGGTGTCGAAGTAGTAATTCCTATAGAGCTCGAGATCCCAACTTTTAGGATCAAGAACTTCAAGCCACGCGCTAATGAAGAAGTTCTAGCATCCGACCTGGACCTAAGGGACGAGCGAAGAGAAGCTGCTTCCATCAGAATGGCGAACTACCAAAACCAGATAGTTCGAAGCTACAACAAAGGAATTTTGTGACGAAGCTTTCTGGTCGGAGACCTGGTCTTGCAAGAGGTATTCCCCGAATCCCAAAAACGATCTGATGGTAAACTCGGACCCAGCTGGGAGGGACCATATAAAGTCACCAGGCTAGGTCCAAAAGGTGCTTACTACTTAGAATGAATGAATGGAGAGGCACTTATCAAACCTCACAATGTAATGCATCTAAAAAAGTACTACTTTTCAAATAAAAGTTGTTTGCTTGGTTTTATTCATCTTGTTGTGAATATTTTATAAGTATGAAAGCCCATTCGAGGTCGTGCGTGAACTTGGTTATGAACATCACTCTAAGAAAAAGAAGTTGCGAATAGGCCATGTTCAGGTAGATAAATGAGCACTCTTCGTGATAGAGGTCGCGCTGGGGACGCCCCATCCATCGATTAAGCACTCGAGTAAAAGGCAACAAAAAGTTGAATGCATAGGATACACTCACAAGATGAGGTCGTTAGGAAGTACAAGCTTCCCCTATGCCCACTAAGGTCTCAAAGGGCCAACAAAAAGTGGAATGCATAGGATACACTCACAAGATGAGGTCATTAGGAAGTACAAGCTTCCCCTATGCCCACTAAGGTCTCAAAGGGCCAACAAAAAGTGGAATGCATAGGATACACTCACAAGATGAGGTCGTTAGGAAGTACAAGCTTCCCCTATGCCCACTAAGGTCTCAAAGGGCCAACAAAAAGTGCACTGCATAGGATACACTCACAAGATGAGGTCGTTAGAAAGTACAAGCTACCCCTATCCCCACTAAGGTCTCAAAGGGCCAAGGCCCTACGACTAGCTTGTGGAGGTCGCGAGGCAAGGATAAGCAGAATTAGTCCATTAAATGGCGTTAAATTCTGAAAGGGTACATCCCTATTATCCTAGCAAACAAGCACTCCTAGCATACACGTTATGCAAACAAAAAAAGAAACGAGTAGACATTAAGAGGACAAATCGTTTAAAGAAAACATTGTCTTTACAAAATGTCAATTATTCTAAGACCCATCATCGGGATCAGGCCCAGAAACAGGAGAGGAAGCGCTAGCGCGACGTGAGGAGAGACATTGTTCGACTTGTCTCCATATCCTTGACGATAGCCACGGTCGTAATTCTTGTTGACACAGGTTGTCAAAGAATCCGAGATCTCCTGTATCTGGTTTTTCATCGACGCGAAGGCTTTGTCTCAACCCTTTGTCAGTCCGTCCTTGTATGCGGCCGCGACATCAGCTCGAAGGCCAGTGATAATGGTCTGTTGATCTCACGACTCCTGTGTCAGAACATCAACTCATTTCTCTGCATTTTCTGCTCGCAGAGAAAGCTTGGCCTGGTCGAAGGACTGAGAAAGCTTTAAGTCAAGAAGCTCTTTCACTTGCTCCTCAGCAGCCACGACAAGAGCTTCAGTAGTAGCCAAGTTGCGCAGGGTAGAAGATTCAGCTAACTCTGCCGCTAGGTGAGCACAATTCAAGATCGCAGTTTGCTCTTCGGCAATCTTCAACTGCGCCTCTCTGCGATGCACGAGCTCCTGCGTTGCCTTCAGCAGTGATTCGGCCTTCTTCATGCCGCATTCAAGCTCGCTGAGCGCTTGGAGAAGGACAGAGTTCTGAAAAGCAGATCATCAGAGCTTTGAAGTTAGACACAAAGAAAAAAGAGGTTGGGTTGCTTACGTTGTATATGCTCCAGCCGAGCCAAGTAAAAAGTGCCTCAGTAGTGGCCTGGCGAGCGCTTTCTAGGTCGTCTTCAAGAAGGCAACCCCTGAGTTGAGCACAAGCAACCTCCTTGTTGGTGCGCCCGGCCAGAGGGCCACCGGAAAGGGTACTAGCCGAAGCAGCCGCTGCAGAAGACTTGACATGCATAACCCCACTGAATAATGTAACCCTTGGGGAGGCCAAGTTCAGAGCATCGACTGCTACAGAAGGAGTGCCCTCCGAGGCTAAGACGAAAGGAACCTCCAAGCCAGAGGGTTCTGAAGGAACAGCCGTGGTCTGAATGACCGAAGACACCTTCAAAGACGGCAAGATGGAGGATGGAATCTCCACCATAACGGCTGGGGGCACCCCCGAGGAAACTTTTGGAGGGGATGTAACCCACATCTCCGCGACTGTGCTCGACCAAGGTACAACCATCAAAGGAGGCGCCATCTTGACGGCCTTGGCTGATGAGAACTCAGCACGAGCCAAGTCGACTATCGGGATGACCAAGATGGAGGCCTTGATCACCTCAACTTCAGAAGAGGACGGAACCACTACCGCGTCTAGCGACCTGCTAACGGTAGGGCTCGATGGGCTTCCTGATCCGCAAGAGGTCGGAGCAAACCCTGATCCTTGATCACCAGCTGCATTCGCAGGAGGCCCACTTGGACCCCTAGAAGGAAGAGTTGACGGTGCGCCAGGTGTGGCAGTGTTAAGTTTGTGTCATTTTGGAATTTATAATATGGGTGTTATTATTATTATTATTATTTTGGTTATTGTTTCCCCTAGTTGAATGATTTATCAGTGTTTTCTTTGGTTTGATAACTGCCTTGGCGTAATTAGAAATGTTTATTAATTTTTTGGGTTTTTAGTTCCGATTGGTATCCGGATTTTCATTTGTTACTAGTTGGTGGTGGATTAGCTATGGATAATTATAACCCTCTTGGTGTGATAGGGACACCTTGGGTGAGCTTAAGAAGTCTCACCTCCCCATTGGTTATTTTTTTTCTTTTTATTGAATAGTTGGGTAAGCTTTAGCTTAAGTTCACCTCCCTTATTAGCTTCACCACAATATAAACCCCCCTTCAAGTGACTTTATCTCACTAAAACCCTCATTTTATACTACTCTTGCTCTCTGTTTTGTGGCTGTCTCAGCTGGTCCTTGTTGAGAGGGTTTGGTAGGGGTGTTTGTGAAATCATTTTTTTGGTGGATCATTGTTGGCGGAAATGTGTGGGTTGTTCAAGTATGTTGAATAGCTTGTGTATACTTGTATTAAGTTACTCTCCCTTCCTAAACCTTCCTTCCCATCTCAGTTTGCTTTGTTTTTGTGTTGATCAGCTGTGGTTAGTTGTGGAGAAAGTGATTATTGTGATGGGAGACTTGTTTAATGTTTAAAGAGGTATGGCAGATCTCTGTCTTCTTGAAATCCTTGTAATACTAGCACCTAGAGTCATATTCGGAGGTTCAGGTCTTCATGTTCCATGCTCATGATGATGTCTAGATTCTATGCATGAAATTTAGGGTTAAAATGTTATCTGTGTTGGAAGTTATGAGTCAATCTCTAAGGACTGTCTAGATTCGCGTGTGAAATGATCAGCTTCTGAAACTAATTTATTTCTAGCAGTTAGAGGATTAATTAGACTTCGATGCCTTCATGGATTATGATCCTCACATGTGAATGAATGTGTGTAAATTATTTCAGAATTTTTGGACGTGTACTTGGTTCTGGAGTGAAGATAGTTCATGGATGTTTGGGGTAGACGAGCCAGTTCTGGCATGTGTGAGTTTTTATGCTATTATGCATGCTGTGATCTATATCTAGAATTGGTACCCTGATGATATATGCTTGTTTATGTGTCAGGAGTTATCATATTCAATTTTAGCACCATTGGTTGTAGGAACTAGAAGTTATCGATTTTCTTGCAAGTTTGTGCTGTGGTGGGAGTGCGTCGTGCTCTTCCCACTCCCGCCCTGCTCGCTATGCACATCAACTCCTCGTGGATTGAGCGAGTGACGATTTGGTATTGGTGAGTGGTCCGACCCATGCAATAGAAGTAATAATAGCATGCTTGTTAGGCACTATAGTGTATTTTATGCAATGGGATGATACTATAGAGAACTTTTGGGTTGTATTGCTTGTATATGATGATAAATGTGCTATGTAGGATTAAATAAAATTTCTAAGATCATTTGCATAAACTTATTGATATGCTCCTTCGAGTTAGCTATAATTCTTGCCTCTACTTGTCCTTACACCCTGTTTGCACGTTTGGTGGGTGCTTAATTACCTCATGCTCATAGTAATAACTTTATACCCTGTTTTTTTTAAGATAGATGTGTGTATGACTAGTTTATAAGGTCATAATTAACATTAGTAAGTGTGGATAAGAAATAGCTTTCCCCTGCATCCTCGTGATGCACCTGTTGGGAATTCTATGGATTTCAACTAGCTAGTTATCAAGTATGGTATACGTTGATCAATGTGATCCCCGCGAGTGTGGAGTGTATCACCCCGACGTCATCGTGCGTTGAAGCTACACTGTGAGGTGCCTCCCCGTGACTGGTACCGTCGTGGGTAGGCTGCCAGGGAAAGGGCTACCTGGGAGAGGGCTACCGGATGACGTGGAGTGATTGTGGAGTATTTGTTGACAACTTGTTGTGTATTCGTTTAAGTGTTGACTATGTATTATCTTCATTGTGTGGTGGTTGACTATTCACTGAGCTTTTAGCTCATCCCTCGTTTTCCTTTGTTTCTCTCTAGTGGAGGCAGAGCATTTCACGAAGGAGGAGCTCCCATGAGGTGTTTCTTGGCTGCCTGTGTTATGTCTGTCGTTTGAGTTTGGGGAGCGAGGTCGTCAGCAGTCTTGTTGTTTTTCTATGTATTTCTTTCTGGTGCGTGGGCACATGATGTATGTATTCTCTTTGTTGATCAGACTTGGCTCACACAGGACAGTGATTGTATACCCTCTGTCTGTAATGATATTTTTGGTTACAGACTTGTTTATATTATGCTTCTGCTTCCCAGTCTAGTCTTGCTCTACCAATCCTTATATATGGTTATCTTGTTAGCCTCCTGTATGATATTCTGATATGACTATTATTGTTACAAACCGGGGACGGCCGCTCCGGCGCGTAACAAAGTTGGTATCAGAGCCTGGTCCTGTCTGAGCATAAGTCAGGTCGTGTAGTTGAGTCGTAGGATTCCTATTTGAGTATTCTGATCCTAGTGCCTCGCTTTATAGGTTGCTGACATGGCTCCTCACGTCAAGGGACGTGGACATGGGGAGCTGGGTCAGATGTGGGGTCCTTTGCCTTGGGGCCAAGACCTGAGCCGGAGCCTCCCGCCTGGGAGCATGCCTTCGCTCTCCTCGCTAATATGTTAGAGACTCAGTTGAGGGCGTTGGAGGAGCAATCCCGTGAGATTAGGGCATTGCGTGAGGCCTGCCAGGCGGCTCCACAGATGCCGACTGTGCCAGACCCACTGATTGTGCCTGAGGTGCCGAGGGATCATGTGGAAATTCCTGTAGCAGTAGATCAGAGACCCCTCGAGGCGGTGGAGGAGCATCGTGTGGAGGCTCGGGACCATAAGTCCAACCTCTCTACTTTCTTGAAGCTCCACCCCCTTTCTTTCCATGGTGTGACGGCGGATCCCCTTGCTCTGGTTGCGAGAGATAGATAAGATTTTCTCTACCATGCGTTGCTCAAATCACCAGTGTATCTCTCTAACCACGTTCATGCTGAAGGACGATGCAGCGGATTGGTGGGCCACCCGTTCGATTGATATTCCTGGAAGTGTGGAACAGTTGTCTTGGACCGGGTTTCGTGACCTATTTTTAGGCGAGTATTTTCCTTTTCCGACGCGGCAACGGGTGATGTAGGAGTTTGAACAGTTGACGTAGTCTATGTCAGTGGCGTCTTATTCAACGAGATTCACGACGCTATCACGTTATGCTCCTGCCCTTATTGCTGATGAGGAGACACATTGCAGACGCTTTGAGATGGGACTCAAAAGCAGGATTAGGGTGCATGTTACGTCGCAGGCGTTGACGAGTTTCAGTGCCTTGTTATCGCGAGCTATGACTGTCGAGTGCGACCTTGGGGCACCCCCGGTGAGTCAGACATCCCTAGCAGGCCAAGATCCTTCTCGTCAGCAAGGTGATGGACGCCGCGATGCTCGCAGCAAGCGTTGCCGCTCTGATCAATTGACTGTCTCCCCTGCCCCTACTACTATGCCAACCCAAGGTGCTGCGCCTACCGCCGTCGTTCCAGTTCAGGCATGAAACCGTGAACAATGCCGCTGTTACCACTGCCAGCACGTTGGGCACATTGCGCGATTTTGTCCTGATGCTGGACAACCACAAGTTTATGATCCGAGGTTCCAACAGCAACAGCCGCGTCAGCCGCAACCACAACCGCCACAGGGCGGTCGTGTGGATCAGAGGAGACAGCCTCCGCAGCGGAATCGGCAGATTCAGCCCCCACCACAGTTTGTCCCGGGCTAGGTAGCGACACTCACAGTTGATGAGGCACAGGCATCGAGTAGTGTGGTTCGAGGTACTATTATGATCTCCCAGCACCCCGCTTATGTTTTATTTGATTATGGGGCCACGCATTCTTTTATTCTTCTGCTTTTGCCAGCCATGTGGGAGCGCTGTCGGATCCCCTACCGGTTGCATTGGAGGTTGCTATGCCAGTAGGCGATCGCCTTATTCTCAGGACAGTTTATAGGAGTTGTTTAGTGTCGATAGGAGAGTATGTGTTATATATGTGTCCCTTTTTGGCCTGCTGGTAACCATTGGAGCATTTTGGCGGTTTTTCAGTTTTTTTCATTTTTCGATCGGAACAGCAAAATTTTGGACTGTTAGCTATCGTCCTGAGCTGGAGGACTCCGATTGAAAATCTAACTGCATATTATGTGTCCTGGTGCCATTTTAAGCCACTCATGAAAATTTCATCGAATTTCGGTAACGTTTCCAAAAATTCGCAGTTCCGGGGCGTATCCGGGTTTTGACTAAACGAGAAGTCATTGGCAGAGTTGACTCGGTCAAAGTGGGCCCATGACTTGGTCAAACACTTTTGTCCTTTTGTGTGGTTGGGTTGACTTAGGTCAAACCCACTTAAAACCCCCCTTAAGCCCCCCTAAACCTAATTAGGGCTAAACTAATTAGGGGTGTGAGAATAGGTGGGATTGGGGTGGTAATAAAGAAATCCCACAAATTAAACCCCCTATTCATCATCTTCCTCGTGGTGATTTCTCTCTCCCCCTTTCTCAAAAACAAGCTTTTGAGCCCCCTAGAGATCTCAAACCTTAAAACCTAAAGCATAGAAAGTGTAGATCCGGTCCCGATCTACACCCCGGTGTTTTCAAATCCGGATTCCGGCCTACCTAGCCCTTTCTTCCGCCCTCTCTTCTCCTCAGATCCGAGCCATTTCGGAGGTGGGAGTAGGTCTTGGTGGTAGAGACCGTTGGGGAAGCGTTTCGGTGCGCGGAGAGCAACCGGACATCCCTTCCTCCCCCTTGGTAAGCTCTTTTTCCTCTTCTTTTTGGCTTAGATGCTTGTTAGGAGGGGGGTTTTGAGGTTGGGTGGTCGTCGGCGGCTGTGGGTGGCTGTCGGAGGTGGTTGGGGGCGGTCGGAGGCCGTTGGTGGCCGATGGGTGGTGGTAGAGGTGCTCGGGCAAGGTGGATGGTGGTCTCGGGCAGCAGGCAGCACAGGCAGCAGCACAGGCGCAGCAGGCGGAACAGCTGGCAGGGCGCGCGCGTGCGTGCGTGCGGGCGTGCGCTCGGGTGGAGCTGGAGGCCAGCAGGGCATGCGTGCTGGGTGTGCGGGTGCTGGGCATGAGGGCGCTGGGCGTGCAGGAGCTGGGCGTGCTGGGCGCTGGGCGATGCTGGGTGCTGGTCGAGTAGGCACTGCGTGTAGGGCGTTGTGCGGGGTGCACGGGGAGCGCTGCGCAGGGGCGCAGGCATGCTGTGCGCGCGCGCGGCGAGTCGGTGGAGTGCTGGGCGAGCCGGTGGCGCGCGCGGGGGTGCGCGTGGAGCGCGGAGAGGCAGCGGAGGTGCGCGCGGGGTGCGCGTGGGGCATGGCACTGGGCGCGCGGGGCGTGCGGTGTGCTCGCGGGCCAGCGCGGGGCGTGCGGGTGCGCGCGGGCTGCTGCGATGGGGCGCAGTGGGCGCGCGATGCACCCAGAAGGCTCGGCGGCGTGTCCAGGCGGCGGGCAGGGGCCCGGCGGTGCGCCTGGGTGCGCGGGCTGAGGCGCGGCGGTGCATCCGGGGCTCGGGTGGCCGTGCGGGTGGTTGCCGGGGGTGTGGGAGTGAGTCGGGGTGCTCGGGCTAGCGTGCGTACGGGGCGTATGCACGTTCGCCCGAGTGTTGGGTGTTTATTTGTATGTTTTTGTGTACTTTGTGGTATTTGTGGATTTTACTCACCAAGTTGATACCCTGTCTTGCAGATCTTGACGGACGGTCGCGCGATGACCCGACTTCCGGTGAGTGGGACAACCCAACCCAGTTTGGGAGGCGCTACATGCATTTGGGCGTGTACCGTCCTCCCCTGGGGCACATAGTTAATATTAACTGTTTTATTGTAATCCATGCAAGCATGATTTATGTGTAGAATGCATGCCACCCTAGACTTGTATGTTAGGGACTTGCACCCTTAGGATATGTGCATGAGCCGTGCATCCTGTCACCTCGTTATCATGCTAGGAAAGCCCCGACCTATGCATGCGTCCTATTAGTTTGATCTATTCAATTAAATGCAAGCTTGTGTTATTATTAGCATGCCTTGGGAATATAAGGGGGCCTTGCGAGGTTAACATTGAGACCCGGGTTAGGGTACTCCGTGTTCCTTGTTTGGTTGGCGGGATGTCCTACATCGGGACCTCAGGTTGCCCTCCCAAGGTCTCTTTTCCTCATTATTATTATCTTATGTATTCCCCGCATCTTGGTTATGCGCGCTGGAGGAATTCTGAAGAATTCAAGACATTAGAGTTATAGAGATGTGCTGTCAGCGGATCCGAGTGGATCATATGCGATGGATAGGCTGTTCTGTTCCCTTCGTTGGATCCGTGTAGAGACTACCTCAGCGTTAGAAAGGTTGTCCCATGCAGGGGCTCCCATCAGTAGGCACCTCCTGATTTGGTAGATGGACTGTGCCGAATGTGGGAGTGGCCAAACAACCTACGGAGTGGGGAGAGACTATCGGTGGACCAAGGGTGACCAACAGCCTAGTCAGTCCCAAGAGCCTATGTCACCTATTGAGGGGTGAGGGTGTGGTGGGCCGGCGATGCGACGACCCACTGGATTGTGTAAGGATGATTATCAGCCTATTAAGTCCCAACATCCTTTGTCACCTATTGAGGGGTGAGGGTGAGGGTGAGGGTATGGTGGTTTGGCGATGTACGAACCCCCGGATTAGTGTTGTTTATGCCACTTTGAGGCTAGTGACTTGATTAAATGTGGTTAATATAAACTGTATGCATGGGTTGTGCTATTCACTGAGCGTGTGGCTCACCCCTCGCATAATTATTTTCCCCAGTGATTACCGAGGCGGACTTGAAGGAGGAGCTTCCCGAGCGACTACACCAGTAGCGGAGTAGCGCCACGTCCCTCGAGTTTTGAGGCCATCAGCATCCTTCTCTTTCATTGTATGTATATATTTATGTGCTTGGGCACCTAGTATGGATCGTATGTGGATATATATTGTGGATATATTGGCTCTCACAGGACGTATGATTATGTATCGAGTCTGTAAAGTGTTGTTGATTTACAGATTCAGTCTTTTAGCTTCCGCTTTTCTGTGTATACATCATGTCAGCCTTTTGTTGTCTGTGTTGTCTTTCTAGCTGTTGTTTATGGTATTATTGATCTCCTGTATTGACTGCTGATATCATGTATACCCTTGCCGCGTCCCGGGGACGGCCGCCCTGGGGCGTGACAGTATGAGTTTGCAGTAGAGTTAGTCGAGCTTTCCATGTCTGATTTTGACGTCATCCTGGGGATGGATTGGCTCTCTACTTGCCATGCCAACATCGACTGCTTTGCAAAAACAGTGGTGTTCCAATCCCTGGTCGAAGGACCTTTCAGTTTATGGGCGATAGGGACCAAGCTCCAATGGGGTTTGTGTCCTCCCTCCGAGCATGGAAGCTCCTCCACAGCGGATGCGAGGGTTATTTGGCATATGTTTCAGCTGTCGATACACCCTTGAAGGCAGGTATCAGTGAGACTCCGGTCATGGCGGATTACCCTTTGGTCTTTCCTGACGATCTTCCGGGACTACCACCGGACCGTGAGATCAAGTTTGAGATCAATCTGGTTCTGGGTACCGAGCCGATTTTAAAGGCTCTGTATCGGATGGCTTCTGCCGAACTGCGTGTGCTCAAGGAGCAATTGGAAGAATTGCTGGAGAAGGGGTTTGCACGTTCGAGTGTGTCTCCTTGGGGAGCCCCCATCTTATTCGTGAAGAAGAAGGATGGTTCGCTATGTCTTTGTATTGATTACAGGCAGCTAAACCAGCGGACAGTAAAGAACAAGTACCCCCTCCCGCGAATTGACGATCTGTTTGACTAGCTTCAGGGAGCTTGTGTCTTCTCCAAGATCGATCTTCGCTCGGGGTACTATCAATTGAAGATCTGTGAATCAGATATTTCGAAGACGGCCTTTCGAACCCGCTACGGACATTATGAGTTTCTAGTGCTACCGTTTGGGTTGATGAATGCACCGGCGGCCTTCATGGATCTTATGAACCGGGTGTTTAGGCCCTTTCTAGACTCCTTCGTGGTTGTCTTCATTGATGACATCTTGGTCTACTCAAGGAGCCATGAGGAGCATGCAGCCCACCTTCGCACTGTCTTGGAGACTTTGGCTCGACATCAATTGTACGCCAAGTTCAGCAAGTGCGAGTTTTGGTTGGAACGTGTGGCCTTTTTGGGCCATGTAATTTCCGGTGAGGGCATATCCGTGGACCCGGAGAAAACTCTCGCTGTGGCAAATTGGTGGCGACCATCGAATCCCACAGAGATTCGGAGTTTCCTGGGATTGGCAATTTACTACTGGAGATTTGTGGAGGGATTCTCCAAGATTGCTATTCCCCTGACCCGCCTTACACGGAAGGATGTTCGGTTTGAGTGGTTCCCAGCTTGTGAGGAGAGCTTCCTGGAGTTGAAGCGAAGGCTCACATCAGCACCAGTTCTTACCATTCCATCTGGGAGCGATGGCTTCGCAGTCTACTCAGATGCGTCGCGGTTGGGGTTGGGCTGTGTCTTGATGCAACATGGTAAGGTGGTGGCTTACGCATCACGTCAGTTGAAGCCCCATGAACAGAATTACCCCACCCACGACTTGGAGCTAGTAGCGATTATCTTCGCGGTGAAAATTTGGGGGCATTATCTGTATGGTGAGCAATTTGAACTCTTCACGGACCACAAGAGCCTTACATATTTGCAATCCCAGCCAGAGCTCAACATGCGTCAGCGACTTTGGATTGAGTTGCTGAAGGACTATGACTGCGACATTGGTTACCATCCAAGTAAGGCAAATGTCGTGGCCGATGCTCTCAGCAGGCAGCCACTGGGCTTGATTTCTCATCTAGTAGTCCGTCGTTGGCGACTATTGGAGGAGGCCGCGAATTTGTTGAGCTTTAAGGTGACACGTACTAGCAGTTTGTTGGCTCGACTGGTGGTTCAGCCTGTTTTGCTGGATGAGATCCGCGTGGTGCAAGGGCGGGATCCTCACTTCCTGGTCATATCAGAAGGCATCACCCAAGGTGAGCGACTGGACTATCAAATTGGCGGGGATGGCATCTTGAGATTCAGGGGTAGAGTTTGCATTCCCAATGACACAGAGCTGAAGCAGAAGATCTTGGATGAGGCTCATCGTTCTCGATACATGGTGCATCTTGGTAGCACAAAAATGTATCGGAGCCTCCGTCATGGTTACTGGTGGCGTGGTATGAAGGCTGATGTTGGAAGTTTCGTCGCTCGTTGCTTGGTGTGCCAGCAGGTGAAGACGGAGCATCAGCGTCCCGCTGGAAAAGCTGTAGTCCATTGAGATTCCTCAGTGGAAGTGGGAGCACATTACCATGGACTTTGTGTCGGGCTTGCCAAAGTCACGTTCTGGTCGTCATGCAATTTGGGTGATCGTCGATCGACTGACCAAGTCTGCACACTTCCTCCACATACGACTCACCGATTCTCTGGACACCTTGGCACGATTATTTATCTTTGAAATTGTTCGTCTGCACGGTACCCCTGTCAGTATCATTTTTGGATCGAGATGCAAGATTCACTTCGAGGTTCTGGGGTAGTCTTCAGCACGCCCTAGGTACGACCCTGCATTTCAGTACCGCATTCCATCCGCATACAGACGGCCAGTTAGAGAGGACAATTCTGACTTTAGAGGACATGCTACAGGCATGCGTCCTTGATTTTGGGGGTAGTTGGGAAGGTCATCTTCCGTTGGTGGAGTTTGCCTATAACAACAGCTACCATTCGAGCATTCAGATGGCACCGTATGAGGCTCTCTACGGTCGTAGCTGCAGATCTCCCTTGTGTTGGGACGAGGTTGGGGAGCGTCAGCTTGGAGGGTCGGAGATTGTCCAGCGGACCTCTGAGCAATTCAAATTGATTCGGGAGCGCATCCGCACCGCCCAGAGCTGTCAAAAGAGCTATGCTGATCATCGACGCCGTGACCTCACCTTTGAGGTTGGAGATCATGTGTTTCTGAAGGTGTCCCTACTTAAGGGCATCTTCCATTTTGGCGTTCGAGGCAAGCTAAGTCCGCGGTTCATTGGCCCATTTTTAGTGCTTGAGCGGATTGGGGAGGTGGCCTATAGGGTGGCCTTGCCCCCATAGCTGTTGCACGCTCATGATGTTTTCCATGTATCCCAGTTGAGGCAGTACGTCCATGATCCGTCGCACATCATTGCGCAGCCTCTCGTTTTCGAGCCGGATTTGTCTTTCGTTGAGCAACCCATCGAGGTCTTAGATCAACGTGAGAAGAGGCACCGCACCAAAACCGTGTCATTGGTCAAGGTTCATTGGCATCATCGATCGGATGCCAAGGCCACTTGGGAGAGAGAGGAGGTCATGCGTGACTCTTATCTACATCTTTTCCCTTCTTAGTTTATAATTTTGGGGACAAAATTTCCTAAGGAGGGGAGAATGTTAAGTTTGTGTCATTTTGGAATTTATAATATGGGTGTTATTGTCACGCCCCAGGGCGGCCGTCCCCGAGACGTGGCAATAATAAAATATCAGCTATCAATACTTGAGGTCAATAAAAACTCCAACAACAACACACAAAGTGGCAAAGCAAGGATAATGATAACTGACTGAAAAGCAGAAGCATAATATATAAACAATGTTTGTAAACCAAAAACATTATTACAGACTCGAATACACAATCACTGTCCTGTGAGAGCCAAGTCTAGATCAAAGAAAATACAACCTGTGCCACATGCACGATTTACAATACATACAATGACTCTAGGACTGCTGACAGCCTCGCACTCGCCACCCGCCGGAAGAACGCACCACGCCCATAAGACCACACCACAGAAAAGTTCCAGCTCCACGCCCAACACTGCCCCTGGAAAGAAACAGTATTCGAGTGGTGAGCAATAAGCTCAGTGAGTGGCTGGAAACCAATCACCATACAACAGTTCAATACATAACAATTCCCCTTCAAGTTAAACATTGGTGGAAACCCATGGATAACAAGGTCACGCGGCGGCGCGACCAACCTCACCCTCACTCCCGGAGGGAGACTCTTGGGACTTTTAGGGAGAGACCATACCGTTGGTCGAAGAGACCCGGGATTACTGGTCCACACAACACTACTGGATCACCAACCTCACCCTCACCCTCACTCCCGGAGGGAGACTCTTGGGACTTTTGGGGAGAGACCATACCGTTGGTCGAGGAGACCCGGGATTACTGGTCTACGCAACACTACTGGATCATCTACATCGAGATAACTGCCCAACGATGTCTTTAAACATCGATGCGAGACCGGACCCAACAACTATGGGAACGGACGAACAACGAATGGGTCGCGAGGCGACGTGTCTTCACCTCATCCTCACCCTCACTCCCGGAGGGAGACTCTTGGGACTTTTGGAAGAGACTTAGACTGCTCTACACCCTTAGTCCACCGGTAGCCCTTTCCCCCGCGTAGCCTCTACCTGGTATACTCCCACGATCAGTACGCTTCCGAATGCATCGGTGGTACCTACGGATGGGAGCCTTCTGTCAGGACAACTTTTCCAACGCCGGGGATGTTATATATGTGTCACTTTTAGCCTTTTGGTCACCTTTGGGACATTTCTGGCAGTTTTCCAATTTTTCTTTTTTTCGATCGGAACCGCTAAAATTTTGGACTTTTAGCTATCTGCATGAGCTCGAGAGCTCCGATTTAAAATCTAACTGCGCATTATGAGTCCTGGTGCCATTTCGAGCCACTCACGAAAATTTCATCGAATTCCGGTAACGTTTTAGAAATTTGGCAGTTCCGAATGGTATTCGGGTTTTGACCGATTTGGAATGTCAAAGGGGGGCTTGACCAAGTCAAATTTGACCATTGACTTGGTCAAACCTTTTTGTTTTTCACCAACCCTTTATTTTTTCATTAATGAGTGTGTGTGTGTGAGTGTGTGTGTGTGTGTGTGGTCACTAGTGTTAGGCGTCCCCTTCAATCCCCATCTCCCTCTCCCTCTCCCTCTCACTCACTCCTTCACTCCCTCTTCCTTCCCCATTTGTTCCAAATAGAGGTAGTAGAAGAAGAAGAAGAAGAAGAAGAAAGACCTAGAGAGGGGAAGTGAAGGTATGTGTGTGTGCAACTTTTGTGTGGTGTTTGTTTTTGTTTCCCTTCTCTCTATCTCCCTCTCATGCCTTCCCTCCCCACCTCTGTTTTCAGCCATCAAGGGCTTGTGAGTGGCTGAGAAGGTGGTGGTCTTGGTGGTGGCGGTTGTGGTGGTTTGGTGCGCAAAGGGCACCCGAGCTTCCCTCCTTTTTCCTTCCCCTCCTTTTTGGTAAGTCCTCCTCCTCCCTTAGCTTTGTTTAGATGATTGTTAGGGTTTTTAAGTGGTCAAGCTTGCCTTGCATAGGTGGTAGGGGGTGTGGGTGGGCTGAGGAGGGGGTGGAAGGGGTTTGGGCGCGCGCGCGCGGGGCCATCCGCCCGCGTGCGCGCGCAGAGGGGCGCTGGCGGGCGCAGACGAGCGCGCTGGCGGGCACGCGCGCGCGGGGTTCTGCACGGGCGCTCGGTGCGCGCGAGGCGCGCTGGCTGGACGCGCGCGCACGCGGGCAGGCGCGCGGCAGTGCGCCAAGGGTGCAGGGGCGCATGCGTGCGTGCGCGTGCGGGGGGCCATGCGTGTGGCTGCCCGAGGGTTCGGGTGGGTGTCGGGGCACTCGGACTCGCGTGCGTACGTGCGTGTTCGCATGCGTGCTCGCAGCCATAACTTCCTCAATATAGCTCCGAATTGCACAATTCAAAGTCCACTGGAAAGCCAAGATGATTATCTACAACTTTCATGTTTATGCTCAGATTAAATAACCCCTCCAGCTATTCCGAAATGAGAGCTAAACATTGAACAGGGATGCTGCCAGAATTTTTCATCCCCGGGGTATACTTGGAGAAATACCCATAACTTTTACTACATGAATCCAGTTGATCTAATTCCACTTTTGTATGCAAGCTAACTCAAAACTGTGCATCTCATGATAAAATTATATTTATACCTCTTCATCTTGGATTTTAACAAAATTAAATCCAAATACCAAATCGGAAATGCATAACTTCTAGGAGAAAAATTATGTAGCCAAATTTTCAATCAGAGCTCTCCGACTCCTGTAGGTGGCTAAAACCCCATATTTTAGCGACTCCGATAAAAAAATAAGGCTCCAAATGACACAGGCATAACATTCTCCCCCCCTTAGGAAATTTAGTCCTCGAAATTTAAGGAAACCTAAAGGTAAGACTGAATGTAGCAAGTATCACGCATAGACCTTTTGCTTCCAAGTGGTCTATGCACCAGACTGGCGCCTACCGACACACTCTAATCAAAGGAACGGTCTTAGCGTAGAGCATCTTCCAATATTGGTCCTTGACCTCGATCCACTACTCCACGAATGACAAATCTACCTCGAGGATGAGGCAGTCGAACGGAATGACATGAGCAGAATTGTGGATGTAACACCTCAGCCATGAGACAAGGACGACGTCGTGGGCATGAGCTAGCTGTGGGGGAAAGGCTACATGACAAGCCACCTCCCCAATCCACTCAAAGATGAGAAACGGTCCGATGAAGGGCCGACTCAGCTTGCCCCGAACGTCGAAACGGAGGGTGCCCTTAAACCCGGACACCTTCAGGAAACATAGTCGCCAAACCCGAAGGTAAGCTCCTGCGACGATGACTTGCGTAGCCCTTCTGTCGGTTCTGGGAGGTGCAGATGCACACATGAACCAACCTGGCCACTACAAGGTCAAATAAATAACTTGTGGCCCCTCCAGCTGGTGCTCCTCAACCGTCCCAACACAAGGGAGATATAAAACTGCGCCTGTAGAGTGCCTTTCACAGTACCATCAGGATGTTCGAATGGCAGTCGTCTTGCAGGCATACCCCAAAAAATTGGCGGTGCCTCACCCAACTGCCCTTATCATTGAGCACGCAAGCACTTAAAATGTCCTCCAAGGTCTGAATCGTCATCTTTGTCTGGCTGTCCATCGGCGATGAAACGCTATACTTAAATGGAGGCTCGCGCCAAAGCCTGCCAAGGCTGCGCCACAACCTCAAAGTAACCCTCGCGTCTCAACCGAAAATAGCACCGACCGGTGTGCCATGAACACGAACAATCGCGAAGGTCAAAACCCACGTCAAGGTGTCCAGAGACTCAATCGGTCAGATTAGGGAGGGAAGCGCGGACTTAGTCAGCCGATCAATGATCACCTAGACGGCGTTGTGACCCGAACGTGACATTAGCGAGTCCGCAACAATTCCTGCTAACCCACTCCTACGTCCACTGAGGAATATCCATGGACTGACGCTTTCCAACGCGATGATGATTCTCGAACTTTGCCTGAGGGCATGCCAACCTTGGGAAACAAGGTCACCCATATCGCCTTTTCATCGCACCACAGCAATCTCAATGAAGACTACCCCAAAGTAGTCCACGGAAGCCCAATAAAACTTTTGAGATCCACGAAGGCATCCGGCGCATTCGTCAACCCCGATGGCAGTACTTAAAACTCATAGTGCCCGAAACGGTCATGAAAGGCCATCTACAGGATGTCCAACTCCCGGATCTCCAACTTGTGGTACCCTTGTGCGAAGATTGATCTAACAGAAGACACTCGCTCCCAGAGCTAGTCAAATAGATCATCAATTCACAGCAAGGGGGTACCTAATCTTCAATCCTCACGGGAAGATCAAAACAACACCTCAAACAATTACGTCCAGATTCTGCTCCTCGAGCATGGCTGGCGCTCATGATGACACTTACACGCTTGGTAAGCCGCTCAACCGTACTTAATCCACAAGACACGCAATAAGGGTCGTCGAACCTCGACAATGCCTATGCGACGTCATGTATCTGATAAGGCGGTTGAGTCTCATCACGAACGTTAGCATGGCGTCTCCTCATTTGCGACCAATGTGGGGCAAAACGTCACAGTATCCACAACTGTGCTTCACATGCCACAAGAGATAGGTCGCTCAACTATAACCATTGAAACTCCAGCATCTTGCAGTCCATGGGCAGATTCATCACAGGGAGTCCATGCTCTCGACATCATCCAGTAGCACTCTCCCGGTGTGGCCTCTACCTGGTAGCCTCCCAAGCCCACTATCTCTGCCATATGGGCGCACCAACAAGCATAGTATCTGGGAACACCTCACAGGGCTCTGGCCTCAACCGGGCAGCTACAACGCACAATGATATATCGAAGCGACTCCAGATGCCACTATGGAACCCTGTCCACAAGCGATCGCCCACCAAGATGCAATAGGACGCACCCAATCCTGATCGTATGCATCACCACTCGCTACAGCACCTTCCAAGTAAGAGGAAAAATCCATCATCATATTGATGCTTCAAAGGTATTCCTTGACTGGGAAAAGAAACCTTGGGAGGGCACCCTGAGGTCCTGATATAGGATATCCCGACAACCAAACAAGGAACACGGAGTACCCTAGCCCGGGTCTCAACGATGACCCCGCAAGGCCCCTTAATCCTGAGTAGGAAGGCTGGAAGAAGACATCACCCCTTAATGAGCAATACGCCACATCCTCAACACTTGAAACTGGCGCTGCACGCGAACTCAATGGTTACCAGCAATACCGATGCACGGGAAAGAGCTCCATTATCGAGACGCAATCCATACCTTAGAAATTACGACCACTTCATCACTATCATACTACTGGGCTGGAATCTCCTGCCCAAGCCTTAATCCACAACAAGGGATCCAACAACTGACCCTATTCAGTCGACCAAGTCGACAACTTAAGGGTGGGTCTAGGGGGGTCACGTCCACGTCAACGGATGCGAGGAGGCATGTCAGCAACCTAAGATAACTTCTGAAACAAGAGTACTCGGATGACAATCCTACGACTCATCATCTATACGACTAGACTTAGGCTCTAACAGGACCAGGCTCTGATACCAACTTTTGTCACGCCCCAGGGCGGCCGTCCCCGAGACGTGGCAATAATAAAATATCAGCTATCAATACCTGAGGTCAATAAAGACTCCAACAACAACACACAAAGTGGCAAATCAAGGATAATGATAACTGACTGAAAAGCGAAAGCATAATATATAAACAATGTCTATAAACCAAAAACATTATTACAGACTCGAATACACAATCACTGTCCTGTGAGAGCCAAGTCTAGACTAAAGAAAATACAACATGTGCCACATGCACGATTTACAATACATACAATGACTCTAGGACTGCTGACAGCCTCGCACTCGCCACCCGTCGGAAGAACGCTCCACGCCCATAAGACCACGCCACAGGAAAGCTCCACCTCCACGCCAAACATTGCCCCTGAAAAGAAACAGTATTCGAGGGGTGAGCTACAAGCTCAGTGAGTGGCTGGAAACCAATCACCATACAACAGTTCAATACATAACAATTCCCCTTCAAGGTAAACATGGGTGGAAACCCATGGATAACAGGGTCACGCGGCGGCGCGACCAACCTCACCCTCACCCTCACTCCCGGAGGGAGACTCTTGGGACTTTTAGGGAGAGACCATACTGTTGGTCAAAGAGACCCGGGATTACTGGTCCACACAACACTACTGGATCACCAACCTCACCCTCACCCTCACTCCTAGAGGGAGACTCTTGGGACTTTTGGGGAGAGACCATACCGTTGGTCGAGGAGACCTGGGATTACTGGTCTACGCAACACTACTGGATCATCTACATCGAGATAACTGCCCAACGATGTCTTTAAACATCGATGCGAGATCGGACCCAACAACTATGGGAACAGACGAACAACGAATGGGTCGCGAGGCGACGTGTCTTCACCTCATCCTCACCCTAACTCCCAGAGGGAGACTCTTGGGACTTTTGGAAGAGACTTAGACTGCTCTACACCCTTGGTCCACCGGTAGCCCTTTCCCCCGCGTAGCCTCTACCTGGTATACTCCCACGATCAGTACACTTTCGAACGCATCAGTGGTACCTACGGATGGGAGCCCTCTGTCAGGACAGCTTTTCCAATGCCGGGGAGTTCCTACATCGGATCCAACGAAGGGGAGAATGATTCCACGCTCGGAATATCATTCGTTAACCCTCTCCCGGGTAGCCTCTACTGGGTACACTCCCACGATCAGTACGCTCCCGAACGCATCGGTGGTACCTACGGATGGGAGCCTCTGTCAGGACAGCTACAACCCGGCCCTTTTCAACACGGACGACATTGGGAGTAAACATTCCATGTTCGCAAAGCGAACCCAATGGAAAAACAACTACTCTCGATAATCACTTATCGAGATATCGAATACTACTATACTCCCACACGGTTGCGTCGCTCGGACACAGGGGGGGTGTCACGCCCCAACTATTGGCTTAACAATCCGATAAGATAATGAATTCTCCTGAATTCCACACGAGTGCATCGCTCGGATGCACGGGGCGATTACATCGCTAGCGCTCTAACTAATAAGGTACAACCCAACAGCGGGTCATACCCACGCCTATTTCAGATAGGCCTGATTAGTTTTAACATGCACATATATTTTATAGGAGAATTTAATCTTAGTTATGTGCATGAACCATATGCACGATAACATATCAATTAATCATAGGGATACTCCCTAATCATAGATTTACATCATAATAAATCATACAACATGCATACATGGTCATTAATCACATAAGCACACAAGGCCTAACTTAAGCATGCGTTGGATATCACCAACTTAAAAGAAAGGGTCAAGCGCGATCTCGCGCACTAACAGGTGCATGCCAATATTCCAAACGAACCTGAGTCGAGTAGGAAATCACATCTACTTACTCAGTTCGTTCAGAGGGAGAGGGCGAGAGAGATCATCATCTCATGAAGCTGGTCATAGCTTTGCCCCATTAGCATGGGCGCAACAACCACACCACGCCCTCGAGTCTTATTGCAAGGGAATATTAGGCAGGTGCCCGTTATTAACCCAGACTTAATCATGTTCGATATTTCAATTAATATGGTGGGAGTAGTATTACAATACTAGCTAAGGCATGCCATATTCTATACATCCATACACATTTCAAACAATACATGGCCATACTAGAGGGGCGCGTGCAACACAATCATTCATACATGTATATAAACCTAGCATGCAAGATATCTACATATTATAGCTTAAGCATGGCCATACTACTGATCTACACAAGTAGTATAGCTAAGATGCCCCATCGATGCACGACGCGCGACTACGCTCGTTGAGCGCATCCCGAGAGGGGGGGGATTGGATCGAACCACTCACCGCAACCCGGGTCGTCACGCATCGCGAGGCAACAAGCGAGCCGGGCAAGCGGGGCAGCACGCATGCAGAGGGAGGCACGCACACGCGGGGCAGCACTCGGGTTGCACAGGCAGGGCAAGGCGCGCTGGGCACAGCCGCAGGGAACGTCGCAGGACGCACTGGGCACAGTCGCAGGGAACGTCGCAGGACGCACTGGGCACAGTCGCTGGGCGCGCTGGGCACAGTCGCAGGGAACGCCGCAGGACGCACTGGGCACAGTTGCTGGGCGCGCTGGGTACAGTCGCAGGGAACGTCGCAGGACACACTGGGCACAGGCGCAGGGCGTGCTGGGAACAGACGCAGGGCGCGCTGGGCGCAGACGAAGGGCACGCTGCAGGACGCGCTGGGCACGCCGCAGGACGCGCTGGGCACAGACGCAGGGCACGCCTGGCACAGACGCAGGTGCTGGCAGGGCAGCAGGCAGGGCATGCTGGGCACAGCCGCTGGGCACGCTGGGCACAGCTGCTGGGCAGGAGTGCTGGTGCTGGCAGGGCAGCAGACAGATCATGCTGGGCACAGGCAGCACACACAGGGCAGCAGACACTCGGGCACGCCGACACTCCTACACCCAAGCAACCAAGCACACACAAACCAAAACACAAACACTTGGCATGCACCACCTCCCAACACACCCAATGAGCTGAAAAACCAGAGGGGAGGGGGGATTATGAGAGGGAGCATGAGAAAGCTAGAGGAGGAGGAAGAAGAAGAGGCAACAACACCATATATGCACACACAACCACCAACCTTTCTTTCTTGCACTTCCTTCTTGTGCTTCTTCCTCTCCTTCCTTTCCTTCTCACTCAACAAAGGGGAGCAACCACAAAAAAAAAATGGGGGTTGGATGACATTATATAGACAAAGTGGGGTTCAAAGGACAAAATCGTCCATGACCCGAAATTCTGTACATGCTTCACTAGAACAGCCATAACTTCCTCAATATAGCTCCGAATTGCACAATTCAAAGTCCACTGGAAAGCCAAGAAGATTATCTACAACTTTCATGTTTATGCTCAGATTACATATGTCACGCCCCGGGCGTCCCCGGGACGCGGCAAAGATAATATAATATCAGCTATCAATACCTGAGGTCAATAAGGACACCAACAACAATACACAAGGTGGCAAAGCAAGATAATGATAACTGAATGAAAAGCGGAAGCATAATATATAACAATGTCTGTAAATCAAAAACATTAATACAGACTCGAATACACAATCAATGTCCTGTGAAAGCCAAGTCTAGACCAAAGAAATACGACCTGTGCCACATGCACAATTTACAAAGCTGACAGCCTCGCACACGCCACCCGCCAGCAGAACGCTCCACGCCCATAAGACCACACCACAGGAAGCTCCAGCTCCACGCCCAACACTGCCCCCGAAAAGAAACAGTATGCGAGGGGTGAGCTACAAGCTCAGTGAGTGGCTGGAAACCAATCACCATTCTACAGTTCAATACATAATCAATTTCCTTTCAAGGAAAACATGGGTGGAAACCCATGGATAAATGGGTCACGCGGCGACGCGACGAACCTCACCCCCACCCTCACTCCCGGAGGGAGTCTTTTGGGACTTATGGGGAGAGACCATACCGTCGGTCGAAGAGACCCGGATTTACTTTTCTAGAGACCATGTCGTCGGTCAAAGAGACCCGGATTTACTGGTCTATAGACCATGCCGTCGGTCGAAGAGACCCGGATTTACTGGTCTAGAGACCATACCGTCGGTCGAAGAGACCCGGATTTATTGGTCTACACAACACTACTGGATCATCTACATCTAGATAATTGCCCAACGATGTCCTTCAACATCGATCACGAGACCCGACCCAATAACTATGGGAGCGGTCGAGCAACGAATGGGTCACGGGGCGACGTGTCTTCGCCTCATCCACACCCTCACTCCTGAAAGGAGACATATTGGGACTTTGGGAGAGACTTAGACTGCTCTACAACCCTGGTCCACCGGTAGCCTCTCCCACCCTCATGGCCTCCGCCTAGTCCTCTGACAGGTATAGCCAACGCCGGGGAGTTCCTACATCGGATCCAACGAAGGGGAGAACGATTTCCACGCCCGTAACATCATTCGTTAACCCTCTCCTGGGTAGTATCTACAACCCGATCTCCTCAACTCAGCCTCTCCCACCCTCGTGGCCTCCGCCTAGTCCTCTGACAGGTATAACCAACGCCGGGGAGTTCCTCTTAAACTCGGACAACCTTGGGAGTTAACATTCCATGTTCGCAAAGCGAACCCCATGGAAACAACTACCACTCTCGATACTCGCTTATCGAGATATCAACACAGGCATAACAACAATCAACACACTCATATTAACCCTCAAAGTAGTCATAGTCCCTATACGGGAGTAACTACACAAGTTAGAGGGTCGTAACATCGCCGATCCACCCCACGCTCACCCTTTAGGGGTGTCATGGGTCTTTTCAGACTAGGCCGCTCTCCACCCCTGGTCCACCCGGTAGCCTCTCCCCCACTCCGTAGCTCGCCTGGTCTACTCTCACGATCAGCACAGTCCGACGCATCGGAGGTACCTACAGATTAGAGCCCTCTGTCAGGACAGCTTGTCTAACGCTGGGGAGTCCCTACACGGATCCAACCAAAAGGAGAAGACAGCCTACTCATGCGCGTACGATCCTGTTGGATCCGTCGACAACGCTTCCTAACATTTCTAATGTCATGAATTCTCAAGAATTCCTCCAGGGCGCATAACTAAGATGCGGCGAAACATATATTATAACCACAAGGTTATAATATTCTCTAATGCATGCTTACAACAATATAATCACGTAATCACATCTTGATTTAAATAAATTAAACTAAATGGGAACATGCATAGGTCGAGGCTTTCCTAGCATGAAACACGGTGACAGGATGCATTTCCCTAGCATACAAGGTCTAATGGCATGGTTATATCTTAGCATTCGATATAAGGGTGCATATCCCTAGCATACGAGTCTAGGGTGGCATGCATATTATTTACATATTATACCTAGGGGGGCCCCATCGATGCGCGATGCACGTCTATGCGGGTCGAGCGCATCCCTAGAGAGGGGGGGGGGAGATTGGAATCAAACCACTCACCTTACAACCCGAGACCTCGCGCATCCCATCAGACGAGATCTGCAAGGTAGGGGCATCCAACTGGTGAGAAACAACACAATTTACATAGAAATTATTAGAAATACCCAATACTCGGACAAGCATGCATACGGGCTCGCACGCATGCGAGCACGCACGTACGCACGCGAGTCCGAGTGCCCCGACACCTACCCGAACCCTCGGGCAGCAACACGCATGGCCCCCCGCACGCGCACGCACGAATGTGCACGCACGCACGCACCCCAGCACCCTCGGCGCACTGCCGCGCGCCCAGACGCGCTGCCGCACGCGCGCGCACGCTTGCGCGCGCCCGGGCGCACTGCGCGTCCAGTCCACGCGCCCTCGCGCAGCACCCCGCGCATGCCCCAGCACGCGCACGCACACGCGCGCGCGCACTGGTCCCCAGTCCCGTGCCCAGGCGCACTGCTCCGCGCACGCGCACGCTCTCCCGCATGCCCGCGCGCACTCCCGCGCGCACCCCCGCTTGTGCCAGCTCCCACGCGCACTCGCACGACCACTCCGCGCGCACTCGCGCACACACGCCCGCGCGCGTCTGCGAGCCCGACTGTGCCTGCCAGCGCGCGCCTGCGCGCGCACGCTTGCAGACGACCCGAAACGCGCACCCAGCCAACCCTAACCCCATTTTAACCCTTCCCAACCTCTCACACACACCCTAACCCATCTACCTAGCATGCATGACCTCCCCAACATCCCCTTAAGCCATGAAAACCAAGAAAAGAAGGGGAGGAGCTCACCTTGGGAGGGGAAAAGAAAGGGGGAGGTTCGGGGGCCCTCGACGGACCCGAGACCACCTCAACCACCACCACCACCTCGGCCCTCCTCAGCCCTCCAATGGCTGCAAATCAGGGGGGGGGAATCCATTGAAAAGGGAGCTTGAGAGGAGAGAAGACAAAAAAACAACAACAATACTTACACAAAGATTCACTTGCTCATGCACCTTTTCCTTCTCTTCTCTTAGGGACATTAAACCAAACACTTGGTAGGCTTGAATGAGAGAAAGAGAGACAAGAAGCTGAAGGTTGACGTGGGGGTTATGGGAGGGAGAGAGAGAGAGAGAGAGATATTTATGCAGCAAATATCTAAAGGGGAATGAAAATGACCTAATCATCCCTTGACTTGAAATTCTGCGCATGCTTCACTGGAACAGCCATAACTTCCTCAATATAGCTCCGAGTTGCACAATTCTAAGTCCGTTGGAAAGCTAAGAAGATTATCTACAACTTTCATGTTCATGCTAAGATCAAATAATCCCTCCAGCTATTCCGAAATTAGAGCTAAACATAAAACAAAGCTACTGCCAGAATTTCCATCCCCGGGGTATACTTGGAAAAATACCCATAACTTTTACTACAAGAATCCAGTTGATCTAATTCCACTTTTGTACGAAAGCTAACTCAAAACTGGATATCTCATAATAAAATCATATTTAAACCTCTTCATCTTCGATTTTAACAAAATCAAATCCAAATACCAAATTGGAAATACATAACTTCGAGAAAAAATTATGCACCCAAATTTTCAAATTAGAGCGCTCCGAATGACACAGGCACAACAAAATAACCCCTCCAGCTATTCCGAAATGAGAGCTAAACATTGAATAGGGCTGCTGCAAGAATTTTTCATCCCCGGGGTATACTTGGAAAAATACCCATAACTTTTACTACATGAATCCAGTTGATCTAATTCCACTTTTGTATGAAAGCTAACTCAAAACTGAGCATCTCATGATAAAAATTATATTTAAACCTCTTCATCTTGGATTTTAAAAAAATTAAATCCAAATACCAAATCGAAAATGCATAACTTCTAGGAGAAAAATTATGTAGCCAAATTTTCAATCAGAGCTCTCCGACTCCTGTAGGTGGCTAAAACCCAAAATTTTAGCGACTCCGATAAAAAAATAAGGCTCCAAATGACACAGGCATAATAGTTATTATTATTATTATTATTATTTTGGTGATTGTTTCCCCTAGTTGAATGATTTATCAGTGTTTTCTTTGGTTTGATAACTGCCTTGGCGTAATTAGAAATGTTTATTTTTTTTTTGGGTTTTGTCACGCCCCAGGTCAGCCGTCCCCGATACGTGGCAAGTATATATAATATCAGCAGTCTATACAGGAGATCAATAAAATACTCTAAACAACATCAAAAATGACAACACAGACAATAAGGTAGCTGACATAATATATACAAATAGCGGAAACTTAAACGACTGAGTCTGTAATTCAAAGACATATTACACACCCGATACATAATCAACTGTCCTGTGAGAGCCAATATATACAATGACATCCAAATATAAGTATGTGCCCAAGCACGGAATACAATACATACAATCAAGAAGGGGATGCTGATGGCCTCTCACTCTTAGAACGTGACGCTGCTCCGCTATTGTTGTGGTGCCTCGGGGAGCTCCTCCTTCAGATCCAACTCAGAAATAACTGGAGGAAAAGAATATGCGAGGGGTGAGCCAAACGCTCAGTGAATAGCACAACCCATGCATCACAATTCATATTAACCTTAAATAATTCATAGTCCCTAAAACGGGAGCAACTACACATTCTAGTGGGTCGTTTCATCGCCAACCCACCTCCCCCCCCTCACCCTCACCCTTTCTAGGGGGTGACATGGGCCTCTTGGGGCATACTAGACCGCTCTCCAACCCTGGTCCACCCGATAGCCTCTCCCACCCTCGTAGCCTCCACCTGGTATACTCCCACTATCAGTACTGTCCGACACATCGGAGGTACCTACGGACGGGAGCCCTCTATCAGGTCAGCCAACGCCGGGGAGTCCCTACATCGGATCCAACCAAAAGGAGAAGACAGCCTACTCACACGGATATGATCCTCTTGGATCCGTCGACACCGATTTTTAACGCTAATAATGTCATGAATTCTCAAGAATTCCTCCAGGGCGCATAACTCAGATGCGGGGAAACATATATTATAACAACAAGGTTATAATATTCACTAAGGCATGCTTATGACTATATGCCCTCATTTTGATTTAATTAGATTAAACTAGATGGGAAACATACATAGGTCGGGGCAAGGTGTCTAGGCATGCATAGGCCTCTATGCATGATATATGGGTGCATATCCCTAGCATACAAGTCTAAGGTGGCATGGATACATCATATTAATCATGCATGCATAGCTTTACATTTATTACAAATTAATACGCAATTATGGTGCCCCAGGGGAGGGCAATGCACGCCTACGAGCATCGAACGCCTCCCTACTCGGTTGGATTGTCCCACTCACCGAAACCCGGGTCGTCGCGTGACCGTCCGTCAAGATCTGCAAGACATGGCATTCAATATGGTGAGTAAACTACACAAATACATAAGAAATCTACTAGAAATACCCAACACTCGGACAAGCATGCATACGGACCCGCACGCATGCGAGCACGCGCGTACGCACGCGAGTCCGAGTGCCCCGACACCCTCCCGAACCCTCGAGCAGCTATATGCATGGCCCCCCGCACGCGCACGCACGAATGCGCACGCCCGCACGCGCCCCTGCGCCCTTGGCGCACTGCCGCGCCCCTGCCCGCGCGCCCAGGTGCGCGCCCGCACGCACCGGGCGCCCAGCCAGCGAGTACCCGCGCGCACTGCGCGCCTGCGCAGCACTCCACGCGCACGAACGCGTGTCTGCGCGTACGCGCGAGCGCTCGCTAGCGCACCTGTCTGCGCGCGCCAGCGCCTACCTGCGTGCGCAGACGCACGCGCACGTGCGCGGATGACTCCGCACGCGCGCCCGAGCCCCTTCCACCCCCTGCTCAGCCCATCCACACCCCCTAACATCCATGCATACCATGCATACCCAATTACACACCCTAAACAAGCATAGGGAGGAGAACGACTTACCCAAGGAGAGGAAGACAAAGGGAGGGAACTCGGGTGCCCTTCGCGCACCGAATCGCCACCACCACCTCAGCCTCTAGCAAGGCCTAAAGATGGCTGAAAACTGGGGGGAGAGGAACCATGAAAGGGAGGTAAACAAAGGGGAAAACAAATCAAAGACCATGGAAAGATAGATCGAAACCCTACCTTTCTTTTTCCCTTCAATGGATTTCCATTTCAACTTCTCCTACTAGCTCTAATTGGGGAAAATAACAAGAGGGAGAGATGGATTTCTTTGTGTGTGAGAGAGAGATGGTGGACGCCCACTTTAGGGCACACACACACACACACTCACACACTCACACACTTAGGTTTTTGGTGTTTGACTTTGAGTCAACCCAACCACACAAACAAACAAAACCATTTGACCAAGTCAATGGTCAAAGTCTTCTTTGACTTGGTCAAGTCCCCCTTTGACATTCCCACTTGGTCAAAACCCGGATACGATTCGGAACTGCCAAATTCTGAAACGTTACCGGAATTCGATGAAATTTTCGTGAGTGGTTTGAAATGGCACCAGGACACATAATGTGCAGTTAGATTTTCAATCGGAGTTCTCAAGCTCATGATGATAGCTAAAAGTCCAAAATTTTAGCGGTTCCGATCGAAAAAAGAAAAAGTTGAAAAACTGCCAGAAATGTCCCAAAGGTGACCAGAAGGCTAAAAGTGACACATATATAACATTCTTCCCCCCTTAGGAAATTTTGTCCACAAAATAAATACAAAAACATCTAGGAAGGGAAAAGATGCGGATATGCGCCACGCATGGCGTCCTTCGGCTCCCAAGTGGCCTCGGCACCAGAACGGTGCTGCCATCGCACCTTAACCAGCTGGACGGTCTTGGTGCGGAGCCTCTTCTCGCGTCGGTCCAGGATCTCGATCGGCTGCTCCACGAATGACAAGTCCGGCTCGAAGACGAGCGGCTCGAACGGAATAACGTGAGCAGGATCGTGGACGTAACGCCTCAGCTGCGAGACATGGAAGACGTCATGGGCCTGAGCCAACTGTGGGGGCAGGGCTATGCGATAGGCCACCTCTCCAACCCGCTCGAGGATGAGAAACGGCCCAATGAAACGCGGACTCAGCTTGCCCCGCACACCGAAACGGAAGATGCCCTTCATCGGGGACACCTTCAGGAAAACATGGTCACCAACCTCGAAGGCGAGCTCACGGCGACGACGATCGGCGTAGCTCTTCTGACGGCTCTGAGCGACTCGGATACGCTCGCGAATCGTCTTGACCATCTCTGAGGTCTGGTGGATGATCTCTGGTCCCTCCAACTGGCGCTCTCCGACCTCGTCCCAACACAAGGGGGACCTGCAGCTGCGGCCATAGAGCGCTTCATATGGAGCCATCCGGATACTCGAGTGGTAGCTGTTGTTGTAGGCAAACTCCACCAACGGAAGGTGCCTCTCCCAACTGCCCCCAAAGTCGAGAACGCAAGCTCGCAGCATGTCCTCCAGGGTCTGAATCGTCCTCTCCGACTGGCCGTCCGTCTGCGGATGAAACGCTGTACTGAAGTGGAGGTTCGTACCAAGGGCGTGCTGAAGGCTACGCCAGAACCTCGAAGTAAATCTCGCGTCTCTATCAGAAATGATGCTGACGGGAGTGCCATGGAGACGAACAATCTCGGAGACAAACAACTGCGCCAGGGTGTCCAGAGAATCGGTGAGTCGAATGGGGAGGAAATGAGCGGACTTAGTCAGTCGGTCGACGATTACCCAGATGGCATCGCGACCCGAACGTGACCTCGGCAAGCCCGAAACGAAGTCCATGGTGATCTGCTCCCACTTCCACTGAGGAATCTCAATGGACTGCAGCTTTCCCGCAGGACGCTGATGTTCCGACTTCACCTGCTGGCATACCAAGCAACGGGCAACGAAACGGCCAATATCCGCCTTCATCCCGCCGCACCAGTAGCCACGACGAAGGCCCCTGTACATCTTCGTGCCACCAGGATGCACTGTGTACCTCGAACGATGGGCCTCGTCCAAGATCTTCTGCTTCAGCTCTGCGTCGTCAGGAATGCATACTCGACCTCTGAACCGCAGGATTCCGTCCTCGCGAATCTGGTAGTCCGGACGCTCGCCCCGGGCGACGCCTTCAGAGAGGACTAGAAAGTGAGGATCCTGCCCCTGAGCCGTGCGGATCTCGTCGAGAAGAACGGGCTGCACCACTAGCCTGGCCAAAAAGCCACCCGCAGGTGTCTCTCGAACGCTGATCCAGCAAGCGGCCTCCTCCAGAAGCCTCCAACGACGTACAGCCAAGTGGGCGGCCATGCCCAAGGGCTGCCTGCTGAGAGCATCGGCCACGACATTCGCCTTACCCGGATGGTAAGCGATGTCACAATCATAGTCCTTCAGGAACTCGACCCAACGTCTCTGACGCATGTTGAGCTCCGGCTGGGACTGCAAGTAAGTCAAGCTCTTGTGATCAGTGAAGAGCTCGAACTCCTCGCCATAGAGGTAGTGCCTCCACATCTTCAGCGCAAAGATGATCGCTGCTAACTCTAAGTCGTGGGTGGGGTAATTCTGCTCATGGGGCTTCAACTGACGCGACGCGTAAGCCACAACCTTACCGTACTGCATCAGGACGCAACCCACACCCAGCCGCGATGCATCGGAGTAGACTGCGAATCCACCACTCCCAGACGGAATGGTAAGAACTGGCGCTGAGGTGAGCCTTCGCTTCAACTCCAGGAAGCTCTCCTCGCAAGCTGGGGACCACTCGAACCGGACATCCTTCCGAGTGAGGCGGGTCAGAGGAACAGCTATCTTCGAGAAACCCTCGACAAACCTCCGATAATAACCCGCTAAACCCAGGAAGCTCCGAATCTCTGTGGGGTTCGACGGTCGACGCCAATTCGACACGGCGAGCGTCTTGTCCGGGTCCACAGATATGCCCTCGCCGGAAATCACGTGGCCTAGAAAGGCCATACGCTCCAACCAAAACTCGCACTTACTGAACTTGGCGAACAACTGATGTCGGGCCAAAGTCTCCAAGACAGTGCGGAGATGGTCAGCGTGCTCCTCAAGACTCCTCGAGTACACCAGAATATCATCGATGAAGACTACTACGAAGGAGTCGAGGAAGGGCCGAAACACCCGGTTCATCAGATCCATGAAGGCTGCCGGGGCATTCGTCAACCCAAACGATAGTACTTGGAACTCGTAGTGCCCATAACGGGTACGAAAGGCCGTCTTCGAAATATCTGACTCCCGGATCTTCAGCTGATAGTAGCCCGAACGGAGATCGATCTTAGAAAAGACACGCGCTCCCTGGAGCTGGTCAAACAGATCGTCAATCCGTGGCAAGGGGTACTTGTTCTTCACGGTCCGCTTGTTCAGCTGCCTGTAATCAATACAAAGACAGCGAACCGTCCTTCTTCCGCACGAACAAAACAGGGGCTCCCCACGGAGAAACACTCGGACGTGCGAAGCCCTTCTCGAGCAACTCCTCCAACTGCTCCTTGAGCACCTTCAGCTCTGCTGGGGCCATCCGGTACGGAGCTCTCGAAATCGGCTCGGTCCCCGGAATTAGATTAATCTCAAACTCGATAGCGCGATCCTGCGGTAATCCCGAAGATCATCGGGGAAAACCTCTGGATATTCCGCCACGATCGGAGTCTGACTGATATCTGCCCGCAGTGGTGCGTCCTCCTCAGCAATATACGCCAGAAAGCCCTCACATCCTCCCTGAAGGAGTCTCCACGCCTGGATAGATGACACGAACCCCAAAGGGGCTATGTCACGATCGCCCACGAACTGGAAAGACCTCCGACCCGGAAGGTGGAAAGACACCGACTTCGCAAAACAGTCGATGCTGGCGTGACTAGCTGAGAGCCAATCCATTCCCAGGATGGCATCGAAGTCCGTCATGGCGAGCTCTACCAACTCCACTGGAAACTCATGCTCCGCAATCACCACGGTACACCCTCGGTAAACAGAACGGAGGAGAATACGGTCTCCGATGGGCAATGATATCTCCAGCATAACATCAAGAGGGGCGGACGCCACGCCCATCCGTCTCGCAAAAACGGGAGACACGAACGAGTGCGTGGCTCCGGAATCAAATAACACATATGCAGGGAGCTGGGAGATCAAAACAATACCTCGGACCACGCTACCCGAAGCCTGCGCCTCCTCGGCTGAAAGTACTGCAACTCGACCCTGAACAAACTGCGGCTGAGGAGCAGGGGCACGCCTCGCAGGCTGCACTGGCTGCCTCCTCTGGTCAACTCAGCCACCCTGTGGCTGCTGCTGCTGGCGTGGCTGCTGTTGGTGTGGCTGCTGCTGTAGCTGCTGTTGCTTCAGGGGCAGCACACGGGGTCGACCAGCATCAGGGCAATTATATAAAATATGCCCGACGCGCCAACAATGGAAACAGCGCCGCTTCTCCGGTTGCCTGGCCTGGACTGGTACTGCCGCAATGGGTGCTGGACCTCGCGCTGGCACCACATCGACTAGAGTAGTGGCAGCCGCTGACTGATCAAAGCGGGGCCGCTTCTTCTTGCGATGTCCCTGGTCCTGGCTCCTGGGGGTCTCTGGTCTGCAGAAGGGGTTGAACCCCCAAAGGGACCCCAAGGTCTCGCTCGACTGTCTTCGCCGGAGACACCAAATCCGAGTACCTCCGGATGGTGCTAATGAGACCCATCTCAAAACGACGGCATCGCGTCTCCTCATCCATCACCAAGGTGGGGGCGAACCTGGAAAGCCTCGTGAAGCGTGTGGAGTAGTCAGCGACTGACATGGAGCCCTGCGTCAGCTGCTCGAACTCTCGCATCACGATCTGGCGTGTCGAAAACGGGAAGTACTCCTCCAGGAAGTATCTCCGGAACCCAGCCCATAGAAGTCGCTCCACTCCCTCGGGATGTCCACCGATCGGGTAGCCCACCAGTCGGCGGCGCTACCCTTCAACATGAAGGTGGCCAGGGAGACACGCTGGCGGTCGGTGCAGTGCATGGTCGAGAAGATCTTGTCTACCTCCATCAACCAACGCTCAGGGGCAAGGGGGTCCGCCGTCTGGCCATGGAACTCGGGAGGGTGGAGCTTCAGAAAGGCAGTGAGGCCGCTCTGATGCACTCGTGCTGCAGCCTCTAGCTCCACCTCCCTCTCCAGGGGATCCTGAACTCCCACCACCGGAATCACCACGGGGACAGGGGGTACGTCGGGCACCACCGGTGGATCTGCCACCAAGGGGACCTGTGGAACTGCCTCGCGGGCCGCCCGCAGCTCCTGGATCTCTCGTGCCTGCTCAGCTAACGCCCTAGTCTGGGCCTCCAGTGCCCTAGTCTGAGTCTCCACCAGATCTGCGATACGAGCGTAAGCACGCTCCCATGCAGGAGGCTCCTGCGCCGGTCCTGGCCCCATAGCCGAGGACCCTCCAGTAGACTCCTCGCCTCTGGTAGGTCCGGGAACCTCCAAAGGCCGAGAGGGACCACGTCCACGCATTCCTCTGCGAGGAGGCATATCAGCAACCTAAGAAAACAGACACTAGGATCAGAATACTCATATAGAAATCCTAGGACTCATCTCTAAGAAAACAATTGGCTCTGACAGGACCAGGCTCTGATACCAACTTTTGTCACGCCCCAGGGCGGCCGTCCCCGATACGTGGCAAATATATATAATATCAGCAGTCTATACAGGAGATCAATAAAATACTCTAAACAACATCGAAAATGACAACACAGACAATAAGGTAGCTGACATAATATATACAAATAGCGGAAGCTTAAACGACTGAGTCTGTAATTCAAAGACATATTACAGACCCGATACATAATCAACTGTCCTGTGAGAGCCAATATACACAATGACATCCAAATACAAGTATGTGCCCAAGCACGGAATACAATACATACAATCAAGAAGGGGATGCTGATGGCCTCTCACTCTTAGAACGTGACGCTGCTCCGCTATTGCTGTGGTGCCTCGGGGAGCTCCTCCTTCAGATCCAACTCAGAAATAACTGGAGGAAAAGAATATGCGAGGGGTGAGCCACACGCTCAGTGAATAGCACAACCCATGCATCACAATTCATATTAACCTTAAATAATTTATAGTCCCTAAAACGGGAGCAACTACACATTCTAGTGGGTCGTTTCATCGCCAACCCACCTCCCCCCTCACCCTCACCCTTTCCGGGGGGTGACATGGGCCTCTTGGGGCATACTAGACCGCTCTCCACCCCTGGTCCACCCGGTAGCCTCTCCCACCCTCGTAGCCTCCACCTGGTATACTCCCACTATCAATACTGTCCGACACATCGGAGGTACCTACGGACGGGAGCCCTCTGTCAGGTCAGCCAACGCCGGGGAGTCCCTACATCGGATCCAACCAAAAGGAGAAGACAGCCTACTCACACGGATACGATCCTCTTGGATCCGTCGACACCGATTTGTAACGCTAATAATGTCATGAATTCTCAAGAATTCCTCCAGGGCGCATAACTAAGATGCGGGGAAACATATATTATAACAACAAGGTTATAATATTCTCTAAGGCATGCTTATAACTATATGCTCTCATTTTGATTTAATTAGATTAAACTAGATGGGAACATACATAGTTCGGGGCTTGGTGTCTAGGCATGCATAGGCCTCTATACATGATATATGGGTGCATATCCCTAGCACACAAGTCTAAGGTGGCATGGATACATCATATTAATCATGCATGCATAGCTTTACATTTATTACAAGTTAATACGCAATTATGGTGCCCCAGGGGAGGGCAATGCATGCCTACGTGCATCGAACGCCTCCCTACTGAGTTGGATTGTCCCTACTGAGTTGGATTGTCCGCACGCGCACGCACGAATGCGCACGCCCGCACGCGCCCCTGCGCCCCTGGCGCACTGCCGCGCCCCTGCCTGCGTGCACTGCACGCCCGCGCAGCACTCCGTGCGCATGCCCGGGCGTCTGCGTGTACGCGCGCGCGCTCGCCAGTGTGCCCGTCTATGTGCGCCAGCGCCTGCCTGCGCGCGCAGACGCGCGCACACACGCGCGGATGACTCTGCACGCGTGCCTAAGCCCCTTCCACCCCCTCCTCAGCCCATCCACACCCCCTAACATCCATGCATACCATGCATACCCAATCACACACCCTAAACAAGCATCTAAACAAGCATAGGGAGGAGAAGGACTTACCCAAGGAGAGGAAGAAAAAGGGAGGGAACTCGGGTGCCCTTCGCGCACCGAATCGCCACCACCAATACCACCACCACCTCAGCCTCTAGCAAGGCCTAAAGATGACTGAAAACAGGGGGAGAGGAACCATGAGAGGGAGGTAAACAAAGGGGAAAACAAATCAAAGACCATGGAAAGATAGATCGAAACCCTACCTTTCTTTTTCCCTTCAATGGCTTTCCATTTCAACTTCTCCTACTAGCTCTAATGGGGGAAAATAACAAGAGGGAGAGATGGATTTCTTTGTGTGTGAGAGAGATGAAGAAGAGAAGAGAAGAGAAGAGAAGACATGGTGGACTCCCACTTTAGGGCACACACACACACACACACACTCACACACTTAGGCACTATTGTGTTGGTGGCTTGACTTTGAGTCAACCCAACCACACAAACAAACAAAACCATTTGACCAAGTCAATGGTCAAACTTGACTTTGTAAAATTCATCTTTGACTTGGTCAAGTCCCCCTTTGACATTCCCACTTGGTCAAAACCCGGATACGATTCGGAACTGCCAAATTCTAAACGTTACTAGAATTCGATGAAATTTTCATGAGTGCTTTGAAATGGCACCAGGACACATAATGTGCAGTTAGATTTTCAATCGGAGTTCTCAAGCTCATGATGATAGCTAAAAGTCTAAAATTTTAGCGGTTCTGATCGAAAAAAAGAAAAAGTTGAAAAACTGCCAGAAATGTCCCAAAGGTGACCAGAAGGCTAAAAGTGACACATATATAACAGGTTTTCAGTTCTGATTGGTATCCAGATTTTCATTTGTTACTAGATGGTGGTGGATTAGCTATGGATAATTATAACCCTTTTGGTGTGATAGGGGCACCTTGGGTGAACTTAAGAAGTCTCACCTCCCCATTGGTTATTTTTTTTCTTTTTATTGAATAGTTGGGTAAGCTTTAGCTAAAGTTCACCTCCCTTATTAGCTTCACCACTATATAAACCCCCCTTCAAGTGACTTTATCTCACTAAAACCCTCATTTTCTACTACTTTTCTCTCTCTTTTGTGGCAATCTCAGCTGGTCCTTGTTGAGAGGGTTTGGTAGGGGTGTTTGTGAAATCATTTTTTTGGTGGATCATTGTTGGGGGAAATGTGTGGGTTGTTCAGGTATGTTGAATAGCTTGTGTATACTTGTATTAAGTTACTCTCCCTTCCTAACTCTTCCTTCCCATCTCTGTTTGCTTTGTTTTTGTGTTGATCAGCTGTGGTCAGTTGTGGAGAAAGTGATTATGGTGATGGGAGACTTGTTAAATGCTTAAAGAGGTATGGCAGATCTCTGTCTTCTTGAAATCCTTGTAATACTAGTACCTAGAATCATATTCGGAGGTTCAGGTCTTCATGTTCCATGATCATGCTGATGTCTAGATTCTATGTATGAAATTTAGGGTTAAAATATTATCTGTGTTGGAAGTTATGAGTCAATCTCTAAGGACTGTCTAGATTCACGTGTGAAATGATCAGCTTCTGAAACTAATTTATTTATAGAAGTTAGAGGATTAATTATACTTTGATGCCTTCATGGATTATGATCCTCACATGTGAATGAATGTGTGTAAATTATTTCAGAATTGTTGGACGTGTACTTGGTGCTGGAGTGAAGAAAGTTCATGGATGTTTGGGGCTAGACGAGCCAATTTTGGCATGTGTGTGTTTTTATGCTATTATGCATGCTGTGATCTATATCTGGAATTGGTACCCTGATGATATATGCTTGTTTATCTGTCAGGAGTTATCATATTCAATTTTATCACCATTGGTTGTAGGAACTAGAAGTTATCGATTTTCTTGCAAGTTTGTGTTGTGGTGGGAGTGCGTCATGCTCTTCCCACTCCCGCCCTGCTCGCTATGCACATCAACTCCTCGTTGATTGAGTGAGTGACGATTTGGTATTGGTGAGTGGTCTGACCCATGCAATAGAAGTAATAATAGCATGCTTGTTAGGCACTATAGTTTATTTTATGCAATGGGATGATACTATAGAGAACTTTTGGGTTGTATTGCTTGTATATGATGATGGATGTGCTATGTAGGATTAAATACCATGTTCTAGGATCATTTGCATATACTTATTGATATGCTCCTTCGAGTTAGCTATAATTCTTGCCTCTACTTGTTCTTACACCCTGTTTGCAGGTTTGGTGGGTGCTTAATTACCTCATGCTCATAGTAATAACTTTATACACTGTTTTTTTTAAGATAGATGTGTGTATGACTAGTTTATAAGGTCATAATTAACATTAGTAAGTGTGGATAAGAAATTGCTTTCCACCGCATCCTCGTGATGCACCTGTTGGGAATTCTATGGATTTGAACTAGCTAGTTATCGAGTATGGTATACGTTGATCAATGTGATCCCCGCGAGTGTGGAGTGTATCACCCCGACATCATCGTGTGTTGAAGCTACCCAGCATTGGAGCTACCCTGTGAGGTGCCTCCCGGTGACTGGTACCGTCGTGGGTAGGCTGCCAGGGAAAGGGCTACCTGGGAGAGGGCTACTGGATGACGTGGAGTGATTGTGGAGTATTTGTTGACAACTTGTTGTGTATTTGTTTAAGTGTTGACTATGTATTATCTTCATTGTGTGGTTGTTGACTATTCACTGAGCTTTTAGCTCATCCCTCATTTTCCTTTGTTTCTCTCTAGTGGAGGCAGAGCAGGTGATGAAGGACGAGCTCCCATGAGGTGTTTTTTGGTTGCCTGTGTTACGTCTGTCGTTTGAGATTAGCGAGCGAGGTCGTCAGCAATCTTGTTGTTTTTGTATGTATTTCTTTTTGGTGCGTGGGCACATGATATATGTTTTCTCTTTGTTGATCAGACTTAGCTCACACAGGACAATGATCGTATACCCTCTGTCTGTAATGATATTTTTGGTTACAGACTTGTTTATATTATGCTTCTGTTTCCCAGTCTAGTCTTGCTCTACCAATCCTTATATATGGTTATCTTGTTAGCCTCCTGTATGATATTCTGATATGACTATTATTGTTACAAACCGGGGACGGCCGCTCCGGGGCGTAACAGGCAGCCACCCCCTCTCATGTCTCATCCTCCTGGACTGATGACTTAGGACGAAGCGTTTTAGACCTTCGTTTCGAAGGAAGCGGCAATCTGGGACTCTTCCTTGAAGGAGAGGCAGACTTGGCTTTGAGGGCAGCGAGCTATCCAGCCACCTCCTAGTTCACAATGGGAGAAGAAGCAGAAGGAGTCGACCACCGATGAAGAGCCAGTAGCCCGAGAAGCTGGGAGGCTAAGAATTTTGCGAAAATCTTTATCCTCCCATTCTTGGGCACGAGCAATGTGATCAAACTTCACCACCAAAGGATCCGGGGTTTCTCACCCAAGGTCATCTGACAAGAAATAAAGAAGCTCATCAGGTCATGATGAAGAAGGGAAAGGTTTAAAAGGACAATCGCTTTTATGCTTACCCAACTTCATCGGAGGAAGAAACCGGGGCACCTTCGGTCCACCATGTGGTTTGTAGGTTGAAAATTCCCAAGGACCGGTCAGCTGCATGAGACACTCCTCCCTCCACCCACTGTCGGAGGAAGGAAGCTTCTCCACGAGAGGGGTTTTGTCTTTTCTGGCCTGGAGATAGAAAGCATGCTCTGCTTTCCTCAGATCATACAGATGGTAGATGTCGTCTACCCGAGATCAAGGTGCAGTGAACTGTTGATGGTGACAATGCACATCAAAACCCTCAACAGGTTAGGAGAACATTGTGTAGGGTGAAGCTTAAACCGACACATGAAATCCTTGACCAGTTGGGGGAGAGGAAGAGGAAGGGAACTTCTCAGCATTTGAGAAGGATACATGTAAAGCGCATCAAGGTTCTGATGCTTCATGAAGTCAAAGAATTTCTCCTGAGTAGGCGTGATGATGATGGATTCAGGGATTGACATGGAAGATCTCAGTCTCTGACCGATGTCTGTCGACACGGTGATGCGAGAAGAAAAACGAGAAGAGGCAAGGTTTGAAAATGAAGAGGGGATTTGATTTTTGAATTCTCTCTCCTCTTCTCAGTGAATGACGACCACATCAAGGGGACAGTTCTGTTATGCCTGTGTCATTCAAAGCCTTATTTTTTTTATCGGAGTCGCTAAAATTTTGGCTTTTAGCTACTTGCGGGAGTTGGAGTACTCTAATTGAAAATCTAACTGCATATTATGGGTCATGGTACCGTTTTGTACTACCCATAAAAATTTCATCGAATTCCGATAATGTTTTGAAAAATATGTAGTTCCAAACCATATCTGGGGTTTTGAGAGTTCCTGGTTTGGTTGGTCGAATAGCGTTAGATATTTTGGTGAATATGGTCACCTTGGGTAACCTTACCCCCCCCTTTGCTTAGTGGTGAAGCAACCACTTGGTTAGTTAGTATGTTAGTGGGTGAGTTTAGGTTAGGTTCACCCCCACATTTTTCCTTTACACTCACCCCCCCCCCCAAGATGAGAAAAAGTCTCTCTCTCTCCCTCTCCCACTCCCACTCCCACTCCCTACGTCTCCCTCTCTTTTGGCTCTCTTTCTCTCTTTCACACATCCCCCATGTGTTTGATAAAATGCCAAGGAGAAGAAGATGGAGCAAGAAGAGGAGGTGCAAGTGCAAGACTGGGTGAGTGTGTGTGCTTGTGTTGTTGATTGTTTCTCTTCCCTCTCCTCCTCCCATGGTAGATCCCCTGATTTTTTCTCCTCTCCCTCTGGTCAGCCAAGTAGAAGAGAAGCAAGGATGGAGGTGGGGGTAGTGGTGGTGGTGGTCGAGGTGGTCAAGGCGCTTGCGAGCCCCTACATCTCCCCCTTCCCTTCCCCCTCTCTTTTGGTAAGTCTTCCCTCTTCTTTAGCTAGTTTTTATGCATGTTTGGGGATTAGGGAGGTCATGCATGTTAGATGAATGGGTTAGGGTGAGTGAGGAGTGAGGGGGAGGGGGTTAAAGGGGTCTGGGCGTGCGCGCGGGTCTGAGTGAGGGGGAGGGGGTTAAAGGGGTCTGGGCGTGCGCGCGGGTCTATCCGAGCAGTCGGGCTTAGGCGGATGCGTGTGCGTGCGCGCAGGTGCGCGGGTGCGTGCGGAGCAAGCGCGCTGGTTCGCGCGGAGAAAGCGCGCAGGTTCGCGCGGGCGCTGGTAGCGCGCGGGTCGTGCGTGCGAGTGTGCGCGGGTGGGGTAGCGAGTCTGGGCGTGCCTGGGCATGCGGCAGGGCGCTAGTGCACGCGCGCGCGTGCGTGCGCGTGCGCGCGCATGCAAGGGCACGCGTGGGGCTGCCCAGGGGCTCGGGTAGGTGCTGGGGCACTCGGGCATGCGTGCGTACGCGCGTGCTCGCATGCGTGCGAGCCCGTATGCGTGCATGTCTAAGTCTTTGGCATTTCTAGTTATATTCTAAGAGTTTAATTGTGGCTATACTCACCATTCTGATACCCTTACCTTGCAGATCTCATCAGATGGGGTGCGCAACGATCCGGGTATCTGTGAGTGGTTCGATCCTGTCACGCCCTAGGGCGGCCATCCCCGGGACGCGGCAAGTGTATATAAAATATCAGAATCTACACAGGAGGTCAATAATATATCATACACAAACAACCAGAATGACACACAGACAACAAAGGGGCTGACATGATATATACACCAAATGCGGAAGCAAAAGACTGAATCTGTAAATAAATATACTACAGACTCGATACTCAATCATCTGTCCTGTGAGAGCCAATATACACAAATACAACTGAATATATACAAACGAGTGCCAAGCATGGAAATAAAATACATACAGCCAAGAAGGGATGCTGATAGCCTCTGGCACTCGCGGAACGTAGCGCTGCTCCGCTACTGAAGGAATCCCTCGGACGGCTCCACCTGCTGCTCCGGCTCCGGCTCAGTGACAACTGGAGAAAACATATGCGAGGGGTGAGCCACACGCTCAGTGAACAGCACAACCCATGCATCACAGACAATATTGACCACAATTCAATTATTTATTCAGCCTCTAAGTGGCAGGAACAACACAATCCAGGGGGGGTCGCTCACCGACGACCCACCACACCCTCACCCTCACCCCTCAACAGGTGACGCAGGATATTGGGACTAATAATCATCCATAGACAAATCCAGCGGGTCGCTCCTCGCCAACCCACTACACCCTCACCCTCACCCTTCAATGGGTGACATAGGATTTTGGGACTGACTAGGCTGTTGGTCACCCTTGGTCCACCGATAGTCTCTCGTCCACTCCATAGGCCGCTTGGCCTTCACCCACAACTTCAGCACAGTCCGTCACAAATATCGGGAGGCGCCTACTGATGGGAGCCCTCGAAAGGGATGGCCTTATCACGCTGGGGCAGTCTCTACACGGATCCAACGAAGGGAAACAGAACAGCCTATCCATACGCATATGATCCACTCGGATCCACCGACAACACATCTCTACAACTTTAATGTCATGAATTCTTCAGAATTCCTCCAGAGCGCATAACCAAGATGCGGGGAACATATACAACAATAGCAAGGGTGGAATATCATTGGGGGAAAGAAACTTGGGAGGGCAGCGTGAGTTCCCGGTATAGGACACCCCGACAACCAAACAAGGAACACGGAGTACCCTAACTCGGGTCTCACTGCTGTCCTCGCAAGGCCCCTCCCCTATAATATTCACTAAGATGCTAATAATCACACAAGGGATAAATCATTAATTATCAACTAGAGATATATTATTGGGACAAGAACCTTGGGAGGGCAGCATGAGGTCCCGATACAGGACATCCCGACAACCAAACAAGGAACACGGAGTACCCTAACCCGGGTCTCAATGTTGACCTCGCAAGGCCCCTCCCTATAATATTATCTAAGGCATGCAATTAACATATACTAGCATTTAATTTAATAAATAAACTAGTAGGACACATGCATAGGCCAAGGCTTCCTAGCATGAGCACAGGGGGACATGATGCATGGCTTTTGCACATATCCTAAGGGTGCAAGTCCCTAACATGCAAAGTCTAGGGTAGCATGCATTCTACATTTTAAATCATGCTCGCATGGAATACACTTTACAACAGGTTAATATAAATCCATGGTGCCCCAGGAGAGGTCGGTATATGCCCAAATGCGTATAACGCCTCACTACTGGGTTGGATTGTCCCACTCACCGGAATCCGGGTCATCACGCGACCGTCCGTCAAGATCTGCAAGACAGGCATTTATACGGTGAGTAAAATGCATAAATACATAAAAAATACTCAAAATACACCAAAAGAACCCAACACTCGGGCAAACGTACATACGGCCCGTACGCACGTTAGCCCGAGCACCCCGACTCACTCCCGCACCCCCGGCAACCTGCGCATGGCCACCCGCCCCCGGATGCGCCGCCGCGCCTCAGCCCGCGCACCCAGGCACACCGCCGGGCCCTTGCCCGCACGCCTGGACCCGCAGCCGAGCCACCCGGGTGCACCGCGCGCCCACTGCTCCCAGCCGCAGCAGCCCGCGCGCACCCCGCACGCCCCGCGCTGACCCGCGAGCACACCGCAGCCCCGCGCGCACCTCCAGCCTCACCCCACGCGCACCCCGCGTGCACTCCTCGTGCACCACCCGCTCGCACCCACTGCTCTCCTCGCGCGCACGCCAGCGCCTCTGCCCAGCGCCCAGCGCTCAGCACCCGCGACCAGCTCCCAGCGCTCAGCGCCCAACACCCGGGACCCTCACCCAGCGCGCCTACCAGCCTGCCCGCGCTGCTGCCCGCGCTGCCTGCCTGCGCGCATCGCCGAGTGGCCCGAGCACCGCTCGCCTGCACGCCCGGGCACTGCTCGCCTGATGCCCGAGCACCTCCTGCCCAGCACGCCTGCGCGCCCAGCCTGCCTGCCCGGCCTGCCAGCGCACACAGCCCAGCCAGCCTACCCCGCACGCCTAGCCCTGCCAGCCCTACCCAGCGCGCCCAGCACGCCCGCAGCATCACCCGAGCGCACGCCGCGCGCACGCCTGCGCGCACACACTCGCGCGCCCGGCCACCTGGTGCGCCTGCCTGCTGCGCCCGCTGCCAACTCACCCGGGACTGCTAGCCTCCCTGCCCGAGCTCCTCTACCACCCACCACCGTCCACCCCAAGGCCTCCGACCACCACCCACAACCCTCCGACGGCCACCCACCGCCGCCGACCACCACCCAACCTCAAATCCACCCTCCTAACATACATCTAAGCATGAAAAGAGAGGAAAAAGGGCTTACCAAGGGGAGGAAGAGATGTTCGGTTGCTCTCCGCGCACCGAAACCTTTCCCCAAAGGCCTCCAACGCCGGGATCTTCCTTGGCCCTCGAATTGGCCCAAATCAGAGGAGAAAAGAGGGGGGATGGAGGGGCCAATCTTCTCGGAATTCGAATCTGAGAACACCGGGGCGTAGATCGGGACCCGATCTACTCTTTCTATGTTATGGGTTTTAAGCTTCAAGCCCTTCAAGGGGCTCAAAACCAAGAAAAATGGAGAAGGGGAGAGAGAGAGCTCATTTGGGAAGAAGATGAATAGTGCATGAACTTTTAGATCTCACTTATATAAAGTCAAACCACTTAGATTAGGCTTAAGCTAGGTTAATTAGTGTTTAAGCTAGCTTAGGGGGGCTTAAGTGTGGTTTGACCCTAGTCAACCCAACCACACAAAAGTCCAAAACCAATTGACCAAGTCAAGGTCCAACATTGACCTAGTCAAAGTCTCCCAATGCCTTTTCGCTCGGTCAAAACCCGGATACGCCCCGAAACTGTGAAATTCAGAACGTTACCGGAATTCGATGAAATTTTCGTGAGAGGCCTAAAATGACACCAGGACACATAATATGCAGTTATGTTTTCAATCGGAGTCCTCTAACTCAGGACGATAGCTAACAGTCCAAAAATTTAGCGGTTCCGATCGAAAACCGAAAAAAACAAAAAACTTCCAGAACGCTCCAACGGTTACCAGCAGGTTAAAAGCGACACATATATAACAGATCCAACCCTTCGGGATGCGCTCGATGCACGTATTCGTGCATCGCGCCTCCATGGGGCTTCTTTGCACCCTAAATATGCTAGATATTTGCATGCTAGGCTTGTATAGCTCGTATATTGCGTAGAACCCCCTTTTCTACCATATGCTTGCCTATGGATCATATTCATGTGTGAATTATTATGTATGCATGTGCCGTTCATGTATGGGCATGTGTGATGTGTGTTTTTTTTTATGAATGTATAAAATAAGCATGCCTTAGGTAGTCCCTATTTATAGTACTACCTCCCTATGTTAGTATGATTAACCTGGGTTAATAACCGGGTGCATACTTAATATTCCCTGGTCATAAGACTGGAGGACATGGTATGGTTGTTGCACCTATCTTGTTGGGGCAAAGCTATGACCAGCTTCCGAAGAGGATGAGATTTTCCCTCTCTTTCTCTCTCTCTCGCCCTCCCTCTTTGCGTAAACTGGGTAAGTAGATGTGGTTCCTACTTGACTCAGGTCCGCTTGTTATCGGCATGCACCGGTTGGTGCGCGAGATCGTGCTTAACCCTTCCCTTTTAAGTTGGTGATATCCAACGCATGCTTAAGTTATACCTTGTATGCATGTTTAAGTGGGCCATACCTTGTATGCATGTTGTATGATTTGTTGTTTATGATGTAAATCCATGTCAGGGGATGCCCTTATAGTCAATTATTAGGTGATTGTGCATATGGTTCATGCACATAGCTATGACATGATTCTCCTTTAATGTATTTGCGTATGTTAAAACTAATTAGGCCTATCTGAGATAGGCGTGGGTACGACCCACTGTCGGGATGTACCTCATTAGTTAGAGCGCGAGCGATGTAATCGCCACCCAGCATCCGTGAGATGGACTTGAATGGAATTCAGGAGAATTCATTTGTTGTATCTGTTTTATTAAACCGGTGGCTATGGCATTAAGTTAGGCCTGCCAGTGCTAGGCGCGTATATGAACCGCCTGTTGGGTTATATGCCTTGGGCTTATTTCTGCATGAGAGCAGAGGTAACTCCTCGCATCCGAGCGAGGCACCCGTGTGGGAGTACAAGAGTATTCGATATCATCCATATGTGATTATCGAGCGTAGTTGACTTTCCATAGGGTTTGCTTTGCGAACGTGGGGTACTTTCTCTCGACATCATCGTGTGTCGAAAAACCCCAGCGTCGAAGCCGTCCTGTTTGGGTGCCACCACTTGTAGGTGCTACTGATGCGTATCACGGTACACATCTGGCTGATGTACCGATCGTGGAAGGCCGACAGGTAGAGGCTACGCGGGAGAGGGCTATCGGATGATATTGCGAGCGTGGAATCATTCTCCCCTTCTTCGGATCCGCGTTGAAGCTACCCGACGTTAAAGCTGTCCTGACAGATGGCTCCCACCTGTAGGTACTACCGATGCGTTCGACAGATGTACTAATCATGGGAGTATACCAGGTAGAGGCTACTCGGGAGAGGGCTACCAGATGACGAAGGGTGTAGAACAAAAGGTTTTCTTCCAACAATCCTGTGTCACCCTTAGGGGTGAGGGTGAGGGTGAGAATGAGGTGAAGTCACGTCGCCGCGTGACCCATTCGTTGTTCGTCCATTCCCATAGTTGTTGGGTCCGGTTATGTATCGATGTTCAAAGACATCGTTGGGCAGTAATCTCGATGTAGATGATCTAGTAGTGTTGTGTAGACCAGTAATTCCACGTCTCTTCGACCAACGGTATGGTCTCTCTCCAAAATTCCAAGAGTCTTCCTCCGGGAGTGAGGGTGAGGGTGAGGTTGGTCGCGCCGCCATGTGACCATGTTATCCCTTGGGTTTCCACCCATGTTTTCCTTGAAAGGAAATTGCCTTAACATTAAACTATTGTATTGGTGATTGGTTTCCAGCCACTCACTGAGCTTGTAGCTCATCCCTCGCATACTGTTTCTTTTTTAGGGGCAGTGTTGGGCGTGGAGCTGGAGCTTCCTTGTGGCGTGGTCTTATGTGTTATATATGTGTCACTTTTAGCCTGCTGGTAACCGTTGGAGCGTTCTGACAGTTTTTCGTTTTTTTCGGTTTTCGATCGGAACCGCTAATTTTTGGACTGTTAGCTATCGTCCTGAGTTAGAGAACTCTGATTGGAAATCTAACTGCATATTTGGTGTCCTGGTGCCATTTTAGGCCTCTCACAAAAATTTCATCGAATTCCGGTAACGTTTCCAAAATTTCACAGTTCCGGGGCGTATCCGGGTATTTTAAGTGACTCGCTATATAAGTGAAATCTAAAATCTGATTGGCACTATTCATCATCCCTACCAAAAAGCTTTCTCTCTCCCCTTCTCCATTTTTCAAGCTTTTGAGCCCCTTAGAGCCCTCAAAGCTTAAAACCTAAAGCATAAGAAGTGTAGATCGGGTCCCGATCTACACCCCGGTGCTTTCAAATCCGGATTCCGGTGAGTTTTGCCCCTCCATCCCCCCTCTCTTCTTCCCTGATTTGGGCCATTTCGAAGGCCGAGAGAGATCCCGGCGTTGGAGGCCTTTGGGGAAAGGTTTCGGTGCGCGGAGAGCTACCGGACATCCCTTCCTCCCCTTGATCTTGACGGACGGTCGCGCGACGACCCGATCTCCGGTGAGTGGGACGACCCAGTTTGGGAGGCGTTACATGCATTTGGGCGTGTACCGTCCTCCCCTGGGCACCATAGTAAATATTAACCTGTTTAATATGAAAAGCTATGAAAGCATGATAATCTGTAGTATGCATGCCACCCTAGATTTGTATGCTAGGGACTTATACCCTTGGGACCCGTATAAGAGCCATGCACCCGGTTATCATGTTTCCATGCTAGGAAAGCCCCGACCGATGCATGTTCCCATTTAGTTTATTTATTTAAATAAAATGCGAGCATGTGATTATTAGCCTGTTTTAGCGAATATCATAGGGGAGGGGCCTCGTGAGGACAGCGGTGAGACCCGGGCTAGGGTACTCCGTGTTCCTTGTTTGGTTGTCGGGATGTCCTATATCGGGACCTCACGCTGCCCTCCCAAGGATTCTTTCCCCGTTAATATTCCAACCTTGTTATAACTATTATGCATGTTCCCCGCATCTTGGTTATGCGCCCTGGAGGAATTCTGAGGAATTCAGGACATTAGAGTTGTTATGATGTGTTGTCTGCGGATCCGAGTGGATCATATGCGATGGATAGGCTGTTCTGTTCCCTTCGTTGGATCCGTGTAGAGACTACCCCGGCGTTGGAAAGGTCGTCCCGTGCAGGGGCTCCCATCAGTAGGCGCCTCCTGATTTGGTAGAAGGACTGTGCTGAATGTGGGAGTGACCAAACGACCTACGGAGTGGGAGAGGCTATCGGTGGACCAAGGGTGACCAACAGCCTAGTCAATCCCAAGAGCCTAGGTCACCTATTGAGGGTGAGGGTGAGGGTATGGTGGGCCGGCGATGTGGCGACCCACTGGATTGTAAGTCCCAATATCCTTGGTCACCCATTGAGGGTGAGGGTGAGGGTGTAGCGGGTGGCCGTAGAGACCCGCTGGTTTTGTGTAATTAGTCCCAATATCCTTGGTCACCCATTGAGAGGTGAGGGTGAGGGTGTAGTGGGTTGGCGGTAGCGACCCACTGGATTGCGGAGTTGTTGCCATTTTGTTGCTTGAGTAATGTGATTGTGGATTAAATTATATCTGGTTGTGGTTAATATAAGCTGTGATGCATGGGTTGTGCTGTTCACTGAGCGTGTGGCTCACCCCTCGCATAATATTTTTCTCCAGTGTCATCTGAGTCGGATCTGGAGGAGGAGCTCCCTGAGGGACTTCATCAGTAGCGGAGTAGCGCCACGTCCCGCGAGTATCATAGGCTATCAGCATCCCTTTTGCTTGTATGTATTGTATTTCGTGCTTGGGCACGTGTTTGTGTTGTATTTGGATATCTTTGTATATATTGGCTCTCACAGGACATATGATTATGTATCGAGTCTGTAGTATGTTTTGATTACAGATTCAGTCTTTTAGCTTCCGCATTTGGTGTGTATATCATGTCAGCCCTGCTTTTGTCTGTGTTGTCATTTTAGCTGTTGTGTGAGTATGTTATTGAACTCCTGTTTACTGATATCATATATACACTTGCCGCGTCCCGGGGTCGGCCGGCCCTGGGGCGTGACAAAAGTTGGTATCAGAGCCTGGTCCTGTCAGAGCCAATGGTCTTCTTTTCGTAGAGATGAGTCCTAGGATTTGTATATGTGTATTCTGATCCTAGTGTCTGGTTTTCTTAGGTTGCTGATATGCCTCCTCGCAGAGGACGGCGCGGACATGGTCCCTCTCGACCTTTGGAGGTTTCCGGACCTACTAGAGGCGAGGATGCTACTGGAGAGTCCACGGCTGTGAGGCCAGGATCGGCGCAGGAGCCTCCCGCATGGGAACGTGCGTTCGCTCAAATAGCGGATTTGGTGGAGACTTAGACCAGGGCACTGGAGGCCCAGACCAGAGTGTTGGTAGAGCAGGCGCGGGAGATCCAGGAGCTGAGGGCGGCCCGTGATGCAGTTCCACAGGTTCACCCAGTGGCAGATCCGCCTGTGGTACCCGAAGTACCCCCAGTCCCCGTGGAGATTCCGGCGGTGAGGGTTCAGGATCCCCCGGCGAGGGAGGTGGAGCTGGAGGCTGCAGCGCGGGTGCAGCAGAGTGGCCTCGCAGCCTTCCTAAAGCTCCGTCCTCCCGAGTTCTATGGCCAGTTGGCGGATCCCCTTGCCCCAGAGCGATGGTTGATGGAGGTGGAGGTGATCTTCTCGACCATGCTTTGCGCGGATCGCCAGCGAGTCTCCCTTGCCACCTTCATGTTGAAGGGTAGCGCTGTCGACTGGTGGGCTACCCGAGTGGTGGACATCCCCGAGGGATTGGAGCAGCTTTCATGAGCAGGTTTCCGGAGGTATTTCCTGGAGGAGTACTTCCCGTTCTCGACGCGGCAGATCAGGATGCAGGAGTTTGAGCGGTTGACGCAGGGCTCTATGTCTGTCGCCGACTACTCCACGCGCTTCACGAGGTTATCCAGATTCGCTCCAGCCTTGGTGATGGACGAAGAGGCGAGGTGCCGCCGTTTCGAGCTTGGTCTCTGCAGCGCCATTCAGGTGCATGTTTCCTCCCAGGCTTTCTCGAGGTTCTCGGACTTGGTGTCTCAGGCGAAGACAGTCGAGCGGGACCTCGGGATCCTCGTGAGGGTTCCGACCCCATCTGCAGATCAGGGTCCTTCCGGGAGTCGGGACCAGGGGCAGCGCAAGAGGAGGAGGCCCCGTTTTGATCAGTTAGCGGCTGCCTCTCCTCCAGCAGATGCGGTGCCAGTGTGGGATCCGACACCCATTGCGGCAGTTCCCATCCAGTCCATGCAGCCGGAGAGGCGGCGCTGTTTCCATTGTCAGCGCATCGGGCATATCAGATACAATTGCCCTGATGCTGGCCGACCCCGAGTGCTACCTCAGCAGCCGCAGTTCTTACAGCAGCAGCTTCCGCGTCAGCAGCAGCCGCAGGAGGGTCGAGTTGACCAGTGGAGGTAGCCAGTGCAGCCGGCGAGGCGTGCCCCTGCTCCTCAGCCGCAGTTCGTTCAGGGCAGAGTTGCAGCTCATTCGGTCGAGGAGGCGCAGGTTTCGGGTGTCATGATTCGAGGTAATGTTTTGTTTTCCCAGCTCCCTATGAATATATATGTGTTGATTGCGGTTAAGCATGTGTGTGATGTTTCGTTGAGTGGATAAGGAGTGTGGTTGTTCGAGTTAAAGAGGCCGGGTTGTAGCCGTCCTGGCAGGAGGCTCTCATTCGTAGGTACCGCCGATGCAGTCGGAGGGGTACTGATCGTGGGAGTATGCCAGGTAGGGGCTAACCCGGAAATGGATTAATGGATGATGTCGCGAGTGTGGAATCGTTCTCCCCTTCGTTGGACCCGAGTAGGGACTCCTCAGCGTTAGAGAGGCCTTCCTGACAGAGGGCTCCCATCAGTAGGCACCTCTTGATTTGGTTTCGAACTGTGCTGAATTGTGGGAGCGAACCAGGCGGCCTACGGTGTGGAGGAGAGGCTACCGGTGGACCAGGGGTGAAGAGCAGTCTAAGACTCTCCCAAAGTCCCAATATGTCTCCTGATGAGAGTGAGGGTGTGGATGTGACGAAGACGCGTCGCCTCGTGACCCAAATTGTTGTTCGACCGTTCCCACGGATGTTGGGTCCTGTCTTGTGATGGAGGTTGAAGGCTATCGGTGGGTGATTATCTAGATATAGATGATCCGGTTAGATTGGTTCTTTAAGAGTGATGTCTTCTTCTAGTGTTCCTTTTCTGGTTTAAGGGGCCGTGTGAGGTCAGCGTTGAGACCCGGGCTAGGGTACTTCGTGTTCCTTGTTTGGTTGTCGGGGTATCCTATATCGGGACCTCATGCTGCTCTCCCAAGGTTTCTTTTCCCAGTCAAGGGATACCCTGGAAGCATCAGCTGGTGATGGATCAAGTGCGAGTTTGGATGGAGCTTTTGGCCTTTCTGGGCTATGTGATTGTGATGAAGGTATATCTGTGGACCCGGGTAAGACGCTTGCTATGTCGAATTGGCGTAGGCCGTCGAACCCCGCAAGGATTCGGAGTTTCCCGAGTTTGGCGGATTATTGCAGGATGTTTGACGAGGGACTCTCGAAGATAGCTGTTCCTCTTAACCGCCTTACTCGGAAGGATGTCCGGTTCGAGTGGTCCCCGTCTTGCGAGGAGAGCTTCCTGGAGTTTACTCGGAGGCTCACCTCAGCGCCAATTCTTACCTCTCCGTCTTGGAGTGGTGGGTTCGTAGTTGGGTAAAGGTGTGTCCACGATCCTGCTCACGTCATCCCGTTCGAGCCGCTCGTCTCTGAGCCGGACAGTCATTCGTGGAGCAGTCGATTGAGATCATGGACCGCCGCGTGAGGAGGCTCTGCACCAAGGCCGTCCAGTTGGTCGAGGTGCGATGGCAGCACCGTTTCGGTGTCGAGGACACTTGGGAGCTCAAGGATGCCAGGTGTGACGCGTATCCGCATCTTTTCCCCTCCTAGATGTTTTTGCATATTTTGAGGACAAAATTTCCTAAGGGGGGAAGAATGTTATATATGTGTCACTTTTAGCCTGCTGGTAACCGTTGGAGCGTTCTGGCAGTTTTTCATTTTTTTCGGTTTTCGATCGGAACCGCTAATTTTTGGACTGTTAGCTATCGTCCTGAGTTAGAGAACTCCGATTGAAAATCTAACTGCATATTTGGTGTCCTGGTGCCATTTTAGGCCTCTCACGAAAATTTCATCGAATTCCGGTAACGTTTCCGAAATTTCACAGTTCCGGGGCGTATCCGGGTATTTTAAGTGACTCGCTATATAAGTGAAATCTAAAATCTGATTGGCACTATTCATCATCCCTACCAAAAAGCTTTCTCTCTCCCCTTCTCCATTTTTCAAGCTTTTGAGCCCCTTAGAGCCCTCAAAGCTTAAAACCTAAAGCATAAGAAGTGTAGATCGGGTCCCGATCTACACCCCGGTGCTTTCAAATCCGGATTCCGGCGAGTTTTGCCCCTCCATCCCCCCTCTCTTCTTCCCTGATTTGGGCCATTTCGAAGGCCGAGAGAGATCCCGGCGTTGGAGGCCTTTGGGGAAAGGTTTCGGTGCGCGGAGAGCTACCGGACATCCCTTCCTCCCCTTGATCTTGACGGACGGTCGCGCGACGACCCGATCTCCGGTGAGTGGGACGATCCAACCCAGTTTGGGAGGCGTTACATGCATTTGGGCGTGTACCGTCCTCCCCTGGGCACCATAGTAAATGTTAACCTGTTTAATATGAAAAGCTATGAAAGCATGATAATCTGTAGTATGCATGCCACCCTAGATTTGTATGCTAGGGACTTATACCCTTGGGACCCGTATAAGAGCCATGCACCCTGTTATCATGTTTCCATTCTAGGAAAGCCCCGACCGATGCATGTTCCCATTTAGTTTATTTATTTAAATAAAATGCGAGCATGTGATTATTAGCCTGTTTTAGCGAATATCATAGGGGAGGGGCCTCGCGAGGACAGCGGTGAGACCCGGGCTAGGGTACTCCGTGTTCCTTGTTTGGTTGTCGGGATGTCCTATATCGGGACCTCACGCTGCCCTCCCAAGGATTCTTTCCCCGTTAATATTCCAACCTCGTTATAACTATTATGCATGTTCCCCGCATCTTGGTTATGCGCCCTAGAGGAATTATGAGGAATTCAGGACATTAGAGTTGGTAGGATGTGTTGTCTGCGGATCCGAGTGGATCATATGCGATGGATAGGCTGTTCTGTTCCCTTCGTTGGATCCGTGTAGAGACTACCCCGGCATTGGAAAGGTCGTCCCGTGCAGGGGCTCCCATCAGTAGGCGCCTCCTGATTTGGTAGAAGGACTGTGCTGAATGTGGGAGTGACCAAACGACCTACGGAGTGGGAGAGGCTATCGGTGGACCAAGGGTGACCAACAGCCTAGTCAATCCCAAGAGCCTAGGTCACCTATTGAGGGTGAGGGTGAGGGTATGGTGGGCCGGCGATGTGGCGACCCACTGGATTGTAAGTCCCAATATCCTTGGTCACCCATTGAGGGTGAGGGTGAGGGTGTAGCGGGTTGGCGGTAGCGACCCGTTGGTTTTGTGTAGTTAGTCCCAATATCCTTGGTCACCCATTGAGAGGTGAGGGTGAGGGTGTGGTGGGTTAGCGGTAGCGACCCACTGGATTGCGGAGTTGTTGCCATTTTGTGGCTTGAGTAATGTGATTGTGGATTAAATTATATCTGGTTGTGGTTAATATAAGCTGTGATGCATGGGTTGTGCTGTTCACTGAGCGTGTGGCTCACCCCTCGCATAATATTTTTCTCCAGTGTCATCTGAGTCGGATCTGGAGGAGGAGCTCCCTGAGGGACTTCATCAGTAGCGGAGTAGCGCCACGTCCCGCGAGTATCATAGGCTATCAGCATCCCTTTTGCTTGTATGTATTGTATTTCGTGCTTGGGCACGTGTTTGTGTTGTATTTGGATATCTTTGTATATATTGGCTGTCACAGGACATATGATTATGTATCGAGTTTGTAGTATGTTTTGATTATAGATTCAGTCTTTTAGCTTCCGCATTTGGTGTGTATATCATGTCAGCCCTGCTTTTGTCTGTGTTGTCATTTTAGATGTTGTGTGAGTATGTTATTGAACTCCTGTTTACTGATATCATATATACACTTGCCGCGTCCCGGGGTCGGCTGGCCCTGGGGCGTGACATTATGTGAGTGGATCGTTCTATCCAGCGGGTGGCAAGTGCAAGGTTGTCAGCAGTCCTAGAGTCATTTTATGTATTGTAAATCTTGCATGTTGCACAGGTTGTATTTTATTTGGACTAGACTTGGCTCTCACAGGATAGTGATTGTGTAATTGAGTTTGTAAATAATGTTTTTGGTTTACAAACATTGTTGATATCTTATGCTTCCGCTTTTCAGTCAGTTATCATTTATCTTTGCCTTGCCATCTTGTGTGTTGTTGTTGGAGTCTTTGTTGATCTCAGGTATTAATAGTTGATACTTTATATATTGTCGCATCTCGGGGACGGCCACTCTGGGGCGTGACAGGTTCTTCCTTGAGAACTTCTCGTAATCATGGCAAAGGCGTGGAAATCGAGATCATTGAAGATTTGCCACTGAAATCTTCTGTAGAAATCGAGGGAAAGCTGGCGTATGGAACATGATCCAGAGCCCAACTGGAGGATCCTCAGAGAGAGCCGCTACATACCTTCGACCGAAGCAATAGGATGGGGAACCGAACCCAGGCCATCTGTAGGCTCAACCACACCAGCAAGAAATCTCACCTCGGATGGCGCACGTCTCGGTTCCTCCAATCCAAGAAGCTCCCACCATGATCGGTCCGGATACTCCATCACCTGAGAGATGTCATCCATCTTGACCTCTTTGACATCCGGCCTGGGGGCATCCACCATCGCCTTCCAGGGACGGCACAGGTGGCGGCGGGAAGAATCCCAACCATATGGCATTCAGGGACACCAAACCCGGACCCGACGATCCTGCTAGTCGGAGATTTCACTCCGGGACATGCCAAGGACCAGTTCTGGAACCCTAGCCCGGCGAGAGATGTAGAAGGATGGGGACCGCCCGGAGGTTGAAGCCTTGACCTGATAGATCCAGCAGATCTCGGTCAAGCCAAGTTCAACCCCAGTCCTCCTTCCCAGCGTGACCACACACATCAAGATGCACTACACGTTGGGAACAACCGAGATAGGGTGGATGCCAAAGAAGTCAAGAAACTCTGCCACCAAGTGTGGAAGAGGAAGGGAAAGACCCCCATCCTTGAAATAGCTAGGATGGAGGAGAACGGAATCAAGATAAAGAGTGGGGACCACATCCTTAGCCAACTCATCAACCATGAAGTCTAAGGAGATGCCCAACTCTCTGTGAAGGGCTGCGGTAATAGCGGTTTTCTCCATGATAGTGGAAATATCCATGGAGCTTTCAAAGATCAAAAGGAAAGAACGAGATGGGATGAGGAGCGCCTTCCTCTCAACCCTTAAATACCGTCGAAGAGACGCTTCGAAAAGATGGCAGCAATTATTCGCTGTGGATATTGATACGCAATCAATGCCTCAGAAAGGGGTTTCACGAAAACCTAAGAGGCGCCGACGTTTGAGTTTTCTAAATGAGAAGACCACGGGAGGCCATGCGTTGACCTTGTAAATTAGTAATCCGGTTACTTTCTGTGCCTTCTTTTGTATAAATTTATTCAAGAAAATCAATAAAATCACTTACTTACCAAAAAAAAAAAAAAAGACCACGGGAGGCCATGCGTCATAAAAGCTGACACAACAAATCAGCCGTCAAATCTTGGACGGGTCAGAGAATCCCGAGGAGACAGGCGACTAGATCTTTGACCCCCGAAAGGGGCGGAGGCGAGTTGATTTTTCCTGATCTCCTGCTCTCTCGACAATTCAAAAGAACAAGGGAGGGGGCATCTGTGGAGGTAAAAATCTACACCACGACACGTGTCAGGCCAGGACTGACGTGTCATAGCAAGACGGATATGGGTCATGCGTGGGAGCCATAAATCTGAGTCCGGATTCTTAGCCATGATGATATTCCCAAAATGCGTTGGCACGACTAGATCCAGTGTCTAGTCGAATAGTCAAAGCATCTCGCGGAAGAATACCACCTCGAGTAGTTAAGGCGCGACCAGACTAGGGGTTTGGTTGAACGACCTTACTCCTCGCGCACGAGCAGGGAAGACACGACCAGACAAGAGGTTTGGTCGGGCGATCTTCCATCTTGCAAATGCACTCGAAAGATGTAACAGATAAACGAGTAGGCCAAGAGGCCCCGAGCAGATTGGAGAAACGGTCAGAAGACTACCAACGCCTGTAACTGCCAAGTTTGCAATTAAAGCCCACTACCTATGAAACGTGGGTAATCAAGGGTTCAACGTGGAGCGTAAACATGGGGAACGTTTCCCTAGAAAAAAGCCCACTAAACACTTAGTGGCAAGGGGGTTACAAGGGTAATTAAGGAACTACGTATGACTTGATCCCTAAGGGGTACGTAGGCAGCCTATAAAGAGGTCGCGCGATAGCACTCTAAAGGCCTAGTCGGTCGTTGTGACAGAAAAAGACAGATTCAAGCTACCAAATTAATTTTTTTTTCCACAAAAAGTCCAATACAATTTTTAATCACACTTCTACAAATTTAATTGTAGGGAAATTATCCTCCTCACCAGTTAATTCTAGCATTCAAATTCTCATTTATACTAGCCATCCAAATATTCATTTTGACGCTATTCTAATTAAGTCCCACTTATTCTGGGCCACATTCTAGAACCAAATGAGGGCAAACTGTGTTATTGGGGTGGACTTGTCGACCTAATCCCATGTTTAGATACATAATAAGACTTATTCCCGGGTATACAGTTATATTAGCACAAGTGGATATAGCAGTGAATAAGTGATTTTGTGATTGATTGTATTTTGAATTATTCTTGTAGGAAGAAGTGTTAATAAAGTTTTTGTTGTTTGGATAAAATGTGAAAAAAATGTGGATAAGGAGTTATAAAAAATAAAAAAAATGATGATAGTTGATTTGACATGTGATTTATAAGAGATGATGACAGTTCATTTGACAGTGGACACACATATTCTTTGTATGGAATAATCTGGAATAATTTTAATTCCAAGGGTTTGATGAAATCCATATACCATTTTGTACTAATTTATTCTAATATAGGTTATCTCAGTATATTCACTGTATCCAAACACCAAAAATTACTTATTCTACTTTATTTTGGGTTATTCTGTGATCTATTCCCATATCCAAATGGAGGCTTCCGTTTGAAAACACGTTTGAAAAATAAGATTTTGAATAAAGTGGTTTAAATGGACTTGATTCCTTGAATATGTATTTTGTGTGCTTTATAAAAAACAAAAAATTTTATATTAAATGATGTAAGTAGCTTTTTAATTAAATCTATTTTTTAAAATACATTTCACAACATTTTTTAATTTTCTATTTAATTAAATGCGAAATAACCTTTTTTTTAAGCAATATCAAACGGGGCAAAAAAAAATCTGAATTTTCAACGGTAGGTGGCGGTGAAGGGCTCAGATTTGCATCTCCAATGTTCGGTCGTGAGAGAAATCAGAAGCCTCCTCGCACCTGACTTTATAAACCAGACCTCGTTGGAATCTTTGGACAGCTCATATATAGCTAATAACAAAATCTGTCCTAACATGGAAGAATTTTTAATTTGAACCTTTGACCTTCAAGCCTCCGAACCATAACACAGTCTCTCAGCTACCATGGTAAATCTGACACATCCGACGGTGATCATCGCGGACTTAAGTTGTGGAATATTGATGGACGACCCAAAAACTCCGGAGAGCAAGGAGGGGTGCCATGAAATTTTCATAGATGCTTTCATGACGATGGAGATCGGCACAACTGACCCTCCGAATGCGAAGGACTTCGGAGGAGTCACAAAGCAAGGTAATATAATCACAATTTTTTCTTCTCCTTTCCTTTTTTTCGGGTTGCGCATGTTTAAACAAACAGAGTTGGAGCACATAATTTGAGGTCCCAAAAGCTCATTCAAACATTTATTTTGAATGAATCTATGTTGCTGATAGGATCCGGTGTATTAGTATTAATATAATCACACCCTACATCTAGATAGTTAAAAAGGATTGCATTTGTATGTTTTGTGAACTTAAAATTTTTCTTTTGGTTTTAGGATCACATTTTTATTTATTTTATTATTAATTTCATATTTTGTTCTTTGAGTTGGGAGAACAGATCAGATGTTTGAAGTAGATGATGAACAGAATACGCATTTATCATTTTTATTGTAAAATTTTAAATTTTTATAATTGTAATTAAGTAAAAAGAAAGGGTGCATGTTATATTTGGGGCTAGAAATGGTGCTATCTTAATTTTTTCTTATACATTTGACAATATGACAACTCAATATTTCTTATAAAAGCACTATTATATTAAACCCATTTTACAACCTCATTTACAGTCGGCCACCGATATTCCCACCTACATAGTTATTCAACCCACCCCTCTCAAAAAGTCAGAATATAAATTTTTTAAAGAGTGACCCCACCCTGATCCATTCGACTATGTGAAGTCGTCCATTATGTGACAGGTTGACATCACATAGTCGAACTGATCAAAGAGATATAAGGCCCTTTTTGTAGTCCATTCGACTTTGTGAAGTCGTTCATTATTTCACAGGTCGACATCACAGAGTCGAACCAGTTATAGAGACCTAAAGCTCTGTCTACGGCCTATTCGACTTTGTGTTTTGAACAATGTGTTCGCGTGTTATAACATTCTCAATGAAATGATATCTTCAAACGATGGTGCGTTGTTCAATATCATGAAGGATAGATCACATGATATAGTGTTTGGATATCTCTTTATGGTATCGTCCATTATGTCACATGTTGAATGGGCCGTAGAGAGTGCCTTAGGTCTTTGGGATCAGTTCGACTATGTGATGTCAACCTGTGACATAATGACAATGTTTTAAAAATCGAACCGTTCAATGAACAAAAAAAATGAATGAGTCAAGGGTCATTGGTTCAACTGTTAGGTCAACCAAATTTGAACTATGACATAATTATAATATAATAATTTTTTTAATCATCGTTACTAAATAAAAATATAAAATATTTTAGAAAATTTTTGCATAAATGTTTTACTTAACATCATACTTGACGATTTCACAAAGTCGAATGGATTACATGAGAGCGTTAGATTTTTGTGACATGTTCGACTCTACAATGTCGAACGGAGTATATAACTGACGACTACACAAAATTGAATGGGTAGCAGAGATGACTTAGGTCTCTGTGACCAGTTCGACTATGTGAAGTCACCTGTGACATAATGGAGGACTTTACAAAGTCGAATGGGTCAGGTGGGTTCACCTCTTAAAAAATCACATTTTTTTTTAAAGGGTTGGGTTGAAGAACCCCGTGGGTGAATATCGGTGCCCTTTACAATCTCATACACCTTGTTAGCCACCTAGATTCATTGTAACGAAGTATATAGCTCGTTAGAAATTTTTTGACAAACATATATGCAAAAAAGTAATCCATACAATTCATTTGAGTATATACTTTATGTTTTACTTTTTATAAATATTTATTCACATCTTATTTATTTTTTATCCACAATTTATTCATTATATATCAACTAAACAACGAAAACTTTATTATAACCCTTTTCAAGGAGAATAACTAAAAATACAATCAAACAAAAAATTGATTTATTCTTTATCTATATTTGAATAGTTATCTATTCTATAATAGCTTATATCACTATCCAAATGGGCCAAACGGGACTAAAAGAATTAAAATGGATAGTAACTATATTTAAGATAGGAACGTGTCTGCGTCTAACATTTTTTTTTTGGAAAATGTTATTTTCAGTTTGTTTTACCAACAAAAACTCAAAACATATATATTTTTATTTTTTTAAAATAATAAATATCATTTAATGAATTATATGCTTTGATAAAAAAACGTACATCTCTCCATTTCAAATTGAATGAACTCATTTTTAGAAAGTGTAAGAAAATATTTAATGAGGTATATACAACATCTAACGAAACACATACTTCACTAGATTTCTAACAAGGTATATAAGATTATATTTTAGTTTTAGAAAAAAACTGAATGTAACAACACGCTTTTTTTTCCTCATAACGGGCTTTTTGGGCCGGCCCAAATATGTTTATCAATGGTTTGGACCCGAGAGGAACACCTGACTTTAACAACCCATTCCGCGGTGCCTTGAAAGCGTGGCCACTGCGCGTATGGAATGCGGGTCGCAACTTCCTCTTGCAATTCCCGAACGAATCCCATTTTTTTCCATAAAACCCCATGGCGCGAGCATATGACTTGCAATTCTCCGATAATATTTTTTGGTCTCAAAAAGTTTCCATTCTTTTAGGGTCGTTTTATCTGAAGACAAACCAGACAGATCCTCTCTACGAAGAGGTAACTCCCTCCCTCCCTCCCTCTCCCTCTCTCTCTCTCTCTCTCTAGGATATATCAAATTCAATGGTGAATGTAATGATTAGGTCTTCTTATATACGTCGTGTACTTGTGTTTACTTTACCAGGATTTGATAAGATGAAGAAAATGGTGAAGGAGAGGGAAGGTGGAAATTAAGTGGGATCGCGAGAACCACATACATATTTTAATTGGTAAACGAGCGGGGCCTTGTTCTTTCAAAGGGTTCTTCTTATTGCTCTTTGTGCTTTCATATTAACTTATTTTTCTTGATTTGTCTAAATGGGCTTTCTTTCATGGATCCAAAGTAGTGAAGAGCATCAAAAGATAGCATTAAAAGCATTTTACCTTGTGAAGACATGCCAAACGAAGATCCTGAGGTTCTCTTCCTCTCATTGCCTTTTTTTTAATCTCCATTTCAATTTACATGATATGTCTATGTTTTTGTTCTTCCCTACAATATGGTTTCAAAGAATTTTCATGGCAAACTTTCAGGATCAATGGATATCGCCTTTTGTGGAATTGGAGAAGATAAAGTTTACACTGGCATGTTTGATATCTGGAATCTCATCATACTTGATGATAATGCTCACGTTAATCATAAATGAAGGGTCGCCAATGGCGTACAAGTTGTGCCTTTTATCATCATTCCTCTCTTTTCTGTTGGGCAACATCGCGATTTCTTTGATTAAGCTCACACCAAATCCGATGGATTTCAACACTGCTGTTACTGTTCTTGTGGGGCTCGGCTCCTCAACCTTGATATCTTCTATGATGATCATAACATATCCAGTTTACAATATGCTTTCGGATATGGTTTCGTTGCTAATTTTTCTGTCCGAGCAGCCCAGCGTGCTTTCCACTACTTTGAATCAGACCATATTTATAGGGCACGTACGGGAATGAATCATCTGCTTGTTTTATTGTAAGTGTTTATTTTGTGTTTAAATCAATCAGACCATATTAAATTAATAAAATAAAATAGATCTATTTATCACACATGGATTCATTCATGATGTGATATATTTACAATTGTTTGGTTTTAACAATAATGGTGTGGCAACTTCACAATGAAAGTTAAGCAAGACACAAATATATAAAAACAAGTAGAGGATCTCATTCCCACATTTACACAGTCTCATTTAGTTTGTAGTTCTTTACACATTCAATGAGATATATCTTAGGGTGCGTTTTGTTGTGCTATTGTAAAATTGATTAATTAGGAAGCTCACTCCCTCCCAAGCTTTTGAAAATCGTAGTTTTTGGATATTATTTGCATGAAATATATCTGTAAGAAGCTGTTATAGTAAAACTGTTCAGTTGCATGATTATAGAAGCAGCTTTTTACAAATGTAAAAACTGTCAAATCATGCGACCAAACATTGCGTTAGGTAGCGTTTGGTAGTGAGTTTGTAAAGCTGTGATTAGACATAAGTTAGTTTTGAATTTTGTTTTCCACCACTCTTTAATGTAGCTGGCTTTAAGAAATCATGTTTGGCAAAGGATTGATAGGTTATAAATCAACATTTGAAAACTCAATTTTGTTCAGAAAGAAAGCTCTCCCATTATGTGATGAGAGTGAAAAACCTAAAATACTCAAACTAAATACATGTCCCTCACACATCCCATCTTTTGATTCTACGATATCCTAACCCGGCCCCCTTTCTTTTCCCTCTCTGTCTATGATTATATTTGGTATTCATTTTGTTATCCCCATTTTTTTATATTCTTATCTTTAACTTTGCATTTGGATTACATGATATAAAATATGAGATAACTTTAAAAAAAAATTAAAATACCAAGTTTACCCTTTCTATTAAATGGGCATTAATATTATTGGTTTTGGTCTTATGAATTTTTTGTTTTGGTTTTTTTTGGAAGGGAAGTTATAAGTGTTGTCCATGTTTTACAAAATGAGGTTAAAAAATGGTGATAAAGTCTATTCCACCTTTTATCTAGAACAAAATATCCCTATTTTTTTTTCAAAATACCGACAATTGTCCATGTTTTGTTCTTTTTTTTATGACATATGGGATAACATGTGATTTAACCTAATTATTTTCTTATCCCAACCCCTTATCCCAATGCCAAACCAGGCCTTTTGTGTGTAGCTCTGAGGATAATGCAGGGATTCTCTTGGTTTTGATGGTTGAGATCAGATGAATTGCTTCATTTGGGGTCTTTGTTTGTGCGAGAGAGAGATGAGAGAGAGAGAGAGAGAGAGAGAGAGACGGAGTTGCAGTTAGGGTTGAACATGTGTGAGGGAGACAAGGGAAGGGACATGTGCGGCACTTGTTTTTGAGGGGGGAGAGATGATAGATTTTCTGGTAATTAGTATTTAAATGTTTGAAATTTCGGTGAAACCCATGGGTAAACTTGTCATTTGACCTCACATTTTACTGGGTTTTCAATCCAGTGATTTGAAGAAGCTCATCTGGGAAGCTTTTTGAAACCGGGTTTTTTGGGAAAATTTAACTCACAATCGCAGGCGGCTGGTTTTGAAAACTCAAGGGAAAAAAATGTTGTTTGGGTTGCATCTTAACCCATTTGAGCTCTCCGATCACAATCACACCCCTCAACGTGATACCAAACACTACCTTAGTATATCATCACAATAGTGCATCATAGTTTTAAATATATTGTTAATCATACTAAAGATATATCAGGATATTGTTATAATTCAAATTATTCTTTCATTGAAAATATGTTTTTTTTCTTGCAATATTATCCATCAGTTACTTCATGTAGACATGTATAAAATAGGAGATTAATTACTTGTTTTGCTTTCCGTAGGTTTAGCTTAAAATTAAGACTATCGGCAGGGAAAACTAGGTGAGGTTTAAGGAGCGACATAAGGTGTGTAGCATAAAAATTTATCATATTCCTGCTAGTAACAAATGTCATGATCTATCAAAATGTGGACATCATGTGCAGCGGATTCTCTATAGAAATTTAAATGACTTAATATTTTACATGTTGAACTTCAATGTCAAGTGTAACTGTGGTAGGGATTTGTCAAAAGCAATGAGCTATAAGACGAACAAAAGATTGGAAACAATGTTTTAATTTTTTTTCTTATAGTTTCTGAAATACGTGGGATGCTACAGAAAATATTTTTTTGAAGTAAAACTTTGACTGTTTATAATTTAACAAAACAATTACAAAGGATCCGGATATTGAGCTAAGGAGAGGAGAGATTACAGAAGATAATGTAAATAATCTGTGACACCCCACATTTACCTAATCGTTTTATCGGACGGTAAATGCGTCGCTACTAAATTTAATCTAAATACAAGACCAATATTTGCAGCTCTTTTTTTTTTTTATGATAACAATATAACAAAACAGATGATAATAAATATAAATAATATCCAATGTTTTTAAATCACCAATGGTCTTACAAAATATCAGAGTTTTGCGGAAACAAGATACTAAAAGGAAATACACAATAAACCACCCATGTGGAGCCATCTAAACTGAACAAACCCAAATAGTCGATCGTGACTATAATTCACATTTGAACCACTACTTCGAAGATATTCATGAAAGATGCGAAAAGCCCAAACTTCAATTTGATCCTCGAAATATGCGATACCTGGTTATGAAACAACCAGCCCATATCGAAAAGGGTGAGCAATTAACTCAGTGAATAAGCCCATTGACAAATTACTTCACGTGACAGTTATATATAAAAATAAGTTATATAAAATTCAGAATTTCTTTTAATAAATCTTTTATTTTATTAAATCGATTTAAAATCATGAACTTAAAAAAAAACATTTTAATGCAAGCACATGGCCCAATCCTTGGCCCACACAAGAAAAAGCATGAGAGTTAAATGATACAATCATATATATACATAACATAAAGTTATATTAAAAACAAGAATTTCCTTTAATAAATCAATATAAATTCATGAGCTAAAAAAAAATATATATTTTAAAGCAATCATGTGGCCCAATCCTTGGCCCACGTTGTAGAAATCATGAGGTTTAAATGATATGACCGGATCGGGTTCTCAATCGGAAGAACCGTTTCCTCAAAATAGGTGTGCCAAGCCCCAAGCGACTAAATCGCTCAAAAAGCTCCCTCGAGGAGACGTCGGATCTAGAAGACGCTGATGGGTCGCCGCTGCCATCACTACGAGAACACCAGCACAGGATGCCTCGGTTGCTGCAAACTCCAAACAAAGGAATCCGCCGCTACAAGGAATGCTTTACCACACCCCTCATCGATCTTGGAACTCTTCGAGTCCTAGACCTTCCTCCCCAAAGGCGAAATACAACGGGGGGACTTATTCTTGAAATATGCTATGATGTGCATCTTAATAAAATCACCTAGGACTAGGTTGTCTCCACTAGTCCTAAATTTTTCCAAAAATATCAAAAATGATAATCCTTAATCCAAATATTATTTCAAAAACATAAGCATTAGAAAATGTATTACATTAATTCTTGAAACATGAATAGCATAATACATGCTATTTTAAATGACATAATGAATGAATTAAATCATGCAATTTTATTTAATAAAAATGCAATTTGACCAATATGAAAAAAATATCCAAATCATGCAAATTTATCACAATAAATATCATTGGCATATGAAATTCAACGTTATAGAGCAAAAGCTCACACGAAATAAATCGATAAGCCCACTCACCTCGAATGGACCCTAGGTCCGGAGAATGAAGCCCGCAACAAAATTTACAACCTAGATGAACCAAATAAATTATTAATTAAAACCTATAATTCAAGCCTAGACCTAATTTCTCTAATCATAATCAATAGGTATAAATCTTTATACCCAATGAGCTAAATTTATCTCATATAAATCATACAAAAGAAAATATAATAGAACCTAAGAAGAAGAATAAAAACCTATTTACCATCTAACCAAACACTAAAAGACAAAACCAGAAAAGATAAAACACAGAAAAAGACAATATCCAGAAAATTCAAAATAATAATAAAATAACAAAAATTGATATAATAACATGAAAACATACATTTTTCTCTATAAAAAAAACTATTAATTAGTAAAAGTTGAAAACAAATAAAACTTATCATCTTATGGATTTGTATAAATCATAAACCTAGCTTTATTAAAGAAAATTCAATTTTAATAATCTAACTTAGATCTAATAATAATAAATAATAGATCAAAACCCTTGTTTTATAAAAATATAAGAATCTAACAATATGAACATATGTATATCAAAACTCTAATTTGATAAAAACACAAAATCCCATAACATAAAAAAAAATATTTAATTCTTAAAATAATTAATAAATCAAAACCCTATTTTTTATTAAAAGCTCAAAAATCCAAATACCTAAGCATGGATCTAATAAATAATAGGAAAATCAAAAGGTAAAAAGAAAAGATATATTAAATACCTTTTTTTTCTCTCTCTAACTCCTTTCTCTCTCCGCTCTCTCTCTCTCCCAAACTCTTCGGCACCTCACATCTCTCTCTCTCTCTCTCTCATATATACATATTTATCTAATCTAATATTCTCATTTGATTTCAATTTAAATTTAAAAAGTGGTTATTAGAAAGATTTGAAAGGATATGCACAAAAAAAGAATATATGAATAACCAAAATAAGAAATGACAACTAAGGAAATCATAAATTTTATATTTATTATATCATATATGTAATAAAACAAATCAAATCAAATATACAATATCAATTGCAACACAATTATGTAAGATATACATATTTTAGGCGTGAAAAACATTGATTAGAAAATCATTGCAGAAACGGAGGCGTGGAAACATTATACAATGGCCTTTGAATTTTTTCTGATTTACAAATAGGTCCCTATACGAATTGCAGTCTATAATAGAAAAATTCAAGATTAAAAAACTAGATCCCTGAAAATCAATAACAATGAAATCTCAAAACTTAATCATTTGAGCTCTAAAATTTTATAAATTGTAACCATTTAAAATCTTGAAAATCTTCGAAAGAAAATATATACAATTTTTAAAATTAACAAATAGTATTTAAAATTGCAAACTAAAATGGGCCCATAAGGATACACTAAATGGGCCAAAACTTAAAAACACACAAAATACACTAATTTTAATTCAAATATCCTATATTTATATATTTAAATCAAATATATAAAGAAGAGAAAATGCACAGGTGTTACATACTTCCCCCCTTTAGGAATTTAGTCCTCTAAATTCAGGGGAGAACACAAAATAAAAGATATATGACATTCAATGATAGCAATCATCCAACCAATAGCTGTAAGGGTAGTCTTACAATTTTAACTCATAACAACATCAATACAATCATTTCACTAGTAGGGTTACACGTCCGTGTAATACCTAACAAGCACAATAATATAGAAAATGGTATAAGAATCCAAGTTATACCCCACAAACAATCAAACAAATGTACATCCATACAATAATTATATAAGTCGGCTTACAAATCCAACTCATACCCAACAAGCTCAATAATACAAAAAATGGTATAAGATTCTAACTTATACCCCACAAACGATATTCAATTAAATGCACAAGCAAAACTATCAATGCTCTGCATTAAAGTTTCAATCAATATCAATACAAGTGACATACAATCACACAACAAAATAATCATATAAATTATACCCACAATTCTTCCGCTGCGCCACTCTGCTAGTGACCCAAATCACAAGTGGATGAACTTATACATCACAAACAATGACAACAATCATTTGCAATAATTAAACGTATATGTCAAATCCACCCATTCTTCACATCATAGGTGTTATAACTCATACAACATAAGCAAAAGGCAAACAATACAATAAAAATATACAAGTCAAGCTCACCCATGTCCCATACTATGGGTGATTCGATTTGTACGGAACAAGCAAAGACATTACAAGCAACCAAATGCATAAGCCAAGCCCACCTATGTCCCATACGATAGGTGGTCCAACTAATACAATGCAAACTTGACAATAGCAAAAACAATCACGTCAAACAATTTCATACATAATTGTACAAGTTAGGCTCATCTACGTCCCATACCATAAATGATCAAACTTGTACCGTCAGCATAGGGGCAATAATAATGACAACAAGATAAAACTAAAGATATTTACAATCTTTAGAATTTATCTATATAAGAAAACCATCTGCTGACATGGACATTCACGGATTGATTGAACCATCTGTGACATTATACAAAACGTGAAAAGCATCCTAATAAAATTGTGGGTACATGGCCATATTGAACAATTTGAAAATATCAGTTGTTAAGATATGCCTCTCATGTGAGCATGCTTCAACGTATATTTAGTATGAGCTATCATCCACCACATATGCTCTTACATAGAATATCCACTAATAAGAATGCAAATCCTATATGCATCAATCCTAATTGACCCAACTCATCCTAAGCTTCAAAGGAATGACTCTCATATTGGCTTATCTTGAGGCTCTAAGAAAATAATAATTTACAATGAACCAAAATAACTAAGCTCTATAAGATAGGGTATCCAAAAACTCAGGTGGGATATCCTAAGACCCAATAATGCAATCTAAACTCTTAAAAATATAACTAGATTGACATGCGTGATAAATGCATATGAACCTGAATTTACAAGATGTAATTATAATATCGAAATGCATAGCATAATGTAGAAAAGTAATTAGCATATTAAATATTGTATATATAAAATAAAACCTTCATGATAAACACGTATAAATAATGTATTAAAAGAATTTAAAGCTCATTCCATTTAATATATAGCACAATAAATTTGTAAACCATGTAAAATATATATATAGTTACGTTGCAAAAAAAAAATAACGTAACAAATATGTAGAGAGTTGAATTAAGAAAGATCTAGTAATATCTTTATTTTTGAATTATTAAGATTTGAATATATCGATATGATTTACTTAAATTTGACTTTGAAAACTAAAAATATAATTACAATTTATATAAATATGATTTGAAATCTTTCATTTAAATAAATAAACATGAGTAACCGCTAAATTTATGGCAAGGTAAAAACGTGTATATATATAAAAATATATGGGTCACTTCCCCTTTAATAAGAAATCAATAGATTTAGGCTCTAGGGTAACCAAAATAATCAAATAATTTTTTTTTTTTATATATAGACCAATATAATCTCCTTAGGATGATCAAACTTAAGTCCTAAACTTCACAGGCTAACCAAGCTTAGGCTTATGGAAAATCAAGAATAAGATCGATAGAAACACAATATCACGATCATGAGAAGACATGACAATTCATCTGGAAATACCTCAAGAAATTAAGATACAATAGGAGTGTCATACTAAGGCCTTCAAGTACCATGATGGCTAGATATCCTTCGCATTTATCTAATCTCTGAGCATGAGAGAAAGACGAATATGATCGTATATGATCCACCAAAACCCCCAAAGCGGAACGATTGTCAGTTGGGAATACGAAAGGTCACAACTTTTGAAAAACAATCAACACTTGCATGGAAGACTAACAACAAATCCATGCCAAAGATAACTTTGAAACCAAGAATATCGAGAATGAAGAGATTAGTAAGCATCTAATGCCCATTGATCTGAACCAAGCAAGAGAGAAAGCGAACCTTGGTGACAACTTGTTCACCAACGACAATTGGTTATGTGAAGTGTAGACATCGATTGTAAACTTCTTTACTAAAGTTTTGCAAATCCAATAAAGTGAATGAATGTGCGGAACCCTAAAAAGAACATACGTTGAATGACCTGTAATAGAGACAACACTACAATCCCTTACTATCATAAAAAAATCCTAAATGAAATAACAAACGTCACAAATAATGACACCCTTTTTTTTCTAGACAAAACCCTAACCTAGGCTCCGACAGGACGTGGCTCTGATACCATCTGTAACGCCCCACATTTACCTAACCGTTTATCGGACGGTAAATGCGTCGCTACTAAATTTAATCTAAATACAAGACCAAAATTTGCAGCTCTTTTTTTTTTTATGATAACAATATAATAAAACAGATGATAATAAATATAAATAATATCCAATGTTTTTAAATCACCAATGGTCTTACAAAATATCAGAGTTTTGCGGAAACAAGATACTAAAAGGAAATACACAATAAACCACCCCTGTGGGAGCCATCTAAACTGAACAAACCCAAATAGTCGATCGTGACTATAATTCACATTTGAACCACTACTTCGAAGATATTCATGAAAGATGCGAAAAGCCCAAACTTCAATTTGATCCTCGAAATATGCGATACCTGGTTATGAAACAACCAGCCCATATCGAAAAGGGTGAGCAATTAACTCAGTGAATAAGCCCATTGACAAATTACTTCACGTGACAGTTATATATAAAAATAAGTTATATAAAATTCAGAATTTCTTTTAATAAATCTTTTATTTTATTAAATCGATTTAAAATCATGAACTTAAAAAAAAACATTTTAATGCAAGCACATGGCCCAATCCTTGGCCCACACAAGAAAAAGCATGAGAGTTAAATGATACAATCATATATATACATAAAATAAAGTTATATTAAAAACAAGAATTTCCTTTAATAAATCAATATAAATTCATGAGCTTAAAAAAATATATATATTTTAAAGCAATCATGTGGCCCAATCCTTGGCCCACGTTGTAGAAATCATGAGGTTTAAATGATATGACCGGGTCGGGTTCTCAATCGGAAGAACCGTTTCCCCAAAATAGGTGTGCCAAGCCCCAAGCGACTAAATCGCTCAAAAAGCTCCCTCGAGGAGACGTCGGATCTAGAAGACGCTGATGGGTCGCCGCTGCCATCACTACGAGAACACCAGCACAGGATGCCCCGGTTGCTGCAAACTCCAAACAAAGGAATCCGCCGCTACAAGGAATGCTTTACCACACCCCTCACCGATCTTGGGACTCTTCGAGTCCTAGACCTTCCTCCCCAAAGGCGAAATACAACGGGGGGATTTATTCCTGAAATATGCTATGATGTGCATCTTAATAAAATCACCTAGGACTAGGTTGTCTCCACTAGTCCTAAATTTTTCCAAAAATATCAAAAATGATAATCCTTAATCCAAATATTATTTCAAAAACATAAGCATTAGAAAATGTATTACATTAATTCTTGAAACATGAATAGCATAATACATGCTATTTTAAATGACATAATGAATGAATTAAATCATGCAATTTTATTTAATAAAAATGCAATTTGACCAATATGAAAAAAATATCCAAATCATGCAAATTTATCACAATAAATATCATTGGCATATATAGAGCAAAAGCTCACACGAAATAAATCGATAAGCCCACTCACCTCGAATGGACCCTAGGTCCGGAGAATGAAGCCCGCAACAAAATTTACAACCTAGATGAACCAAATAAATTATTAATTAAAACCTATAATTCAAGCCTAGACCTAATTTCTCTAATCATAATCAATAGGTATAAATCTTTATACCCAATGAGCTAAATTTATCTCATATAAATCATACAAAAGAAAATATAATAGAACCTAAGAAGAAGAATAAAAACCTATTTACCATCTAACCAAACACTAAAAGACAAAACCAGAAAAGATAAAACACAGAAAAAGACAATATCCAGAAAATTCAAAATAATAATAAAATAACAAAAATTGATATAATAACATGAAAACATACATTTTTCTCTATAAAAATAAACTATTAATTAGTAAAAGTTGAAAACAAATAAAACTTATCATCTTATGGATTTGTATAAATCATAAACCTAGCTTTATTAAAGAAAATTCAATTTTAATAATCTAACTTAGATCTAATAATAATAAATAATAGATCAAAACCCTGGTTTTATAAAAATATAAGAATCTAACAATATGAACATATGTATATCAAAACTCTAATTTGATAAAAACACAAAATCCCATAACATAAAAAAAAAATATTTAATTCTTAAAATAATTAATAAATCAAAACCCTATTTTTTATTAAAAGCTCAAAAATCCAAATACCTAAGCATGGATCTAATAAATAATAGGAAAATCAAAAGGTAAAAAGAAAAGATATATTAAATACCTTTTTTTTCTCTCTCTAACTCCTTTCTCTCTCCGCTCTCTCTCTCTCTCCCAAACTCTTCGGCACCTCACATCTCTCTCTCTCTCCCTCTCTCTCTCTCTCATATATACATATTTATCTAATCTAATATTCTCATTTGATTTCAATTTAAATTTAAAAAGTGGTTATTAGAAAGATTTGAAAGGATATGCAAAAAAAAAAGAATATATGAATAACCAAAATAAGAAATGACAACTAAGGAAATCATAAATTTTATATTTATTATATCATATATGTAATAAAACAAATCAAATCAAATATACAATATCAATTGCAACACAATTATGTAAGATATACATATTTTAGGCGTGAAAAACATTGATTAGAAAATCATTGCAGAAACGGAGGCGTGGAAACATTACACAATGGCCTTTGAATTTTTTTTTATTTACAAATAGGTCCCTATACGAATTACAGATAGGTCCCTGCAGTCTATAATAGAAAAATTCAAGATTCAAAAACTAGATCCTTGAAAATCAATAACAATGAAATCTCAAAACTTAATCTTTTGAGCTCTAAAATTTTATAAGATTGTAACCATTTAAAATCTTGAAAATCTTCGAAAGAAAATATATACAATTTTTAAAATTAACAAATAGTATTTAAAATTGCAAACTAAAATGGGCCCATAAGGATACACTAAATGGGCCAAAACTTAAAAACACACAAAATACACTAATTTTAATTCAAATATCCTATATATATTTAAATCAAATATATAAATAAGAGAAAATGCACAGGTGTTACATAATCTGTACGTCCTATACAAAAAACATAGCATGAATGGATTTTCGGTTAAGATATATTACAACATTGAATATCAAGTAGTGATCAACTGGTTTGAAGTGGAAAAAAAATATGAATCCAATTTCGTTGAAGCGAAAAAATATCGATATGTGCCAATCAGTTGAGGAGATGGTTTTTAGGGTTCTCCAGGTGAGGAAACAGGATAGTAGCGTTTGAAAACACATTGAAAAAAAATAAGATTTTGAATAAACAGTGCTGCTACCTGTGGCCCAAAAAATTAGGCCTCATTGATGAGCCCCAATAGCTGGCACTCTCCTATTGGTTTATTGTTTGACTTTTTCAAATAATAAAAAAGACAATGGCATTACTACTCTTCAGAGGTTTTTAAAAATTGGTTTCAACTAATTATACCATCATTAATTCCACATAACAAAATCCCTAAAAACGCGGATCATTGAAACTTCCCCCATTGAACAAATTTCAAAAAAATTTATGACCTAGGTTTTCCGAATTGGGCAAATCTAGACGAATGAAAAAAAGAAAAATATTCCGGCGATCAACAGTTCATATCATCTAATTCTCATCCCCAAACAATGGCGAAGAAAAAAGAATTAGATTTCTTCCCACAATGAAACCTCACCGTCTCGGTTTTTTTTTTTTTTTGCGACATAAACAGGATCATTAGAAGACATTTTTGCACTTCTTGAAAAATGAAATAACTGATTTAAAAAATTAAATCAATTTAAAGACTGTGTTTCAGATACATGTATCTAAAATCCAAAATGATTATTTGTTTATCTAGGTTTGAGAAAAATAATATTTGATATTGTTCATTTGTTTTATGTTTTCCAGTGTATCTAGATTTGAGAAAAAAAATATTTGATATTATTCATTTATTTTAGATTTTCTTGTGCACATTGTTCATTTTCTGAGTTTGAAAAATAAATGATATAACGAATACAGTATTCGGATACATGTATGTGAAAATTAGAAACAAACATCAAAATCAGATACATGTATCTGAATTCGATATTTGTTTTCAGTTTCACCGATTAATCTGAAACTAAAAATTGTCAATCGTGATTTTTTTAGGGGTCCAAAAAAGCCTAACCTGGATGGATCACCATTGTTTGCACCACAATCAGTTTGCACAAAAAAAATCATGTAATTCTTCTCTTCTCCACCGAACAAATCTGAATAAAAAAATCTAAAACAAATATCGAATTTAGATACATGTATCTGAATTCGATATTTGTTTTTAGTTCTACCAATCAATCTGAAACTAAAAATTATAAATCGTGATTTTTTTGGGGGTCCAAAAAAACCTAACCTGGATTGATCACCATTGTTTGCACCACAATCAGTTTGCACAAAAAAAAATCATGTAATTCTTCTCTTTTCCACCGAACAAATCTGAATTAAAAGATGTTTGTTTTCGTTTCAACCGATCATTCTGTATCAAGAAATGGTAAATCGTGATTTTTTTTTGTCGTCCAATTGAATTGATATCTTTAAAAGGGAAAGAATCTATCAAATCATAACCACCTCGATTGGGGCCCAAAAATCATTATTGTTAAATAAAATGGCTTAAATAAACTTGAATACTTGGATGCGCATTTTTCTTCATTTTTTAAAAAGCAATATTTTTGTACTAAAAACTTTAAATAACTTTTTAATTAAGTCTGCTTTGTAAAAAACGTTTGGTAACACATTTGTGCTTTTCGCTTTATCAAAAAATATAAGTGTGTCTAAACGTGTTACCAAACGCCCCCATAGTCTACATAGAGGGGGCTGCCTCTTATGGTTGGCTATACATATATGGTGGTTATTTCTATGAAAGTGTAAGGTCATATTCATCTTTGTATATCTTCTATTTTAGTTTGTGAAACCCAGCTTCTCAGGAAGCATTGTTTTGGAGTTTTTAAAAATGTGTCTTATTTGCTTGTTAAATCTGAAAGTTGATTTCAAGGAATCAACCCCAGTTACCTGTTTTATTTAGCGTTTGATGAAGCTTGATTCCCGACAAATCAAAAGCTCTCAAAATGATGAACCAAACGCTCATACTTTTCATAGCTTTTCAAAAGCGAAGAGATTTAGTGATTTATATTGAAAAACTGAATATAGTGTTTGAAAAGATCATAACAAAAGAATGGGTTGGATTTGCGTTCAGAAATTTTTTGTTTTTAAATGTAGAATCCGTCCAAATATAAATCCAAATGAGGTTAAAAGGTGTACTAGATGATAGATGCTTGTATTAAAAGCACAAGAAATCGAACATGAACAATAATGTTAAAATTAATCAATATTTTGATAATGCTACTTAAATATCAAACAATAAAATTGTACTAACTCACCTAGCTTCATTTCTTGGACAATGATAATAGCTGAAATAGTGAAAACAATGTTGGTTCATGAACATGAAAAACCCTATTTAAATATGCATTTTAACTGATTTTGCGTTTAAAAAATGAAAAATTTATAAAAGGGGATCCAAACACTTTTCCGTGATTAGCTTTCAAACATCACCGCTACTTTTTGTGTGTAAAAACACCTAGTAATTGAAAAGTTATAAAAATGATGCTTTTCTAAATCTCAATTTGGGATATTAAAATTTTCCACATTTCAAACCTGCTAACTTTGCTCAATCACATACTAGAAGACAGTAACAATCAACACATTCACAGAACTCTTGATCCTAATCATCTAGCCTTCTAGTATCCCAATCAACCCAAATGTGAAAGTGAATCTCTCATGAGGGCTCCATGTTCTTTTTGTTCTTCATCCATGTCATGCAAAAAATATCATCAGAAAACCCACTTCTTCGATGCTCTCTTTGGTCAACCTGAATTTTCAAAATTAATTGTTTTTTCTTTACTAGATTAAATGTTTGGATTAAGGGAATAACTTGATCATCAGGTTCACTAGAATTGAAACATGAGGACATCATGATTGGTTATACCCATTGGTGGGCATGGGTGGAGGTGTGGGTGCATCCTCGGAGGCTGTCCCGGGGGCAAGGGGTGGTGTGATTGGTTATACACGCAAGAGGAGGCGTGGCAATCGATCGGCGGTGGCCGAGGGCGTGGGTTTGGAGGCCGGAGGGTCTGCTGAGGGCGCAGTTGAGGGGGTGGGGGCTAAGGGAGTTAGTGAGGAGGTGAGGGCGTCTTTGGACGCTATAGTGGGGATGTTAGAGAGGGAGGCTGGTGTCATGCCCCAGGGCGGCCGTCCCCGAGACGTGGCAATAATGAAATATCAGCTATCAATACCTGAGGTCAATAAAGACTCCAACAACAACACACAAGGTGGCAAAGCAAGGATAAAGATAACTGACTGAAAAATGGAACCATAATATATAAACAATATTTGTAAACCAAAAACATTATTACAGACTCAAATACACAATCATTGTCCCGTGAGAGCTAAGTCTAGTCCAAATAAAATACAACCTGCACCACATGCACGATTTACAATACATAAAATGACTCTAGGATTGCTGACAGCCTCGCACTCACCACCCGCCGGAAGAACGCTCCACGCCCATAAGACCACGCCACAGGAAAGCTCTAGCTGCACGCCCAACACTGCCCCTGAAAAGAAACATTATGCGAGGGGTGAGCTACAAGCTCAGTGAGTGGCTGGAAACCAATCACTATACAACATTTCAATGCTAAAACAATTTCCTTTCAAGGAAAAACATGGGTAGAAACCCAATGGATAACAGGGTCACGTGGCGGCGCGACCAACCTCACCCTCACCCTCACTCCCGGAGGAAGACTCTTGGGTCTTTTGGGGAGAGACCATACCGTTGGTCGAGGAGACCCGGGATTACTGGTCCACACAACACTACTGGATCACCAACCTCACCCTCACCCTCACTCCCAGAGGGAGACTCTTGGGTCTCTTGGGGAGAGACCATACCGTTGGTCGACGAGACCCGGAATTACTAGTCTGCACAACACTACTGGATCATCTACATCGAGATAACTGTCCAACGATGTCTTTGAACATCGATACGCAACCGGACCCAACAACTATGGGAACGGACGAACCACGAATGGGTCACGCGGCGACGTGTCTTCACCTCATCCTCACCCTCACCCTTTACAGGTGACATAGGACTTTTGGAGAGATTAGACTCCTCTACACCCTTGGTCCACCGGTAGCCCTTTCCCCGAGTAGTCACTACCTGGTATACTCCCATGATCAGTACGCTTCCGAACGCCTCGGTGGTACCTACGGATGGGAGCCCTCTGTCAGGACAGCTTTTCCAACACCGAGAAGTTCCTACATCGGATCCAACGAAGGGGAGAACGATTCCACGCTCGCAATATCATTCGTTAACCCTCTCCCAGGTAGCCTCTACCTGGTACACTCCCACGATCAGTACACTTCCGAACGCATCGGTGGTACCTACGGATGGGAGCCCTCTGTCAGGACAGCTACAACCCGGGCCTCTTCAACACGGACGACATTGGGAGTAAACATTCCATGTTTGCAAAGCGAACCCAATGGAAAAACAACTACTCTCGATAATCACATATCGATGATAGCGAACACTATTGAACTCCCACATGGTTGCGTCGCTCGGACACAAGGGGGGTTGCCTCTGCTCTCACGCAGAAATAATCCCAAGGCACATAATCCAGCAGGCGGTTGATATACACGCCTAGCACGGGTAGGCCTAGCTTAATGCCACAACTACCGGTTTAACAAAACCGATAAGATAATGAATTCTCCTGAATTCCAAATGAGTGCATCGCTCGGATGCACGGAGGCGATTACATCTCTAGCGCTCTAACTAATAAGGTACAACCCGACAACGGGTCATACCCACGCCTATTTCAGATAGGCCAAATTAGTTTTAACATACGCATATATTTTATAAGAGAATTTAATCTTAGTTATGTGCATGAACCATATGCACGATCACATATCAATTAATCATAGGGACACTCCTTAATCATAGATTTACATCATAATAAATCATGCAACATGCATACATGGTCATTAATCACATAAGCACACAAGGCCTAACTTAAGCATGCGTTGGATATCACCAACTTAAAAGGAAGGGTCAAGCGCGATCTCGCGGACTAACAGGTGCATGCCAATATTCCAAACGAACCTGAGTCGAGTAGGAAATCGCATCTACTTACTCAGTTCGTTCAGAGGGAGAGGGCGAGAGAGATCATCATCTCATGAAGCTGGTCATAGCTTTGCCCCATTAGCATGGGCGCAACAACTACACCACGCCCTCGAGTCTTATCGCAAGGGAATATTAGGCAGGTGCCCGTTATTAACCCAGACTTAATCATGCTGGATATTCCAATTAATATGGTTGGAGTAGTATTACAATACTACCTAAGGCATGCCATATTTTATACATCCATACACATTACAGAAAAACATGCCCATACTAGAGGGGCGCATGCAACACAATCATTCATACATGGATACAATACATGCATATAAGCCTAGCATGCAAGATATCTAACATATTATAGTTTAAGCGTGGCCACACTACTTATCTACACAAGTAGTATAGCTTAGATACCCCATGGATGCGCGACGCACGTCTATGCGCGTCAAGCGCATCTCGAGGGGGGGGGGGATTGGATCAAACCACTCACCGCAACCCGGGACCTCGCGCATCCCATCCGACGAGATCTGCAAGGTAAGGGCATCAAATTTGGTGAGTAGAATCACATTATAACACTTAGAAATTACTAGAAATACCAAAGACTTAGACATGCATGGATACGGGCTCGCACGCATGCGAGCACGCGCATACGCATGCATGCCCAAGTGCCCCAGCACCTACCCGAGCCCCTGGGCAGCCCCGCGCATGCCCCAACATGCGCATGCACGCGCGCGCGCGTGCACTGGCACCCTGCCGCATGCCCAGGCCCGCCCAAACAACCTGCCCCGCGCGCGCCCGCGCGCACTCGCGCGCACGTCCTGCGCGCACCCCTCTTGCTGCAAGCGTCTGCGCGCACCCGCGTGCCCGCGCAGGCCTGCGCTTGCTAGTGCCCCTCTGCGCGCGCGTCTGCGTGTGCACGCGCGCGGACAGACCCGCGCGCACCCGACACTCTTTTAACCCCTTTAACCCCTCCCCCACACTTCTCACTCACCCTAAACCAATTACCTAGCATGCATGACTTTCCAACAACCCCTAAGCCATGAAAAAACCAAATAAAAGAAGGGGAAGAGCTCACCTTGGGAGGGGGAATGAAAGGGGGTAATTCGGGGGCCCTCGATGTACCCGCGACCACCTCAACCACCACCACCACTACCACCACCTCCACAGCTCTCCTCAGCCTTCTTTGGCTGCAAAACAGGGGGGGAAAGACATGAAAAGGGAGCTAGAGAGAGGAGGATCAACAACAACAACAACAACACCTACACAAACCTTGCTCTTCCTCCTTCACCTTCTCCTTCTCTTCTCTTTGTGGCATTAACACAAACACATGGGGGGGGGGGATTGAAAGAGAGAAAGAGAGACCCAAAGAGAGGTCCACGTAGGGAGTGAGAGGGAGGGAGAGAGATTTTTTTCTCACTTGGGGGGGGGGTGAACCTAAGCCTATTCTCACCCTCTAACAATCAAAATAACCAAGTGATTGCTTCACCACTAAGAAAAGGGGGGTAAGGTTACCCAAGGTCACCACATCCTCAAAAATATCTCACACTATTTGACTAATCAAACCAGGAATTCTCTCAGAACCCGGATACAGTTCGAAACTGCATATTTTTTGAAACATTACCGGAATTCAATGAAATTTTCATGGGTAGTACTAAACGGTACCAGGACCAATAATATGCATTTAGATTTTAAATCAGAGTACTCTAACTCCCGCAGGTGGCTAAAAGCCAAAATTTTAGCGACTCCAATCGAAAAAAAAAAGGCCTTGAATGACCTAGATGTGACCAAGGCTTAACCGAAATGGCTCCAAATGACACAGGCATAACAGCTGGAGAGGCCAGGGCTAAGGAGGAGGAGAGGAGGGCTTTGGGGGACTTTGAGGCTTTAGCCTCCGAAGCGGTGGACGTGGAGGAAGGCGAGGGTGTAGGGATTGAGGCTGCGGGGGCTGTCGGTGTGGACACAAGGGGAACGGGGGCCGGTGCCGAGGTCGAGGCTGAGGAGGAGGGGGATGAGAAGGGAGAGGATGACAAGATGGACGATCCCGATGAGGCCGAGACGGAGGCTTCCGGGGCTACACGAGCCGTGGTATGTCCTTATTTCTCTTTGTCTAGTCATATATTTTATATTCATACCTTGAATTTAATTGTGTGCATGCTTATGAGTGTGTGGTGTACATGTTTGTAAATTTCTAGGAGGAGGGGTCATGAATGTAGTAGGGATAATGCAATGTCATAGTATAATAACATGCTTGCATAGTGGGTTCTGGTGGGATTGCATGGGCATGTGAGTTTGAGGGGAGTGATAATTTTTTTTTTGAAATAGATATGCTTTAATGTGATAATGGCATAGAAGGCAAGTAAGCATGTGTCGATGATCACGGTGGGAGTGTTATAAGCATGCTTTATATGACAAGAAGGAAGTGTGTTTATGTAGTTTTAAGCATTGTGAATTTTGATTTGTAGATAGGCCACAGTGGGAGTGTTTATGGGGAAAAAAAGAGGTGTATTCATGTTTTGAATATTTCATGCTTGCATATGTATATTTAATTCTCTAATCATGGTTTAGAATGAAAATTTCATTTAGGATTCTCACCTTTCAGATGTCTTCGGACTAACCCCTCTTCTTCTGTTTGTTTTAGCGGCCGAACCGTATCCGAGCCCTCTGGCATGGGACGAAGCGGTGGTATGATGCCCTGAGGCCGGAGGAGAGGAACCTGGTGGATGAAGCGGGCTTTCGCTCCTTTTTTCTGATTGAGCCATTCCATGTGTACCGCCCTTATCTCGAGGCATTGGCGGAGAGGTGGGATCCGGAGAGCTGCACATTCATCCTCCCCACTGGTGCGGTGATGCCGACGTTGGAGGACATTCAGCGGATCACGGGCCTCTCAGTCTTGGGTGAGGCGGTGATAGTCGCTACCAGTCCGGACTACAGGGCGCTCTTCCGGGAGTTGATCGAGGATTGGGAGTACGTGGAGCGTGAGAGGATGTTGAACTGGATCCCTCTCGGACAGCTTTCAAGGCAGTACAGCCTTGGTTCATTCACGCGCCATCAAAAGGGCGAGGCCGCGGCCAGTTTTGAGAAGAGGAGGCTGATGATCGAGGCTAGGGAGGTGGTCGCGTGCCCACAGAGGTCACGGAGGGAGTTGAGTCGTCTGTGTTGAAGAGGCCCGGGTTGTAGCTGTCCTGACAGAGGATTCCCATCCATAGGTACCACCGATGCGTTTGGGAGCGTACTGATCGTGGGAGTGTACCAGCTAAAGGCTACCCGGGAGAGGGCTAACGAATGATATTGCGAGCATGGAATCGTTCTCCCCTTCGTTGGATCCGATGTAGGAACTCCCCGGCATTGGGAAAGCTGTCTTGACAGAGGGCTCCCATCCGTAGGTACCACCGATGCGTTCGGAAGCGTACTGATCATGGGAGTATACCAGGTAGAGGCTAACCAAGGAAAGGGCTACCGGTGGACCAAGGGTGTAGAGGAGTCTAATCTCTCCAAAATTCCTATGTCACCTCTAAAGGGTGAGGGTGAGGATGAGGTGAAGACACGTCGCATCGTGACCCATTCGTTGTTCGTCCGTTCCCATAGTTGTTGGGTCCGGTCTCGTATCGATGTTGAAAGACATCGTTGGGCGGTTAACTCGATGTAGATGATCCAGTAGTGTTGTGTGGACCAGTAATCCCGGGTCTCCACGACCAACGGTATGTTCTCTCCCTAAAAATCCCAAGAGTCTCCCTCCAGGAGTGAGGGTGAGGGTGAGGTTGGTCGCGCCGCGGCGTGACCTTGTTATCCATGGGTCTCCACCCATGTTTTCCTTGAAAGGAAAGTGCTTATGTATTGAACTGTTGTATGGTGATTGGTTTCCAGCCACTCACTGAGCTTGTAGCTCACCCCTCGCATACTGTTTCTTTTCAGGGGCAGTGTTGGGCGTGGAGTTGGAGCTTCCCTGTGGCGTGGTCTTATGGGCGTGGAGCGTTCTTCCGGTGGGTGGCGAGTGCGAGGCTGTCAGCAGTCCTAGAGTCATTATATGTATTGTAAATCGTGCATGTGGCACAGGTTGTATTTTCTTTGGTCTAGACTTGGCTCTCACAGGACAGTAATTGTGTATTCGAGTCTGTAATAATGTTTTTGGTTTGCAGACATTGTTGATGTATTATGCTTCCGCTTTTTTGTCATTTATCATTATCCTTCCTTTGCCACCTTGTGTGTTGTTGTTGGAGTCTTTATTGACCTCAGGTATTGATAGCTGATATTTTATTATTGCCACGTCTCGGGGACGGCCGCCCTGGGGCGTGACACAAATAATCCCTACATCTATTCCGAAATGTGAGCTAAACATTGAACAGGGCTGCTGCCAGAATTTTTTCATCCCCGAGGTATACTTGGAAAAATACCCATAACTTTTACTACATGAATCCAGTTGATCGAATTCCACTTTTGTACGAAAGCTAACTCAAAACTGAGCATCTCATGATAAAATCATATTTAAACCTCTTCATCTTGGATTTTAACAAAATTAAATTCAAATACCAAATCGGAAATACATAACTTTTAGGAGAAAAGTTATGTAGCCAAATTTTCAATCAGAGCGCTCCAACTCCTGCAAGTGGCTAAAAGCCAAAATTTTAGCGACTCCGATCGAAAAATAAGGCTCCAAATGACACAAGCATAACAGTATATGCGTATGAATGCGTGTGATTGCAGTTTTTATGGAAAGGAATGTTCTTAATAGGTATTGGAGATTTGAAGAGTTGATTAAGACTGGACTGACAGTGCGGGTTGGGGTAGCAGGTGAGGGGCGGCTACTTCAGACTAGCCGCCCAGTGAGGGGTGGCTAGTCATGTTTAGCCGCCCCAGGACTGGCAAAATATACCTGTCTGGCGATGGCTACTTGGTTTCAGCCGTCTGGTGGTAGGCGGCTAGTCGAGGTTAACCTGTTATGCCTGTGTCATTTGGAGCCATTTCGGTTAAGCCTTGGTCACATCTGGGTCATTTAGGGCCTTTTTCTTTTTCGATCGGAGTCGCTAAAATTTTGGCTTTTAGCCACTTGCGGGAGTTGGAGTACTCTGATTGAAAATCTAATTGCATATTATGGGTCCTGGTACCGTTTTGTACTACCCATAAAAATTTCATCGAATTCCGGTAATGTTTTGAAAAATATGCAGTTCTGAATCGCATCCGGGTTTGGCCGTTACTGGGTTTCGGTGGGTGAGATATTTTTGAGTGTGTGGTGCTTCTCCACACGGTTCCCAATAAAGCAAAAATGTGTGGTTGAGTGAGGGTGAACCTAACCCTAACCTCACCACCCCCTTATGGTCACCCCCAGACACTATTTGGGCATGAAAATGACCTTTTGCCCTTTCTCTCTCTCCCCCTCTCTCCCAATTCGTGGATCTCTCTTTCTCTCCCTCTCTTGGTCTCTTTTTCCCCTCTTTGTGTGTGGAGAAGGAGGAGGAAGAAGCAAAAGAAGGAGAAGGTGAAGGAGGAAGAACAAGGTGTGTGTGTGTGTGGGTGCCTTTGTTGTTGTTGTTGTTGATTCTGCTCTCTCTAGCTCCCTTTTATGCCCCTTCTTTTCCTCTGTTTTTCAGCCAAGAAGGACTGGTGGAGAGGCTGAAGAGGAGGTGTTATGGTGGTGGTGGTTGAGGTGGTCGTGGGTGCGTCGAGAGCCCCGGATCTCCCTCTTTCCCTTCCCCTCTTTTGGTAAGTCCTTTTCCCCTTCTTTCCTAATTTTTAATGGCTGTTGGGATGGTTGGGGAGGTCTTGCATGCTAGGTAGTTGAGTACGGGTGTGTGAGGGGGCTTGGGGAGAGGTGTTGGGTGACTGGGCGCGCGTGCAGGGCTGTCTAGGGGCGTGCAGAGGGGCGTAGGCGGGTGCAGTCGAGCGCGCAGACGCGTGCGTACGCATGCGAGCGGGCACGTGGGCGTGCGCGCGGGGTTCTGGCTGACGCGCAGTACAGGGCATCTGGGGGCGCATCTGGGCGTACAAGATGGGCGCCAGTGGGCTCGAGGGCACGTGCACGAGTGCATGCGCGTGCGGGGCCACGCGTGTGGCTGTCCGAGGGCTCGGGTGGGTGCCGGGGCGCTCGAACATGCGTGCGTACGTGCGTGCTCGCATGCGTCCGAGCCGTATGTGTGCATGTCTAAGTCTTTGGTATTTCTAGTAAATTTCTAAGTGTTATAATGTGATTTTACTCACCATTCTGATGCCCTTACCTTGCAGATCTCGTCGGATGGGATGCGTGAGGTCCCGGGTTGTGGTGAGTGGTTTGATCCAACCCCTCGAGATATGCTCAACTCGCGTAGTCGTGCGTCGCGCATCGATGGGGCACCCTAGCTATACTACTTGTGTAGATAAGTAGTATGGCCATGCTTAAACTATAATATGTCAGATATCTTGCATGTTTTGTATCCATGTATGAATGACTGTATCGCATGTGCCCGTCTAGCATGGACATGTATTTCTGTAATGTGTATGGATGTATAGAATAGGGCATGCCTTAGGTAGTATTGTAATACTACTCCCACCATATTAATTGGAATATCTAGCATGATTAAGTCTGGGTTAATAACGAGCACATGCCTAATATTCCCTTGCGATAAGATGCGAGGGCGTGGTGTAGTTGTTGCGCCCATGCTAATGGGGCAAAGCTATGACCAACTTCAAGATATGATGATCTCTCTCTCGCCCTCTCCCTCTGCACGAACTGAGTAAGTAGATGCGATTTCCTACTCGACTCAAGTTCGTTTGGAATATTGGCATGCACCTGTTAGTGCGCGAGATCGCGCTTGACCCTTCCCTTTTAAGTTGGTGATATCCAACGCATGCTTAAGTTATGTCTTGTGTGCTTATATGATTAATGGCCATGTCTGCATGTTTAAGTGGGCCATACCATGTATGCATGTTGTATGATTTGTTGTTTATGATGTAAATCCATGTTAGGGGTTACCCTTATAGTCAATTATTAGATGATTGTGCACATTGTTCATGCACATAGCTATGATATGATTCTCCTGTTATATATATGCACATGTTAAAACTAATTAGGCCTATCTGAAATAGGCGTGGGTACGACCTGCTGTGGGGATGTACCTCATTAGTTAGTGCGCGAGTGATGTAATTGCCCTTGCATCCGTGTGATGCACTTGAATGGAATTCAGGAGAATTCATTTGTTGTATCAATTTTGTTAAACCGGTAGCTTTGGCATTAATTTAGGCCTACCCGTGCTAGGCGCATATATGAACCGCCTGTTGGGTTATATGCCTTGGGCTTATTTCTGCGTGAGAGCAAAGGTAACCCCTCGCGTCTAAGCGATGCACTCGTGTGGGAGTCCAAGAGTATTCGTTATAGTCGATATGTGATTATCGAGCGTAGTTGACTTTTCCATAGGGTTCGCTTTGCGAACGTGGGGTGCTTCCTCCCGACATCGTCGTGTGTCGAAACACCCCAGCGTCGAAGCTGTCCTGTTTGGGTGCCACTACTTGTAGGTGCTACCGATGCATATCGTAGTGCACATCTGGCTGATGTACCGATCGTGGAAGGCCGACAGGTAGAGGCTACGCGGGAGAGGGCTACCGGATGATATTGCGAGCGTGGAATCGTTCTCCCCTTCTTTGGATCCGCGTTGAAGCTACCCGACGTTAAAGCTGTCCTGACAGAGGGCTCCCACCTGTAGGTATTACCAATGCGTTCGGCAGATGTACTGATCATGGGAGTATACTAGGTAGAGGCTACCCAGGAGAGGGCTACCGGATGACAAAGGGTGTAGAGCAAAAGGTTTTCTTCCAACAGTCCTGTGTCACCCTTAGGGGTGAGGGTGAGGATGAAGTGAAGTCACGTCGCCACGTGACCCATTCGTTTTTCGTCCGTTCCCATAGTTGTTGGGTCCGGTTGCGTATCGATGTTTAGAGACATCGTTGGGCAGTTATCTCGATGTAGATGATCCCGTAGTGTTGTATAGATCAGTAATTCTGCTTCTCTTCGACCAACGGTATGGTCTCTCCCCAAAAGTCCCAAGAGTCGTCCTCCGGGAGTGAGGGTGAGGGTGAGGTTGGTCGCGTCGCCGCATGATCTTGTTATCCATTGGGTTTCCACCCATGTTTTCCTTGAAAGAAAATTGCTTAAGTATTGAACTGTTGTATTGGTGATTGGTTTCCAGCCACTCACTGAGCTTGTAACTCACCCCTCTCTTACTGTTACTTTTCATGGGCAGTGTTGGGCATGGAGCTGGAGTTTCCCTCTGGCGTGGTCTTATGTGCGTGGAGCGTTCTGTCCTGCGGGTGGCGAGTGCGAGGCTATCAGCAGTCCTAGAGTCATTATTTATGTATTGTAAATCGTGCATGTGGCACAGGGTGTATTTTATTTTGACTAGACTTGGCTCTCACAGGACATTGATTGTATATTCAAGTCTATAATGATATTTTTGATTTACAGACTTATTGATATTTTATGCTTCCGCCTTTTCAGTTGAGTTATCAGTTATCATTGTTTTGCCAGCTTGTGTGTTATTTATTGGAGTCATTGTTGACCTCTTGTACTTGATAGCTGATACTATATATATTGCCACATCTTGGGGACGGCCGCCCTGGGGCATGACATAACCACACCTTGCTTGGGACAATTTTTTTATTCTGCCATTTGACTGCTGTTGCTGAATGTCCTTGTGAGCGTTTGTTCAACTTTCAAAACCTGTAAAAACATTCTTTCCATGGACCAAGTGTTAAATCAGTCCGGATTGCGCCCATGCACTGACTTTCGAGTCCTTCTATGTTCGAATTGTCAAGGGCTACAACTCATCTAAGGTAAGTAAAGCAAAAAAGATGCAAGAAGCCGTGTCCGGTATACCAAGGAAGGAGCCCAGATGACTCTGAGCTTGAGGATAGTGTGAGAATCGAAAATTTTTAGGTGTGTAGGAGAGTGGGGCAGTTTTCCTTCTCAAATTTGTGTGGAAGGGTATGAAATGAAAGTTATAGGAGCAATTTTCTTTTGTTATGGGAGTTTAATTGTGGTATTTGAGAAAATTGAATGCCTAAATGTTTGGAAAAGGAAAATACAACCTTATGCATAAGTGTGAGTGACATAAGGGAGCATTTTAGTTTTTTAAAGGATAATTTTTTATGTAAGAGGGCAATGTTTCCAACTTTCTTAAAGTAAAAGATACCATCAAGTCCCTGAAGAAGGGTCCTTGTGGTCACTCATGTCCAAGGGATTGTATTTGAAAGGTTTTGGCTTCAGGTGTCAATTCCTCAAATTCATGGTTCTCAAATGCTTGATCATATTATTCTACACATGCTGGGAAATCCATGAATTCACCAAGATTTAAGTCAAGCAAGCATCCTTTAGATAGGCAAGTATTTTAAGTGAACTCATGTGAGTGTGTGCTGTTGTAAACATAGAAAAAGGTCTATCTTTGGTTGAGATCTTGCCTTTCCAAGTAGACATGGTTTAATTCCAACTCCATAGCAAGAAATAAAAGGGTGGGGGGTGAATTGGGTAAGAGTAATATCTTCCTTTGGGACAACATTTTAGAATTGTCCCAGTCTGGCATATGTCCTTACTTCCTAGGTCCCTCTGGCTTTCTTCTTTTTACCACTTCTTTATTTGGGTGGAGAGTACAACCCACCAGGCGTGTACTCGTATTTCGAGTGGAGAGTACAATCCGCTTGCTTGGATGTGTACTAGTATAGCCTTTTGTTCAGCATATACTGTGCGTAAAGGCGTTCATGCCTGCTAAAGTAGAGAGTTTAACTCGTTGTCTGGGTGTTGTTTTGATCTTTGGCCTCTCATTGCCTTTTGTTTTGTTTTGAGGGGGGGGGGGGCTTTTCTGTTTTTTACCCCTGTTCTTTTCTGCTTCCCCTCTAGAAGTGTTTATACAGTGCCTGAGCCAGTTTTGGGACATATGCTAGTTCCGGGTAATTCCTCATTTTGTCTTTGGGTTGATACGAGTGGGGGAAAAAAATAAGGGGAGATGCTTTGGCTTTATAAAATTGTCCCAGTCTACATGGTAGGCAATTTCTCATTTTATCAGATAAACCAGTTCCTAAGTTATACTGGTGTGATGGAGGTGGCATGAGTGGTGGATATATGAGTTTAAGTAAAATACAAGTTATCTTTGAGAGTCTTACAATTCTATCATCAGGTTTAAATAATGGAAATCACAGGAAGGAAGAATAATATTTCTCAAGTATTGAGAGTTTCTATGCATGGAATTTCGGCGTCCACCAAGCGGTAGGCATTCCCGAAATAGGCATGGGTGATCACATAGGGTCCCTCCCATGTGGGTTGCAGCTTGCCTTTGGGGTGGGGCTGCCTTGATGGCATGATTTGCTTAAGTAAAAGCTCCCCAATTTTAAATTCTCTCTATTACTTTCTTCTCAAATGCCCTTGCCACCCTCCTATGGTAGGTCTGGGCATGGTCCGCAGCTCTTAATTTCTTTTTGTCTAAAGTTTGAGGCGTAACAGGAGTGCGTCTCTTCTCTCTTCGATATGTAGGTCTTCTTCTAATACTATTCTTAAGGATGGGATAAGAATTTCGTAAGGCACTACCGCTTCTACCCCGAATGTGAGTGAATATGGGGTCTGGCCGGTGGGTGTTTGGATAGAGGTTTTGTTATATATGTGTCACTTTTTGGCCTGTTGGTAACCATTGGAGCATTTTAGCAGTTTTTAAAATTTTTGCATTTTTTTATCGGAACCGCATAATTTTGGACTGTTAGCTATCGTCCTGAGCTAGAGGACTCCGATTGAAAATCTAACTGCATATTATGTGTCCTGGTGCCATTTTAAGCCACTCATGAAAATTTCATCGAATTCCGGCAACGTTTCTGAAATTTCACAGTTCCGGGGCGTATCTGGGTTTTTAAGTCGCTCACTATATATATGTGGGATCTAATTTTCGAAATCACTATTCATCATCCCTACCAACTCATTTCCTCTCTCCTCTCTCTCATTTTCTCCCATTTGAGGCCCTTAGACCCCTCAAACCCAAAAACCCAAAACCTAAGAAGTGTAGATCGGGTCCCGATCTACACCCCGGTGCCTTCAAATCCCATTTCCGACGAGTTTAGCCCTCCCATCCTCCCTCCTTTCTCCTCTGTTTTGGGCCGTTTCGAAGGCCGAGCAAGATCCGGGTGTTGGAAGGCTTTGGGGAAGGGTTTCGGTGCGCGGAGAGCACCCGGTCACCTCTTCCTCCCCCTTGGTAAGCTTTCTTTCCCTCTTTTTCATGCTTAGATGCTTGATAGGAGGGGGTTTTTGAGTTTGGGAGGTGGTCGGCGGCTGAGGGAGGCCGTCGGGGTGGTTGGGGGCGGTCGGAGGCCATTGGGTGGTGGTGGAGGTGCTCGGGCAGTGGGGGGGTTATGTTCCGGGCAGCAGGCAGCAGCGGCAGCAGCACAGGCAGCGCGCAAACTGGGCGTGCGCGGGCGTGCGCTCAGGGGAGCTGGTGGCCAGCGAGCGGGCGTGCAGGGCGTGCGTGCTGGTCGTGCAGGGCGTGAGTGCTGGTCGCGCGGGTCTGTGTGCGAGGAGCTGGTCGCGCGGGTGCTGTGTGCGAGGAGCTGGTCGCGCGGGTGCTGTGTGCGAGGAGCTGGTCGCGTGGGTCTGCTGCGGGGAGATGTGCGAGCGGGCGATGCGCGCGGAGGGCGGTGCTGGGCGTGCTGGTGCTGGGGGTGATGGCCGAGGGCAGTGCGTGCGGGAGGTCATGCAGGGTGTGCGCGGGGGCACGGCGAGGTAGTGGTGGCACGCGCGGGGCGCGGCGAGGCGGCGGAGGTGCGCGCGGGGTGCACGCGGCGTGAGGCGCTGCGCGCGGGGGCGTGCGGGGTGCTCGCGGGCCGGCGCGAGGCGTGCGGGGCGCGCGCGGGCTGCTGCGGCTGGGCGCAGTGGACGCGCGGTGCCCCGGGTGGTGCGGCGGCGTGTTCAGGCGGCGGGCAGGGGGCCCGGCGGGGCGCGGGGTGCGTGGGCTGAGGCGCGGCGGTGCACCCGGGCGGTCGGGTGGCCGTGCGGGTGGTTGCCGGCCGTGCGGGTGGTTGCCGGAGTGCTCGGGCTAGCGTGCGTGCGGGTCGTATGCACGTTTGCCCGAGTGTTGGGTGTTTGGTTGTGGGTTTTGTGTATTTTAAGTCTTCTTGTTGTGTTTGTGGATTTATACTCACCAGTTAATACCTTGTCTTGCAGATCTCGACAGGCGGTCGCGCGTCGACCCGACTTCCGGTGAGTGGGACAACCCAAGCCAGTTTGGGAGGCGCTACATGCCTTTGGGCGTGTACCGTCCTCCCCTGGGGCACATAGTTAGTATTAACTGTTGTGTTTGAAATCTATGTAAGCATGATGTGTGTGTGTAGAATGCATGCCACCCTAGACTTGTATGTTAGGGACTTGCACCCTTAGGATTTGTGCATGAGCCGTGCATCATGTCACCCCGTTATCATGCTAGGAAAGCCCGACCTGTGCATGCGTCCTATTAGTTTGATTTATTTAATTAAATGCAAGCTTTAATATTGATAGCATGTTTAGGGAATATAAGGGGGCCTTGCGAGGTTAACATTGAGACCCGGGTTAGGGTACTCCGTGTTACTCGTTTGGTTGTCGGATGTCCTACATCGGGACCTCAGGTTACCCTCCCAAGGTCTCTTTTCCCCATTTATGTCTTATTTACTTCCCCGCATCCTGGTTATGCGCGCTGGTGGAATTCAGAGGAATTCAAGACATTAGAGTTGTAGAGATGTGCTGTCAGCGGATCCGAGTGGATCATATGCGATGGATAGGCTGTTCTGTTCCCTCCGTTGGATCTGTGTAGAGACTACCCCGGCGTTGGAAAGGTTGTCCCGTGCAGGGGCTTCCATCAGTAGGCGCCTCCTGATTTGGTAGAAGGACTGCGCCGAACGTGGGAGTGGCCAAACGACCTACGGAGTGGGGAGAGACTATCGGTGGACCGAGGGTGACCAACAGCCTAGTCAGTCCCAAGAGCCTAGGTCACCTGTTGAGAGGTGAGGGTGAGGGTATGGTGGGCCGGCGATGCGACGACCCACAGGATTGTGTATGGATGATTATCCGCCCATTAAGTCCCAACATCCTAGGTCACCTATTGAGGGTGAGGGTGAGGGTATGGCGGTTCGGCGATGTGACGAACCCCCGGATTTGTGTTGTTTATGCCACTTTGTGGCTTGTGATTTGATTAAATGTGGTTAATATGAACTGTATGCATGGGTTGTGCTATTCACTGAGCGTGTGGCTCACCCCTCGCATCAAATCTTTTCAGTGATCACCGAGGAGGACTTGAAGGAGGACTTCCCGAGCGACTACACCAGTAGCGGAGTAGCGCCACGTCCCTCGAGTTTTGAGGCCATCAGCACCCTTCTCTTTGTTGTATGTATATATATCTCTGTGCTTGGGCACCTAGTTGGATTTTGTATGGATTGTATTTGTGTATATATGGGCATGTTGGCTCTCACAGGACATACGATTATGTATCGAGTCTGTAGTATATTTTGATTACAGATTCAGTCTTTTAGCTTCCGCATTTGGTGTATATATTATGTCAGCCCTGCTTTATCTGTGTTGTCATTTTAGTTGTTATGTGAGTATATTATTGATCTCCTGTTTACTGATATCATATATACACTTGCCGCGTCCCGGGGACGGCCGCCCTGGGGCGTGACAAAAGTTGGTATCAGAGCCTGGTCCTGTCAGAGCCAAATGTCTTCTTTTTCGTAGAGATGAGTCCTAGGATTTCTATATGCGTATTCTGATCCTAGTGTCTGGTTTTCTTAGGTTGCTGATATGCCTCCTCGCAGAGGACGGCGCGGACGTGGTCCCTCTCGACCCTTGGAGGTCTCCGGACCTGCCAGAGTCGAGGATGTTATTGGTGAGTCCTCAGGCGTGAGGCCAGGATCAGCGCAGGAGCCTCCTGCCTGGGAGCGCGCGTTTGCGCGGTTAGCAGATATGGTGGAGACCCAGACGAGGATGTTAGCAGATCAGGCACGGGAGATACAGGAGCTGCGGGCGGCCCGCGAGGCAGTACCGCAGGTTCCCTTGGCGGCAGATCCGCCTGTGGTACCCGATACACCCCCAGTTCCCGTGGTGGAGATTCCGGCGGCCAGAGTTCAGGATCCTCAGGAGAGGGAGATGGGGCTAGAGGCTGCAGCGAGGGTCCAGCAGAGTGGACTCTCAGCCTTTCTGAAGCTCCATCCTCCCGAGTTCCGGGGTCAGACAGAGGATCCCCTTGCTCCCGAGAGATGGTTGATGGAGGTGGATACCATCTTCTCGACGATGCTTTGCACATGCTGAAGGGTAGCGCCGCCGAGTGGTGGGCTACTAGATCAGTGACTATCCCAGAGGGATTGGAGCAGCTCACATGGGCGGGATTCAGGGATATTTCTTGGAGGAGTATTTCCCCTTCTCGACGCGACAGATAGTGATGCAGGAGTTTGAGCAGCTGACTCAGGGCACTATGTCCGTCGCTGACTACTCCACGCGGTTCACGAGGCTGTCCCGATTCGCTCCAGCTCTGGCGATGGACGAGGAGATGAGGTGCCGTCGATTCGAGCTCGGTCTCAGCAGTGCCATCTGAGTGCACGTCACCGCCCACGCTTTCACGAGGTTCTCCGACTTGGTCTCGCGGGCGAAGACAGTCGAGAGAGACCTCGGGATCCAGGTGAGAGCTCCGACCCCGTCGACAGAGCAGAGGCCACCCAGAGGTCAGGACAGAGGGCAGCGGAAGAAGAAGAGGGCCCGCTTCGAGCAGTCAGCGGCTTCCTCTCTTCCAGCGGATGTGGTGCCAGCGCGAGGTCCAGCACCCATCGCAGCCGTGCCAGTCCAGTCGAGGCGGCCAGAGACGAGGCGCTGTTATCACTGTCAGCGCGTCGGGCATATTCTGTATAATTGCCCCGACGCTGGCCGACCCGCAGTGATGCCCCAGCAGCAGCAGTTGCAGCAGCGACCGTTCCAGCAGCCGTTTCAGCAGCAGCGCCAGCAGCAGCAGCAGCCTCAGCGCCAGCCGCAGCAGCAGCCTCAGCGTCAGCAGCAGCAGCCACAGGGTGGCCGTGCTGATCAGAGGAGGCAGCCAGCGCAGCAGGCGAGGCGTGCCCCTGCTCCTCAGCCTCAGTTCGTCCAGGGCCGAGTGGCAGCGCTTTCGACAGAGGAGGCCCAGGCATCAGGCAGCGTGGTCAGAGGTACTGTTCAGATCTCCCAGCTTCCTGCTTATGTACTATTTGATTCCGGAGCCACCCACTCGTTCGTGTCTCCCGCTTTCGCGAGACGGACGGGTGTGGCGTCCGCTCCTCTAGATGCTGTATTAGAGGTATCATTGCCCGTGGGAGACCGGATTCTCCTCAGTTCAGTGTACCGAGGGTGTACGGTAGAGATCGCGGAGCATGAGTTCCCGGTAGAGCTGGTGGAGCTTGCGATGGCAGATTTTGATGCCATCCTGGGGATGGATTGGCTTGCAGCTAGTCATGCCAGCATCGACTGTTTCGCCAAGTCGGTGTCGTTCCACCTTCCTGGTCGGAGGTCTTTCCAGTTCGTGGGCGATCGAGACGTAGCTCCTTTGGGGTTCGTGTCGTCCATGCAGGCGTGGAGACTCCTTCAGGGTGGATGCGAGGGCTTTCTAGCATATATTGCTCTGGAGGATGCACCGCTGCGGGCAGATATCAGTCAGACTCCGGTCGTGGCAGAGTATCCCGAGGTTTTCCCCGATGACCTTCTGGGATTACCGCCGGATCGCGCGATCGAGTTTGAGATCAATCTGCTTTCAGGGACCGAGCCGGTTTCGAGGGCTCCGTACCGGATGGCTCCCGCAGAGCTGAGAGTGCTGAAGGAGCAGTTAGAGGAGTTGCTGGAGAAGGGCTTCGCACGTCCGAGTGTGTCTCCGTGGGGAGCCCCTGTCCTGTTCGTCCGGAAGAAGGACGGTTCACTGCGGCTGTGTATTGATTACAGGCAGTTGAATAAGCGGACAGTGAAGAACAAGTACCCGTTGCCGCGGATCGACGATCTGTTTGACCAGCTCCAGGGAGCGTGCGTCTTTTCCAAGATCGATCTCCGCTCGGGGTACTACCAGTTGAAGATCCGGGAGTCAGACATCTCGAAGACGGCCTTTCGCACCCGGTATGGGCACTACGAGTTCAGAGTACTGCCATTCGGGTTGACGAACGCGCCGGATCTGATGAACCGGGTATTTCGACCCTTCCTCGACTCCTTTGTGGTAGTATTCATCGATGACATATTGGTGTACTCGAGGAGTCTGGAGGAGCACGCTCACCATCTTCGCACAGTCTTGGAGACTTTGGCCAGACATCATGTCACGCCCCAGGGCGGCCAACCCCGGGACGCGGCAAGTGTATATATCATATCAGAAACCTACACAGGAGGTCAAATATATATATACTCTAAACCACAAATAAAATGACAACACATATCAAATACGGCTGACATAATATATACACAATGTAGCGGAAGCTAAAACTGAGTCTGTAACCAAAACATACTGCAGACTCGATACACAATCATACGTCCTGTGAGAGCCAATATACATGGAAACAACTGAACATATACCAACACGTGCCAAGCACGGAAATAAAATACATACAGCCAAGGAAAGGGATGCTGATAGCCTCTGGTACTCGCGGACGTAGCGCTGCTCCGCTACTGAAGAAATCCCTCGGAAAGCTCCAACTGCTGCTCCGGCTCCAGCTCAGGCTCAGTGACCACTGGGGAAAAACATGTGCGAAGGGTGAGCCACACGCTCAGTGAACAGCACAACCCACGCATCACAGACAATATTTACCAATATTCCATTTTTTTATCCAGCCATCAATACATAACAACATAATCCAGTGGTTCGTACTTCGCCGAACCACCACACCCTCACCCTCACCCACCCATGGGTGACATAGGCTATTGGGACTGATAATCATCTATTCACATATCCAGTAGGTCGCTCATCGCCAACCCACTACACCCTCACCCATCAATGGGTGACATAGGATTTTGGGACTGACTAGGCTGTTGGTCACCCTTGGTCCACCGATAGTCTCTCCCTCCACTCCGTAGGCCACCTGGTCTACTCCCACATTCAGCACAGTCCGAAACCAAATCAGGAGGTGCCTACTAATGGGAGCCCTCTGTCAGGAAGGCCCTGTCTAACGCTGGGGGTAGCCTCTACCGAATCCAACGCAGGGAACAGAACAGCCTATCCATACGCCTATGATCCACTCGGATCCGCCAACTACATATCATTACAACTCAAATGTCATGAATTCCTCTGAATTCAACCAGGTGCATCATCAAGATGCGGGAACATGTACAAAAATCAGTAAGGCTGGAATATCATTGGGGGAAAGAAACTCGGAAGGGCGGCGTGAGTTCCCGTTACAGGATACCCCGACAACCAAACAAGGAACACGGAGTACCCTAACCCGGGTCTCACCGCTGTCCTTGCAAGGCCCCTCCCCTATAATATCTACCAACTATACTAATAATTATACCAATCATACAATCATTACATATAATATTATTGGGACTAGAACCTTGGGAGGGCAGCCCGAGGTCCCGATACAGGACATCCCGACAACCAAACAAGGAACACGGAGTACCCTAACACGGGTCTCAGCGTTGACCTCGCAAGGCTCCTCCCTATAATATTATCCTAAGGCATGCGATCTAACAGATACCAGCATTTAATTTAATAATTAAACTAGTAGGACGCATGCATAGGCCGGGGTTTCCTAGCATGAAAACCAGGGACATGCTGCATGGCTCATACACATATCCTATGGGTGCAAGTCCCTAACATAAAAGCCTAGGGTAGCATGCATTCTACATTTTCATCATGCTCACATGCAATACATGTTATTATAGGTTAATATAATCCACGGTGCCCCAGGAGAGGTCGGTATACGCCCAAGTGCGTATAACACCTCTCTACTGGGTTGGATTGTCCCACTCACCAGTATCGGGGTCGTCGCGCGACCGCCCGTCGAGATCTGCAAGACAGGGTATTATTTGGTAAGTATAAATCCACAAATATTATTAAATACATAAACCCACAATTAAACTCCCAACACTCGGGCAAACGTGCATACGACCCGCACGCACGCTAGCCCGAGCACTCCGACAACCACCCGCACGGCCGGCCACCACCCGCACGGCCACCCGACCGCCCGGACGCGCCGTCGCGCCTCAGCCCGCGCACTCCGCGCACCGCCCGGGGCTCCGCGCGTCCACCGAGCCCAGCCGCGGCAGCCCGCACGCGCCCCGCACGCCGTGCGCTGGCCCGCGAGCACCCCGCACGCCCCCGCGCGCGGCGCCTCGCCCCCGCGCACACCATCCCTGCCTTGCCGCGCCCCGCGCACGCCTCGCGCACGCCTCCTCGCCCCGCGCGCACCCCGCGCGCACCTCCGCCGCCTCGCCGCGCCTCGCGCGCACCACCACGGCCTCGCCGCGCCCCGCGCGCACCACCACGGCCTCGCCGCACCCTCCGCGCGCACCCGCGCTCGGCCACCACCTCGCGCACGCACCTCCGCTGCCTCAGCCACCACCTCGCGCACACACCTCCGCTGCCTCAGCCACCACCTCGCGCACGCACGCCTAGCACCTGCGCGACCAGCTCCACGCGCACCAGCCCGCCCAGCACCTCGCGCACCAGCTCCTCGCGCTCGCTGCCCGCTGCCTGAGGCCCCCAGCACGCCTGCACGACCGGCACAGCACGCCTGCACGACCAGCACAGCACGCCACCCGCGCGCGCCAGCTTGCACGCCGCGCGCACGCGCGCCCGCGCACGCACGCGCGCATGACCGCGCGCACCCAGCCTGCGCGCTGCTGCTGCTCTGCCTGCTGCCCGAGAACACCCCCCACTAGCCCGAGACCACCCCCTGCAGCCCGAGACCACCCAAACCACCACCCACCGACCTCCGACCACCTCCACCGCCCCCCGAAGGCTACCCACAGCCGCCGACCACCCCTCATACACAGATCCACCCTCCTAGCATACATCTATGCAAGAAAAGTGAAGAAATAGGGCTTACCGAGGGGAGGGAGCGAAGTCCGGACGCTCTCCGCGCGCCGAAACCCTTCCCAAAAGCCTTCTCACGCCCCGATCTATCACGGCCCTCGATTTGGCTCGAAACAGAGGAGAGAGAGGGGAGGTCGGGGAGGCTAGGATCGTCGGAATTCGGATTTGAAGACACCGGAGCGTAGATCGGGACCCGATCTACACTTCCCGTGCTTTAGGTTTTTGGTTTTGAGGGGTGTAGGGGGCTCAAACGGAAGAAAAACGGAGGAGAGGAGAGAGAGAGAGCAGGTCGGGAAGATGATGAATAGTGTTTAGATATTTTTGATTCCTTTTAAGTAGAGCGCGACTTAAAAACCCGGATACGCCCCGGAACTGCGGAATTTTTGCAAACGATGCCGGAATTCGATGAAATTTTGTGAGAGGCCTAAAATGACACCAGGACACCAAATATGCAGTTAGATTTCCAATCGGAGTCCTCTAGCTCAGGACGATAGCTAACAGTCCAAAAATAAGCGGTTCCGATCGAAAACCCTAAAAATTTTAAAAACTGCCAGGACGCTCCAACGGTTACCAGCAGGTTAAAAGTGACACAAATATAACACATCAGTTGTTCGCCAAGTTCAGCAAGTGCGAGTTCTGGTTGGAGCGTATGGCCTTCCTTGGCCATGTGATTTCCGGTGAGGGTATAGCTGTGGACCCGGAGAAGACGCTCGCCGTGTCGAATTGGCGTCGACCGTCGAACCCCACTGAGATTCGGAGCTTCTTGGGCTTGGCGGGTTATTACAGGAGGTTTGTGGAGGGTTTCTCCAAGATAGCCGTTCCTCTTACCCGCCTCACTCGGAAAGACGTCCGGTTCGAGTGGTCCCCTTCTTGTGAGGAGAGCTTCCAGGAGCTGAAGCGAAGGCTCACCTCAGCGCCAGTTCTTACCCTTCCATCTGGGAGTGGTGGGTTCGCAGTATACACAGATGGGTTCGCAGTATACGCAGTTGGGTGTGGGTTGCGTCCTGATGCAGCACGGTAAGGTGGTGGCTTACGCGTCTCGTCAGTTGAAGCCCCATGAGCAGAACTACCCCACCCATGACCTCGAGTTGGCTGCGATCATATTTGCGCTGAAGATGTGGAGGCATTACCTCTATGGAGAGGAGTTCGAGCTCTTTACTGATCATAAGAGCTTGACATATCTGTAGTCTCAGCCGGAGCTCAACATGCGACAGAGGCGTTGGGTTGAGTTCCTTACAGACTACGATTGCGACATCGCTTACCATCCGGGTAAGGCGAATGTCGTTGCAGATGCGCTCAGTAGACAGCCCCTGGGCATGGCCGCCCACATGGCTGTCCGTCGTTGGAGGCTTCTGGAGGAGGCCGCTTGCTGGATCAGCGTCAGAGAGACTCCTGCGGGTGGCTATTTGGCCAGGCTGGTGGTGCAGCCGGTTCTTCTCGACGAGATCCGCACGGCTCAGGCTCAGGACCCGCATTTTATAGTCCTCTCAGAAGGCATCGCCCGGGGCGAGCGTCAGGACTACCAGATTCGTGCGGACGGGATCCTGAGATTCAGAGGCCGAGTGTGCATCCCCGACGACGCAGAGCTGAGGCGGAAGATTCTGGACGAGGCCCATCGCTCGAGGTACACCGTGCACCCTGGTGGCACGAAGATGTACAGAGGCCTTCGTCGCGGCTACTGGTGGCGCGGGATGAAGACGGATATCGCCCGTTTCGTTGCCCGGTGCCTAGTATGCCAGCAGGTGAAGTCGGAGCATCAGCGCCCTGCGGGGAAGCTGCAGTCCATTGAGATCCCTCAGTGGAAGTGGGAGCAGATCACCATGGACTTCGTCTCGGGTCTGCCGAGGTCACGTTCGGGTCGCGATGCCATCTGGGTGATCGTCGACCGGCTGACGAAGTCTGCTCATTTCCTCCCCATCCGACTCACCGATTCTCTGGACACTCTAGCGCAGTTATTCGTCTCCGAGATTGTCCGCCTCCATGGCACTCCAGTCAGCATCATCTCTGATCGAGACGCGTGTTTTACTTCAAGGTTCTGGCGTAGGCTCCAGCACGCCCTTGGTACGAACCTCCATTTCAGTACCGCGTTTCATCCTCAGACGGACGGCCAGTCGGAGAGGACGATCCAGACCCTTGAGGACATGCTGCGGGCCTGTGTACTCGATTTTGGGGGCAGTTGGGAGAGGCACCTTCCGTTGGTGGAGTTTGCCTACAACAACAGCTACCACTCGAGCATCAGGATGGCTCCCTACGAGGCACTTTATGGCCGCAGCTGCAGGTCCCCCCTGTGTTGGGACGAGGTCGGAGAGCGCCAGCTAGAGGGACCAGAGATCGTTCACCAGACCTCCGAGATGGTGAAGACGATCCGCGAGCATATCCGAGTCGCTCAGAGTCGTCAGAAGTGCTACGCCGACCACCGTCGCCGTGAGCTCGCCTTCGAGGTCGGTGATCATGTGTTCTTGAAGGTGTCCCCGATGAAGGGCATCTTCCGATTCGGTGTGCGGGGCAAGCTGAGTCCGCGTTTCATTGGGCCGTTCCTCATCCTCGAGCGAGTTGGGGAGGTGGCCTATCGCATAGCTCTGCCCCCACAGTTGGCTCAGGCCCATGACGTCTTCCACGTCTCGCAGCTGTGGCGATACGTCCACGATCCTGCTCACATCATTCCGTTCGAGCCGCTCGTCTTCGAGCCGGACTTGTCTTTCGTGGAGCAGCAGATTGAGATCATGGACCGCCGCGAGAAGAGGCTCCGCACCAAGACCGTCCAGCTGGTCAAGGTGCGATGGCAGCACCGTTCCGGTGCCGAGGCCACCTGGGAGCTCGAGGACGCCATGCGTGACGCGTATCCGCATCTTTTCCATTCTTAGATGTTCTTGTATTTATTTTGAGGACAAAATTTCCTAAGGGGGGGAGAATGTTATATATGTGTCACTTTTTGGCCTGTTGGTAACCATTGGAGCATTTTAGCAGTTTTTAAAATTTTTGCATTTTTGATCGGAACCGCAAAATTTTGGACTGTTAGCTATCGTCCTAAGCTAGAGGACTCCGATTGAAAATCTAACTGCATATTATGTGTCCTGGTGCCATTTTAAGCCACTCATGAAAATTTCATCGAATTCCGGCAATGTTTCTGAAATTTCACAGTTTCGGGGCGTATCTGGGTTTTTAAGTCGCTTACTATATATATGTGTGATCTAATTTTCGAAATCACTATTCATCATCCCTACCAACTCATTTCCTCTCTCCTCTCTCTCATTTTTCTCCCTTTTGAGGCCCTTAGACCCCTCAAACCCAAAAACCCAAAACCTAAGAAGTGTAGATCGGGTCCCGATCTACACCCCGGTGCCTTCAAATCCCATTTCCGACGAGTTTAGCCCTCCCATCCTCCCTCCTTTCTCCTCTGTTTTGGGCCGTTTCGAAGGCCGAGCAAGATCCGGGCGTTGGAGGGCTTTGGGGAAGCGTTTCGGTGCGTGGAGAGCACCCGGACACCCCTTCCTCACCCTTGGTAAGCTTTCTTTCCCTCTTTTTCATGCTTAGATGCTTGATAGGAGGGGGTTTTGTGTTTGGGAGGTGGTCGGCGGCTGTGGGAGGCCGTCGGGGGTGGTTGGGGGCGGTCGGAGGCCGTCGGAGGCCATTGGGTGGTGGTGGAGGTGCTCGGGCAGTTGGGGGGTTCTGTTCCGGGCAGCAGGCAGCAGCGGCAGCAGCACAGGCAGCGCGCAGGATGGGCGTGCGCGGGCGTGCGCGCGGGCATGCGCTAAGGGGAGGTGGTGGCCAGCGAGCGGGCGTGCAGGGCGTGCGTGCTGGTCGTGCAGGGCGTGAGTACTGGTCGCGCGGGTCTGTGTGCGAGGAGCTGGTCGCGCGGGTGGTGTGTGCGAGGAGCTGGTCGCGCGGGTCTGGTGCGGGGAGATGTGCAAGCGGGCGATGCGCGCGGAGGGCGGTGCTGGGCGTGCGGGTGCTGGGGGTGATGGCCGAGGGCAGTGCGTGCGGGAGGTCGTGCAGGGTGCGCGCGGGGGCACGGCGAGGCAGTGGTGGCGCGCGCGGGGCGCAGCGAGGCGGTGGAGGTGCGCGCGGGGGCGTGCGGGGTGCTCGCGGGCCGGCGCGAGGCGTGCGGGGCGCGCGCGGGCTGCTGCGGCTGGGCGCAGTAGACGCGCGGTGCCCCGGGTGGTGCGGCGGCGTGTTCAGGCGGCAGGCAGGGGCCTGGCGGGGCGCGGGGTGGGTGGGCTGAGGGCGGCGGTGCACCCGGGCGGTCGGGTGGCCGTGCGGGTGGTTGCCGGCCGTGCGGGTAGTTGCCAGAGTGCTCGGGCGAGCAAGCGTGCGGGTCGTATGCGCGTTTGCCCGAGTGTTGGGTGTTTGGTTGTGGGTTTTGTGTATTTTAAGTCTTCTTGTTGTGTTTGTGGATTTATACTCACCAGTTAATACCCTGTCTTGCAGATCTCGACGGACGGTCGCGCGTCGACCCGACTTCTGGTGAGTGGGACAACCCAACCCAGTT